>OY757930.1:51281741-51329241 GCA_963585895.1 Sepioteuthis lessoniana
ATTCTAAAAAGAGAGAAAAAAATAATGATGATGATGAAGATTGTCTCTTAACGTGCTTATTATAAGAATTCATCTCTCATAAATGAAAGATTTATAGGTCAATACATAAATAATATTACATTTATGCTATGAATAAACAAACGAATATTCATATACAATTCAAAAGATAAAAGAATTATATATATATATATATATATATATATATATATATATATATATATATATATATATATATATATATATATAAGTGCTTCTTAAATTTTGAAAACTGTTTTTGTTAAAATTTTGTTTTACGAAAAGGTTTTTGCAAAGAAATGTGTGTGTCTGTGAGAGAGAGAGAGAGAGAGAGAGAGAGAGAGAGAGAGAGAGAGAGAGAGAGAGAGAGAGAGAGAGAGAGAGAGCACATTTGCGAAAGGGGAAAATAGTACATGTGTGTGCATGTGTGAGAGTATTGTGTATCTGTGTGAATACAAAGAGTGTGTGTAAAAAGGGAGAAAGTTTGTAAAAGAGAAAAGGGAATAGAGTATATGAGAAAGAAAGAAAGAAAGAAAGAAAGAAAGAAAGAGTATATTTAGGAAAGAGAGAATAGTACACGAGAAGGGTTGAGAGAAAGAGCACACGAAACAAAAATCAAGAAAAGTTTATGAGAGAAAAAGAAAAAAAGAGCGCATGAGAGTGAGAAAGATAGAAACATTGAAAGAAAATGCATGTGAAAGAAACAGAAAAAAGATGTTCGGAGAGAGAGAGAGAGAGAGAGAGAGAGAGAGAGAGAGAGAGAGAGAGAGAGAGAGAGAGAAATGTGGTTTGTAGGAGAGAGTGAGTGAATGAGAGATATGGGTGTGCGAGATGGAGAGAAAGGAGGTGCAAGTGAGAGAAAGAAAGTGAGTGAGAGATAGAGAGAGAGAGAGAGAGAGAGAGAGGGAGGGTGAGACTCTGTGTGTGTGTGTGTGTGTGTGTGTGTGTGTGTGTGTGTGTGTGTGTAAGAGCGAGAGAGACAGTGAGTGCAAACGAAAGCGATGGGATGTGCGAGATAGATAGATAGATAGAGAGAGAGAGAGCATGAAAGAGACAGAATTATCAAATACATATGTTCAGATAGAATTAAACAAACATAAGTGTGTGTGTGTGTGTGTGTGTGCATTTGCGTTAGGTAAAGCTTATCAAGTCACTGGATTTTTATCTTTCTCTCTCAATCTCTTTTTTTTTTTCCCACCCCAGGAAATGTTACATCAAGCAACCAGACATATCAACTTTCACGGCTTAATGACTTTCACATCCAATGCCAGGGACTGGAGCAGAAGAAAGATGGGGTAGAAATCAAACCACCCCCACTCTGCAGTGCCCCAATACACCCAAACACTCAATAATTGGAACAATCTAAAGTTAGCAACAGCTTATTCAACAATAACAGGAAAAGCCTTTATGCTCGTTTTATATCCACAGTTTCTTCTTTATACGATTGAAGGAAGAACTGATCTTTTGACTCATTTGATTTGACCCTTACCTTGGCAGATTAACCAGAGAGAAAATAAGCAAAACAATACAATTATTATCCTTGAACTAAATGTCATCGCATTACTTTAATGCTTAGTTTTCATGAAATCTTAGTTTATAATATTTTTGCAAAGCGATACAGGCGGTGCTGAAAAGTTTCCGGCCTTACAAAGGAAAGAAAAAAAAGTTTGGTTTGGTTTTATGGCATATCAACCACTATAGGTTATTTAATTCCAAATCCTTTTTTTATAAATTTCAAATAATTCAGTTTAGCTTAAGTACAGTTTTTTGTTTACACACAGGGAAATGTAAAAACAGTTTTATTTCAAATAATTCAATTTAGCATAAGTACAGATTAAATGTCAAACAGACCTATTTAACCCATAGATAGGACCCTATCAGGAGGTACCACACTGGGAAAAAGTGGACCTGGGAGTGATGGCAATAAAGGAGTACTCTGCATTCCTCAAAGCTCCAGTATTACTGAAGCCTTACCATCAGATTGTTTAGCGTTATATCGAGGACACACGTTGGGGGAGTTTTACCCTTCTACAGAGATAAAGTCGGTGTATTCTGCAGACCCAACCGACTAGGCAAAAAAAAAAAAAAAAAAAAAAAAAGAAAAAAAGAAAAAAAAGGTAATTACCCAGAGAGACAAGAAACATACATGTTATTTCACATAATCATCTTTGCAATTTCGCATTTCATTTCTAAAGTTTCTTTAACCCTTAAAAAAGAAAATGAATAAGTTCATTTCCTTATTAGTTGAACCGAGAACTTTTCTGTACTCCTTCATAATTCTTTTTTAAAACAAAGGGACTACTGTATTTTCCGGCATATAAGACGTGCATTTAAATGAATTAAAACATTACACAAATATTCCACTGGGTAATATGACGAGAGAACCGTCTGCCGAGGTTCGAAATTGATAGTTAAAGGTCTTGGATGAATTGCAATGAGAGTATCGAAAGGTGGACTGTTGAAAAATAAACCTTATTTGGTCACATTCCATGAGAGTATCTTGGTCTGCCTATGAACTTTTCGGTCACCCTCAGGTGTATGTGTGTGTGTGTGTGTGTGTGCGCGCGCGCCCACGCGCACGATATGTAAAAATACTGAACACGTGGAATTTTTAAAGAGTTTTTCTTTAAAGAAAACAATATTCAAATGAAGTTAGTAGTAATAATAGGAATTATTATTTTCTTAAAGACCTTTAAAAATCCCATATATCCAATACTTCAGTGTGTGTACACACACACACACACACACACACAAGTATCATCCAATAATAACACCACATAATAGCGAGAGTTTTATTAGAGCAATAATAGACATGAAATGCTCTAACTTAGGGAATAAAGCAATTTCAAGTTCAATTTTCAACTAAATAATTTTGTGAAGTTTGCATTCACAATGAATGTCATTTTTTATCATCCAAATCTTTGATATAAGGGAGATAACTATGAAATACTAATTAGAATCCCTCACTCCTTCAAAAATAGAAGCATTAATATCATTATGGACTACTTTTTCATTGAGAACCCAAAGGGTTTAGCATAAATAAAAAGCTCCAAGCTAAGAAAAAAAATAACAAAGGTAAACAGATTTATGAGAGAAATATTAAACAAAAAAAAGTTATAATCAAATTATGTTATCATTCCTCCAACCTGAAGAAATATGGGTTATATTTTCATTTACTTAGTTTGGGCAAGATGTTGAAAAAAAAAAGGTAGGTAGGGTGTAAACCATTGTAAAGATTTAAAATGAGAAGAGGAGAATAAGAAAGATATTTGTTAATAATATTTAATAAACATAGATTCATAGTAGAAAACCAGAAAGAAGCAAATGGTAAAGAGAAGACTATAATCTTCCAAGCAGGAGGAGCTTTCTGATGTAGAGAATCAATATTTAAATCTTGTATTTTATTTGGATTTGAACTCCTGAACATATGAAAAAATACATTAGCAATCTACATAGAAATTACAGGTATTTATTCATAGTCCTTAGTCTTTAAATGATGAAAAAATATTTTTGACTGACTATATGTCTATCTCATAGTGGATATTTTACACCCTGTCAATGGGGAACAGAATACACTGACTATATTTTTGGTAGAGGGATAAGACCACATGAAAAAAGGGCATCATATTTATGACACCAAACTACATCTGATGGAGAAGCTCCAGTTTTGGAGATTTGGGGTGTACCCTTCCATTGCTTTTACTCCCAGGTCCACTGCCCTGGATTGGTAGTACCTGTTAAGGTCATCTTTATGGGTCAAATAGATCTGTTTAAAAATTATTTTTATTCAATATGATTGTGTGAAAAAGAAAAAACTCTTAAAAATAAACTACACAAAAAAGGAAATATGAACATACAATGGATGCCATTCCCTAATCTTTCGGTATAAAATAACCCTTAACAGGTTGACATGCAATTAAAATCAATTAGTCCATCAATGGTCAGTTTCTTAATCTATCCTACTGGTCAGATTTCAATTACAAGTAAAATGCTGATTTTTAAGGAGTTTAAAATGCTGTCCATTGATTTGATAGATAACTCTTGATTGTTTAGAAGAGATGAATGTTGATACAGTGGTACCATTAATTATGTCAGAAGTTTGAAGGTAGAAAATTACAATGAGTTAAGTGACTTTCATCACCTCATGGCAGGCAAATCAGTTTGCATTTGACATTGTTGTATAAATTTGTTTTATATCAAGTTATTTAATTGAATAGTATCAGTAATTTTATTTATTTATTTCAATTTCTACAAATATAGCAGTTGTTTTATCATAAATTATTTTAAAGTGAAAAGCAGTTGTCTTTAAATAGATTTTTTCCTAAAAAAAATGTAAACTTGATGCACTTACCCCAGAACAAGAAATGTACTGCAGGAAGGTGATTTACATTCCCCTCAAAATACCACCTATTTACTTAATACACTGTATTTAACTGTATAAAAATACAAAGAAATCCCTCTGCTATTTGTAAGGTGGTCAAGGGTGTATTAATTGAGATTACATTAATTTGGAGGTGTGCTTAGCGTAATGGTTAGCATGAATCATTCACTCCTTAAAAAAAAAGAAGCATTAATATCATTAGGGATCACTGTTACAATGAGAACCCAAATAGTTCATAGGTCATCAAGTATAAATAAAAAGTTTATTTTAGTGAATAGAATTGACAACCAAAGTTCAAATCCTGGATGAGGCTGTTCGTACAAAAATGCCCTTCATAAAGGCATGAATCTATCTGTTCTCCCACCAGCTATGGGAAAATAGTAGGGTAAACCGGGCTCTTTAGACTTGGTTAGGCAACAAATCTAGGAGAAGGAGAACTCTAAATTCGAACCAGCTTTACTCCACTTAAAAATTGACCTTGTGTCACATGTTGCTCATGGTAGAAGGATTGGGTAAATACATTAATTTAAATGGGAAAAATTATTTTGATTTGTATCAATTTTTACTAACAGTGCACTCTGAGTAACTTATGTCAAGGTATGCCCGTGGTGTATTGTTATCGTCGTAGAAAATGTACCCGGCGACAAGAGTTCAAATCCTGGATGAGACTGATTGCATTTCACATTGCACTAATACCCTTGGGAAATGTATGAATCCAATTATTCTCCCTCTAGCTATGGATAAAATAGTAGGGCAGACTAGGTTCTTCAGCCTTGGTGAGGCAACTAGTCTAGGAGAAGGAAAACTCTGAATTCAAACCTGTTAAACTCCACTTAAAAAATTGACCTTGTGTCATATCCTGCCCGAGTGGAGGGGTTGGGTAAATATGTATGTCAAGGTATGTCTGTATTTGAATTTTCATTTCCACTATCCACTTTTGGTGGAGATGTGACACTTGTAAAAAGTCAGATAATTGTTTTCTACATCTTTTTTTTTTTTGATGAAGATAAGAGAATCTCACTAAAACATTGCAAACTTTAATTTCTTGTCAAGCTGAGAATTCATGATATTTTTTTTTAAATATACAAAGAACATTTTACTATAACAGATGTGCCACTGTTATTGTGGAATAATATTCTACATTCTTAAATTCCATATTTTGAAGTTGGTGAGTTGTACAGCATGTCAGTAATTTTTTGCAAATAACTATATGGTTTCAAGTAACTATTCTTTTTTTAACAACAATACTAATAATGATGATAATAAGTAGATTTTGCAATTCCGACAGACCACAGGACAAAGAAAACAAAGAAACTGTTTTGGTGTTTAGGGGTCAAAATGAAGACACGCAGACAAGAGAAGTAGGTTGAAACAAATATATTACAATAACAGAACAAATATACAAAATACAAGTGTTATTACAACTGTTAGGTACAGTCAGGCAGCTTGGAGGTTATCTCCCCAAGTGTCAAGTAGAGTCAATATATATTGAGGAGGAGTAGTCCATTATCATGTAGGTAGATACCATAATAGAAACAGACCACAAAGTGAAAAGAAAGACAAATACTTGGATCTTACCAAAGAGCTGAAAAATCAGAACATAAAAATGACTGTGATAACAATTGTATTTGGTATGTTTGAAAAAGAAACTAGAGGAATTGGAAATCAAAGGAAGAAACAAAGCCTCACAGATTACAGAATTGTCAAGATTGACTAGAATACTCAGAAGAGTCCTGGAGACCTGAAGAGATTTGCGTTCACTCAGACTTCAGTGAAAAACCACCAGTTAAAGCTGGTGCGAAAAACTCACATGGAGTGAGAGATTGATACAGAGACTGGAGTACTTGGAAATAAGAGGACAAGGGACAATCCAAACTACAGCATTATCAAGATCAGCCAGAATACTAAGAAGAATCCTGGAGACTTTAGGAGACTTGCTGTCACTCAAATTCCAATGGAAAACTATCAGCTAAAAATGATGAGAAAAACTCTCAAAAGAGTAAAATAATAATAAAAAATCACAAGAAAAGATTAATCAACTTATGTGCATAGATGATATAAAGGTAATTACAAAAAACAATGAAAAAGAACTGGAGACCCTTATACAAACAGTAAGAATATACAGTCAGAATACAGGAATGGAATTTGACATTGAAAAATGTGCCAAGTTCATAATGAATAGTGGGAAAAGACAAGCAGTTGAAGGAATAGAACTGACAAATCAGGAAAGCATTAGAACACTTGGAGAAAAGGAAAATTACAAGTACTTGGGAATATTGTAAGCAGACACCATAAAACAAGCAGAGATGAAGGAAAAAATAAGAAAAAGAGTATCTAAGAAGAATGAGAAAACTTCTCAAAACCAAGCTCTGCAGTAGAAATCTCACCAAAAGGATAAACAACAGAGCAGTCTCTTTTGTAAGGTATTCAAGACAATTCTTTAAATGGACAAGAGAGGAACTAATCATACAAATGGACTAAAAGACAAGAAAGTTGATGATTATGCACAAAGCTTTACATCTGAGAGATGTCATAGACAAACTGTATGTGTCAATAATAGCATCGGCAACATAAGCATGAACAAAAAAAAAACACAACAAAAAATGAGGAAAATGAAATGGGAAGAAAAACAACTGTATGGATATTTCAAGACACAACCTGGTGATATTGCACATGAGAAGACATGGATTGGAAAGACTATGAAGGGGAGATCTTAAGAGAGATATTGAATCTCTTCGGATAGCAGCACAAAACAATGCCATAAGGACTATTTATATTAAACCAAAAACCAATAATATACAACAGAATAGCAAGTGTAGGTTACATAGAGAAAGAGATGAAATGGCTAATCACAAAGGAAGCAAATGCAGCAAACTAGAGCAAAAAAGAGTACAAGATTAGGCACAACTGAGTAGGAAGATGATCCACTGGGAATTGTGCAAGAGATTGAAATTTGACCATAAAATAAAAAAAGCTAAAACAAAAAAAAGTAAAAAGAAAGACAAATACTTGGACCTTGCCAGAGAACTTAAAAGGCTGTGACAGTGTACAATTGAGTGTGACAGTAATACCAATTGTAAAGGTGTAAAAGAATAATAATAATAATAATAATAATTGGCTAAAATACTCAGAAGAGTCCTGCAGACCTGAGGAGACTTGCAGTCTCTCAGACTCTAGTGAAAAACCACTAGTCAATAAAAACTCACAAGGAGTATTATAATAATAATGATAATAATAATAAACTCCTATTGGATTTTAACATATAAACAGATCACCTAATCTTGGTCAGATGACCAGACCTAATAATAATCAACAAAAAAAAGAGAACTTGCAAAATTGTGGGCTTTGCTGTCCCAGTTGACCAGAAAAAACTGTGGAACATGAAAGTGACGTTTATACCAATTGTGATTGGTGCTCTTGGTACAGTCACTAAAGGATTATTAAAGGGGATGGAGGACTTGGAAATAACAGGACGAGTGGAGACCATCCAAACTACTACATTTTTGAGATCAGCCAGAATACTGAGAAGAGTCCTGGAGACTTGAGGAGACTTACTGTTACTCAAACTTCAGTGAAAGACTGACGTGAAAAACTCTCAAGGAGTAAATAATATACAAGCAATTACAGCTTCAAGTTACTACTTTTAATAGAAATAATTGACAAAGTTACATGGTATTCCTGTCTAATATTAATAATTTGCAAGCAATTATATGGTTTGTTGGTTTTACAAAATGTCAACTTTTGTTGGATTATTTTATGCTGAAGTTAATTTAATAATTATAGTGTTCAATTATAAACATATAAAAATGTTTATTTTACAATCATTTAAAACATATACTTAGTTAATAGCCATTAAAGTAGTTCAAAATCATTTTAAACATTATCTCAAACAGACCTATTTGACCCAGAGATAGGACCCTAATAGGTATTACCACTACAGTGTGGACTTGGGAGTAATGACAATAAAATATTGACTCCACATTTCCCAAAGCTCTGAAATTGGAGCCTCACCACCAGATGCAGTTTAGTGTTATTTCAGGACATTCCATATTTTGATGCAATTATTTAACATAATTAAAAGCAATAAAATCCATGATAATGAATCAAATTTTAAAATTTAAATGAAGACATGTACAGCTGAGAAACTTATATAATAAAGGGATGATGTCTAGATGGTTGTCAAGATTTTGTTGACAAGTCAGTGCCAATTTGGGAAGTAAAAAAGATGAAAAGAAAGAAAGATGGAAAAAAAAAAATGAAACTAGTCTCAATATCTTTTAATCCAAAGTTTTTCATGAAACACAAGTTTGTACAAGTGCAGCACCTACATATACACTACACTTAGCTTTATGCAATTTTTTTATTTGTTTCCTAAACTTAAAACTAATCTCAAATGTAAAATTTGAGGATGTGGAATAACTCTGTTGAATGAAAAGGGGATTATTTTGAAAGAAAGGAACATTTTGGTTATTGTTCCTTTCAGTTTTGCTAAATACAGCTTTAGCCACTATAAAGATTATTACTTACAGTAATAATCTTTACTTTTGCAATGATATCTAAATCAGGAATGACTATCTGTGATTTTTCATTCTTGGCCTTTTTAATAGCTTTATATAAAAATGCAAATACAGTACAATTAGTCATTGGTGGTCCAAACCATTTGTAGATATTTTCTGACATGACATCAAATGAGAGTAAGTTATACAAACTCCAATTCTTCAAATGGAGAAATTTACTTTGAAGGGCCATGATCATTCAATTCCTAAAAAGACAATATGTTATACTATAAGCTCTTCTGCCACTGAGTGCACATATTAAGGTGCAACAATGCATATGTATGTAGGTACAAGCATGTCTGTATGATTATAGATGCATATAGGGTTGGTTTGGTTTCTTTGTTTTAATAACATATCAACCTTTATGGGTTATTTAATACCAAAGCCATCCTTGAAGAAAGATAGTAGTAGTACTATTTAGCCCATAGAAGAAGGGATAAGGAAGTTTATATCTATTCCAAGGGTATTAGATCAAAAGGGAATGCAATAGTATGACTGGAGTTTGAACTTACTAAGATGTTAGCTACTACACTACAGGACTCACCCCTGATGTATATAGGGTTTGCATTATGTATAAGCATGTTAAGGTAAGCATATCTGCCATTGGTATTGCAATAATGAGGGTCCAGTGTTCAAGTTCATATTGCAAAATGTCACACACCACTTTCTAACAGGATAAACCAGAAGAGTAAATAAAGAAACAACAATATAAGTGTGTTCTTGGGTTTGTTTGTTCTTTTTTTTTTTGTGGAGATGACCATCGCTTATATGATTTCAACAAAAGCTTGTAACCAACTAATCTTTTCTTAACAACAAAACACAATGTGGGTTGAGTTGTTTAGCGGGCAAAATTGTGCGAGCTGTAGACAATCCTGTCACAACAGCATTTTCTTTTCTGTTTCACCCAAAAAGTGTAATTCTTATCCCTTGTCTTGTCACATTTTGCATCTTTGGGTCGAGCTTACAACATCTCCTTAATGTTTGATATCCTTTTATAAGAATTTGGTGGGGAGGAATCTCCATGGCACAATGTTTAACATGCTGGACTGTGACATCATAGTGAGCCCATTTGAACTCTAGTTGCACTATTATATTCATTTTTGGGCCAATACCCTTGGAAAAAGTATGAATCCCCTTATTCCCTCAACTATAGATTAAGTAGCACTATTGCTGTTCTTCTACAAGGATGTCTTTGGCATTAAATAATTCACAAAGGCTGATATGCCATTAAACAAAGAAACCAAACCATCAAAAAAGATTTACTTTTGTTTTCTCCATAAAAAAAAATGTTGTGTTTGGACTCAGAAATATATTGAGAAAAAAATGTATTCATGAACTATCCAACCTAGAGATAGTACCCATATATCAAGAGCTAAAAGAAAATGAACAAGAACAAACCAACATTTTATCTACTAATCTATTAATTCCTTTTATTAGCAACTTACTTAAAGGCCAACATTGGCAGCTATTAAGTACAATATCAAGTCACATAGAATTCTCATTGTAAATATGTAAAGAGATGTTCTCTCTAATTAGTATTTAATATGAGATTGATTTTAGCAGTATGTTAGCCTGTCTGGGATTATTTTAAGTTGTAAAGTTAGGGAATTGTGTACATTGTACAGTTGTATTTACATTTTTGTGTAGTTTCATAAGAGTTTTTGTATATCGTAACATGATATCAAGTATACCAATCTAATCCAAATAATTTGCAAAGAAATCTATTTGACCCATAGATAGGACCCTAACAGGTACAACCACTCTGCATCAGAGTAGACCTAGGAGTGATGGTAATCAAAGGGTCCTCTAGAACTGGAGCCTCACAAGCAAATGCAGTTTAGTGTCACACCAAGGAAGCCCCCTACCAGGTGGGGTTACCCCTCTGCATGGGAATACAGTCAGCAAATTTTAAGCTCCACCAACACAGCAATAATATCTAATAGTTATCTCCGTTCAGAAATTATAATAATCAGACTAAGCATGAACAAAGTTCCCATATTATTATTATGTTTCAAACTGGATTGGAAATTGACTACGCCGATGACATAGCGATACTGGCAAATACACCTGACCAAGCCGAAACACTACTGCATAGTTTGGAACGAGCAGCCGCAGGCATAGGCCTCTATGTCAATGCGCACAAAATGGAATATATGTGCTATAATCAAATGGGTGACATCTCCACTCTAGACAGAACCCCTCTTAAACTAGTAGACGAATTCACTTACCTAGGAAACAGCGTCGCATCAACCGAAAAGGACATCAACACGAGGTTAACGAAAGCATGGACAGCTATCAATAGGCTATTGATTATATGGAAATCAGACCTAACCGATAAAATAAAACGCAGTTTCTTCCAGGCAGCGGTCGCATCGATACTGCTATATGGATGCACTACATGGACTCTAACAAAACGGCTGGAGAAGAAGGTAGATGGTAATTACACAAGAATGCTGCGAGCAATATTGAACAAGTCCTGGCGGCAACACCCCACAAGACACCAACTGTACGGCCACCTGCCTCCTATCGCGAAAACTATTCAAGTTAGACAAACCAGACATGCAGGACACTGCTGGAGAAGCAGGGATAAACTCATAAGTGATGTATTGTTATGGACCCCCACACATGGCCATGCAAAAGCAGGACGACCAGCACGAACATACATTCAGCAACTATGTGAGGATACGGGATGTTGTCCAGAAGACCTGCCTGAGGCGATGAACGATAGGGAAAAGTGGCGAGAGTGGGTCAGGGATATCCGTGCTACCAGCACGATATGATGATGATGATGATGATAAAAATTTCACTCCAATGTGCTATTTTTTCTGTTTTATTGTAACACACATGTCAAAATCAGATATAGAAAATAAAATCAAAGTTTTACTATGAGCCTATGATTAGGTATCCTGGGTTTGAGAAAATTTTTCACCTCCTCTTTTGAGGTCACATATTTGTAAAATCAGTAATAACCCTGGTTATAAATATTTACATGTAAACAATTACCTGTAAAGAAGCTATAATGCAGTTTTTCTGCATATAGTAACAAACCCCTTTAACAGCTGGTTTCAACAGTTAATCTATTCTATTACATATCCACACACCTAATTTTATTCACTTCAAAATCAAGTTAAGATCTATGGTCTTGGATTGGTTGGGACTTAATTCTTTATATATATATATATATATATATATATAAACTTGGAAGACAAAGACTTTTAGTGTTTTCAGAAGCAAAGCTGTAAAAAGCTTCATAATAATTACTATTACCATTGTCCCATAATAGCTGTTACATTTAGTACATGAAATTTAAAACTGAGTTAGTATAAAGTTGTGTTCAAAGCTTTGGAAAGAAAGAAAGAAAGAATGGATAAAAAGAAAGAAAAAGAATGAGTAAAAAAGAAGAAAGAAAGAAAGAATGGATAAAAAGAAAGAAAAAGAATGAGTAAAAAGAAGAAAGAATGAAAGAAAGAAAGAATGGATAAAAAGAAAGAAAAAGAATGAGTAAAAAAGAAGAAAGAAAGAAAGAAAGAATGGATAAAAAGAAAGAAAAAGAATGAGTAAAAAAGAAGAAAGAAAGAAAGAATGGATAAAAAGAAAGAAAAAGAATGAGTAAAAAAGAAGAAAGAAAGAAAGAAAGAATGGATAAAAAGAAAGAAAAAGAATGAGTAAAAAAGAAGAAAGAAAGAAAGAAAGAATGGATAAAAAGAAAGAAAAAGAATGAGTAAAAAGAAGAAAGAATGAAAGACAGAAAGAATGGATAAAAAGAAAGAAAAAGAATGAGTAAAAAAGAAGAAAGAAAGAAAGAAAGAATGGATAAAAAGAAAGAAAAAGAATGAGTAAAAAAGAAGAAAGAAAGAAAGAAAGAAAGAATGGATAAAAAGAAAGAAAAAGAATGAGTAAAAAAGAAAAAAGAATGAAAGAAAGAAAGAATGGATAAAAAAAAAGAAAAAGAATGAGTAAAAAAGAAGAAAGAAAGAAAGAAAGAAAGAAAGAAAACCAGAAAGAAAGAAAAAACAAAGAAAAAAGAATGGACAAGAAAAAGAAAGAAAAAGATCATATTGAACAACAAAATTTTTAAAAATTGTTTTTTTTTCTTATTTAATATAAAGCATACTGTAAAGCATGAATGTTTGCTTTTGTTTTTTGCATTTTGCTTTTTATTTAATTCTTTTCTGGTAATTCTGGAAAATAATTTTTAAACACGTGAAAAGGAAATGGAAGAATAGAATAAAAAGAAAAGAAAAAAAAATGGTAAAGGTTATAAGAGTTGGTAACAGCAAAAAAATTTCCTGCTGTTTCTTGATTTTATAAAGGTAGGGATCAAATCTGGTTTAATTGAGGAAAAGAAATAAATAAATAAAAATGAATAAATAAGATAGAATAAACTAAAAACAAGAGAGCCAATGAAATAATCAGGCCTTTGTGGAAGCAAATGGAGATGAAAGCTACAAAATAAATAAAACAACTAAAGTCCCAAAAATGATTGAAACTATTTTGTGCATTGATGAAAAGAGGCATTATTTACTTTCCCTGACTTGAACAATGTTACCTGAAGAGGAATGGAGAAAATACAGATTAATAAGAAGAAATGAAACAATCAAAATAATACAAATCTTGACAAATGTGTGTACATATTTATACTCGGTGGTTATAGTGGATTTTATAAATATGTGATATAAAACTAGAAAAATAAAAGTATACTGAAATAATATTTTATATCAGAGATAACCCGTTGATATTTACATAACTAATTAAAATTTTGTTATGATCAAGTGATTTTGCTGGGTTATGGTTACAAATATAAGTTAGGATAACAAAGACACCGAGTCAACGGTGATTGGTGACTGTTAATTTCTAGCCTATATGATTATCATTGATCTGATAATTGCATAGGTGAAAAGGTGACACACACATTACCGACTGAAAGTTTGGGACAACCTGAATTGTTTCTCAAAGTTCATAGTAAAGGCTAATCTTGCAATTGATTATAAAGTTCAAAGTGAACTGCCTAAGAATAAGAAAGAGTTGTTTATATATTTACACACTGCTTCGGAATCACTTCTACAAAGATACTGTGACAAGTTTCTAAAAAAGGATACCAGGAATTTGCTTCACAGTAAAAAATGGTCATGCTGGATTCTTTGGTGAAAAGAAAATATAAATTTGCTTTAATTAAAATAATTATTATTTTATATTCATTTTCATTTAAATTATTGCATGCAAACATAGAAAAAAAAGATTTACTTCTTTAAAAATATGAAACTTGATTAATTTTTTTAGATAGATAGATATTACTAACCAAAAGTTTAGGACTATGTTGATTTTTTTCTTCTAAATTTAAAAAAAATTAATCAAGTTTCATATTTGTTCTAGTTTTTCGATTTTTCTTACAGTACAAATAATTTTGTTTTTTCCTCTTTGGTTTTGAATTTTTACATACATATCTATCTTCTCAAACCCTATCTATCTATCTATCTATCTAGATAAGTAAGTGTGTGTGTGTGTGTGTGTGTTTCTGAAGTATTAAAACTGAGATTAAAACTAATTTCCAAAATTGGATTTTTTAAAAACAAAGATATCCTCTACATGATGATCAATTTCATGTAGTGCATTTGATGTTTACACAATTCTGAAGGAGTTGTTTCTCATATTTAACTTATAAGCATTGACTGTGACCATTACATCCTCCACCAATAAGAGAACATTCAGGGTTTGAGAAGATAGATATGTATGTAAAAATTCAAAACCAAAGAGGAAAAGACAAAATTATTTGTACAGTATGAAAAACTAAAAACAAATTTCACAGTATTAATAGTCAATAGTATGGTCTCTCATCTTTATAATTTGCTGTAATTGTTTTCTAAAGTTTTTGATGAGATTTGAACAAGTCTTTTCTGGGATTTTTCTTCCACTCTTCAATGGTTATATGTTCTAATTCCTGAAGATTGTTTGGTGACCAAGGATTTATTCAAACTTTAGATTTTTGCCATTGATTTTCTATAGGATTCAAGTTGGAACTCATTGAAAGTCATGGCAGAACTGAATTCTTCTTTTTCTGAAGCCATGCCGTCACTGATTTAGACATATACTTAGGATCATTATCTTCCTGGAAAGTAAATCGCTGATCTAGATCAAGATTTTGCACTGATAGTTATAGATTTTCATCCAAAATTTTGATATAGACTTCAGATTTCATTATTCCTCTTATTGCAATTAATTGTCCAGTCACCCTTGGGCTAAAAATAACCCCAAAACATCATTGAGCTGTCTCCATATTTTAATGGTGGAACTGTGTTCTTTGGGAGGAAAGCCTCAACTTTCTTGTGCTAAATCTGTACATCATTATGTCCAAAAAAGTTAAATTTTTGTTTCATCACTCCACAGTACTTGTTCCCAAAAGCAATTTTCTTTGTCCAAGAATGCTTTGGGAAAATTAAACCGAGCAATAAGGTGATATGGTTGGTGAAGAGGAGTTCATCATAGATGCTTTCCATACAACCCATTTCTATTTAAACAACGTATTGTGTGAGTATTTATGCTGATACCCATCATATCCAAACTTTTGGCGATGTCTTTCAAAATAACTCTTGGGTTTATAATAACCTTACAACACAGTTTTTGTGAAGTTTTTAGTGACAACTTGGGTTTTCTTTTACACCCAGGAAAATTTCCTGTTGTGCCAAACTGTAAACTTCTTTATAACCGACTGTATTGTAGATCAAGAGATAGCTAACTGGTTTGAAATAGTGCTGTAACTATCTCTTGACTTGTGGGAGTTAATGATTCTCTGTCTCAAGTCAACGCTTAGTTCTTTTGTCTTCCCCATTGTGTTGTTAATGTGAGAATAACAATGGTGACACTATGCACCATGTGATGTTCTTTGCAGGAATTATCACAAATTTTCTACTGAATAAATAGTCTAGAAGGCTTCACCAATAAAATGATTATGTAAATTACTTATGCTTACATGAATCAATCAATGTAAAAGGATATTTTCTACTGTATGAATAATTTTGTCATTTCCTATTTTGCATTATTTGCCTGTCAAATTTGTTGTATTTAACCTATTGTTCTGAAAATTGTGTTTTATATTCTGTTTTTGTGCTTATTAACACAAAAAAGCCTGACATCATATGGACATTAAATTCTGAGAAATGGATAGCAATATTCAGTCATTTACTATATATATATATATATATATATATATATATATATATATATATATATATATATGGCCTAATCTTTCACAGAT
The DNA here is from genome assembly GCA_963585895.1 of Sepioteuthis lessoniana. NCBI lineage: Eukaryota > Metazoa > Mollusca > Cephalopoda > Myopsida > Loliginidae > Sepioteuthis > Sepioteuthis lessoniana. The sequence continues at coordinate 51,297,946 of OY757930.1, forward strand.
CACTGTCATCTCCACAATCTTACATTGCCACCATCAGAACTCCCAAATCTGAGGAAGCTGTGCTCTCCTAAATAAGCCTGTCAGTCACCATCAGGGTCAGTCCCTGTCACTGGACAAGAATGTTGTTCAGATAAGATTCCTGCTACCCATGTGTAGATATGTCACTGCATGCTTCTAACTGGTCAAGTTTGCATAATACATCATGATACTTCAGTTACCATGCAATTTTTTCAAGAGAAAGGTTGGTAGATAAAAAGATTGTAAGGGAACATTTGTATATTATGGTATTATAGTGACTAACACTTGTACAACACAAATACCACTTGGTAAGTCTTCATGATTATTATCAGCGACAAGCTGAAGCAAGATAACTGATAATCATGTCAATTGCATGTGATACATAAGGGTTATCCTTCTCCTGGTTGGATAATTTGACAAAGAATGAGGGGATCCAACACATCTAAGAAAAATGTGCTAGATGGCCATTAAGCAAAATCCTCCCTCCACTTTTAGAAAGTTTTTTTTTTCTTTTTTTATCCAGTAGGGTGTTTAGCCATCCTCTTCAACAGACAAACTTGGTGGGGGTACCAATTTAATCATTGATGACCTGACTTTTAAACAGGTAGTTCAAAGTTATATAATATATAGTGCTTTGAGCGACACTGGCCTAATCAGTAGAGTTTTCACCAAAGGTCCAGAAGACCAGGATTCAATCCCAGGTCGAGTCATACCAAATACTCAAAAAAATGGTACTTGATGTCGTCTTGCTTAGCACTCAGCACTATAAAGTAAGGATCAAGGGTAAAGTGGGCCAATCCTGGCAATGGAGTAACACCCTTCCCTACACCTCAGTGTAGTAGCTATTGAAAAGAGAGCCTTTGTGTCACCCTTGACTAAGGTTGCCAACTTAGTGTTTTGAGTGACATAGTATGGTCATCAGACTTTAAAGAAACAGTGCTCAATATCTACTGATAGAGTTAAAAAACAACAACAGTTATTGCTTTAAAGTCTACTGGTCATCAGCATTACAGTAATTTCAACCAAAGTTAAGCAGCAATGAACCCATTTAGTTCTAGGATGACTGACCACTTATTAACAGCAACCTAAAGCCTGTCTGTCAGACTAAGCAACACTTAGTAAATAACAACAATGAAGTTATTGTAATACTGTTGATCAGTAGTCTTAAAAGTAACAGTTTTCAATATCTGTAGCTCTTTGTAAATCATATAGTTTCACATTATGATGTTGAATTTAGTGACTCTTTGCACAATGACATGAAAATGTTTGATTGTATGTGAACCAAGGTATATTTGTAAATAATGAATATAGATTTTAAAAAAAAAACATCTTTTAGCTATTATTTGTGTACATAACTTGGGAGTGTCAACTACAGTCAATTTGAACAAATTAATTCAGTATCTGTTATGTTAGTGTGCAAAGAGTTTATCAGCACAGTGAGGGTTAATATCCACAAATATGTATTGCTTTATAAGCACTATACAGGATGAAATTCTGAATTGGAATTTTAATCATTTGTGATTATATAAGAGAATCATTAAATAAGTTTCCAGACTTTTTTTTCGTATGGGCACTTTTATTGATAGTACACACATGAAACTCAAGTCCCCTTCGAAGTAATCTCCTCTGGCTGCAATGCACTTGTTGTACTGGTCCAACAACTTCTGGAAGGCCCCATGGAAGTCCTCTTGTATGAGCATGTCAATGACCTTCATCACAGCCTCTTTCATCTCCTCAATTGTCTCATAACAGCCTCTGAGCTTAAGGAATAACCAAAAGTCATAGGGAGCAAGGTCTGGACTATAGGGAGGGTGACGAACTGTCTTGATGCACATCTTGGTCAAATTGTCTGTGACAAGGATGGAGTTGTGGACTGGTGCATTGTCCTGGAGGAAATTCCACTGACCCGATTTGAAGAGTGCTGGCCTCTTCCGACAGAATCTCTTCTTGAACTCCCTTAAAACCTCAACGTAGTAACCCTAACCCTAACCCTTTGGCCAATCAACTCTGGTGTAATGACTTCCTTACTCCTCCCACACCTCTCATCATTCCTCACAAATTCCCTGCCTTCCTTGAATCTCTTGTGCCACTCAAAAACTGATGCTTGATTCATGCAAGATGGTCGAAAAGCAGTCTGAAGCATTCCATACGTTTCTGTGGCATTTTTGCCAAGTTTAAAACAGAATTTTATTGCATATCATTCTTCTAAAGTGTCCTGATGTCCAGATTGCATTTTTGAAATTGACCAGGTGTGACAATCAGGCTTTAGTAGGGTGTATTCCAATTCCTGCTGTAGAGGTTCATTTGAACCTGAAATCATAAAAATTGGTCAGTCATCTCATAAGATGTATAGCAATAACATACTGAATTTTCAAGAGTCTACAACAATTTTAAATACCTGTACAAAAAAAGTCTGAATGCACCGCATATATATATATATATATATATATATATATATATATGCATGCAATATATAAAATAAATGAAATAATACAACTTACATTTTTATTTTTACATTGCCCTATATGTGGGGTAGACCTACTGCAAAATCAAATATAGACCCTGGATAAAATCAGTTTTTTAAATGTTTAAAATCAGTTATAACAAGATTTTTTGGCATATCTGTCAGTTTCACAATGATAAATTGATCATTAGATGAGTGTTGATCTTATTCACAGAATATATTCAATTTTATATAAGAAAATATTAGTAATATATTGACAAATAGCTTGATTTGGAAATGTACTTATCTAAGAATATACTCATCCTAAACATTAAGGACTAAAAATTCACACAAAAATGTCTAAGAACCAGGTAATTCTAATCAATGATATTAGAAGTAGGATTTATTATAAAAACATGCCAAAACTTTGATTTACTCAAATGATTTGATAGCAGATACTAAAAACATGTACAGGAAACAAATAGATCACAAAATCTCTCTACTATGTTCAACATGTGAACAAATATAGAAAATACAATATCAACAATAAAAAAAAGTTGAACATTTCTTTCCCTTCATCATAGCCTGTTAAATTTGGTTTTGAAATTATTTTAAACTTTGTCATGGTTAAATCATCTTCTTATCTAAGTTCAATGCATCTGCTTAGCTTCCGCTCAAAATAGAAAATGCTTCCATTAAGATTATCTGATTAAAATAAACTGTGAATTAAAATCACTATAGTAACATTACTCCACTTTGAAGTGAATATTGTTCCCATTTCAAAGTTACAGTTTGTTTTAGTAAGTTTGGGTATTCAAAATCAGGAAATGACTGACAAGGATAGGGAATGAAGACAAAGCATTACTAATGGTATAGGGTTATTATATTTTAATGTAATTAATGCAAATGAATTAATAATTATTTTAGCATAGAAATTCTATGAAAATAAGGAAGAAAGAGATTTTCTTCAGTCAGGGATTAATGCAAGTGTTAATAACAGAATAGTTTCAATGTAAATGGTTTTACTAAAGAAATTCACTGAAAGTAAGAAAAAAGTTTGTCAGCAGATAAAAACTGATGCAAAAATTACTGAATGATAAAGCTATTATATATATAATTATTTGAGTTAACACTGCAGAAAAATCATAGTATTGTCATTATTTGGCAGAAGTTTTGTGTAACTGGGCTTGATAATTTAGGGAACATTTTGTGAAGAACAAATTCACCAAAAAGATCTAAGTTCTAATCATTATGCTAAGTAAATTCTTATTAAAAAGTGAAAATTATTTAAAACACTGCACAAATGATTCTTATGTGATAAGCAACATTTTGTTAGTTCATAAAGATTATCTTTTTTCTAATTCACTCGGCAATTGGGCTTTGTAATTTTTGATCTTATTAAATTAGATAAAATATTTGTTTTGATATATTTTTCTAATTTCATCTATCCTTCTCATAATGCCACTGATAATGATGTAAAGAAACACACTGAATCATCAAGCATAAAATTCAAGTCCTGCTGTTTTTCTCTCTTTAATCAATTTTAGATTTTGGAGGATTCCATTGTGTAATGGCTAATGTTCTGAACTGCAACCTTGAAAGCAAGTTCAAACTGCAATTGTGTTATTACATTCACTTTTGGGCAAGTATCCTTGAGAAAGGTATGAACCCACTTATTCTCCCATCTATGGTTTAAATAGTATCACTACTGTACTTGTACAAGGATGGCTTTGGCATTAGATAACCCATGAAGATTGATATGCCATTAAAGAAAGAAACCAAACTAAATCAAATCACTTTTAGATTTTACCAGATTCTTGGCAATTACTAAGTTTAGTATGGTAAAAAACACCCCTTTTATTTTCATAAGTTCTAAATAGTCTAATATTGATTATATTTGATGGCATGTAAGACCCCCACCCCATATTTCTCCTATAAAAAATGTTTTAAAAAGATACTTCTCAGGTATTATAGGCTAAGTTGAGGTTGGCTAATACTTACCCTGCCAATACCATAATTATTTGTGAATAAAATAAACTGTTTTTCCAGATATTTCAGAACAAAAGTTAAGATTGCATATTATACATGAGAACTATATAATTTACTTTTTTCTAGCCACATGTCTCACCATTATCAAGACAAGATGATCAAAAGTAAGTTATGTGTATATTCCAAACTAATCAGTTTTATGATGTTACAAAGAAAGATCTACTGGAATGTGTTTGTTTATAATTTCGTTTCTCCAAATGTAAGCTTATTTTTGTCACAAGATTGTTGTATTTTTGCATGAACATGCCTTTGCATTGACCTAAATACTATGTAAATTTTGTTTGTAAACTAAATACATTCTTATTTTTAGTCAGTACAAACCATTAAAAAGTTGAACAAATATAAAGTTAAATTTAGCTGCTACAAATTCTAAAAAGTCAGTGAGAATACACAAGAATTTTTTCCCTTGAATTTCTAAGCCCAAAGTGAGAGGTGCATGCCATACAAAAATGATTATGCTATTAGACAAACTCCATAATACTGTAATACTGATTATAAATTGAGGTGAGTTAAATATACCATTAAATACTGTAATTAAAAAATAGTGTATAATACTACTCTACTGAGATGATGTACTATAAAAATCAATAGATCTAATGAAGAAAAATGGTTTCACATTTAAAAAAGGCAAGAGACAGATGATATTCCACAGAAACAATTCTGGGTGCAGATGATCTAGCCCTTCTTGCAAATATATCTACTCAAGCCAAATCTCTACTACATAACCTGGAGCAGGCAGCAAAATGCATTGCTTCCTACATGAACTCAGATAAAACAGAGTTAATGTGTTTTAAACAATATGGTACCATCTCTACATTAAATGGCAAGGCTCTGAATTTGATGAACCAATTCACATACCTTGGTAGTAATATTTCATCCACTGAAAGTTATGTCAGCATACTCATAGAAAAGAAATGGAATGTTATTAATAAGTTATAAACCATATGGAAAAATTATCTCCCTGATAAAATAAAACAGGATCTCTACTAAGCTGTAACCCAATCGGTACTACTGTATGGATGCACCACATGGACTTTAATGAAGCGCTTGGAGAAAAAGCTAGATGGGAACTATACAAGGATGCTGCATGTTGGTTTTAACAAATATTAGAAACAGCACTCTACAAAACAGCAGTTGTACAGCCACTTGCCTCCCATCTTGCAAACCATCTGAGTAAGATGAACAGGATATGTTGGAAAAGCAGGAAAGAACTCATAAGCTACATTTTCCTGTGAACTCCTACCAGCAATGACTTACATTCATCAGCTCTGTAAAGACACTAGATGCTATCTAGAAGACCTGCCAAGAGCAATGTTCGATAGGAGCAGATGATGAGAGAAAGTCAAGGGACTCCATACTATCAGCATGACTTGATGATGTGATATACTAATATATATGCATTCACCCAACCCCTCTGCTACAAACAGGATGCAACCCAAGGTCAATTTTTAAGTAGAATTTAACAAGTTTGAAGTCAGAGTTTTCCTTCTCTTAGACTGGTTGCCATGCTGAAGTTAGTGCTTAGTCTATTCTACTATTTACTCATAGCTGGAGGGATATTAGCACGATGTGAAAAATAAACAGCCTCATATAGGATTTGAACTTTGGGTTGCCATGTCTATTTCCGACATATGTTACACAATGATGTCTCCCAAGAGATTAATATAAGCAGAAATACACCAATATTTTAATACATGTTACCATTGATGCCAAAAGTATTTTGAGGTCAGCAACAAGGTCAACAAATTCTTCTCTTATTCAACAGCACAATTACCTAGTTAGTGCTTCTTTCTGTATTGATTATAGATTAGCAAGTATTGATTAGGAATCTCATCTTGCATAGCATTTGTTTTCCTTCTCTTTTTTTGAAAAAGACTCACAGCAAAACTGTCAAAATCTCTATCATAAAGATTTGTCTGCAAAAACAGCACAATATTTACAAGATGAAATCATCACTAAGTACACTTTTTATATATATATATATATATATATATATATATATATATATATATATATACACACACAAATACTCACACACACACATATTTGTATACATAAATGCACAAATACAGAAATATATAGACATATTTATATACTCACCCTTAAAATAAATAAATTAATCCCATATTAATTCTACACCTCGTATGTGGTATGACCAAAAAGTATCAAGACTGAATCTTCAACTTTCTTTTAAAGTTTGAAATTCAAATAGACAAGTGCACAATTTTATAATAAAATGATATTGTTTAGACTTCATCTAGATAAGTATGCCAATTCTCAGTGCTTTTTGATCAGCTGGTAAAAAAAAAACAGCACCTTCCATACTCACCAGACATAGTTCAGTGCAACTTTTTATTGTTCCCAAAATCAAAAATTCACCTCAAGGGTAAGATTTTTGAATGTGGAAGACATTAAAAGAAATATGATGGTGCAGTTTTACACTATATCAAAAGAGATAATTCAAAATAGTTGGAATGAGTGTGTTAAATGTCAAGGGGGCTATTTTGAAGCAAATTAGAGTTTTGTTTATTATTGATTTGTCTTAGGTAAATTTTGAAATTAAAAAAGTTAGATTCAGTCTCAATACTTTTTTTATTTTTCAATCTCACCTCTTTATATATATATATATATACACACACTCATAAAGTGGAGGTAAAATAACATCATCGTATCATAAAACAATGCATAGGCATTTGCAATTCTCGATGGTTGTTAATACAACAAAGAATTATCTGAAGAAGCTACATCTTGGTCTGACACTCTTACAATTCTTTGGGCATGAAACCATGCTCAACCGCTGAGTTATCATCTGATAAAGACTTTGTTAGTTGCACAGGTGTTTTTTTTTTTTGCAGTATATATATATATATATATATATATATATATATATATATATATATATATTATTATTATTATTATAAGTATTATCCAGCTGTACCTTTTGATTTAAATGTTATAATGATAGGTACAATAATGAAATTTTAACAATTTTTAAGTATTATCTTAAACCAGGCCTAAATGCTGCTGAGGTTACTCATAAAATTTGGGAAGTGAAAGGAAATTAAACATCTGACCACCTGGATCAAAACTAATATAAATGTTTTAAGAGTGGGGATTTGACGCTTGAAATAAAAGATTACCTTGAATAACAAATTAGGAAAAAAATTTTTTTTTGCAAAGCATGCTGGGAAGCATAAATGTTTTCATTTTTTATTTTTTAGTTAATTCTTTTTTGGTGATTCTGGAAAATAATCTTAAACACATGAAGAGGAAATGGAAGAATAAAATAGAAAGAAAAGAAAAAAAATCACAGGTTATAAAAGTTGGTAACAAAAAAAATTTAATAGAAGAAAAATAAATAAACAAAGTGTCTTAAGGAAAGGGATTTGTGCCTTGAAATAAATCCCAGGCAAGTATGGCCACCAGTGGTTGAATACAATGTTTTAAAATCAAAGTTGGAAAGAACTGTCACTAAAACATCACTAAAAAAAAACTTTCAAAATGTACCACAAATAAGACATTAGATAGGTTTAACCCTTTTGATCCAGCTCTAAAATAAAAAAATACATTATTATTCTTAAAACTTTAATAAAATCATTTTTAGAAGTATCAGTGATTAAAAAATACTCTCATAAACACACTTGTGTGATATACCCCCAATGCCAATAGCATATTGTAGTACTGTAATCATGAAACTCAAATAAATCTTTTTATTTGCAAGCTTTTTTATTTTATCGACAAAAGTGCATTCCTGCCATTGAATTTATTATCAAATATTTTGTACCAAAAGAGTCAAACATGCCAAGTTGTATTGGCTCTCAACCTTTACCTGATCAACATTAGTGGCATGAAAATGGAAGATTTGCTGCTTGGGCAACAGTCTGTTTCTTAAAGAAGAAGCAAGACTTCTCAAGTACAAATCCATGATCTTGTAGACAAACCAGAGAGAGAGAGAGAGAGAGAGAGAGAGAGAGAGAGAGAGAGAGAGAGAGAGAGAGAGAGAGAGAGAGAGAGAGCATTAAATCATTATTTAGTTCTAAATTTATGTTTCTGTGTTAGCTTATGGTAATAAACCAAATCAATTTGGGTCTTAAAATAGAGTGTTAGTGTTTGCCTACCAGATAGTATATAAGGCTTTTCTATTTTCATTCAAAATTACAATATAGTCCATGGCATCTAGATAAACATTTGCCTACCAGATACCTCTGCCTAACATATAAGACCTACCTATTTCTATTTGATATTACATTATTATAGAGTTAGGTTACATTTCAAATGTCTAAGTTAACATGAGCCATGCTCAACTTAACATATGAGACTTAGAATATACTTTAAAGCTATTTTGGTGGAAAAAATATTGGAGGTCTTATATGCAATCAAATATGATAACATTATAGAGTCAACTGGTTGCTTTTTGTTTTTGTTTTTTCATCAAAATAGCAATTAACTTTCATGTTGAAAATAAAGAACAGAATATAAAAAAGAATATGCAGACATAAAAAAAATGAGAAAAAATATCTTTATATCGATCCAAAGATGAAACCAATGAGTCATAATCCAAAATGATTTTTTTACTATACAATATGAAATGAAATACAATGCAAAAGAAAATCTTTTCAATGCAGAGTCTGCACCAGTGAATGAAAAAAAAATAACAGTAGCTAATGATAATATTAAGAACTATTTTAAAATGAATGTTAATAAGCATATCCATAAAAAGAGAAAAACTTTTGATTTTTATATTAAAATGACTTATTTAATAAAAGAAAATAAACCTCTACACACACACACACACACACACACACACACACACACACACAACCATATGCATAATACCAAGTAAAATGATACAATATAAAAGTTGTTTTCAAAAAAGATGAGATGGAAAGGTTAGAAAGCATAAGCAGGAAAATATCAGGCAGAATACTGAAAATAATTACAAAACAGAAAGAACATGAATTCATTTACTTTGTATGTGTACATATCTATATATACATTTACACACCTACTAGATATGTTAAAAATATTGAGACTGAAGCTGAATTTATTAAGACACAAAGGAACAATGAATGAAACATCAATTTCTTAGAAATAGTCCACTTGGCATTCAACATATTTATTCCAGAGAGTTTTCCATTGGTTGAAGCACTACAGAAACTTTTCTTTTGATATAGCATGAAGCTGCACCATCAAGTATTTTTAATGTCCTTCATATTCACAAATATGACCCTTGAGATGAATTTCCTTTTTAGGAAACAATAAGAAGTTGCAAAGAATTGAAGTTCTGTGAATATTGATGGTGCTTCACTTGCATATGCCTGTGTTTCACCAAAGGCATTTGATTCAAAAAGTATCTAGACTAGCTTCATAATAAAAAAAACTGGCATTGTCTTACCTAGATAGCAGTCTAGACATCCAGATATTATCACTTTATCATATAAGTTGCACAGCCGTGCACACGTTTTCATTGAAATTTCAAATTTTAAAATTAAAAGAATTTAAAAGCTTCAGTCTCAATACTTTTGGATCACACATTAGTAGGAACTGATCTTCAAAACAACCTTGTTATCCATTATATTATGGTGAGGTGCTAATTAATTTATTAAGATTAGTTTGGCACAAGGTCAACCACTATACTCTACATGATTGATTGATTTTGATGGCATACAAACCTGTTTAGGGTTTTTTATGCATAGTGGCTAGGGAATCACATCCATTGTTCATATTTACATATTTTGTATAATTGTTTCTTAAGTGATTCCTATTGAATACAAATCATTTTTAAACAGATTTATTTGACCCATAGATAGAACCCTAACAAGTACTACCACTCTATGTCAGAGTGAACCTGGAAGTAATGGTAATTAAGAGGTACTCCACACTCCCCAGATATCCAAAACTGCAGCCTCACCACTAGATGCAGTTTAGTGTCATACCAAGGACACCCCTTCTTTTTGTGGTGAAGGGAAGTTCTTAGGCCTTTACTGGGGCTACATTCTAAGTTCCACTGACAAGGGTTTAATTTGATCATTGAGAAACAGAACAGAATTTTTGGTTAGTATTTCTTTCATCTTTTGAAATAAACCAAAATAATATTAATGGAAATTAAAATAACATTTATATAATGTCAATTAAAAAAATAAGACCACATAGAAAATTAAATTGACAAGTCTTTCTATGAGGATAGCTTTATGACTATTGTTGTTTATCATTCTTACCTTTCAAATTCCTTTCAGATAAAATAGTGTAACTTTTTAATTGAAGATTTCCAGTGTCATTTTGATTGCATCATTCAAGAAGTTCTCTAAGGAAAAGAAGAACGCTAATCAGAGAATGCCAATTTCAAGTAAGTTGGTTGCACCAGAGCACTCCAACTCAATTGTAACAATTTTGCAAAGACTATTTGTGCAATGCGTAATCTGGTATTGTTATGCAATAGGTGTATCTTGGGCAATTATCAATGTTTTTCAGTGATTGCATCAGTCACTTAATCAGCTGCATTTAAATAGTAATAGTCTTATTCAGATTGAGCAGTTCCCAGTAAACAAAGCCTTACATACATAATGTCTTTCTGCTACAACTGGCTTTGTCAAGGTTACAGTGGTAAAATTCCAGTCAGTCCAGCTTTGTATTACATTCACAGGCACTCCTTTTGATCAACATTTTGCCCAGTCATGCAGTACTTCAGGAAAATCTAAGATATATATATATATATATATATATATATATATATATATATATATACACACACATCCAAATAGCAGCTTTGATTGTTGTCTACTGGAGAATATGGCATCCAAATTCCAAGCTTAGAGTCTGTATCAGTTGCAACCAAATGACAGCATGGTGGAGTGAGTGCTCTTAAACTGACATGCCTGGTCAACCATGAATGAGCTTCCATGACTTGGTTCAATTTGTTCTGATCTAACTCCAATGGTTGTCTACTTTAAAGCTTGTCCAACATCTTGAATTCACCATACTGGAATTCGTTGAACCATTCATAAGCTATCGTACGGCCAACTGTTTATTCTCTGAATGCCTGCTTGATTTGGCACATCGATCGATTCAGCTAAACTGAGATTGACTTTGAAATGATACAGCAGTCATGTTTTCAACTGTTTGTGAAAAATTAATTTTTTTTTTTCTTTCTGACATCATGAGTATTTTAATACAGGTGAAACTGATGATTGTGAAAGCTAAAAGCTACTCTTTATATTCCATAAATTAAAGATAAACAAATAACGTACACCAGAGATATTGGAAAATATTCCTTAATGTTCATAAACTTCCTCATCAACCTAATAAATAATGTTCATAGTAATGTCATTATATCTAATGATTAATTGATTTTAACAACATGTTAAAGGGTTATTTTATTCTCAAAGGTTAGAGTCCTATCAAATACAAATAATTTTCAAACAGATCTATTTGTGCCATACATAGGACCCTCACAGGTACAACTGCTCTGGGTTGGAGTAGATCTGGGAGTAACAGCAATGAAGCAGGTACTCTACATTCCACAGATCTCTAGAACTAGAGCTTCACCATCAAATGAAGTTTAATGTCATCAGACACCTCCTATTGGGGGGGGGGAATGAAGCATCTTATATATCTGTAAGGGATACAGTCAGCATGTTCTAAACTTCATCAACAGGACATCATCATTTAAGGCATGATGGATTGATTGTTATAAACTGATGTACTTTGATTAGTATCATCATTTTGCTTCCTACTACAGTCAAATTTTTTTTCCAAAAAATGTTTTACCAAATGTCTCAGGTCTTGTATTCAGAGTTGAAGTATTTGGTAGGTTAATGTTTGCCTAGATGGTATAGTTGGTTATGATATAGCGCTTCTAGCAAATACACTCGCCCAAGCTGAAACCCTGCAACATAGTCTGGAATGAGCCGCTGCAGGCACACAAAATGGAATATATGTGCTTTAAGCAAACAGGCGACATCTCCACACTAAACGATAGCCCTCTGGAACTAGTAGACAAGTTTACCTACCTAGGAAGCAGTATCTCATCAACCAAGACAGACATCAAAATGCGACTAGCAAAGGCATCGGCAGCTATCAATAGGCTTTTGGTCATATGGGAGTCAGACCTGACCGATAAAATGAAACACAGTTTCTTCCAAGCAGCAGTCACGTCGATAGTGCTATATGGATGCCCTACATAGATGCTAACTAAACGGATGGAGAAAAAGCTTGACGGCAACTACACAAGAATGCTGTGAGCAATACTAAACAAGTCCCAGAGGCAACACCTCACAAAGCAGCAACTGTATGGCCACCAACCACCAAGATGGTATAGACAACCAGTATTTGTACTTCTTGTTATGATAGATATAAATACAGGTACACCTTTCATATGACATCAAATATTTTAAACTTTAGGATCACAAGCTCAAACTTAAACTGGGCATTTATCATTATTATTCACAAACTATTATCTTCAACTAAAAGTTTAGGTTATTTTTTCTCTTTAAGTTTGTTTTTTTGTTTTTTTAGGAGAGGTATCTTTTAATTCTTAAAAAAAGACAAGGATCAGTGAGACAAAGAAATAACCAAATTAATAAACGCCATTTCTAGACTTCTTTCTTTTAATCATTTTTAATGCTTGATGCAGCTCTAAAATGGTAGTTTTCTACTATTTGATGTCAATTTGTACAATATATTAGGAAAAAATGTCATCTATATCAGTCACCTTTTGATGAGCTGGATGTAGCCAAATGGTCTATACAACAAAAAAAGGATTGTTGAACTGCAATATATTTACATGTCATATCTTGATTTGTTTTTCACTTTATAGGGAGAGAATACAAAAGTTTTCTTTTTTCCTACCCCAACCCACCCCCCAGGGCAATGATATTGGTCGTCAATGAATACAAAATTGAATTGGTCTACACATCAGAGCAAAATTCAGTCATAATATCAAATTTTATTTTTGTTGCTTTTTATCATAACATTCTGACTCAATACATTTTTTTAAAATCATTAATTCATCTTATTACTCCTTTTTTTCCATCTTATTGTTGTTGCTTTTTACAACAGTATAGCTTGATATACTCTTCATTATTGATATCATTTCATTACTAATTTTATACCACCAGACTATTATTACTTTTTTATAACACACTCTGAGCCAATACACTCTTATTTAATACTGTTATTTTATTTTAATTCATTTTATCATTGTTGCTAGACAGTAACATTTTTTAAAAGCAGCATCACTGAAAAAGAAGTAGAAACAAACATATTACTATAGTTAAACATCCCCACACTAGAATATACTACTGCATTAAGGTTATTCAGTTTTCTTTCCCTCTTTGCAGAAATACGTCTTTTCATATAAAAAACACTCTTAACAACAAACCTTTATAAGCAAAGAAGAGGCAGAAGAAAGTGAAAGAATGAAAACACCAAAAAAGGATTTTTTTCTGTACATTTCAACAACATTTTTATGAAAGGATTTTATTTTCATATAGTATAAATATTCAATATTAACTTTTTCTTTTTTCTTTTAAAAAAACATGCTACATCAGAATCATAGGCAAGGAAAGGAAAACATTATCAGAAAATTATCTGTGTTCAACACAGTGGTCATTCTTAAAATGAGCAGAATATTTACAATCCTTGTTCTTTTAACATTTCTCATTTAGAATATGGCAATATTAAACGAAATATTCAAAGCGTCTTTATAAAGTGTTCACCAACATAGAAATGAACAATGAATGAAATATTAAGTTTCTTCAAAAGCCTCCTTCCATCTAAGATATTTATTCCAGTGAGATTTTCATTGGTCAAAACATCTTTTTTTATATGATGTGAAGCCATGTTATCATATTTCATTTAATGTGCTCATATCACATTTCAAATAGATACTAGCTCATCTAGACTGATCTAGATATCTTAACATCATCAGTTTTATTACATTCTTATATTATATACTTAGCTTTATTTAAAATCTTTAACTCTCCATATTTTTTTATCACACCTTGTACAACAAATTATAGAGGACATAATACAAAATATATATCACAACATCAATCCCAATTGTCACCTTTGTATATATTTCATACACTAAATATAACAACTATTATGTGACGGAGGTAGGATAGATAGTGATATTGGACAGTGGTTGTATGGAATTTGCATACGAAGAAATGGGATAGATATATAGTTCCTAGAAGTATAAGAAAAGAAGACATTGAACTAGAGACTTAATGCAAAATAACTTGTAACATCATAACCATATACTTTTGTATTTTAGAGAAATAAGTTTTTCCATCTTCTCAGAATTTATCTCAGAAAACTACAAGTAAATTTATACATATACGCATGTTTATTTCACACACTCTTATGTAATAAGCATTGGGCATATATGAATATCAATACACACTCATACTCAGTTTAGAGGAAGGGTGAGATGATGTGCATGAGAATGCAAAAAGTGGACAACCAAAAACACAAAGAACAGATGCAAATATGGACTCATTGCACTCAGATCAAAGATTAATGTTTGTGTTTGGTTTGGCATATCAACCATTGTTGGTTATTTAATGCTGAATCCTCTTTATATATATATATATATATATATATATATATATATATATATGTTTACAAATCATATATATATATATATATATATATATATATATATGATTTGTAAACATATTTTGTAAATAACATTATGAAATGAGCCTTAGCTCTTTTTTTGCATGCAGTTAAATGGTTTCAAGTATTGATATCTAATACAAATAATTCTATTTACTAGAAATCATTTGTTTGTACACAGTTAAATAGTTTCAAGTATTGCTTTGCAACAGTAACAATCTAACTTCAGTCATTTATTTGCACACATTTGAATAGATATACATGATATGTAAGAGATTAGTTTGTCAGCAATTTCATTTTTAAATGAGTTGGATCTAATTTGTTTGCACACTAGTATAGCTATTGTTTCTACACAGTTAAATGGTTTTAATTATTGCTATAGAATACTAATAATTCTATTTGATATTATTCATTTGTTCATACACAGTGAAGAGGATACAAATACTGCTATTTAACACTAATTATTCTATTCAACATTACACATTCATTTGTACACAATTAGATGGTTCCAAATATTGTTATGTATTACTAACAATTCAATTAAACAGTCATTTTTTACACACAGTTAAATGATCAAACAGTTCTATTTTTAACAATGTAATTTACCATAAGTCAACGCAGTAAAATGATTCCAAGTATTGCTATGTATCATTAACAATTCAATTAAACATCAGTCATTTGTTTACACACAGTTTAAATATCAAACAGCTCTATTTCTAACAATTCAATTTAGCATAAATCATTTACTTGCACACAGTTTAAATGTCAAACTGTTCTATTTGACTCATAGATAGGACCCTATCAGGTGCTACCACTCCAGGTCATAGTAAACTAGGGAGAAATGGCAATGAAGAGGTATTTTGCATTCCCCAAAGCATCAGCATTATTAGAACCTCACTATCAGATAGTTTAGTATCATATCAAGGACACTCAGTGTGTGTGTGTGTGTGGGGGGTCTTACCCCTCAGCAGAGATGCAGTTGGTGTACTCTACAGTCCCAGTCGACTGGGCTGCAAAGATTAAGTGTTGAACTGATAGCAGTAAAAGTGAATAGGGAAACAGTGTAGCAGATTCTAACAGAGGATTTGGGAATGAGAAAAATTTTCTCAAAGATTGATTACTCCATTATGATAATGCTCCTGTACATGATACATTAGGAGTTCACAAGTTCCGAGCTAAGAAATTCATTAGAAAAATGTACCATCCACCTTAGTGATTTTTAGTTTTGTTTATTTTCTTTTTGTTTAATGGCATATCAACCTTTGTGGGGTTTTTAATGCCAATGCCATCCTTATAGAACAGCCATGATACTATTTAACCCATAGCTGAAGGGTTAAGTGGATTCATACCTTTTCTAAGGTTATTAGTCTGAAAGTGAATATAATAGTATGACTGGAGTTTGAACTTGCTTACTTCAAGGCCACAGTCCAGCACTTTAGCCATTACACCATGGAGACTCCCACCCCAGTGGTCTTTAGTTTATTTCAAAATTGAAAAAGTCCTTGAAAAGACAACGATTTGCTGATACCCAGCAACATGCAACAACATTACTAAAAGGTATTACAGAAAACAAATTCTAAGAATTTTTCCAGAAATAGCACTATCATCCCACAGAGACAACTGCTTCATATGGGAAGTACTTTAAAAGTGACAGCAACTGATAGTGACCAGGTAAGCCAAATTTGCTTTCACAGTGCCAATCCAAGAATTAAATAGTCACTTCTCATTCATATGTATATATATATATATGTGTGTGTGTGTGTGTGTGTGTGTGTGTGTGTGTGTGTGTGTGTGCGCGTGCGCGTGCATACATACCTATATACAAAATTTTCATGTACTATATATTAGAGTGATACTTAAATTTCCTGAATATTTTGACAAAATCATTTATTTATATAAGTTCATAGCCATCAAGTTCATAGCTTTCTTTGACCTTATGCCATCAATTGGTGTATTTTGAATTCTATCATACAATGACATAACAAATTTTGTTTCCACAAATTATTTGAAGAATTTTTTGATAGGTTCAAATTATTAGAAGTGTTGCATGGAATGAAATAATTAAGTTATAGACCTCTGGGTAGTAGTTACCAAAAAAATATATATACAAAGGCTATTCTTTAGGGATTGTGTAAGTAATCCTACTATGAGAAAATAAAGTTTTTGAGATTTTAGTATGTCGAATAGAAAATGCATTTTTGTTGATAGGTAAATGCACATGCACATAGAATGTAAGATCAGATATAGAAATAACAATAATAATATTGTATTAATACTTCATATTATGTAAAATTGTTGATTTTATATTCATCTACGAACATACATTCAGCAGCTATGTGAACGGGATGTTGTCCTGAAGACCTACCTAGGGCGATGAACGATAGGGAGGAGTGGCGAGAGAGGGTCAGGGATATCCGTGCTACCAGCGCGACATGATGATGATGATGATGATGATATTCATCTACATTTATAAACATGCTTATATCTTATTTTTGTAATGGAAATCATTTTCAAAACCACATAATTAAAAGTCAGCTAAGAAAGTTTATGGGTTTGTGAGAAATAACTGTGTCCTATAAATAATACTAAACTGCATCTGCTGATGAGGTTCCAATTCTGGGGTTCTCGGGAGTGTGGTATACCCCTCCATTGCCATTACTCTCAGGTCCACTCTGATTCAAAGTAGTTGTACAGGTGAAGGCCCCATCTATGAGCCAAACAGATTTGTATGAAATAGAAATACTTGATCCCAAATAACTGTGTTTAAGAATAGTTCCTTCAATAATTGTTTAGTAAATATTATTACTTAATTGAAACCATATAATTGCTGGTAAATTATTTGTATTTGATAGGAATACATCATAACATATAGATGTGCAAATTAGACAATGATTAGAGGAATAAAAAAGAGGAATTTAAAAAAATGCAATCAAACATTGAAAATATAGTTATGATTGCAATAAAAAAAAATTAACAAATGAATCAAATTTTAGCATTGAATAACCCATAAGAAGTTGGTATGCCATTAGATCAACCAACCAACTGGAGGATATAGAATTAGTAGTAATGATATTTCAACTTTGAAATTATACTTAACCCCAGAATCATCATCTGATTAGGAGCACTACTAAAGATTTATTTCAGTAAAACGAATTAAATTTTTCATTAAGATCAGCAAGGCCAAATTGGCCGCAACCCAGCAAAATGTTACAATATGGCAAATGAATAGGAAGAATGTTTGTGGAATTTGGGATGAGTGAAGATGGGAATATTAATGCATGAATGGATGAGGAGTGACTCAAGCGTTTAAGTACCAGTAAGAATTATTGACCTTGGACTTAAAGAGCTCAGGGTCATATGCCATTAGAAAACACTCATGGGAGAATTAGTTCCAGAAGGTGTTAGCATAGAATTTGCATTGAGAATATCAAGAAAGCATGGATGAGATTTGCAAGACAAAGTTCAATTAGAAACTACCAGATTAGTAATACTAGTATGCACACACACACGCGCACACACGCACACACACACACACACACACACAACCAATATAAGTAAATGTACTATGGAAAAATTTCAGGGTAAAAAATACAGATATACATATGTATCTGAATATGCATATAAACATATATGTATATCAGCAAAGAAAAGAGAGGATATTGCCCATAAAAATGAATGATAATTCCATAGAATAGAAAAGTAAAACTGAAGCCTTGCTGCTAATTAGAGGGGAGTTTATCCAGTCAGCTATAAACAAACTATATCTCATGATACAAATCATATAAAATTAAAATCACAGTTAATTAAGTTTTCAAATCAATTTAATTGATGAAAACATTCAATTAAAAATTAAAGGAACAGAAAAATTGAACCTGCTGTTTAAATTTAATTAAGAAACAACTAGAAAATTCAATACGGAGAGATTATTTGTACACACACACACACACGTGTGCATATGTATGCACACACACACAAACAAACATATGGCTATATATATATATATATACACACACACACACACACACACACACACACACAAACATTATATATATATATATATATATATGTATATATATATATATTAAATGAGAGACAAACACTTTTTGATGAAATCTTTCTTAATCTTTTCTAATGTGGATTCTTCCTTCATTTCCCTATTTGTTTTGGGAAGTATCACATTCTTTACATTAGTTTTGCACAAATCTTACCAAAAAACCATATATTACCCCAAATCAATCATGTAACTGGTATTCTAGCTAACAGTAAATAAGGTTAGAAGGATATGATAGTACATTCCCATTTATTCGCTGTGTTGAGGATCTTTAGGATTTGAAAAATTAGCAACATATACATATGACTTCACTGCATTCAGTACAGGTCAATATATCTATTATAGAGGTGTGTGTAACCATATGTTTATCATCACAGAAAGTAGACTAACCAAACCAATTTCAAATTTAGGATATGGCAGAAGAAAAACTGAATTCAAACTCCCTACCAGTTTGGTAGTTTAACTTGCCACATTGGAGTGGCAAAACCAGGAGTTGGAGTTTCTAAACCAGTCTGACATTGTATTCAACTTCAATTTGCCAACTCCTGTGGTGATAATAATGTCAAGTTTTTCATATGAACAACATCAGTGTTATGAAGACAGGAGACCTGCAGCATAGGCAATTGCTAGTTTTACAAACAACCATAGTCTTGTGATACTATCGATCTGCATGTGAATCTTAGCACAGGACTGAGCAAAGTTGTATGAAAAACTGATAGTTGTCCATGCTGTAGGTCTTCTCTCTTCACAACAGCAATGTTGTTCATATGAATATTAATATTTGAAATCTACCCTTGTATATGAAGCATTATTGTATACATGATGATTATTCACCTTCAAATAATTTACCTTTTTTTTTTTATATATAGTGGAACTGATCTTCAATTTGCTGTAAGATATCAAAAAGATTGCTATTCTATAAATTTCTATTTTTCCAATTTTATCTTAAAAGAAATACACACACACACACACACACACACACACACATATATATATATATATATAGAGAGAGAGAGAGAGAGAGGCCTAACTCTTACTGTTATAGCTGCTTAAGTTTACAATGCCTTGCTTCTCAATCATATTTGACCTGAATTCAAGAAAATTCTTAGGAAAAATCAGAAAAGTTTTCAAAGAAACAACTTCACAGATTCTAACTATTTATTAAATCATTGAAGGAGTAAATGCAAATAATCTTGAGGCAACACTATTGCTCCTAAATTTCTCCCAGGCTTTTGATTTCATACACAGAGGAAAGATAGAGCAAATACGAGAATATGGTCTTCCCAAAGAAACTGTTACTGCTATGATGATGCTTTACAAAAACATGAAAGCAATAGTTCACTCACTTGATGGTGATGCCAACTTCTTTGACATTGTTGCTGGAGTCTTACAAGCAGATACATTAGCACCATATACATTTATAAACTGCCTAGATTACATACTAAGAACATCATTATATTTTAAAAAAAGAAAATGATTTTGAATTAAAAAAGGCAAGCAGATGATATCCCACAGAAACTATTATAGATACAGACTATACAGATGACCAAGCGCTTCTCAAAAATATACCTAACCAAGCCAAGTCCCTGGTGCATAGCCTGGAATAAACAGCAGGAGGCAGTGGTTTCTACATGAATGCAAATAAAACAGAGTTTATGTATTTTCAACAAGAAGGAGCTATTTCCATTTTAAGTGTTAAAGCTCTGAAATTAGTGGACCAGTTCACATACCTTGCCAGTAATATCTGAAAGTGATGTCAATATTCACATAGGGAAGGGGTGGACAGCTATTGAAAGATTATCAATCATATGGAAATCTGATATCTCTGATAAAATAAAATTTTTTCCAGGCTGTGGCTGTCAGTAAAGATGCACCACCTGGAGTCTAACAAAATGCATGGAGAAAAAGCTAGATGGGAATTACACAAGAATGCTCCATGCAATTTTGAACAAATCCTGTAAGCAACACCTCACAAGATAGCAGCAGCAGTATGGCCAATTACTTTCTCTCTCACAAACCATCCAAATAAGATGAACAAGACCTGCTGGGCACTGCTGGTAAGTAAGGACAATTCATAAGTGACATTCTCTAATGGACTCATATATAGATGCACTACAGTTAGCTTTCCAGTAGGACTTACATGCATCAGCTCTGTGTGGACACTGGATGCAGACTTGAGGACCTGTCAGGAATGATGGACAATATGGAGAGAGTTAGTGCTATCAACACAGATTGAAGACGATGATATATATATTTAGTTATAAAAGAATATCCAATAATCTTCCACCAACCTTCCATATTTATCATGAGATATATCTAACCTAAGGCTATGCCAAGTAAAGGCCTGGCAGCCGTGCAACTGGAGTCATTGACTGAAGGCAGGCACGTTGTAACCAAAGTTATTACTAACCTACAATAATTTTTAAAAATTTTAATAAAGTAATATGTGATAATTAGCTAATTATCACATATAAATATCACTTGGAATCAATGATTTTTTTTTATGATCAAAGACTAGTTTCATAGCTGCCAGGTTTTCACTTGGTATAACTTTGACCAAGCTCTGTTCTTTTTTAATATTTTATAAATTATCCGACCCCTTCACCATAGACAGGCTGCAACACTTTTTAATTTTAAGCTGGTTTGAATTCAGTTTCCCTTTTCCCAGATTGGTTTGCATATCAAGGCTAAAGAGCACAGTGTATCCTGCTAGTTACAGCTGGAGTGAGAAGAGGTGGAGTGATGTTTTCCAATATATTAATGCAAAGTGAAATGGAAACAGCCTCATCCAGGTTTTGAACTTGGGTCACCACATCCATTTCCTAAGATGATAACCGTTATGCCACAAGTGCCTCCAAAGACAAGGTGATAGTAGATTTATTTTTGGTCATAATTCTATACTGTTACTTGAAAATTCCACCCCAAATACTTTACTAGTCAATCTTTAGATTTACTACCATATAAAAACCATCTCATTGTAACCATTACCTTTTCATAAAAAAGAGTTTCGGATAAATATAAAATGTTTATTAAATAATATCTTCAAATGACCAAGAAACTTGATTGGTGTGCTAAATTATCTTGTGCAAAAATATTGTCAAATCTTTTAGTGCGTATAACATTCTTTGTTGATATTCGGTTGAAATATTGTTTAATCTGAGTTATGCCTTTCAGAAAGTTGTTTTTAATTATTGAAAGTAAATTGATATTTGGCTTTTGGCATTTTATTATACTCCATCTACAAATGTCTAATTCTTAGTTTGAACCATTTACATTAAACCTTTAATATGACAGGATTTAATAATAAACAAATAAATAATAACCTAAAATTAAAATAAAATAAGTGCAAAATAAAATAAACAAATACAAAAAATAACAACCTTCCAGGAGGCCTCTAACAAGAAGGGTAATCTATGCATGCCAGAAAATATGGGCTTCCTGGTGCCAAAAAGAAACTCCTTCTTATAATCCAATAGACACCAAGACTGTGAGGACAGCTATTTTAAAGGTTTGAGAAAAACATTCTTCTCCATGAAATAGTTGTAAACCTGAGAATAAAAGTTGAACTTGAAAATATCTCTGTCTTTTTTCTGTCACTCATTCTTTTTCAGCTGGAACAATGAACAAAAGAAGATAATAAGTGAATGGGGATAAGAAGAAAAAGTAATCTTTTCAAACACGCACAAACCTTTTATGCCCTATAGATATATAGCTGATTGATAAAAAGGAAATCATTCATAAACTTGATTTGTCATACAAGGAATTGTCATGCACTCAAATGGTGGTAAATCTTTTAATATGTATACTATTCTAGGTTGATCTTCAGTAGAATTAATCATCTATCTGATTCATGACTTTCAGAGAGCTAATTTTGATAATGAAATCATTAATGTTAAAAAACAAAACTTTTATTCAATTATAAATAACATCTTCCATTCATTATAGAACATCATATTTAGTCTTTTATTAGTCAGCCAATACTAGTGTGTCCATATGTAGAAGTCCATGGGAGAACATTGTTTATGAGTTCATCCTTACTTCTCTAGTAGTACCTAGTATGTCTTGTTTGTCTTACTTGAATGGTTTGTAAGATGATAGGTAAGTGGCTATACAGCTGGGGTTTTTTAGGGTGCTACTCCAAGGATTTGTTCAAAATAGTGCATAGCATACTTAGCTCTGAGGAGACACTGGATGTTGTCTGTAGAACTTACCAAGAGCAATGGCCAATAGGGACAAATGACAAGAGAGAGTCAAGGGAATTTATGCTGTCAGCATGTCTTGATGATAATATCTATTCTTCTCTATACCCCTTTATGAAAATTGATCATTACTTACTCACAAAAAAATGCTTTGGGTTAAATATAAGATCTTCATAAAATTATATCTTCAAATGACAACTTGAACCTTGCATACTGAGTCTCTATTAATAGAAAGGAGTTTTTAATAAGCCTAATTTGTTGTGTACTGAATTGCCAGATTAGAAATATCAGCAAATACAAGGGTAGGCAGAAAAGTTCATATGATGATATCCTTTTTGATCAATAAGATCCAAGTACTGCAACACCAATGGAAGAGGTGTGTGGACTGCAAGAAGAATTATGTTGAAAAATAAACCTCATTAGGTTACATTCCATGAGAGTATCTTGGTCAGCCCAAGAACTTTTCTGCCAGCTATCATATAATACAAGGTTAACATTCAGAAGAACTATTGTTCCATCTGAGTCAAGACTTTCAGAGAATTGTTTTTGATTATAAGATCACTAATGTTTAAAAAAAAATCTTAGTCAATTTGATTTAATGAAACATGTTTAAACGAGAACTCACAATCTAAGATAAATATACAGATTATATATATAAGAATATGCTTCAGTGCCAGCTGATCTTTTAACACAATTAATTAATTATAGGATTTAAAGTCTTTATCATAAGAACTTGTATTGTGTTTCTTGGCTTATACACCAAAAATGTTGGTACTTATTCTTTTGTCATAGAAGAAAATTTCGATTTGATTAGAAGACAGATATACGTAAACAAAATGAAATAGATAAAGTATAGGAATAAATATCCATAGATATAGTTAAAGGGGTAGATAGAATTTGTCATAAAAAATGATGTCATGTGTAGCATTGCAGCTTAGACCAACACTTGGTTGGGTTGTAGATGCAGCTTCATAGATAATCACTAGTGGCTGGATACAGAATAAAATGAAATGGTCAAAATCATCTTGAAAAGACCACTTGTGAGAAAAAAAGATCCTAAACAACATAGCTTATTTGCAAAAAGCAGTGCTCTCAGTTAAAACAGAGATTCAAGGAATGAATGGGGTTGCAAATGTATCTGATGCAGGAACCTTAAGCTTGTCTGAACAACAAAATCGCATGTCTGGAATTTGCCAGAGTAAAACAGTGGAGTCCTTTTATGTAGACTTGGCTTCTTTATCTTGTCAGAAACACCCAAGATTTATCAATCATGAATATGTTCCACTTGACTAAGTCCACCAAATTTACTTCACTTAGCTCCTGTTTTTGAAATGCACCTAGTCACCTTCCAAATGCTCTCAGATGCCCTTCTCAGTATAGAGGGCACCAACACATATCATTGGATTTGTAGCTGAAAACATACCCTGTACATCAGTGTTTTTGTAGTCTCTGTATCTGTTGGAGTTTCTGTGGCATTAAATAAGAGATATTACTGTTGGTTTGTTTTATCTAATGGCATATCAACTCTTTACAGGTTATGTAATGTTGGAATTTGATTCATTTATAAAAGTTTGGTTTGGTTTGAATTATTCATTTAATAGCATTTCAAATCCTTATGGAGTATTTAATGCCAGAATTTGATTTATTAGCAACATCTAGGGAGTAATAATAACTGCAAGCAATTATTTGTCTTCAAGTAGCTAATAACAAACCTTAATCAACAAATATAGCTTCATATAACTATTCTTCTTCTTCATCATCATCATCATGGTGTGCTAACAGCTTGGATTCATTTGACTCTGTCTTGCTATCCATCTCAATCAACCATCATTCTTAGTAGGTCCTCTAGATGATATCCAGTGTCCACACAGAGCTGATGGATGTAAGTTTTTGCTGGTCAGCTAGCACTGGTTTGTCCATGAGTAGGAGTCCATAGGAAAACATTGCTTATGAATTTTTCCTCACTTCTCCAGCAGTGCTCAGCATGTCTCGTTCTTCTTGGATGGTTTGTATGATGAAAGGTAAATGACTTTGAATTGCTGTTTTGTGGGGTGCTGCTTCCAGGATTTGTTCAAAAAAGATAAAACAAAAATAACCAACTATTCTTACAGCAGATAATTTACATAGTTAATTAGTTTTAAGTTTTCCTATCTAACATTAATTAGTAGTCAACCTTTGTCGAGGGTGACCCAAAGGCTCCCTTTACAATAGCTACTACACCAAGGTGTAGGGGAGGGTGCTACTCCATTCCAGGATTGCTCCACTTTACCCTTGATCCTCACCTTTTAGTGCTGAGTGCTAAGCAAGGCAGCATCAAGTACCATTTTTGAGTCTTTGGTATGACTTGACATGGAATTGAACCCTGGTCTCCCGGACCATTGGCGAACACTACTCATTAGGCCAATGGACTGATTTAATAATTTTATTTAATGATAATCCTTTGTTTGCACAGTTATATGGTTTCAGATATTCCTATCGAATATTAATAATTCTCAAACAAATCTATTTGACCTAAAGATGGAACCTTAACAGGTACTACCACTCTGCATCAAAGTGGATCTGGGAGTAATGGCAATGAAAGAATACTCCTCTTTTTCTTGATGGAAAGGGAACTGTCAGAATATTTTAAATCTTGCTGGTAGAGCTTGTTACATTTGGAGCTACCCTCATACTTTGTAGCATAAAGTAGTAGTATTGAGGGAAGTCCTTATGGTGTAACGGCTAAGATGCTGAACCTCCTAGTAAGTAAGTTTGAACTCCAATCATGCTATTGCATTCACTTTGAGCAAATATCATTGGGAAATGTATGAATGTCTTATCCTTTCCAACGATGGTTTAAATAGAACCACTTCTAAAAGGATGGTGTCTGTTGTGTAATGGTTATCATCATTGGAAATGGACATGGCGAACCGAGTTCAAATCCTGATTGTATTTCACATAGTGCTAATACCCTAGGAAAACATATGAATCCAACAATTTTTCCTCCAGCTATGGGCAAATAATGGGGTAGACTGGGCTCTTTAACTTTGGCATGGTAGCCAGTCTAGGGGAAAGAAATCTCTGAATTCAATCCTGTTTAACTCCGCTTGAAAAATTGACCTTCTGTCACATCCAGCTTGTTTGGATATATATATATATATATATAGATAAAGATGGTTTTGATATTAAATGAACCTATGAAGGTTAATATGCCATTAAAAAAAGAAACCAAACTAGTGTTACTTGAAACACTAATAATGAAAATATCATAAAGGTAATACTCAATTCTTAACAGTCAGTGAAAAAGACAGATTTCCTTTGTCATTCATCTCTTGTCAAGATAAGCTTTTTTTTCTCCCCCTCAATAAATATAGATATATATTATAAAGATCCAATAGAAATGCAAAATGCTGTGAGGGCTGGTTACTTAGCAATCATACCTGGTAGGCAGGTATTAGTAGCTAAAAAAGCAATTGCTACAAGTTACAAAGAATGATTACATGATAATAAAAAGGAAAGAAAAGAAAAAATAATGGCATAAAAGCATGGAAACAACTAAAAAACAAATTATAAACTGTGCAGCATCTGGGGTCTTTGTAAAACATGAAATGGAAACGTTTCTCTATGTATCTTGGAGTGAATCCATTGATCAACTAAAGTAACAAACACAATTTTAATAACAGTTTTAGGTATGTGATGAACAGTTACTAGATGAAAGGAAATCTCCTTTGATATTCTTAATAACTTATCAAATAGATATCTATACAAATAATGCACATGTGTGTGTAGTAGTATAATAATAATAATGATAATAATAATAATAATAATAACACCAAAGGATTGGTACAGGGACTGGAGGACTTGGAAATAAGAGGACGAGTGAAGAACATCCAAACTACAGCATGTTGAGATCGGTAAGAATACTGAGAAGACTTGAAGAGACTTGCTGTCACTCAGACTCCAGTGAAAAACCATCAGCAAAAACTGACGTGAAAGTCTCTCCCTGAATAATAATAATAAATCAAAGGAAGATTCAAGAACAGCATTGTTGAGATTAGCCAAAATTCTGAGAAAAGTCCTGGAGACTTGAGGAGACTCACTGTCAATCAGACTCCAGTGGAAAACCATCAGCTAATGCTAATGTGAGGAACTCTCAAATAAGCAAAAATAATAATAATAAGTGAATGCAGCAAATTAGCATAAAAATGATACAACAAGCATGACAGGGTAGGGAAAGCAATCCACTAGAAATCATGCATGTGCACAAACCAGAATCTGTCCAAGAAAATCAAATGCATTAGACTTTCTGAAATTTGAGATACAAAGAGGTCACTAAATCCTGACCAAAAGACCAGACCTAATTTTGATTAACAAGAAGAAAAGAAATTGTCATCTAGTAGATCTTAATATTTCAGTAGGGCACAGAAGGAAGGTGAAAAGTTTGACGAATATCTGGACCTTGCCAAAGAACTGAACAGGTTGAAGAACACGAAGATAATGGCAATACCAATAATAGATGTATCTCTTGGAACAGTCTCCAAGAACTAGAAAAAGAGATTGGGTGAACAGGAGATCAAAGGAAGAATTGAAACCTCATCCAGAAGGAAGAGCCATAGCTAAACATTTCTGTTGTAACAACACATTACTAATTCTTACAAAACTAAAAAAATCAATTTAGATTTCTGTCTAAATTTTTGTTCAGGTGAGGCTCATACAAAGGTGAAAGGTGTATGACAAATCTAAAATCTGAGTGAAACTTAGAACTTTTTAAATGATCCTTATAAACACAATAGATTACCCATGAAGCTGTTAGGTTCTATTGTAATAATGGGCTATGATGATATTAATCCTTCTATTTTTGAAGGAATGAAGGATTCTAATTACTATTTCATAGTTATCTCATGTCATACTGAAAATTTGGATGATTAAAAAAATGATATTCAGCACAATCACACACTTCACAAAATTTTCTTCCATTTGCAAGTTGAATAGTAAATTGCTTTATTCAATGAGTAAGAGGAGCACCTTAAGTGTATTATTCTGATAAAACCACTGCTATGATATGCAGTTTTTGTTGCATTACTATATCTATCTATCTATCTCTCTCTCTCTCTTTCTCTCTCTCTCTCTCTCTCTCTCTCTCTATATATATATATATATATATATATGTATATATATATACAACACACACACACACAAGAATTTTAGTAAATATATGAGTAAAAACATTGTTCATTAAAGTTTTAACACATAAGGGTTGAAGGTAGCTTCATAAAACATACTTGTAAGTAATCAATATGTGATTAACAAAATTTGTAGCTGACTTTGTTATTTCAAAGCTTATTCACATCATCTTTTCAAGATCATGAATAAAAGGAACTATTCTTATCTATTTATAGAATTATGCCTATTCAAAATCATAAATCCACCCCAATAGGATAAAGAGGACAAAGAAATCATGAGGTAGATTTGGAAAGCGCAGGTAAATGGTTGATCATGAAGATAGAAGAAATTTTTCATTGGCTAATTTGACCCCAGATCTAGAAGATTTATAATTTAGTAAGTCTAGAATTGAACTGTTCAGCCTGACTGCTAGACTATTTGAGAATTTAGATGATTATAAGTTGTTACTTTGGGGGGTCTTTAAGCTTAGAAAAAATCTCAAGTGATAAAAAAAATAGTAATTATAACACATAAATTTTTATAAATTATAAAAGTAGAAATGTAAAATAAAAGAAATAATTATATAAAATTAAAATGACATGATTATTAACATTAATCATCATAAATTATCTTAACATATTTATACAGCTTCAAATTCACAAAATTCAGACAAGGCATTAATAATGGTACAATACAAAATCATAACATAAAAGCAGAATTTCTAACTGCTTAATAATAAGATCAGGATACTAATATGTTGCAAAAAACTTTTGTGTGTCTGTTTGGAAAAACTAATTTGCAAATAGATCATATTAAAATCTACCAAATTTTTCATTACTCTGTAATGTGACCAAATTGTGTGACCAATGAATACACATAAAGTCACATTGTGTTTTATATATGAATAAATGTTACAGAATCATTTATTTAGTAATTTCATTTGAAAACAATAATTACAGGTAATGTGTGACATCAAATTAGCCAATCAGAATCATCAACATGTGGAAACACTGATAACAACCAATCAATAACATTGATTGATTCTTACTGCTTTTTATTGACAAGTCCCAACATTAATACTTACATTTAGTTAGACGTAAATACATTTTATATGCACATGCTAATAAATGAGTTTTCATTAATAAATAAAAAAATATTCAGTTTTTTCTTTTCATACACGTCTCTTCAGAATTAATTTAATTAACTTCATATCGAATAAAAGAGTCGAATAAACAGTAGTAAAACAGCAATAGGATAAAAAAAATTCAAGATTAAATTGTATGATTTCAGAAAAATAGTAAGAAAAAGAACTTAAGAGGGCATTTTTGGGAACTATCAGATTAATTACTTAACAGAATGTGATTTGTATATAGATATTATATTAATAGTGTATATGCTGTGTAAAGATTCTGTTTCTTTTTCTTCAAAAGTTGATGTAAGAAGACAGTAAAAAGCAAAGATGCCTAAGGAGGCATAAGTGATAAGAAGAAAAATAAAAAAATTAAGTAATGTTTTCCATTTATTTCTATAGTAATATATTGTAATTTCATAATTATTATCTTTTTATGTTTTATCTTGCTGTAATGTTCAAATGACCTCATGCTAGATTATTATTTATAAAATAGCAGCAAGGTTAACCTGGCATTGCCTCTAATAATTTTCATCAATATTTCTTAACTTATTAGGTTGGTTTTATGGCAAGTCTGTTAAACAATTATATATGGTACAAAAATGCATCTTCAATCATTTTAATCAGGTAAACATCACACTTAGTTACAATATCAATGTATGAGTAGTGCCCTCCCCTACACCTTGGTGTAGTAGCTATTGAAAAGGGAGCCCTCAGGTCACCCGCGACTACAGTTGCCAACTTTACTTTTACTTACATTGCGGTGTAAAGGTTATCATCATAGGAAATGGTGACCAGACTGAGCAAGGCAATTTGCTTTTCATATAAAGCTAATACCCTTTAGAAAGGTATGAATTCAACTATTCTCTCTCCAGCTATGGGCAAACTGGGCTCTTTAACCTTAGTATAGCAACAAGTCTAGGAGAAGGAAAACCTTGAATTCAGACCGGTTAAACTCTGCTTAAAAATTGACCTTGTGCCACATCCTACTTGTGTGGAGGGGTTGGATAAATACATATTACATTTTATATATATATATATATATATATATATATATATATATATATTACTGATAGAGATATCTTCTGATTTATTGTACAAACAAAATAAGGGTAATTCCAATTAACAGGACAGGAGAGAACTCACTGGATGTTGCCAGGGCCAAGATTTTTCTTAAAAATAAAAAAAAGGCATCTCTGTACATAGGCTCTGTGCACAGTAAAATGTTGATGGAATTAATCACAAAAAATAAAATTAAAAGCCATTTTTCGACCAATCTATGACCTTCGTGGTAAAAAATAAAGACCAAAGTTGATCCGATTTGAGGAAGGGAGAACTATAAAAGACGACATTCCTTCGATGTCTAGTCAGAAAGAATGCACAGCCAGAACTGGCAACACCTGCAATATTCAACATCACACAACACTCATCTTAACCTTCCTATTGCGGCTTTTGATGGAAGCCATGTGACTCAAGAATTATCACCCCACCTATATTCCACTTCTTCAATGCTGGCATTCTCCTTCCCTGTTAACATAAACTTTGGTTGACTGTTATTCACTCCTACCAACACAATTATTTGAACATTTTTATTTCTCAATTTTACAACCATTCAACACACATCATATTTCCTAAAATTAACTCA
>OY757930.1:51331741-51424241 GCA_963585895.1 Sepioteuthis lessoniana
GCTACATTCACATCTCTCTCTTTCTCTCTCTCATATATATGTCGTACATTTTTGTTTCTTTATCTGGATCTGGGTTCTGTATAAAATTGTGTCACCAAAAGAACTGCTTCTTTCAGACTCAAACAAGTTTCTAAGTATCCTGCAATATATCTTGGCAACAGTAATAATTTTTTATTGATGGGATGAGTTAATATGCATACTGTCCTTCAAAAATTGCTTTATAAAAAAAAGCATGACTGGAGTTCGAACTTGCTTACTATGGTTCCGCAGGCCAGCACTTCAACTATTACACCATGAGGACACCCCCACCCCCACTAATCAAGTAATATAATGACTTGGCTAATCCTTTTACAGAGTAACACTATAGAATACATACTCTTCAACATTTATTACTGCGAGAGAAAGAGTTTTTTCACACAGAACTTCCATATTTCTAAAAAAAAAAAAAAGAGTTTTGTAATAAGGTATGAATAAAGTATTTGGTTTTAGAAATTTGTCAGTATCATATTTTCATAATTAATACTGTGTACTTTTTTATGCCCGGTAAGAGCAGATTTTGTCTCTTAAAACACAAGAGACAAATCAACCCACAATTTCTTCAGTCAATGTTCAATAAAAGGGAAATTGTATGACTAGTGGTTGAGTCAATCAAGAAGTAGAAAAGATTCTTGCTAAAATATTTGACATGAAATTAAATCAGGCTCAGATATAATTTTGAGCCAGATCTTACTTCATTCAAATCAAATGATCAATTTGATTTTTTTTTTTTTTAATTTTCTTTCAGTGTTGACACTACAAATTAGCATTCCTAAGCATTTACAATAGCTTGGCAGAAAGAAAAATAAAGAAATATAAAACTTAATGTAAAATAATGAACACTGCATGGCGAATCAAATAATTACTGACTCATGAGTAGGAGGAAGATTTTAATGAGTTTTGTTGTTATGGCATTAATAGGATTTTGATTCATTTATTTTATCTATTTTTATATTTTGATAATTTTTTTTTGTGATTGTTGGGATTTTTATAATTACATCATTAGGTTCAAACACAAAAGTTGATATGAGAATACACATAGCATTAAATGTACTTTGCTCTTGAGAAAGGCATGAATCCATTCCTTCTGTCTCTCTGGCTATGGGCAAATAGCAGGACATATATAAGAGAGTCCAGCTCAGAAAACATTAATCTGACAGAGGAAAAAATGAAATTCAAATAAAATCTAGGCAGTTATAATTATTAGTCTCAAGCCCAGTTGAAAAAAGAAGTTTGGGCATTGGGTCAGGACTCAACCCATAATAACCTACAGTTGTTATAAAAGCAAAGAATAAATGTCTAATAAACAGATTCTACATTGTCAAAAAATGAAAAAAAAAACTTTGCTCAATATGGAAGGATCAACTCATACTGTTCTATGAGTTAGGGATACAATTATATATTTAATATACTAAAGTAAATTTAGTTAAAGAAAAATTAATTCTATTTGCTTTCTGCATGAAAAAGTCTTGTTTTATTAATTTTCTTCCAAAAATGTCCCAGTGCCCCTTCTCAAACAGATACCATTAAAACACTCCTTGAAGTGAAAGTTCACACACTATATTTTCTCAAGATTGGACATTTAGTTTGGGAGTTCATAGGCATACAAGAAAATGAAGTGAATTGTGTGTGTGCGTGTACATGAATAAATCTGGAGTTTTAAGTTGAAATGTATTTAAAATTTCAAAATTTTAAAATTTAATTTACTGTGATTCCAACCGGTGATAAAATATAAAAAATAAAAACCGGAAGTGGGCAAAATGGGGAGGAAACTCTTCACCCCTCTTCTACCCCCTCCCACCCTTCCTTCCTATTCTGAATGTAATTATTTTATCCATTAGATCAGAAAAAGTCTTGTTATTATTGGTGTTATTGATTCATATCAATACCCATTACAGGATGGAAATAAATTTATAATCCTAATGTGACCGGTTTTTGTTTTTCTTAAAAGTATATATATATATATATATATATATATATATATATATATATATATATATATATATATATAGGTGTTTGTGGTGTAATGGTTATCATCATAGCAAGTGGACATGCTCACCTGAGTTCAAAACCTGAATGAGGCTGTTTGAATTTCACAGAGCACTCACACACATGAGAAAGGTATCTATCCAACTATTCAAGCTCAAACTATGGGTAAATAGTAGGACACACAGGGCTCTTTAACCTTGGTATGACAACTAGTCTAGAAGGAATACTCTGAATTCAAACCCATCAAACTGTTAAAAAATTGGCTTTGTTTAATAATTAGCTTGTGCGGGATGGTTGATATATATATATATATATATATATATATATATATATATATATATATATATATATATATACACACACACACACACACACACACACACTTGCATAAATAGAGCATTACAAGCTATGGGTATGTATATAAAAACAAGTCCTGAATATAGGTAACTAAACCACTAGAAAACAAGCTTAGAGTTATATAAAGATCAATGAAAGGGCAATGCTAGAAATAACTTTAAGAGGTAAAAACATATCAACATGAAACAGGAAGTAGAGCCACATAAGAAATACCATTAAACAATTAAATTTAAATTTATTTTTTATTTATGTATATATATATATATATATATGTTAACAATATTTTTTACCTGGCTCTACTACATGATTCATGTTGATATTCACACACACACACACACACACACACACACACACACACACATCAAAAAAACAAGTTCAAATTTTCAGCCATTAAAAAAAAAAAGAAAAAAAAAGGAAAAAAGGAGAAGAAAAAACCTTTTTTAAAAAAAAATCAAAACAAAATGAATAAGAAAATATTTTTTGATAATAAAAAAAAGAATTGTTTGATAAATGCTGTTAAAAAAATCATCCATGACACTTTCACATTAGCTCCCCCCCCAAAAAAAAATACCTGTTTTAAAAGAAACTTTATTTAAAAGAAATTGATTTTGTTTTTTTATTCTCAACACTTAGATTGGTGAACTTGAGAAAATTCTGATATGATAGTTATTTGAGTAAATTGTATAGAACTGAAGATATTTGAAAAGTTGTTCACATGTAATGGGAAAAAAAATCATAGAAAATTTGCATTCGATAGATATTAGAGAATTTAGTGAAGATTAATTTAATTGATATAATCTGCTTCAGAAAGAATTTTTTTCACCTGCTATGTTTGAGAATGACTTTTATTTTATTCATTTTGTTTTTAAATTTTGAGAACTTTAAAAGTGGCATCAAGTAAGGGTTTTATACATTTAAGACATAATTAGATGCTCACTTTCTGTCCAAATGTATGACACTTTATAGTTAATTTACAAGGTAAACTCAATGTAAACTGGACCCAAATGGTCATTTTGAATTCAAATAAAAGCAGATCTGAATTGTAGTACAAGTTAAAAATGACAAGTTTGTTTGTGTCTATTTCAGTTGTACTTCTCTACTCAAAATATGTTTTGATTTTTTTCTTTCTGAGCTGTAAGTTTCTAATTCTGTTGATCATTGGTACCTGTCAAGATTTTGACCTTCCTGTTAAAGTTTAATACAAATCTAAAGAAAATCTTACATTTAGTTGAAAAAAAATTAAAGCAATAATATATCTAAACACTCCAATGTTCTATTTTTAAGCAAGCAAAGAACAGTTTCTTTGAAAAATCATTTTTCTAAAACTCTTCATATTTTCTGTTTGTTAATAATTTTGAAATAAGACAACAGAACTGAGAATAAAAAACGAGAAACTGAGACATCATCATCATCATCATCATCATCATCATCATCATCATCATCATCATCAATAGTAGTAGTATGTATGTATGTACTTAACCCCTCTGCTTTAAACTGGACATGACATAAGGTCAAATTTTAAGTGGAGTAAAGTTTGTTTGAATACAAAGTTTTCCATCTCTTAAACTGGTTGCCTAAGCATAGCTAAAGAACATTGTCTGCCCTACTATTTTACCAATAGCTAAGGGAGAACAGAAGAATTCATACTTTTCCCAAGAGCATTAGTGCAAAATAAAATGCAAACAGCCATGTCCAGGACTTAAAATCTAGTTGCCAATTCCATTTCCTATGATGATAACCATTATCCTTAATAGACCTCCCTGTCATTGTAGTAATGGTGGTGGTATTGTCCACACACACACACACACACACACACACACACACACACACACACACACACACACACTTTTGCTTTACCAATAGCAGGCATTTTTGTTTGAAATACTCCTTTTCTATCTTTCTGGTTTATTAACATAAGTTTCAGATGAACAGACAAACAAATTTAGTGACATCCTACATGAAAGAGAAAGTGAAACTAATCAGAATTAATTTAACAAAGAAAATAAATGGTAGTTAGTTTTAAGCAATTTATTCAACAATAAACTGACTGTTTCTGTTGTGATATATTATTACTTAATTTAATGAGGGTTAATTTATTTCAATTGAAAATCAATTTACACATAACAAGTGTCAGTGGAGAAATAACAGATTTTATTAGATTAGGCATTACAATCAGAGAAGCTTTTCAACATCACAGAGAAATACTTCTATTATTATAAAAAAGAGAGAAAAGCAAAACAAAACATTCTTTGTTAGTCTATTTTCTTTTTTAAATCTCAGGTGATGCTTGGATTAGAATAAAAAGTAAAATTGGTCTGTTTAAAATATGATAGAAAAATATTTGACATTTGGGAGAATTCAAATCTGATATCATGTGAAATATCACTGGCTAATTAATTTTTGTACATCAACAAGCCATCATTATACTTTTGGTGGGATGCATCTCAAGTGGTATAATGGTTAGTGAGCTGGAATAACACCATTGCTTGTGAGTTTGAGTCTCACTGTGTGTTCCATACTTCTAGCCTTGTACTGAATCGGAACTTCTCAAAGTGGTCCATATAGACTCCTGGAGGTGAATAGAATATTGGCAGAGTGAATAGAAGCATTGTGGGTGTGAATTTATTAGTTTACATTTATAAATCCCTTTATGACAGAACAAAAATTACAGGATCATATAGACTAGTTACTAGATAGTGTACAGAATGCCTGATTGATTATGATGGTCACTAGAGATATGTTATTCATATACAACCTATTCAAAACATACAGGTCATTTAAATGAACAAATGATCTGCTACCTAATATTCATGATCTCTTCATTGCCCACCACACTTATCCTTCCCATTAAAAAAATCATTCAAGAATTAAAGGTGCATTTTCACTAATAGTTAACAGCTTCTTTTGTTATGTAAATTGTATTAAACACTCGTAAATTAGTTGCATTTTATGATTTAATATCCAATTAATTTATTTGTGGTGAATAGGAATCAAATTTGGTTAAAAAAGGGTTTAGCAAGTAAAAAGTTTGAGAAGTCCTGTGCCAAATTAAGCTAAGCTTAGTAAATGACAAGAATTGAGGAGGAAAGAGAAAAATTAACTTGAAAAGCAAACATCTTTCCAAAAAATAAAATATGAATAAATTTAGAACATCATTATTAGAATCTCTTCCAATTGTAAGTTTTTAAATTCCTCATTACAGTACAAGTAGAGATAATTGTTTTTAATAGGTCACCTATGGAGCAATAGGGTAATATTTGTATTGGCTTTTTATGAAGTAGGAATTACCAGTACCACATCAATATCTTCTCTTTTAATGAAACTCAGAATTTTTTTTCTATCACTGTAACCTTCTCTTAGTTGGACAGATTTTACGTGACTAAAGGTCTTCACAGCTTGGAAGAAATCTTGTTTTATTTCATTGGATAGATCAGCGTCCAAATTGTGGCTGTGTCAATATAGATGCACCACATGGATGCTAATGAAACACATGGAGAAAAAACTAGATGGAAACTATACAAGAAAGCTATGTAGTGTAGTGTTTTGAACAAATCCTAAAAGTAACACAACAAAAAACACCAGTTGTATGACTACTTACCTCCCATCTCAAAACAATCCAAGTAAAACAAACAAGACATGCAGGGCACTGCTGGAGAAATAAAAAGAAACTCATAAGTGATGTTCTCTTATGGACTCCTACATATGGACACACCAGTGTTGGTTGACCTGCAAAGACTTAAATACATTGGTTTTGTGTGGACACAAGACTTACCAAGATGATAGAGATGAAAAAGAGAGAGAGTCAAGGAAGTACATGCTGTCAGCATGACATGATGATGATGATGATGATGATGATGATGATGATGATGATAAATTAATTACTTTGTTAATCATCCATAGCAAAACAAAGAAGTGGATTCATTACTTTTCCCAAGGGCATTAGCATTAAGTTGATGCAAATGGTCCTGACAGAATATTTATCTGGATTTGCTACTCCCATTTTTTGCATTGATAAGGGCTATACTATCTTCCACTTCCCACAAGTAAATAACAATTATCCACATGAAAACCAAAATCAGCAAACCAAGTTCAAGTTCTGGCTGAGGCTGTTTATGTGCACTTAGCATTAATGTTCTTAAGAAAGGCATGAATCTACATCACTATGCTCTGTCCTATTGCCAGATGTCCTGATAAAAAGTTTCATTACTAGCATGATTGATAGAAAAGAGTATACAGGCAAACCACTACCATAACTCCAACCCAGCCAATAATAACTAGAAAAAGCTGCTACAATCATTGTCAACCTCAATAAAAGACAAAGTACCAATTAAGAATTGGTAGTTTCATGTTATAAAAATGAATTATAATTTTATATTATAGAAAAATGTGTACAATATACGAGGTGCCTTCAATAAGTTTCCAGATTTTTTTCGTATGGGTACTTTTATTGATGGTACACATATGAAACTCTAGTCCCCTTCGAAGCAATCTCCTCTGGGTGCAATGTACTTGTTGTACCATTCCAACAACTTCTGGAAGGCCCCATGGAAGTACTCTTGTGTGAGCGGGTCAATGACCTTCTTCACAGCCTCTTTCATCTCCTCAATTGTCTCATAGCGACAACCTCTAAGGTTTTCCTTGAGCTCAGGGAATAAGCAAAAGTCACAGGGAGCAAGGTCTGGACTATAGGGAGTTGTGGACTGGCGCATTGTCCTCGTGGAAATGCCACTGATCCAATTTGAAGAGTGCTGGCCTCTTCTGAGGGAATCTCTTCCTGAACTCCCTTAAAACCTCAACATAGTATTCCTTGTTGACTGTCTGTCCACCGGGAACCAAGTGCATGTAGATCATGCCAGTGCTGTCAAAAAAAGGGATCATCAAAAGTTTGCTGGTGGATTTGCTCTGTCTGCCCTTCTTGGGTCTGGGAAAGCCAGCATGCTTCCACTGGGAACTCTGTCTCTTGGTCTCTGGGTCATAGCAGTAGATCCAGCTTTCATCGCAGGTCACCAGAGTATCAAGAACTGCAGGATCTGAATTGATCAGCTCGACCATCTCCTAGCTGTCATGACAACGTCTTTCTTTCTGATCTTCTCTGAGCACCCTTAGGACAAACTTCGTGCAAATTTTCCGCATCTTCAGTTCCTTGCAAATAATTGTGTGTACAGTTCCCACACTGACATCAAACTGTGCACTTATTGTTTCTATAGACACACGACGATCCTTATCCATGAAATTCTTTATTTGGCTAATCAACTGTGATGTTCTGACTTCCTTACTCCTCCCACACCTCTCATCATCCCTCACAAACTCCCTGCCTTCCTTGAATTTCTTATGCCTCGCAAAAACTGATGCTCGATTCATGCAAGATGCTCCAAAAGCAGTCTGAAGTATTCCATACATTTCTGTGGCATTTTGAAAACAGAATTTTATTGCATATCATTCATCTAAAGCGTCCTCACATCTAGATTGCATTTTTGAAATTCACCAGCTGTGACAATCAGGCTTTAGTAGGATGTATTCCAATTGCTGCTGTAGCTGTTGATTTGAATCTGAAATCATAAAAATTGGTCAGTCATCTCATAAGATGAATAGCAATAACATACTGAATTTTCAAGAGTCTACAACAATTTTAAATGCTTGTAGAAAAAAAGTCTGGAAACTTATTTAATGGCCCTTGTAATCAGTTGTGTAAATTCCTGAACAAACATCAATTCTTACAGCCCAGTCAGCTGGGGCAATAGAATAAGCTAACTATCTCTTCTGAGGGGTAAGAGCCCCTGCCTCACAATGAGTGTCCTGGATATAACACTAAAATGTATCTGATGATAAGGCTCCAGTCTTATGCTTTGGGGAATATGGAGTACTCCTTCATTATGATTACTTCCAGGTCCACTCTGAGCTGGAGGGATAGGACCTACTAAGATCCCATCTATGGGTATAATAGAAATATTTATCATTTCCTATACTTGAAATCATTTGACTGTGTGAAAACAAACAAATAATGTTGAATAAAATTATTTGTGTTAAATACCAATAGTCAAAATCATTTAACTGTGTGCTAACAAATGAACTCTAGCTTGTTAAAAATGTTACCTAAAAACTATTTGTCTACAAATCATATATTATATATATATATATTTATATATAAGTTGTAAAGTAAAGTTAGCGACCTTAATCAAGGGTGACCCAAAGGCTCTCTTTTCAATAGATACTACACTGAGGTGTAGGGGAGGGCACAACTCAATTAGCTGGATTGCTCCACTTTACCCTTGATCCTTACCTTATAATACTGAGTGTTAAGCAAGACAGCATCAAGTACCATTTTTTGAGTCTTTGGTATGTCTCAACCTAGGATCGAACACCGGTCTCCCGGATCATTGGCGAACACTCTACTTATTAGACCAAAGATTCGGGTATTTATATATATATATATATATATATATATATATATATATAAACAGAATCTGGCATTAAAGGGTTGATATGCCATAAAATACAACCAACCAACCATCTTAATAATGCTTGATAAGTACCAAGGTCAGCATATCAATTCTACTAAGTTACAAAGAGAAAAAAATTATTGATGCATATTATTTCAACAAAAAGATAAAATAAAAAAATATAATAATGCAAGGTTTAATAATTCCCCCCACCCCAACCAAAAAAAAATCTTCTGGGCATAAATATCAACATTTTTCATGACATTAAGTATCACAATAACTTTTAGTCAAGTCACACTGAAAGTACAGGTTCTCATCAGATCCCCTAAGTTAAGCATCAATGTACCTGCAAACCCTTAGATAGGGGATCATTTATATAGCAAAAAGGATGATTGGTTGATTGATTTAGATCAAAAACAGTAAAACAATGTAAGGTTAAATTAAAAAAACAGTATGAAAAAGAAGACAAAACTATTGAATGAATTACTGAACAGAATTTGATCTGTCAATAGATATGGTATTAATAGTGTACATGATCTGAGCAAAGATGTTTTATTTTTTTAATGATTGGTGTGCAAAGATAGAAAAGGCAAAGATGCTCAAGGAAGTATAACAAACAAATAATAAAACTAAATCTTATGCCTAGAGATTAGGGAATTGTGTACATTGTATGTTTATATTTACATTTTTTGTATAGTTTCTTAAAAGTTTTTACATAGGGTCATATGATATCAAGTATTCCTAGCTAGCTCAAATAATTTGCTAACAGATCTATTTGACCCATAGATGAGACCCTAACAGGTACAATCACTCTGGGTCAGCGTAGAACAGCAAGTATGATAAGTAACTCAAGGCCTGTGTGTTAATAATAACAATTGGAGTAGCAAACATCACAAAGTTGATGTAAGTTTCTTTGCTTAATGGAATATCAATCTTTATGGGTTAATTAATGCCAAAACCAGACTTGTAGAAGAACAATGGTGATTCTATTTAACCTATAGCTGAGGGATATAAGTGGGCTCAATACCCAAGTCCAAAAGACAATGTAATAGTGCAAATGGAGTTTGAATTTGCTTACTTCAAGGCTTTAGTTAAGCACTTTAACTATTACAGCACAGGACTACCCCCCACCCCAAAGTTTATCAATCACAAAGTTAACAGATTTTAATAAGTAAAGCTTAAAGCATTAATTCCAACTACATTCCAAGTTAAGTTTAAGAGCATAAAGCCTGCTCATTACTTAGGTGAATATTTAAGAAGATGGTCGGTTGGTTGATCAATTTTAACAGCATGTCAGCCCATCTGGGGTTATTTTATGCCAAGAGGTTAAGGAATAACATACCATTTAAGAAGAATAAGTACCACAAGCAACCTGTGGTCTATGTGCCAAAATAAGTGAAGCTTAGTAAATTTTGTGCAAGTTAACAGATTTAGACAAAACATTCTTGCAATATGATATTTGTTTAAGAGACAGAGATAGAGAGAAAGCTGGAACCTCTTATAAAATTAATGCGATAGAAGCATATTTTCTATTTTTCTAAGAGGCAGTGTTAGTCTCATACCAATAATTTCCACCAAAACACAATAAATTCATTTGTGTATTACTCTGAATGTGTTCACTTAAGCTTCACCAATTCTGAACAATGAACACTTAAATGAAACACATTACACTACATTTAAGGTTTTTCTCAACTGACTGATAACAACAGCCAACCTACCGACTGTCTGTCACTCACCCACCAGGCAATCCACTTCTGTATCCATTCAGTTTCTCAATAATCAATAATTTTCAAAATAACCAATTTCCTAAGAGGAGGGAAATACAAATTCTGTTCCCACTAAAAATTCTTGATGCAGATTTTTAAAAAAAAGAAAAAAAAGAAAAAAAGAAATTTTTTTTTCTTTTTCATTTTGTTTTCAAAATACAATTAATAGAATTTCTTTGCAGCATTAGAAGCACTCTTGAACAGACGAAATTTTTCTTTAAAATATGATCACTGCCTCTTGAGAAATAGTTGAGGAATTAATTCTTTGAATCACTGTTTGGAAATTAAATAAGGAGGTGGTTTTATATCTCTTTCTGACCATTTATTACAAATTCAAACATTGAATATTACTCTTGCAGAAAACTTTGATACATTTTCCAGAAATTTGTTCATAAAGTTACATTAATAGGTTCAACTCTATGGTGAAGTGGTGTAATATTGTGGTGATAAAGAGGCTGTGAAAAGGTGGGTTTCAAAATAAAAGATTGCCATGAAAGAAGTCAACTTTGAACTAGTCACAAAAAAAGAAAAAGGGGTCATTCTAGTCAGTTGATAGAGGAAGAGTCACTCTGTCATTTACAAGCCATTGCCTACTCCCAATAGAGATGGTTGGGGGTCACTTAAACTTCAAATTAGTCAATGGTGTCAGTAACTCCAATTAGTTGACAATATCGGCAACTCAAACTAACTTTTTGAATATCAATAAATCTCTCAAATACTACATGACCATCTATAGCCAACTAATGAGAATTGAAAACACCTCAAGTGTTTTCAATTCTTTTTCCATAGACTTGTTTCCCCAGTCATTGAACTTTGACCTGTCCCAGTCATTCATGCCTGGACAAAAATCTAACACATTCCTTATAGCAAGGTGATAAGGGAGTTGGCAGTGGCCATTACATAACATCCAAGTGCCCTAAGTTAGAGAAACTGGATTCATTTCGAAGTATCTTGTACTTCTTGGTATATCTTAGCACAATTTATAGCTAAACTGTAGTCATTAACTAAGCTTAGTTTGGCACAAGGCTAGAGTCATGAGGCATCCAATGAGAATCAAAATAAAAATCTACAAACCTAGCTAAATAACCTTCATACCACACAAGGCAATCTTAGAAATTAAGTATAACTTGGATTTAGTACAAGGCTGAAAATGTAATATATCACCTTGACCTGCAATGAACCTGGCAGATGTTGCTGACAGATACATCAGGCCATAGATAAAATCAACAAAGTGATGACTGGAAAACAAGCAATGAGTGGGTGTAAGCTGTGACCAATGGAGAACAAGCATAACATGGGTGTAAACCATGGCCAAGGAAAAACAAGCAATGTATGGGTGTAAGTTGTGGCCAAGGAAAAAAAAGCAATGTGTAGGTGTAAGCCATGACCAATGAAAATCAAGCATTGTGTGTAGGTCACGTGGGAATTTTAAAACAATATAAGGTCTAAAATTTTGGCTGAAGTCAGTTCCTGTTGACTGTTCCAACTCCTGACAACTCCTTTGTGAGTATGAACTCTCTCTCTCTCTCTCTGATTGCTCTCCTACTCCACATAAGTGTTACCATCAAAGAATAAAAATATCAGATTATATTTTTATATATACATGTTCCTCATTGTTAGTTAAGACTCAGCAGTAGCATACTACCAGAATATGAGCACCATTGCATAAGAGTAGTAAACAGTAGTAATTGATTTGCAAGAGACAGTTCCACCAGAATACAATAAGAAATTTATCTTTGTATTCCTTGCATAAACTTTACTTATTCTGAACAATGAACACTTAAATGAAACATATACTAAAAAACAAAGCATAACAGACTTGTATTGGGCACCTTACGAGAATCAAAACTAAACTCACTCTCACCAGTAGTTTTTTTGCAAGATAAGCTAGCTAACTCTTCATTATCAAATTGTGCTACTAACACAGGGTCTCTCGCTCTCTCTCTCTCTCTCTCTCTCTCTCTCTCTCTCTCTCTCTCTCTCTCTCTCTCTCTCGTGCCATCTGTCTCTATAACATAGCTTCATTGCTTCTGGCAGGTCCTTTGAACTGCATCCAATGTCCACACAGAGCTGATGTACATAAGTCTTTGCTGGTTGGCCAGCACAGTGTGTCCATGTGTAGGAGTCCATTGGAGAATGTTACTTATGAGTTTGTCCTTACCTCTCAAGCAATGCCCACCACATTTGGTTCATCTTACTTGGATGTTTGTAACACAAGAGGTAAGTGGGATGTATTAACACTTATAATTTGGTTAAATATTCAATATAAAATACTAATAGCAACAAAAATGAAGAAACTGTAAAATTTTTTTAGAATATTTACAAAAATTATATAACTTTTAAAAAAATTTCTTAGAATTACATGCAAATATTTTTATCTAAAGTAAACAATGACTCAAATTTTGCTTGGTCATATCCTTAAAAAGCACGAATGTCTTACTAAAAATAGTAAAAGAAATTCTACCTTGCTTATCGGGTGAACAATTTTTTTTTTTGTTGAAATAACTTATAAGATTTAGTCTTAGTTAGAATTTGTTTTATTGCTGTTTAATAGATTTAATGTTCTTTTTTAACAAGAATTAGCAAAGTATAGCACTTTCTTTTTATCTCACTTTTAAAATACTAATTTCTCTCCCCCGACCCCATGCTCTCTCTCTCTCTTTCTCTCTCTCTCTCTCTCTTTGTTATTTTTCTTACATTTTTAAGCTCTTTTTGATTTTCTTTTGGAGAGCAAATAGCCACTAATTAACTTAAAGGTTTGCCTTTTTACTAAGTCAAGATAACACTTAACAAATTATCAAGTCTATGATTCCCATTTGCAGCCACATTTTCAGGTAATACATTTAAGTACCCCAGACAGTACATATGTATTAATGGTAATAAAAGACAACCCCCCTCCCCCTAAAAAAACAATACAATAAAA
This sequence comes from Sepioteuthis lessoniana, assembly GCA_963585895.1. Taxonomy (NCBI): domain Eukaryota; kingdom Metazoa; phylum Mollusca; class Cephalopoda; order Myopsida; family Loliginidae; genus Sepioteuthis; species Sepioteuthis lessoniana. The sequence goes on from OY757930.1 coordinate 51,345,253, forward strand.
GAATAAGAATCTTTTCCGATGATTGCCCAAATAAAATTTAAGTTTGCTTTAAGTTCAACTTAATTATGAATAGAAGTAAATTAAAACTATTTAAAGACACTAAATTATAACCCATAAAAAATAAATGAAATAAAAGAATCTCCTTCTTGAAAATTATTTTTATAACTTCCCAATTTCAGATTGGAATTCCAGCAAAGCACTTGTAACATTATATTAACTGAAGGATGAATTGTAAAATTTAGTTTGGTCTCTTTTTTCAATGGATATTTTATATCCTGGAGATCATGATAAAAACAAGTGAAAAGAAGGTTATCTTAAATAAGCCATATCAGACCCTGTCAGAAACAATCAATCAATCAGGTGAGATAAAAGGAATGAAAATAAGCAGGGGAGAGGTGTTTTAATTATTCTAATAATTAAGAAATTTAATTAACAAATTATCTGTCTTAGTTTATGCCTTAAGAACTTGCTCAAGTTGAACTGTCAGTAAAAAAAAATTAAAAAAGCAAAAACTAAAACTACTAATGTATAGAGAGGATATGTGTGTGTGTGTGTGTGTGTGTGTGTGTGTGTGTGTGTGTGTGTTTGTGTGTGTGCATGTTTTAAATATATATATATATATATATATATATATATACAAACACACACACACACATTAATATAATTATATATATATATATATATATATATATATAGATAGATAGATAGATAGATAGATAGATATTCATATAATCTTTCAAGAATACATATATACATTTACATAATCTTATATATATATATATATATATATATATATATATAAAATAAATATATATTAGATTTATTTATTTAATGCCATGGAATTAAATACATAAATCTAATAGATATTTATTTATTATTATATGATAGCTCTAGCCTAGATATTGAGCACTCTCCATATTATATTGCACTTGGTTTGCTACAAACCCAAAAAGTGATTTAGTGACAACCAACACAGCTATAATATATATATATATATATATATATATATATATATATATATATATACACACATTTTATATGCATGCACATATTCATATATATTTCCACAACCATACACACCCTAATTAAAAAAAAAAAAAACACCTGCAAAATATTTTGTTCTCACTTTTGCAACAATCCTTATTTTTTTTATTTATTCAATTATTATCATCTTTTCAATTTGTTTTGTCTCCGTGTTTCTTTTGAAAAATAAAATTAAAAAAAAAATAATCAAGTTTTTCTTTTTCACAATTTTTTTATTTACCTCAGCTTTGGTTTCCTAACTTGGAAAATTATTTCAGATAATTTTTTGGGTTGGACTCTAATAATAATATATTAAACTAGCAGTATTTACCCAGATTATATACAGCTTTTAAAACAGTCACTGATGTTCATAAGCTGACTGAAGAATCTAGACCAAAACAAAGATGCAAATATAAATCTCTTAAATTTGAACTCACATAAAAACATTTCTCTATAAAAATCTTTAAAAGTTTCTCATAAAAGAATATTAAAATATTTATAACATAAAAAATAAGAGATAAATTTCTTTTATGCGCATTTATTTTTTTAAAAATAATAATTAGCATTTGTAAGAATAGATAGAACAATTTTTTAATTGACATAAAATCTCAAAAAAAAGTTATAGATTAGTTTCATTATTATCTGAGTAAAATATCATTAACATTTAATTATCTATATCTCTTCAAGCTAGAGATCTGAAATGATTACATAACAATCATTTTCTTCAGAAGAAAACCTGGACTTGTAAACAAAAATGGATTATTTCATCAACACAGAATTTAGACATTTTTCAATACCTTATATAAAAACAATCAAAATTTTAAAAATGTTAACCTTAATTTTTTTTGTTAGAAAAATAACAGCCTAAATTATAAACAATAAAGTAAAGAAAAACCTATTTAAATCAATTAACAAATAATTAAATTATTTTAAAGTCAATGTTTACTTTTATAGGCAAATCTACCAAAAATAAAGTCAGCTTTAAAATAAATAATATATAGAATAAAAAGTAAATAAAATCTAAATGATGGAATTCAAAATGCTTTTCTTATAAATTCAAAAGACATCCATTCTCTTTCATTGTCAGACTAAAGTAAAATCACTTATTAAGGTATTATAAAGTTACCTTTGATACATGTATAATATAAAGATGTAAACAGAAATTGCTGTGAAGTTGTCTTCAATAGTTTCAAAATTTTTCAAACAGGTTTGTAAATAAGGCTATAGAGCCCAGTTTTCTCTACTATTTCACATATAGCTGGAGGGAGAAGAAATGAATTCATCTCCTTCTCAATGATATTAATGATGAGAATTTAAAAAACTGCTTTTTAAAACTTTCTAAATAGTGAGGAAATGCACATGAAATACAGAAATCAGAAGAGAAATAAATAAATTATCTGGACTTGATTATAATATCTGACAATAGAGACAATGATAACTTACCCATTTTTTAAAAAATTCTTTTACTTCTTTTTTTTCTCAATTCACGAGGATATAAAATCAAGAGAAAAGAAATCAGTAATAAAAAGCCTAGTAAAAAGCAAAAAATATCTCAATATATAATTACTCATCCCCCCTACAGGAGTATGATGCAAAACACGGTCAAAAGTTGGGTTGAACAAGTTTGAATTCAAAGTTGATGGTAGAAGTGGGACATTATGAGAGATGGCAGTGATCTGTGAAAGATTGTGCAATTGCCATATATATATATATATATATATATATATATATATATATATATATATATATATATATATATAGACATGAGTGTGTTTCCATATGATTGTGTATATCATTCTGTATCTCTCATATATGATAAAAACAACAAAGCCATATTTAAAATGCAAACAGATAAATCTCAACTTTTAAGGCTTTTTAAAACTCAGTTTTAAAGTTATTTTTATCATACAAATAGTTCTATTTTAGATATTGAGCCCAATAACTGGAAAGACTGCAAGGTGTCATATTCTATATTTTTCAATATTAACAATAATATTAACTATATATATATATATATATATATATATATATATATATACACACATACACACACACACACATATATATATATACACACACACACACACACACACACACACACACACACACACACACACACACACACACACACACATATATATATATAAAATACAATAATATCACTTAAGAGGAAAATATTTGTTTTTATTTCTAATATTATGGTTATATTGGCTTTATGATATTTTTGTATTAAGCATTGTTTTATTCATAACTGTTAGCACTGCCATTTTTGCTTCTAAACTAATCCTTTTGTTCTTAAACAAATGGTATCTTTTTTAAAGTATATATATATATATATATATGTGTGTGTAAGTAAAGATATTCTTGTAAAAGCTTTATTAATTTTTACTCATAATCTTTTTCATTTAAAAATTTAGTTACTTTTTATTGAAACTTACTCAGACTGAAAGTCTACAGCAATGAATAAACATTGATGATTGGAAATAAATAATGAGCTCCAGGTGAGACTAGGATGTCTTTTTTTTCTTTTCCACTTTGGGATGCTTGCCTATGTAGAGCAGCTGCTCTATCAGTTGAGATACCAAAATTTTTTATGCTTGGCAGACGATCAAATCTAACCCTTAAACTAATAAAAATAAAATCAAGATTCTTGTAAAAAAATATGATTCCATCTCTCATACTGAACCTAAACTCTTACATGATTTTTCTTTTTCTATTTATTTGTATAGTGGTTTGTCACTTTGATATCTATTGGCAGTGGTCCTAGCAAATGTTTCTGAGGCAGACATCTGCTGTTCATTGTGCTATACATGTTCACCAGTTGGCATCATCTGGTACCCTCCTTTCTCAGGAATTGATTATTGGTTCCATTTGGAATCTTTGATTTGGCTCAGTTCAATAACCCACTTGTTGAAGTCAACAGTGCACGCAGATCCTGGAGAATGCACTTCTAGATTAATAACAAGCATACAAAAATGTCCCAACAAGTCAATAAAAATAGACTGAATTACATAGGCATATGTTTAAATCAAGGGTCGGGAACATGTGGCCTTAAGGCTACATGTGAGTTTCTAAACCACCAAATACAACCTTTTACAACCTTGTCAATAGACAAATTAAAATTAAGCACCTCCACTTTAGAACTTGATATCTGAATGCTTTCTCACAAAAAACAATCACAAAAAAAGCTATTAAAAGGTTAGTAAAAGTTTTGATTTCTTTTAAATAGTATATATAAATCATTTAAGATTAAATTGGCATATACTAAATTTAGCTTAGCTTAGTTTAATGGAAAGCCAAAAATATGGGGTATCTAGTGAGATTCAAAATCACTATCAATGGTCAGTTAATGTATCTTGGTGACCATGATACCACTAACGGTCACCATTAAATGGGAACTAAGTTATTAAGTAAAAGTTTATACTTTAGATATTGTTGTGAATATACTAAAAGTTTATTGAGTGTAGCCTTATTAGTAGACAATTTCAGTTTAGAATTTAAACAGGGAAAGGTTCTTTTGAACTCTGGGATTAGATAATTATCATCATCATCATATCTGTGGATCAGAACTCATTGTTACCATGAGTGTTCAATTTGACTGGACAGAAACAGTTTTTCTTATATTTGCATCAGTTTTTTATGGCCACCCAATAACTAACTGCCTCCTCTCAAAGTTTTAAGACTAGTATTGGCAAAGATAAGAACTCTAATTCTTAGTTTTTAATTCAGTTATCCATCTCCGAGACTGGTTTGTAACTAAGGCTATAGAGCCCAGTTTTCTCTACTATTTCACATATAGCTGGAGGGAGAAGAAATGAATTCATCTCCTTCTCAATGATATTAATGATGAGAATTTAAAAAAACTGCTTTTTAAAACTTTCTAAATAGTGAAGAAATGCACATGAAATACAGAAATCAGAAGAGAAATAAATAAATTATCTGGACTTGATATAATATCTGACAATAGAGACAATGATAACTTACTCATTTCTTTTTCAAAATTTGTTTTCTCAAAAATTTTTTATTTGCCAGGATATAAAATCAAGAGAAAAGAAAACAGTAATACTAAAATCCCCAGTAAAAGGAGAAAAAACCTAAATACATATTAACTCAACCCTGCTGCATGAACAGAATGAAACACAAGGTCAGTTTTTAAGTGGAATATAACAAGTTTGAATTTAGAGTTTTCCCTCTCTTAAGCTGCTCACCATACCAAGGTTAAAGAGACCAGTTTTCCCTACTATTTACTGAATTGCTGGGGGCAGAATAGTCAGATTTATACCTTTCCAAAGGGAATTAGCATTGTGAAATGCAAACAGCCTCATCCAGGATTTGAACTTGGGTCAACATGTCCACATTCTATGACATTAACCATTACACTACAAGTGCCATAATTCTCAATATATTTGGGATTAATTCCCCTATCTGCAACCCACTTCATAGAACCAGTAGGAAACTTTATCCTCTCTTACTATAGCAACATCTCCAGTAAAAGAAAAAGCACGAAGATTAGGCTTCCTCTTTCCTTAAAGCATGGCCTGGTACTAGCATGTTTCTGTCCCCCTGGGACATCTGTCATCAGCAGACCCCCTTGACACATTAGATATTGCATAGTAGTACACAGGAATGTCTAATAATTCCATACAACCAAGAATTAAAGAACTTTTTTTTCTATGGAAGTTTCTTACAAACTTTCATACATTTTATCAACTTCATATACATAAATATCATAAAGGACTTTTAGTCACTTTTTGTGTTAACCTGTTGGCAAAACTTAGGATATGCTGACTGTATCCCCTGCAGAAGAGTAAGACCTTTCAAAAAAGGGGTGTTCAAGGTATGACACTAAACTGGTGGTGAGGCTCCAGTTCTGGATCTCTGGAAAGTGTGGAGTACACCTTGATTACCATTACTCCTAGGTTCACTCTGACCTACGGTGATAGTACCTGTTAGGGTTCCATTTATATGTCAAATAGATCTGTTTGCAAATTATTTGTATTAGATAGGAATACTTGATATATAACAACGTAGAAAATTTAAGAAACTACACAAAAAGCATAATAATAAAGATAAAATCTATGCTGTAAGCTCTAGATATAAAATAATCCCTGACAAGTTGACATGCTGTTAAAATCAATCAAACAAGCAAATTTTTTGTATCTTATTTCTTTATGTATCCTCTTATCTATTTAATTTGTTCCATTAATAAAATTTGTTGTACTGCTACCAAAATGATAAGCACCAACAAACCACTTAAACTCCATAATAATGTAGCAGCATTTAACTTTTTTTAAGCTGTAACCTGCTTTGATCTTGGGGGCACTACTCAAATAACGTGTCTTGGGCAGGAATAGTCTGGCAGACACCATCCCTCTTTAGGTCTACAACTGGTTTGACTTCAGGGTTTTCCTCCTTCTAGACTTGTTACCATACCAAGTCTGCCCAACTATTTATCCATAGCTAAAGAGAGAATACTTGGATTCATATTTTTCTTAAGGTTATTAGTGCTATGTGAAATGCAAATAGCCTCATTCAGGATTTGTATTCGGGTAGTCAAATCCACTTCCTATGAAAATAACTGTTATACTACAAGTGCTTCCATACAACAAATATATATAGTTATAAATGGTGACAATTCAATGTTAGAACATAGAGAAGGCAGCTTCATTTTCTATAAATATTTATGATGCCACATGTCCTTTTTTGTCAGTGCACTTAATGAATATTAATCACATAGACTATTCAGTGAAAATTTCAAATAAAATACAAAAAAGCAGCAGCATCAACCCAGAAACAGATTGTAGAGGTAGTAATTTACTAAGCTTTTTGCTTAAATGTGCCACAAAGGTATATGAATGGGGCACCCAATGAGACTCAAAGGTTTGCTAGTCTAGCTTGTTAACCATTACACAAGTAAGTCTCCACAAAAAGTGTGAATCCTTGAGGTATAATGGCTAAAATATTGGACTGCAATATCATGGTGAGTGAGTTCAAACTCCAATCACACTATGTTCACTATCGGACAAATACCTTTGAAAAAGGTATAAACCCTCTTATCTCCTCAGTTATGGGTTAAATAGTACCACTACCGTTTTTCTATAAGGATGGCTTTTGCATTAAATAACCCTGTAAAGTTGAGATACCATTAAACAAAGAAACCAAAACCAAACTGTTTACACAAAAGTAAATATGCAATTTTCATCATTTGATTGCAATCAGTACATACAAAATTGATGATGAATGTTTATTATAAGTATTTATACATGTACATAATTTGACATTTTTTAAGTGGTTGGAAGAAGCAAAGACCAAAGAAATATGGCTGATCACCAAAATGTAGCTAGTTAAAGATATATTTTTTAAACTTAACTGTTCAGCAATTAAAAGCAGATGATGGGAAATTACTTTTATTGGAATGGTGAATGTAAGTATTATATTTCTACATAATTTTCTTTTTGTATTAAAAGGGGGCTATTCTGTACAAACATTAGAAATTCAGTCAGCTTTCTTCCCTGTTTTATTACTTGGTACGAATCTTTCTGGGATTAGTAAGTTTGTCTCTTAAACTATTTACTTATAAAGTGAGTTCATTTCTAACAGGATTAGGAAATACTTCTGTGACCCTCTATTCAAGTAAGCTAATAATAGTGAATATGTATTCATTTTCCAAATTTTTCTTTATTCTCTTTTGAAAGCAACAAACCAATGGTTTTATTTAGTTCATTGGTTTTACAGTATGCCAACCCTTGTTGGGTTATTTAATGCAGAAGTCAGTCATTTTTTGTAAAGAATTATATAGTTTCAAGTAACTAATGATGACAATCATTTGTTAAGAATTATAGTTTTGAGTAAGTATTCTTTATAAAAAATAATTTGCACAGTTATATGATTTCAAGTTTGTATTTACCCAACCCCTCATTTACAAACAGGATGCTACACAAGGTCAATTTTAGGTGGAGTGCAGCTGGATTAAATTCAGAGTTTTTCTTCTCCAAGACTGGTGGCCTTAGGCTAAAGAACCCATTCTGTCTTACTATTTACCCATAGCTGAAGGGAAAAGTGATGGATTCATGCCTTTCCCAAGAGTATTAGTGTAAAGTGAAATGCACACAGCCTCATCCAGGATTTGAATTCAAATTACTGAATCCATCTTCTGTGAGGATAATCATTACGCTAAGCAAGCATCTCATATAAATGGTTTCAAGTATTCCTATCTAATACTAATAATTTGCACACAAATGTAAGGTTTCAAATAATTTATACACAATTATATAGTTTCAAGTAACTATTCCGAAAATCCTATAATTATTTGTTTGCACACAGTTATATGGTTTCAAGTATTCTTATCTAAACTAATAATTTTCAAACAGATGTATTTGACCTATGTAGGATCCTAACATGTACTACCACTCCAAGTCAGAGTCAACTCTGAAGAAATAGTAATGAAGGGGTAACTCTTCGCTCTCCAGATGCAGTTTAGTGTCATACTAAGGATACCCTTTTTAGGGAAAGGACTAATTCCTCTGCATATGATTTATATTCTCAGTTCTGCCCAGAATGTGTTTGGAAATTCATGAACATACATTTGGTAAATTAAATTTTCATGACAAGCTTTGTGAACAAAGACTTAGCAGCTGCAAATTGGTACCACTATAAATTCAAAAGCTCCTTCCGGTTATCATACCTTCTTCTGTAGCCTTTGTGGAAAAACAGGCCTTCTTATGTTTAGCAAGGCCAACACAAAATTAACAGTAAATGCAACAATTGCACAGTATACAAGTTCATTTACTGGTATCCCACAACTGAGAGATTAAATCCATGGGAGAGGTGCTCCTTCTAGTAAAGTTACATAAAGGCTATATGAGTGGTTCTTGAAATATTCACAATAGCTGGATACTTTAAGAACAGAACTCTACAAATAGACATGTTTCTATGTTGGAAGTAAATTTCTTTTTCCAACAACATTCAGGAAAATGACATACACATCTAATTATCAGATTTGAAAATATAAATGCCAAATTCAAAAATAAAAATTGACTTCAAAAAAGTACATTGTTATGGTAGACACTACAGCATTTATTTAAACTATAAATGCCATCTAATTCCTTATTGTTATGACTGTTTATTCAAATACTGAGAAGAAAAAATGATGATCTCTCTCTCTCTCTCTCTCTCTCTCTCTCTCTCTCTCTATATATATATATATATATATATATATATATATATATATATATAGATAGATAGAGAGAGAGAGAGAGAGAGAGAGAGAGAGAAAATTAATAATTGGTAAAGTTACTGTTAGATAAAATCTAAAATAGCAGTAAAACAATACCATTATGATAATGCTAATACACAAAAGTTTGGAATAGAACAAAGATGCAGAGCAAATATCACAATATTATAATTATATATATATATATATTGCCAGTCGGCTGGGGCTGTAGAATAAAGTGGCTGCATCTTTGCAGAGGGGTAAGACCCCACCCCCAGCACCAATGAGTGTCCTAGATATGACACTAAAAAATCTGATGGTGAGGTTCCAGTAATGTTGTAGCATTGGGAAATGCAGAGTACCCCTTCATTAGCATCGCTTTCAGGTCCCCTCTGGCCCAGAATGGTAGCACCTGATAGGTCCCTCTCAATGGGTTGAATAGAATTAAACTGTGTACTTATGTTAAACTGAATTGTCTGATATAGAACTGTTTTTGACATTGAAACTGTACTTATGCTAAACTTAATTGTTTGAAATAAGACTGTTTTGACATTTAACTATGTGTGGACAAAAACTACGCTTATACTAAACTAAATTGTTTGAATTAGAACTGTTTGATTAAAACAAATAGCTTGAAATAGAAATGTTTTTTACAATTAAACTGCGTAATTATACTAAAATGAATTGTTTGAAATAGAACTGTTTATTTGTATAACAATGGATTTGGCATTAAATAACCTACAAGGGTTTATATGCCATTAAAACCCAAACAAACAAACAAACAATATATATATATATATATATATATATATATATATATATATATATATATATATATATATATACGTGGTGCATTCAATAAGATTCCAGACTTTTTTGGTACAGGCATTTAAAATTGTCGTAGACTCTTGAAAATTCACTACGTCATTGCTATACATCTTATAAGATGACTGGCCAATTTTTATGATTTCAGCTTCAAATGAACAGCTACAGCAGCAATTGAATACACCCTACTAAAGCCTGATTGTCACAGCTGGTGAATTTCAAAAATGAAATCTGGACGTGAGGACACTTAGGAAGACCGATATGTAATAACATTCTGTTTTAAACTTGGAAAAAATGCCTCAGAAACGTATGGAATGCTTCAGACTGCTTTTGGAGCATCTTGCATGAATAGGGCATGGGTTTTGGAGTGGCATAAGGAAGGCAGGGAGTCTGTGAGTGATAATAAGAGGTGTGGGAGGAGTAAGGAAGTCAATACACCAGAGTTGATTGGCCAAAGATTTGGGTTAGGCTTAGGGTTACTATGTTGAGGTTTTAAGGGAGTTCAGCAAGAGATTCTGTCAGAAGAGGCCAGCACTCTTCAAATCGGGTCAGTGGCATTTCCACCAGGACAATGCACCAGTCCTCAACTCAATCCTTGTCACAGACTATTTGACCAAGATGGGCATCAAGACATTTCCTCAGCCTCCCTAGTGTCCAGACCTTGCTCCCTGTGCTTTTGGTTATTCCCTAAGTTTAGAGGCTGTCGTTATGAGAAAATTGTGGAGATGAAAGAGGCTGTGATGAAGGTCATTGACATGTTCACACAAGAAGATTTCCATTGGGCCTTCCAGAAGTTGTTGGAACAATACAACAAATGCATTGCATCCAGAGGAAATTATTTCTAAGGGGACTAGAGTTTCATGTGTGTACTATCAATAAAAGTGCCCATATGAAAAAAATCTGTAAACTTATTTAATGATCCTTGTGTATATATATATATATATATATATATATATATATATATATATATATATATATATATATATGAGAGGTTTACAGTTCTTACTAGCTCATATGATGAATTAATGGCGGACCAAATATTGCAGTATTGTTAAATAGTGCTCAATGTCAATGATACAGCATATATATATATATATATATATATATCCAATATAACATGGTAGTGTCTGTGACCCTGCATTTCAAGCATTGTGCATTTGTCAAACACAGTAAAGACTTTTTTAAATGATTAATATGCTTAATTTTTGTTTGAAATGTGGGAGTTATTTGTGTGTATATGTGCCTAAGCTTGAGTGCTATTAAACATTAGTATGTTTGTGTATTTGCTGTTGCTCACATGTAGATACATAATGCATGTTTTTATATGTACTGGCATGCATCTTTACATATATACACATATTTCTGTTGTTTGTTGATGGGAAGGGGTTAGACGAAAGAAGAGAGTGTGAGAAGGGAAGAGTGGGTGAGGGGAAAAATGGATTGGTGCAATCAGAATCTCTTTTTCTAACTTTATGGTAGCTTATATATATATATATATATATATATATATATATATATATATATATATATATAGCATTAAGAAAATACAACTGAGAATGATGGTTGGTACATTTAACAGCAATCTCAGAACAATGATCATCTCCTGCTACAGCCCTACCAATCGTAGTGGTGAAAAGGACCTCAACATCTTCTATAACAAGCTATCATCCATTGTTCAAAGCATCCCTAAACACAACATTCTCATCATTGGAGGAGACATGAATGCTCAAATAGGTAAAAACAAAAACAAATTCAGATTACACAGCTCGTCAAACAAAAATGGGGAGCACCTAATGGATTTCTCACAAGAAAACGGATTAACATGCCTTAATACAAAATTTCCGAAAAGGAAAGGAAAACTATGGACCTACACTTACACAAATAAAGATAAAGCACAGATAGACAACATCCTCATAATAAAAAAATGGATAAATAGTACTTTGAATTGTGAGGCATACTCCTCTTTTGAGGGTGTGTCCTCCGACCACTGCATTATCATGTCAAAGATACAATTGAGCCTTCACAAGAATACGATGCAAACAACCAAAACCGCACATTATGGCTGGTTCCTGCTTAACAATAGGGATATTAGTGATATCTATATGATAACACTAAGAAACAAATATGATGCACTACAGAAGATATCAGGAACATATTCATCTCATATAATAGTTCTCATATTCATCCAAAGGATGAATATGAGAACTTTCTCAATGCTCACATGGAGGTGGCAGCAGAATACATACTAACCAAACTAAAAACAAAACATAGGGTCCTTAGAGAGACTTTGGCGGTTAAGAAAAAATGTGACAACATGAAAACAGCATCCATATGTAATAAAAGGAACTCAACTAATGCCAATGTTCAGAAACTTATGAAGGCACGAACTGAACTATCTAACACATACCTAAAAGAACAAACAGAGAACATTCAAGATTAGATTAATAAGATTAGAAACTCGGTAGAAGATGAACAATCTTGGATAGCATAGCAGACAGTAAATGAAGTGAACAAGAGGAATAGCAACTTAAGAGTGAAACTAAAAGCTGCCAGCCAAGAAGAACAAATACATTTTGGAAAGAACATTTTATTAATCTGCTTAAAAAATCCCCTAAAGTTATGGATGAACCTATCAAGAAAATCATTAATGATCAACTATACATCAAACTAGAATAGTTTACTCAGGGAGAACTCAACATAGTATTAACAAAAATTAAGATCAGGAAAGCTGCTGGTCTGGATGAGATACTGCCAGAAGTAAAGAAAACAAGGAAATTCAATGACTTACTGCTCTAATACTGCAATATCATATATAACCAGAACACAATAGAGAGATGGACAAAAGGCTGTATCTTCCCTTTCCAAGGTAAGCCTGGAATTGCCAAGAACTACTGAAGCAAAACTCTTACTTCCATAGTGGCTAAGATTTATAATCCTCTGCTTCTCAACCACAATGAACCCACTTTTGAGAAAATTCTTAGAAAGAATCAAAATGGTTTTCGGAGAAATCGATCCACAACTTCTCAAATTCTGACAACCCAATAAATTCTAGAAGGGATTCATGCAAAAAACCTTATTTGTTGATTTCTCCAAGTCATTTGACTCCATACACAGAGGGAAGATGGAGCTAATACTTCTGGCCTTTGGTCATCCCAAAGAAACCATCACAACCATAAAGATGCTTTATAAAACACAAAAGTAAAAGTTTGCTCACTAAATGGAGACAAAGACATTGTCACAAGTGTTCTGCAAGATGATACTTTAGCCCCATACCTGTTCATAATCTGCTTAGACTACAAGCTTCAAATGTCGATAGATTTAATGAAAGAAAATGGTTTTACACTGAAAAAGGCAAGAAGTAGATGATAACCCACACATACAAGTATGAACGCGGACAACGCTGATGACATAGTGCTGCTGGCAAATACACCTGCCAAAGCTGAATCCCTGCTGCATAGCCTGGAAAAGGCAGCATGTCAAAACCCTCCATGTTAATGCTGACAAAATAGAGTACATGTGCTTCAATCAAAATCAAACAAGAGACATCTCCACCCTAACAAGTAGCTCTTTGAAACTAGCAAACAAATTCACCTACTTCAGGAACAGCGTCTCATCTACAGAAAATGACATCAATATGCGACTAGCAAAGACATGGTCAGCCATTGATAGGTTATTGGTCATATGGAAGTCAGACCTATCCGATAAAATAAAAGTCAATTTTTTGCAAGCAGCAGTTGTGTCCATACTACCCCATGGATGTCAACTAAGCGTATGGAGAAAAAGCCTGATGACAATTGCACAAGAATGCTATGAGCCATATTGAACAGATCCACAAAGCAGTAACTGTATGGTTACTTACTCCTCAATCTCTAAAACCATTCAAGTCAAACAAACAAGACATGCAGGACACTGCTGGAGAAGTAAAGGCAAGTTCATAAGTGATGTTCTTCTGTGCACTCCTTCACATGGACAGATAGGTTCTAGCCGGATGTCCATCACCTATCTACAACAGCTCAGTAAAGACAAAGGATGTAGTCTAGAGGACCTGATAAATGCGATGGACGACAGAGATGAATAGAGAGGGAGAGTCAGCAAAATCCATGCTTGTGGCACAACATGATATATTTACACACACACACACACATATATATATATATATATAGAGAGAGAGAGAGAGAGAAAGAGATAAATATACACACACAGATATACATACACATTATATATATATATATATATATATATATATATATATATATATATAGGGAAAACTCTGAATTCAAAACCAAGATGTGTAGAACCTGTAGTTCTACACAAAAAAGTATTAGATATTAAAACCACTGCACCATTACTGGCATGAGATGGCTGGGTTCTATACTCCATAAGGAGCCTGCAGCAGACTGCCACAAAAATTTACTTCGTATAATTGAATGCCGTCAAGGTTACTTATAAGAGTAACAGCTTTTATTTATTACTAAATGCATAAGTTTGTAAGATAGTCACAGGAGAGTTTTTTCCTGAAGTGGTTCTGATTCTTTCATTCTCTTCTACATTAAATAAACCTGCAATGAAAAAAAAATCGGGGGGGGGGGTAAGTTATCTGACAATATACAAAGAAGAGTAAATTTTCATGCCTTTCTCAGTTCCATTAATGTGAAGTGAACAACTCCAACTGGAATTTGAACAGTGTTTAATGATTCTGATTTATTGCTTTTAACTGTTCCTCCATTTTCAGTTCCCAATAGATATTAATGTGTCTTATATCAACTAACAAGTCAGATTCAAGTCCATTGCCTAAGGATATTGAGATGGGCCAATCAATTGATCTGACTTGTAATCTACCTCCATCTTTTCATCTTTTTCCTGAGCACTGTTATCTATAATGTTAATACCTGTCTAAAAGTTTGCTTTTACATCCTTGTGTAACCACGGCAATGGTTGCTAGAGGGGGTGTCTATCGTTCTAATGTATGATCAATGACTTTTTTAAAACCCAGAGGTCAGAGCCAACATTACCTATTTTAGGTTTCACATCTATTTTTATATAAATACTTACATAGATTCACAACTTAAATGTACCTTCAAATAATATACATTAATTTATCTTTTTATTTATTTCTTAAATAAAGACTAAACCTTTTGTGAATGTAAGCTCTGGCAAAGTGGCTGAATAGAAAGTTATTCAACCAAAGACACACATGCACAAACACACACAAACACACACACACACACACACACACACACACACACACACACACACACACACACACACACACACACACACACACACACATATATATATATCTGTATTACAATAATTTACACTTCGAATGAGTGCATATTGTCATAAGACAGCAGAAATGGAGCATATTACCAAGGTTTCTGTTAATAAGAACACCTATCCTATAAACAGGTTTTGTTATTTCTTATGTAACATCTCTCTACAGGTTTGGTTTGAATTCAGAATTTTCCATCTCAGAGACAAGTTTCTATACCAAGATAAAAGAGCCCAGTCTGTCCGACTATTTACCCATAGCTGGAAGGAGAATAGTTGGATTCATACCTTTCCTAGAACTATGTGAAATGCAAATAGCTTCATTCAGGATTTGAATTTGACTCGCCTAGTCCACTTCTTATGGTGATTATTTTACACCACAAGTGCCTTTTATTAATACAATAGAATTAAGAAAGAAAAAAAAAAGAACTCCAATCCAAACTGTGACTTAAGATCAGTCTTTGCATTTACTCTGGCACTTATAATTTTTGAAAAGAAATAACTATTAAATACTAATTAGGAAGTACTTTCTCTTATCTACCCATGTATTTACTGACCCCTCAAGTCACAGAGGGGATACCACACAGGGCCAATTTTTAAGCAGAATTTGATTTCAGAATTTACCTTACCATCCTAGACTAATTGCTGTACCAATGTTAGAGAGACCAATCTGCTGTATTTGCCTTTAACTAGGGGAGAAAAGATAGAATCATGCCTTTGCCAAAGATATTAGCACAAAGTGAAATGCAAGTAGGCTTCTCCAGGATTTGATTGGTTGTTTGAGTTTTATGGCATATCAACCTTTGTAGGTTATTTAATGCCAAGACCATTTTCATACAAATAAACAGTTTTATTTCAAACAATTTAGTGTAACATAATTACAAAATTTAATTTTCAAAAACATTCAAGATATTCAGTTTAGTCAAACAGTTCTAATTCAAACAATTCCGTTTAGTATAAGAGTAGTTTTTTGTTTACACACAGTTAAATGTCAGAACAGTTCTATTTCAAACAATTCAGTTTTGCATATGTACACTGTTTACATGTCAAAATGGTTATATTTCAAGCAGTTCAGTTTAGCATATGTACGCAATTTAAATATCAAAAATGTTCTATTTCAAGTAATTCAGTTTAGCATAAGTACACAGTTTAATTCTAATTCACCCATAGAGAGGACCCTCTCAGGTGCTACCATCCTGGGCCAGAATGGACCTGGGAATGATGGCAGTGAAGGGGTACTCCACATTTCCCAAAGCTACAACATTACTGGAACCTCACCATCAGATTGTTTATTGTCATATCCAGGACACTCTTTGAGGGGAGGAGATCTTACCCAACTGCAGAGGTGCAGTCAGTGTATTCTACAGCCTCAGCTGACTGAGCAATACACAGAATTAAATGTAAAAACAGTTTTTACTTCAGATAATTCAGTGTAGCATAAGTACGCAGTTTAAATGTCAAAACAGTTCTATTTCAAGTAATTCAGTTTAGCATAAGTATGCAGTTTAGTTCTATTTGACTCATAGATAGGATCCTGTCAGGTTTTACCAGTCCAGTCCAGAGTGGACCTGGGAGAGATGGCAATGAAGGGGTACTTTGCATTACCCAAAGCTCCAGCATTACTGGAACCTCGCCATCAGATTGTTTAGTGTCATATACAGGACACTCATTGGGGGGGGGTTCCTTACTCTTCTGCAGTGATGCAGCCAGTGTATTCTACAACCCCAGCCAACTGGGCAATCCAGGATTTGAACTTGGTTCACCATGTTCTACCACAATAACAGTTATACTATATATGTCTACTTATCTACTTATGGGGTGGAGCCACTGGGGTGTAATGACTAAAGTGCTAGACTGTGGCTTCAAAGTAAGCTAGTTCAAATTCCATTAACACTATTATATTCACTTTTGGATTAATATCAATGGGGAAAATATGAACCCTCTTATCTGTCCCGCTATTGGTTAAATAGTACCACTGCTGTTCTTCTACAAGGATGGCTTTGGCATAAAATAACCCACAAAGGTTGATATACCATTAAACAAAGAAACCTTATCTATTCATTTATTTTTCTATTAGCAATTAATTATAACAGCAATTTTATAAATACAATTTGATATTAAGTTTAACCCTTTCACTGTTGTGTTCAAATATAATCGAATTTCTAGTGCCATGTGCAACTAAAGTCAAATTTCACACTATATTTACTGGTTCATATTTTTCACTTCTTGCAAAGTTTCTCATTATTCTGACATCAACTTTGACTATTTTTGCCATATTCTTCATTTATAGCATTGAGAGCCACTGAAAATTAGGAAATTTAGCACAAAAGAGTTAACAGCTACTGAAGATGACTTTTAAGGGAATAAATAATAAAAGGTAAAGCTTCTAGAATTTGGTTTAATAACCCTCAACCCAGAAAAGAAAAGTGTGACTTAGCTTTCAGCAAGTGTTCTAGAAGACACTGGGAATTTGGTTTTGGTGTTTTCTTGCTTTGGTAAAGCAGTTGTTTTATATCTCAAGGCAGTTTTTGCTCCCCATGAGGCATACAGTCATATTATACTTATAGTATTCTTAGCAAAGGAAATTTGCGGAACTTTCTGCTTTCTCTTAAAACAAATTTAAACACCATTAGCAAGTGTGTGTGTGTGTATATATATATATATATATATATATATATATATATATATATATATATATATATATATATATATATTGGAAGCTCTTCTTTCTTTTCTTATGCAGACATTTTGGCCAATACATTCTTCAACCCTGGTTAGGATGTATAATCTTGAGGAAAAAATGGTGACAGAAAGTAGATATTAATTTGAAATTAGTACTTAGTGACAGTGGAATGGGTTGGTTTATTTGTTTAAAAGCATATCAATTCCTAATGAATTATCTATTGCTAAAATTGATTCATTTGTAAAAATTTGATGATAATCATAACTATTTTTAATCATCCATTGCACTTTTTAAATTGCACTTTTTTATTTATTTGTCTATAATCATCTGTTCAGATTCAGTTATATGATATTAAGGATTCCTATTTAATACAAATAATTTGCATACAGTTGTATGGTTTCAAGTATTCCTATCTAATACTAATAATTTGTACCAAATTATATAGTTTCAAATAAAATTTCCTATTAAATAATTTTCATTTGTTTGCACACAATTATATGTTTTCAAGAATTCTTATCAAATATGTTGCCTGGTTGGCTGGGGCTGTAGAATAGATCAACAGCACCTCTGCAGAGGAGTAAGACTCGCCCCCCCACCACCACCACCACCAATGAGCATCTTGGATATGACACTAAACAATCTGTAATGCTGGAGCTTTGGGGAATGTGGAGTAACCCTTCATTGCCATCGTTCCTAGGTCCACTCTGGCCCAGAGTGGTAGCACCTGATAGGGTCCTATATAAAAGGTCAAATAAAACTAAACTGCCTACTCATGCTAAACTGAATAGCTTGAAATGGAACTGTTTTGACATTTAAACTATGTACTTATGCAAAGTTGAACTGCTTGAAATAGAACTATTTTTGACATTGAAACTGCACTTACGCTAAACTGAATTGTTTGAAATAGGACTGTTTTGATATTTAACTGTGTGTGAACAAAAACTATACTTATACTAAACTGAATTGTTTGAATTAGAACTGTTTGACTAAACTGAATATCTTGAAATACATATGTTTTTGACAATTAAACTGTGTACTTATGCTAAACTGAATTGTTTGAAATAGAGCTGTTTTTTTAAAAGAAAATGGATTCGGCATTAAATAATCTACAAAAGTTGATATACCATAAAACCCAAACTAACAAACAAATCCTATTCAATATGAATAATTTTCAGACAGATCTATAATAGTAGTAATTCATAGTGATGTAAAAACATTAAGTTTATAAGTCCCAAAAATTTACTTTGAACAGTCCAGCAGGACACATAGCATAACAGTTATAGGCGTTGGTTCCCTAAGCTTCAAAGTGATAATCATCTGGAGGTGGCAGGTTCAATTCTGACTGCAGGCAAGTAACAATACAGGAATACTTAACCTTTGTACTCAGTCAGGGACAATGGAATCAGAACAAGTGACTGCAGTAGGTTAAATAAAGGATGTGGTTCCAAGTTCCATGTAGGCTCCTGAGTTTGACAATAAACACCAGAAGAAACATTGTGAATATAACAATAAAGATGAAGACAATAGTCCGAAAACCCTGAATGATAAAAAAGATTTATTTGGTCTATACATAGGGCTGTAACAAGTACTACTCTCTGAGACTAGGAATAAAATGAGGCTCCATACTCCATAAATGGAGCCTTATCACCAAATGTCATACCCAGGACAACCATTATATAGAAAGAGTCAGTATTTTGTTTTATTTTTTTGTGGAGGAAAAAGAATTTACTCTTTTCATCTTGGATTATAGAACTGACGAGAACCAAAACAAGAACATCAAGGATATAAAGACAAGATTCATTTGATTGAACAATTTCTGTTATATTAATGACTTTCCATCAAATTAAAGAGCACCCTCTCTGCACAGCTTAAAATAAGCTGACTGTATACCCTGCAGAGGGGTAAGTATCCACCAAAAAGAGCTGTCTGGATATGACAATAAACTAAATTTGATGGCAAGCTTCTACTTCTGTATATGTGGGTAATGTGGAATACCCCTTCATTGGCATTACTCCCAGGTTCACTCTGACACAGAGTGGTAGTACCTATTAGAGTTCCATCAATGAGTCAGATAAATCTGTCTGCAAATTATTTGTATTAGATAGGAATACTTGATATCATAAAATTGTATGTAAAAACTCTTAAAAAAAACAACATGAAAGAGCAATTTTCCTAACTTCTAAGAAATTTCCAAATAAAAAAACCCTAGACAGTTTGATATACTGTTAAAATTAGTCAAGTTCAAGATACCTTTAACAAGTGGTTTTTACACCAAGTCATTCAAAATTTTCCCTGACAAAAAGTTTCCCTCAAAAAATTTCCATACAAAAAGCATGAAAATATATATTATCCAAAAGTATATATACTGTAGAATGTATTCTTATTCATCTATAGCAAAGGTAGGCAACCTTTCAGATTGAAAGATCTATATTAGATATTTTGGATAAATTTTAACACAGGAGTGAGTTGTAAGATGAAAAAGTTTAATATAAACATAAATCTATAATTATACATTTGATAAACCCCCAAAAGACACAGATCGATTTTCTATTATCACTTCCTTCCCTCCTATTCTGACGCAACATCAAAACAGTTGTTGGCTTAATACTATTGGCATCTTACCAGTTGTAAAGTATACTTTTTCATTTTTCTTTCAACATTATATTTTTTCTCATTTAAGATGATTTTTTTTAAAATGCAGTTAAGAAGAGGAAAAAAGAGCCAGAGATGAAAGAAAAAAATCCAACCTTTGTTCTAAGGTAGAACATTAAATATAATAACAGAAAACAAAGCCTCATGCAGTTTTTTTTTTTTAACTTTTAAATGGGATTGGATCTCCAACTGTTTCTTAAGGACCATTAAACTTTTCTCCTACCACAGCTAAGTCAATATGCTAAGGCAATTGTTGTTTTATTTTTTTTCAGTTAATAATTAATTCTATTTAGGATATTATAGTAAGATCAAAAGACATTTATCAGATTGCTTTACTAATTGTGGAGCATTACCTTTGAAATTAAGAAGTGTGCCCCAAGATGGTGTATTACAGAAATGAACAAAACTAAGTCAACCATTGGAACATTAAGAATTATAGACTGATAATTGCTTTTTTAATCTTACTGTAATTATTTGAGTATAAGATGCACTTGTGTATACTACACACACCTAACTCTGGGCTATAAATTTCTATTAAAAAATATCTCATGTATAATACACACTGACTTTTTAGAATTTGTAGCTAATGAATTTAACATTAGTGAAAATTTGAGGATATTTTTCACATTTATTTGAAAGTGGTTTTCAGTTTTGGAAAGAAGAAAATGTCTCATGGAACTAGGTCCATAGACTATGGAGAGTTCTGCACTTGCACAATCTTGTGTAGACAGTAGTTTTGACATCTAGACGTCATCTGGTTAGTATTGATTAAAGATAAGAATTTATATAGTTTATATGATGTTTCAAAGCACAAAATTTACAAAGTATTTAGAGCAAAGGCACAGATATGTTCACACAAAAATCTAAGAAACTTGCAGCAAAAATAAGCTTATACTAGGAGAAATAAAAAATAAACAAACACACATTTCAGTGGCTAGTAGCTATTTCTCTGTTATGATGTAAGACAGAAGTATTTGTTACAAATTAGTTAGTTTGGACCACAGATATAACCTACTTTGAGTCATCCTTTGTCAAATATGGTGACACACATGGCTGAGAAAAAAGTTAATATTTAGTTCTTATATATAATATGGACCCCTCATTATTAGGCTTAGGAAGTCTAGAAAAAAGTGTATTTTATTATGGTAGATTCCCACTGTGGTTGGTAATATCAAGGTAGTTGATGCACTGAAACATGGTGCACTGCTTCACTCCATGTGTGATTTGAAATCCACAAAGATGAATGTGTAACTTAATCTAATTCAGAAACTTATGCTTTACAAGGTCGAACTGGGCCATAATGCTGTGGAAGCAAGTAAAAGCATTTGTTGTGTGAAAAGTGAAGGCGCAGTTGATTACAGTACAGTAAACAGATTGTTCAAGAAATTTTGCATGGGTTGCAAGAACCTCAACAATCAGGTAAGGTCAGCTCCAAGTGATAGAAACAAACCTGATAAGTAGCATTTAGAGAGTATCAGGTGAGTTTAGCATCTCACAGTCCAGTGTAGTTCACCTTCACGACCTCTGCAAAAAGCATCTGGAGTTGCAAAACTTTTGACTCCCTGAAGTAATTATGGTGGTTGCTTTAACCATTTAAGGATTTCATATTTTCATTTCTTAAATTTATGTAATTACTTGAATAAATCACTTATATATCTTCTTTTTTCATTCTTTTTCTTTTTTCTCCCAAAACTACTGATTTATTAAATGTGTGTGTGTGTGTGTGTGTGTGTGTGTGTGTGTGTGTGTGTGTGTGTGTGTGTGTGTGTGTGTGTGTGTGTGTGTGTGTGTGTGTTAATTTCCATGCGTATAAGATAAAATCCACAATAGATTACAGAATCTGCAAACAGTAATTCCTTGATTGTATTATCAACTTCACCAAGCTTGGTAAAAATCTATGCATCCATGAGGATTTTTCACCCCAAGTTATTTCAACAATTTCCGGTTGCTTCTGAAGACCCCACCACATCTTCATAATGCTGTAATCAATAAAGTTGATGGTAGCCAAGAGATTCTAGTAGATTCTGTGCAAACGTGGGGTGAATTAGATAGATGGCACAGAAGTCACAAACAGGAAGTAGTAAATGGTATGCATAGGCACAGAGATTAACTGGACAAAAATTTATTCCATGATGGGAAAATCATAGGAATTTCTCAAAATGAAAGGCATAATAATCTCAATTATTATGCTATTAGGAAAAAATAGAATATTTAAATGATATAAAAATAAAGATTAAATCTGAAATACAGTCAAACCCTTGGATGTAATTTGAAAGAAAAAAAAATTTTAATTCCCAAAATGAAACTTGAATTTACCACACACAATGTTAAATATACTGGAATAAAGTGAGATGTACCGTATTGTTTCTTCTTGCCATTTCACTATTGGATTGGATCCCTAAGATGCAAAGTTTATATTGCTTATCCCATAAAAATTCTGTGCAAAATCTAAAATGTCTTTATTAGTTTAATGGAGTATTTATAATAATTGTATCATACAGCACTTTAAGGAGACTTGGTGAATTCATATCTATCATAATGAATGCTTGAAAGTTTTAAGCAGACTTTTATTTAAAAAAATCTATACTGCTATTAATTTGGGTAAAGACAACAGGAAATGATCCACAGAGCATCAAGAATCAGCAGCAGCTGCTGATTTAATCAAAGAGAAAATAGACCAGTACACATGTACACATAGCATCTTTTGATATTTTTTGCCTATACTCTCTCTCTCTCTCTCTCCCTCATATATATATATATATATATATATATATATATATATATATATATATACATCTTTATGGTTTTTGTTGAATTCATTACTTATTATGATAGTTATTGAATAATGACATAAACAAAAATAATTTAATAACAGTAAATAGAGATTATAATGATTTAATGGTATGTACCTTTAAAAAATTTCCTAAGTTTTATTTTGAAAGTTATTCTTGGAGGTTAATAATTATAAGCACAAACACTAGTAAAAATTCAGTTGACATTTCAGAGGTCACGTGACATGACCTCTAAAATATCAACTGAATTTTTATAAAATTGAATTTCATCTTTAATTACTGTTAATTATCTTACCATCTAATTCATATATCAAATTTTGTCCAGTCTTTCTTCTTAATAATGACAGAAAGATTTCAATGATTAGATTTACTTTTATACAGATTTGAAGCTCTCTCCCCCACAAAGTGTTGATTTTTCCACTAAAAATTTATTTTCATACCTACAATATAGCAACTATTCACATAGCACTTGCATTGTATTATTTAAAATGTATGGGAAGATGTGTATTTGGAGATTTCATATAAGGGACTTGGAGCATTGATGCTTACACCAGAAATAAATCTCCAGCAGATACCAAACTTAAAAAAAGAAATCATTAATCTTATAAATTGAATTACCATGACCAGAAAATCCAGCAAGCACTACACACAATATACAGAACCACTGGACAGCTCTTTCAACCTTATTAGGTCTCATCAGCAGTATATACTGTGATCTGCCCTACTGGATCGAACCAGTGACCACAGAATGCAGAGCCAAAACTCTACCACTGACTACTGGTCCACAATGCACTCAAGAAATGCCAAATTAACTAGTTATGGTAAATTCAATTTATAATATATAATTCCTCTATTTGAAAATAAAAAATATATGATTATTAATCTTATCAAAATAATCATTCACATTTAATTAAATATTGCCAATTGGGATTAGTCATGCATCATATGCTGAATATACTTATAAATACTGAGTGAACAACAAAACCATTGGTGGTTGAGGAGAGGTCTAGCAAGAAACTAACAGCAGAATATAAAATGAAGTAAAAAAAAAATACAATATTTAAATATACATACAACAATTAAAGTTTGTAAACTGTTTACAGCTGTTACATGCTACTGTTAAGATTTACTTTTTTATTTTAATTGACAGTAAATATATGAGTAAATGAATATTGCTTAGTTAGAGATTATTCTATACACCACTATATAGGTAATTTCTGTGTGGAAATGTAAAATAATTACATATTATTATTGGTATATTTGGACTAACAATTAAGACAAAAAACTGTTGCGTAGGAAACCTTCTACCCCTCTTGAAAGTGAACTGTTCTGCTCGTGGAGTTGATGAATGAAGGTTTTAAGTAGAATCCTATCAATTGACATAGAGCAGTACACTGAGCTAGTCTTACTACTCACGCGACTTTTGTACCTTTTTATTACCAGCCTAATAAACCTTTTTTATTGTTACATGTTATTCAGTGTTTGTCTTTACAAACCCCAAATTAACATCATAACAAAAACAAAAATGTTTCAATTCATAAATCTCTTAAGTGTCACTTAAACTAAAAAAATACTCTTCTATAAAACTTCAAGTTTTTCACAGAACAATATTGACATTAGATTATTAATTCATAATTATGATTCATAAACTTCTTTTTTGTTATGCAGATTTTCTTTTATAGTAACAATTACTATTTGTAACTATCTGATGCAAATTTTTAGTTAGCCAAAAATTGATTCATGATTGATTTTAATAGCATGTCAACCTGTCTAGGGTTATTTTATGCCAAGAGGTTGGGGAATATTTACTTTTTTGTATAGTTGTTTCTTAAGAAATATGACTCTATCAAACATGAATGATCTTTATATAGATTTATTTGACCTATAGATGGGAGTATTTATAGCTGCCTCCCACCAGACAGGATTTGATACAACCTTTTTTTTATAGTGGGGATTTATGGGAAGTGCGAGGTCAGGTGCAAGCCAAGATTCATGCCCTACCGGACTATGCTGATCCCAGGCTCACTGAGTGCAATGTAAGCCAAATGACCCTGGTGAACATGGACTCACAAAGTACAATGTGAGTCCGGCACGAATGACTGCTCATAGCTTGAACCAGAAGGTCTAATGCTAGGTTGTGCTTGTCAATGATTGTTTGCTCACTCAAAGGTGGCCCAGCCAAAGCAAGGGGTCATTCAGCCTCAAATTTATCACTGACCTTGATACCCCATCCAGCACTTGCCCAGTTGGCTGGGGCTGTAGAATACACCAACTGAACCTCTGCAGGGAGGTAAGACTCCCCTCCCAACAAGTGTCCTGGATATGACACTAAACAATGTGATGGTGAGTAATTCTGGAGCTTTGGGGAATGAAGATTACTCCATCACTGCCATCACTCCCAGGTCCTCTCAAGCCCAGAGTGGTAGCACCTGACAGGGTCCTATCTATGGGTCAAATAGAACTAAAATGCGTACTCATGTTAAACTGAATTGCTTGAAATAGAACTGTTTTGATATTTAAACTGTGTACTTATGCTCAACTGAACTGCTTGAAATAGAACTGTATATCTTGAAATGTTTTTGACAATTAAACTGTGTACTTATGCTAAACTGAATTGTCTGAAATAGAACTGTTCATCTGTATAAAAATGGATTTGGCATTAAATAACCTACAAGGTTGATATGCCATGAAAACCAACCAACCAACCCATCCATCCATCCATCCAGCACAAATGCCAGATGGCCCAGCTAAAAAGCCAGTGAAGTATTGAAGGTCTTCTTCCCACTCCCCAGATCTCCAAAACTAGAGCTTCACCATCAAATGCAGTTTAGTGTCATACCCAGGACACCCACATTTTTTTTTTTTGGTTGGAGTGAGTGGGTAGGTCTTACCTCTCAGCAAGGAATACAGTCAGTGTATTCTCAGTACAGCTGAATGAGCAGGTAATTATTTGAAGACTTCTTATACAATATAGAGGAAAGATTTTCGTTTATCAGAACCTAGAAAAACTTAAAACTAACTTTTGCAAATGTTCAGAAAATCTTTACTTTCAACTTCATCTCTTCCATCCTCATAAAATTTCTCCAGCTTTTATTATGAAGACCTAAAATAGATTCAAGAGTTATGGAAGCTGGCTTGTGTGTGTGTGGGGGGAATCAAATAATATTTAATTAAAAAAATATATACAACACAAAAAAAGAAAAATATTATAGAGACAATAAGATATTACAAAACACTAAAAGTTTTACAAAGAAAAAAAAGAAAAGAATTTTTTAAGCTAAGAACATTATAAAATTATGATGAAGTATAATAAAACAAAATTTAAAAAAGATGCATAATAGGTAAAACAAACACAGAACACTAGTCTAGAGACTATTTGGACAAAACTTGCATGGTTGCACTCAAAAGAGCTTAAACACGCATACACACACACACACGCACACACACACACACATATATATATATATATATATATATATATATATATATATATATAGTCTTTGCCCAAAAAGAGATCAATGTTATGGTTTTTTGCATTCCTACAGATCAGAAATTTAAAAAAATAGTTTATTTTGTTTTATTTGAAGAGACCAAACAGCTTAAGTTGGAATTAAAAAAAACAACAACATCCAATCCAGTTTCCATTTAGGCAGCAAAATCAAAATAAAAGAACCTACCATTTTCTGGAAATACTCTTCAGGGGTTTAGCAGTGCAGATCTTATCAAATGAACTAATTCTAAAATGTAGACAAAAATTGTTGACCTTTTAGAGTAAATATGGAATATACCAAGTTCTAATCAATCTATATTCTAAGACAAAATGTTAACCAAAGTAAAGAACCAAAATAGATGTTAACCCTTCAATTCAGAAGAAAATTATATTCTATTCAGGTGATGATAACCACAAGAGATACGATATAAAGAGACAGCAATAAAAAGATAATAGAAAGAAGCATGTGTGGCTTAATGCCTACCATTGTAGGAAATGGATTTGACAATTCAAGTTCAAATCCTGGATGAGTCTTTGCTTTTCACTTCATGTTAAAACCCAGGGGAAAGCTATCAGTTCCTTCTCTTCTTCCCTCAGCTATGGGTAAATGGTAGGGTAGATGAGGCACTTTAGCTTTGGTAGGAGAAGAAAAAACTCTGAATTCAAAAACAGGGAGTCTGGTGCAAACAACCCTAGTTACTATTGAAACCAAAGCACACTTATAGATAGGGTGGAGCTGTGGCCCTACATTCCTCATAGAGTCTACAAGATCCAGTAAGCTCAGTTAATAGAAAGATAACGAAGTGACTATAATAGAAAAAAAACAAAGTGGCTATAATAGAAAGATAATAAAGTGGTTATAATAGAAAGAAAACTAAGTGAATATAATAGGTAATGAAGTGACTATAATAAAAAAAAAAGCACAGTTAGTTGGGGCAATAGATCTTGCAGACTGCATCTCTGCAGAGGGATAAGACCTCGATAACAAGTGTCCTAGATATGACACTAAACCAACTGATGATGAAGTTCTAGTTCAGGAAATCTGTGGAATGTGGAGTACTCCTTCATTGCCATTACTCCCAGGTTCACTCTGACAAAGAGAAGTAGTAGCTGTTAGGGTCCATCTATGGATTGAATAGAACTAGTATCCTGAGTATGACACTAAACTGCATCTGATGGTGAGGCTCCAATCCTGGAGTTTTGGGGGATGTGGAATACCCCTTAATTGCCATTACTCCCAATTCCACATGACCTAGAGTGGTAGTACCAGTTAGGGTCTGTCTATGGGTCAAATTGAACTGTTTAACCATTTAACTGTGTCTAAACAAATGAATGATGTTAAATTAGATTGTTAGTGTTACATAGCAATACTTGAAACCATTTAACTGTATACAACCAAATGATTAATACTAAGTAGAATTATTCATGTTAGAAATTCTTGAAACCATATAAATGTATGCAAAATGAGCTCTGGCTTGTTTAAAATGTTACCTACAAACTATTTGTTTACAAATTTTTATATATATATATATATATATATATATATATATATATATATAAACAGGATTTGGTATTAAATAACCTACAAGGATTGATATGCCATAAAACCCAACCAACCAACCTATAATAGAAAGATAATGAAGGGACTAAGATAAATAATTTCACTTTGCAACATGTATGTTAAACAATTAGAAAATGAGTTTAACTTCTAACCCCACAAGTTAAGGGATCAAAGATGTCTACTACTGAATTGATAGAACATAGTCTAAAACAGAAGCTAAAAAAGGTCCAGAAAAAAGTATTGAAAAATTGACTGGTTTATTTAAAGTTTATTTCATTAATATAATCAATATATGAATAAATGTGAATTTTTTGTATATGTTTCCACACCTATGCTAACATCAAAATGATCAACTTCATGTTAAATCATTAATATGCATAATCAACATTCATTGCGTATCATATGTAATAACAAATCATTCATCATAGTGATAGGATATTTAATTTGCATAATTACTAAAAAAAAAAAAAAGTTTTAATAAATAACTGTCCTGTATTATTCATTTGTAATTTTATTGTTTTGTATTAAACTTTTATAAGAAAAAAGTTATTTTAATTTTATAATTTCTTAATTTAATGCAATTTGCAATTTAATGCAATTTGTAGTATACATTAATATTTAGGCTTTGTCATTACTTATGCTTATTACATTATTATATTATAGGCTGCTTATTATATTATTTATATATATATATATATATATATATATATATATATATATATATATATATATCTGCTTTAGTTTACTTGCATGATTGCTTATTCAAGTGATCATGCAAGTAAACTAACAGAAAAAGAGGAATTAAGAACAAATTGTTTTGTGATGACTATAATAAAAACAAAAGCATAAACACCCACATATACACAAACAAATTTATAGCAACAATCTTCATTATCATATAGTATTACTCATTTTATTCATTTAAAAAATTCTGACACCAAAATCAATCAAAGTTTCCCCCCACCAAATTGAAATTCTAAATCCCACCTAAGTATGGATACTATCACTAGTATTCCATATACATCAGATTCTAAGTCAACTGCTATTATGGTTGTCTTTATCTTTCATTAATCAGCTGTGACACATTCTAAAATAGAGAAGGAATTTAACTCCTACTGTTCACACTTTCTATATATTAACATCACCATGAAACTGTGTCTCTTGCCTGCAAGAATACATTAAGTTAAGGTGCTTCATATGGTATAATGGTTAACAAGCTAGTCTAGCAAATCATTGTTAATGAGTTCAATTCACTCTAAGTGCCTCATAATTCAGGCCTTGAGCCAAACTAAGGTACATTAGTAAATGAAAAGAATAGATTATTTTTTCTTTCCATTTCATTGAATTGTTTCAAAGGTATCATAAATATTGTAGTAAATAATGTGTAACAATGTTGTTCCATATTGTAGAAGAGGAGTTTTTAGGTAGTGACAAAAATGTTAAATGCTGAAATGAATTATGAATAAGACAAGCAAATAGTAAAACAAGTAAGAGGATAATGAGTTTAAATAGACATTGTCTTTTTATGTATTAATTCTTTTGAGTGATAGTTTACAAAAGATATGTTGAATTACTATTAATTTTGACAGTGTATGTGAATGTTTTAGTATTCTTTTTAAATGCTTACTTGCTTGTCAGTTCTGAAATTCCTTAACAGAAAAAACTATTTTATCATCATTAAATTTTGGGTCTGATACTTTTTGTTTGGTCTGGCTTCTGAAACTGCTGGACTGCTACTAACAAGTAGTGGGGATTAGTTTGATATATACTCACTGGCTTTTGGCAGCAAAATAGGAAACAATTCTTTCTGAAAACCAATGATACATGTGAGTCTTTTCTATTTCTAAATTTGGTGACACACATGGATTAGGGGACAATACAAATAGTAAATACATCTTGTTGTCAACTTCAGGGTAATATACACAATGTTTTTCAATTGATCACATAGAGATTATTTTATTTACCTTACAATCATCAAAAATCATTTAATTACTATCCTCTTTAAAGTTTTAGATTTCATAGGATCTAATGGCTTTTTATATGAGTTTCCTGATTAAGAATATACAAATTGTTTAATACCAAATTAAGATGAAAATCAATAAATACATTTGTGATCTATAAAGTTATTAATTTAAAGAGGTTATCTTTTTAATAGGAATTGTTTAGTTCTTAAATAAGTTTTTAATCCACCTATATTATAATGATTCAATTTCTATATGTTTGTTACCATAACAAAACAAAAATGGCACATCATTGCATAATACTACTAAAATGATCTAACTTAGAGGATAAAGCTATTTCCAGTTCAATCAGAACACTAGTTTCCAAGTGACTTTTAATTAAGTATAAATTGTCTTTAAAAGATGAGTATGGGAGATAACTCTATTTTTATTAACTGCTAATTACCATTTCCCTGAGTTTACTGAATAAGAAAATAAAAATAAAGTAACCTTGACCAGTCTGTATTTTTCACCGTCAGCCATAGTAGCATGCCAGATCAGTAATGATATATTAACAATAATATTAATAACTAATCTGAATGATAATTAGCATTTGTAAGAGAAATTCTATAACTTCATAATTAGTGGAGGCTATAAAAGGTGGAAGGCATTTAAGCAAATGATAAATTAAAAATAGTTTTAAGAAACAGTTTATACACCATACCTTCTTGTAAATTTGCCACTGTGCTGATTATCAACTATTTCAATGAAATAACC
Organism: Sepioteuthis lessoniana; assembly: GCA_963585895.1. Classification (NCBI taxonomy): domain Eukaryota; kingdom Metazoa; phylum Mollusca; class Cephalopoda; order Myopsida; family Loliginidae; genus Sepioteuthis; species Sepioteuthis lessoniana. Next base: position 51,376,479 of record OY757930.1, read on the forward strand.
TGTAAAACAAGAAAAAAAATTTCTTGATATAAAGGTAATAGGATTTATAATTTGCAAACTTTACAAAAATATAATTTTGAAAATGTACAATAAAGTTGAAACTTCAAATAATATTCAGCTTGTACTAAAAATAATAAGAAAATATAAATAAAAATGATACTAATTATTACTAATACATGATTAGTATTTCTTTTATTTTTACTTCATTTGCTTTCAGTGTAATTATCCTGGCTATCAATCTATGACCATTTGTAGTAATATCTCTAATATGGTACAATCAGAGCACTGCGATCAGGATGAATTTAAAAGAAAAAAAAACATCCCTAACAAAATCTTATGCCAGTGTTAACTGCAAAAATTTCTGTGATACTGTTTAATTTAATTTGATTTTTTAAATAATTTTTGATTAAACAATTTTTTTGATCTACAAAAATAAAAAAAAGTTATTATTTTTATTCATTGCTATTGGCATTTTAAATATTATATAAAAATAGATTGTTACTTTATAATTAAAAATTAATTATTAGATTTTTAATAGAACTATGTTTCATGTGTAAATGATATTCTCTTCTGTAAAATTCAAGAAAAATATTAAACATCATTTAAAATGAAACTGAAAAAATAAGTAAATGTATATGACAGAAGATTTGAGGCACAAAAAATTTTTCAGCTAACACCAGAGTAAGATTTTGTCAGGGGACTTTTTTTTCTAGACTCTTTTAACACTTTGATAGTATTGAATACTCCATTGTCATTACAGACAGTTTTGTTTGTTTTTAAAACTTTGAAAATTCTTCATCATCATATCATAATCATCATCATCATCATCATTATAAGAAGTAATAGTATCAGTAGTAGTAGTAGTAGTAGTAGTACAACAACAACAACAACATTTCTTATTATTGTCATTATTTCTATTCTTTTCATCCTCAAGGGTTTTTTGAGTGGTTATACAATTTGTTATTAGGTTAAATTTTTATATTTTGAATTATTTGTATTTCAATTTAAAATTGTTTTTGTTCAAAAATATCTTCCATTGTGTCTGGACCAAAATTATTTTCATTTTAAAATATCAATGTTATAATTTTTATTGGTTGCCATCACCTTTTAGATAATAAATTGTTTATTGAGTTCAAATGAAATATCAAAATTATCAAATAATTTTTTATAAAATTATCATTAGAGTGTTAATAAAATTGGTTTTTTCATATTGCTTTTTGTAAAATTTGAAAAAAGAAATAAAATGATTTGATCTTAAGTAAAACAAAAGAAAAAATAAGTTAATATATACAAAAGAATTTTTTAAGACAGAGAAATCTTTTGTAGCAAACATTGGATTAAGATTTTGTAAGGAATTTTTGTTATTTTTAGTATGTCTTGACACAAGTGTTGTGATCATTGTCAAGGCATGCTGATAGCACAGATTCTTTCAACTCTTTCTCGCCATTTGTCCCAATCAGCCGTCACTCGTGATAAATCCTCTAGACAGTATCCAGTGTCTGATGAATGTAAGCTTTTGCTAGTCAGCCAACACTGGTGAGACCATGTATATGAATCTATAAGTGAACATTGCTTATGATTTCATCCTTACTTCTCTAGCAGTGCTCAACATATTATGTTAATCTAACTTGGATGGCAAATAAAAAAAGTAAAGTTGGTGACTGTAGTCGAAAGCTCCCTTTTCAATTGCTACTACACCGAGGTGTAAGGGAGGGCACTACTCCTTTCCCTGGATTGCTCCACTTTACCCTTGATACATACCTTATAATGCTGAATGTTAAGCAAGGAGGTATCAAGTATCACTTTTTGAGTCTTTGGTATGACTCGATCTGAGATTGAACCCCAGTCTGCCGGACCATTGGCAAACTTCCAGGATTTATTCAAAATGGCATGCAACATTCTTGTGCAATTCCTGTCTTTTTCTCCAACCACTTTGGTAGAGTCCAAGTGGCACAACCATACAGTAGTACTCGTATGGCAACAGTTTAGAAGAATTCTTTTTATTTGATAAAAGAGATTGGTACTTTATGATTTCTCTAAGATGAAGCATTGTCCACCATTATTAATGGGAGAATCCTCATGGCATTGTGGCTAACCTGATGAACTGTGACGTTGTAGTAATTCAAACTCCAGTTGTGCTATTATGTTCACTTTTGGATTAATACCTTTTGAAAAGGTATAAACCCCCTTATCCTCCCAGCTATGGGTTAAATAGTACCACTGCTATTCTTCTACAAGGATGGATTTGGCATGAAAAAAACCCACAAACGCTGATATGCAATTAAACAAAGAAAACCATCATTAATTCAACTAGTATTTCTTTCAGATTAATTTCATTTGATTTTCATTACACAAACTCAAGTTCAGCCCAATCGATAGGGGCTGCAGAAGATGCTGACTGCATCTTTGCAGAGGGATAACTCCCCGACTACCACCACCATGAATGTCCTGGTTATAACATTAAGCCATCTGATGGTGAGACTCCAATCCTGGAGCTCTGGGAAATGTGATGTACCTCTTCATTGCCATTGCTCCTAGGTCCACTCTGACCCAGAGTGGCAGCACCAGATACAGTCCTATCAATTAGTCAAATAGAACTGTTTGACATTTAAACTGAGTGTAAACAAATGGTTTATGTTGAATTGTTAGAAATAGAGCTCTTTGACCATTGAACTGTGTATAAACAAATGACTGATGTCTAATTGAATTGTTAGTGATACATAGCAATACATGTAACCATTTAACAGTGTGCATACAAATAAGTAATGTTGAATAGCATTATTAGTGTTAAATAGCAATAATCTAAACTCTTTAATTGTGAGCCTAAATTGAATTATTGGTATTATATAACAATACTTAGAACTATTTGACTGTGTGCAGATGAATGAATGAATAGTGTTGAATAGAATAATTAGTGTTGAATAGCAATACTTGTAACCACTTCACTGTATGCAAATGAATGATTAATATTGAATAGAATTATTAATGTTAGATAGTAATAATTGAAACCATTTAACCGTGTAAAAACTATAGTAATACTAGTGTGCAAACAAATTAGTTCTAACTCATTTAAAAATGAAATTACCTACAAACTATTCACTTACAAATCATATGTAGATCCATTTAAATGTGTGCAAACAAGTAAGTGATGTTGAATTGTTACTATTACACAGCAATACTTGAAACCATTTAACTGTGCACAAACAAATGATTAATAGTAAATAGAATTATTTATGTCAGATAGAAATACTTGAAACCATTTAACTATATAAAAAAAAATTAGCTCAGGGTCATTTAAAAATGTTATCCACAAAATGTGTTTACAAATCATATATATCTAATATATATGTATAGACAGGATCTATCATTAAATAACCTACAAGGGTTGGTATGTCATAAAACACAAATAAACCTACTCAATCTGTCATTCTACAGCTGTCAGAAAACAGTACAAATTAGTCTTTCCTAGTACAACATTTGCTTTCCTAGATGAGCTATAAAATCTATGATTGCAGAAACTCAAATCCAAGTCTATAGTTTTATTCTTGATTCAGATCAAACACCCATCATTTTTTTATGCTCATGTACACTCATAGTATTAGTAACAATAGTATCTTCAATTTTATCATTAGATAAAGTATTGTTAATTATTGATTTTTCAACCAGCATTTTTTCATCTCAAGTTTAGTTGATTTTATTGCAATAAGATCCCAGATTTTAGAATATATCACCTTTTTAAGTAAAATTAATCAAAACAAAAGAAAATTCTACTTGAACTGACATAGGTTAGAAAAACAACAACTTATCCCCAAAATTCACTAATCTTAATGCACTATTTTAATTATAATTTATCATTAACAATATTTTACTTCAAACACTAAAAAGATATTTCCAAATTCTTAAATTCAGAGCTTGGATAATGGTCATAATTACCATTTCTAATATTTTCCTTCCCACATTTTAAGGTTTCATGATAATTGGCACTTCTAATTATGTTGCCATAACAACCTTATATATAGTTTTAGCATTCCCCAGCATTTCTTTCCCAAAATTATTTTAAAAGATTTTTAAATTTTTATTTGACAAAGCCTATTGAGAGCAAAATGTTAAATAAATACTTTACTAAATTTGGTTTTCACATCATATTTTTTCCCCATTTTGTTAGATATTTTATCAATATACAGAGTGATTTAAAAAAATATTAGCACTCTTATGGAAGCACCTTTATGATACAACTTTAAATTGTCTCCACATGTTCACCAACCCTGTGAAGACATTCTTGGAAGGGGGTGTCCTCATAGTGTAACGGTTAAAGTGATGGACTGCAGGATTGTAGTAAGCGAGTTCGAATTCTAGTCACACTATTATGTTCACTTTCGAACGAATACTCTTGGGAAAGGTATGAACCCCCTTATCCTCCCAGCTATGGGTTAAACAGTAACACTACTGTTCTTCTAGAAGGATGGATTTGGCATTAAATAACCTACAAAGGTTGATATGTCATTAACTAAACCAAACCAAACATTCTTGGAAATCTCCAACAGCTGACAAAAAAATATTAGTATTTCTTTGGGAGTATCTTAATTAGAAAAGTAGAACTGATATCACCTGGGGAAGATTCCAGTAATGTGTTAACAGGGATGGTGAACAGGTAGAGACTTTAAGATTAAACTATTAAAAAGGAACTCCAACAGAAATGTGGATGATTAAAAAAAACAATGTCTACCACAAACACAGGTCCCCACAAAATTATTGTTCAGTTGAAATTTTTTCTGGAAATTCAGAAAATGAAGATTTATGTTAATCTGAGCAGATTTTTTTTAGATTGGATATCAAAAATATGCTCATAAGTGTACATAAAATTAAAGAAATATTTCTCATTTTGGTTTTCATGAAGTGATAATATTCCTGCAGTGTAGAAAATACATTTTCTTTTTCTTTTTGCAGTCATGCCATGTGTATAAAATTTGCACAAATACAATAAATTTGGGTTAGAAAAAATAAATTACTTTTACACAAAAGGCGAGACAGAATTAAATAATGTTATTATAAACAGGGTAGGTGATTAAAATGACAACAACATGAATTTCTAATTTTCTCTTCTGAGAATCAGACCCTACTGTTATATTTTATCATAGATTTTGTTACTGGCGCCAACTGATAAAAATATGAAAATGTTTATAATTCATCAAAAAGATAAAACAAACAATGTAAAAATGTTGTCAGACATCAACACTTTATTGTAATAATTTCAATTTAACAAAACTAATGTAAAAAATAATAAAATTAAAAAATCTTGGTTTTTCATAGGCCAGTCAGCTTCTTTGTTAGAATTGTCAAAGTAACAACTTGAATTTCTTCAGTTGTAGTTGAGAGTTCACACTTTATTCAAAGATTATAGCAATTTCAATTTAACACATTACTAATGTAAAAAAAAATATTTCTTTTGTTTTTTATAGGTCAATCATTATTGTTTTGTAATAGTACTGTCAAAACCCAACATGGCCATTATTACTTTGGGCTGTTGTCACGTTATTCAAAATGATGATAGGAGGAAGAAAGAATGAATTAGTATGTATTTACCAAACGTCTCTATCATGGAAAGGATGTAACACTAAGTCAATTTTTAAGTGGAGTAAAGCTGATTTGAATTCAGAGATTTTCTTCTAGGCTGAGTGCTTAACCAAAGCTAAAGAACCCATTCTGCCCAACTATTTACCCACAACTGAGAGAGAACAGATGGATTAATGCCTTTTTGAAGGGCATTAATGCAAAGTAAAATACAAACCACCTCATCTAGGATTTGAACTCAGGTCAGAGATTCCATTTCCTAAGACTAAAACCATTGGACCACAAGCACCTCCAGAGATTGAATGAGGTTATTTATTCAATCAAATAAAAAGTCCATTTCATTTGATAACTTGATGCTGACCAATATGGCAAGCATTTTGCCAAAATACACTTTCATGGCTAAAGACATGTAATCATAAACATTACAGTAGCACTGATAAATAAGTACAACCTTAAAAACTTTTTTATTAAAAGTTAATTTTCTACAGAACTCAAGATACCAAGTTTACATATTTCTTGTGGGACATTATACAGAGAAAACATTATCAGGAATTATTTCTTAACTAAATTTACGGTATATATACATAAAATATAATGCAATAATTTTGGAAATTCATGGTTGCACAAGTAGTTGAATGAGGGTAAAATATATAATCAGGACAAATGATTTATATACACTATCACCAATAAATAAGTACACTACAAACAATTTTTTCATAAAAATTTAATTTTCTTCAAAATCAAAAATTAGCACAGTTTTTTCTCTCTCTCTCTCTCTCTCTCTCTCTCTCTCTCTCTCTCTCTCTCTCTCTCTCTCTCTCTCTCTCTCATTCCTGGCAAGTTCTCTTGATGGCATCCAGTATCTACACATGTAAGTCCTTGCTGGTTGGCCAACACTACTGCATCCATGTTTATGAGTCCAAAAGAGAATATTGCTTAGGAGTTTGTCTTTATTTCTCCAACAGTGATCAAAATTTAATTATTTCTTCTGGAATATTACAATCAAAGCAGATATAATTAAATATTATTATTTATCATCAAACTTTACAGTACTGAAACTGTAAGCAAAAATAAAATTGTATAAATATATATAAGAGATTACTTATATTTAGACTGCTATGTTTACATACTTTTAGTTCAGTGTTGAAGAGTTTGGTGATAAATAATACCTAATAATATCTGTTTTGAATATATAATGCTTCAACTAAAAATAATAAGATGCTGGTATCTTTGATTTAGAAAAAAACTAACTTTTTATAAAAGAATTGTTAGGTGTGTACTTATTTATAGGTGGTACTGCAATATAAATCATATGACCTGATCAGATAGTTTGCCCTTGTACAACTGTAATTTTTCAAGAGTGTTGAATATGTTACAACTAACGTAGTTCTTATTAAAAAGTAACAGGATTATTTACATATGAATTTATACTTCTATCTAGTATCAGAGAGTAGTACATGTGAGCCCTGTCTAGGATCAATGTGTCACATTTTTGCACTGCTGCCAGGGATCAGTGTAGAATCTGTATATGTGAAAAACCCAATGGTTAGTTAAAAAATATATTATGCAGGGTACAGCAGAATTATCTCTCAAGTTTGCGATATAAAACAAACAAATGATTGAATCAACCAACCACACAAAGTGACTATACTGAATGTGGATAAATGATAGACATAAATAGACACAGTTATTTGGAACTAAAATTGTCAACAAATGATTCAAATCTTGGTTAGTTGAAACCATATAATTGCTTGGGAAAAAAGTAAACTTTATTTGGCATTAAATAACCCAACAAAGGTTGATATACCATAAAACAAACCAACCGAGCAACCAGACTAAGTCACTTTGCTGGTTAAATCTGTACAAATGATAGACATAAATAGACAGTAATGAAATTTAGATCCACAGCCCAAACAGTGAATAGTAATAATTTTAATTCTAAAAGATATTGACCTGACTTCTGAATAGAGAAATGAATAAATCTAAATGAAATGTACAGGGTCTGGCAAAATGATCTTCCGAGTCTAGAATGAAAATAAAAAAAGAAAAATAGATCCTATTCAAAATTTAGTTTTACTCTAAGAAAGAAAAATATTTGCTATTTTCTTTTGTTAGTGTTATCACTTTGTTTTAAAGATTAATCATCCAAATGTTTGCTCTCACAAGCTATACACTCTTGAAGCCTCACCTTGAACTTAATATAGGGTCTGGCAGAGTGATCTCTCAAGTTTGGAACCTAAATGAAAAAAGGCAACATAGATCCTATTGAAAATTTAGTTTTATTTTAAGAAAGAACAATATCTGTCATTTTGTTTTGTTATGTCATTACTTATTTTTAAAGATTAATCATCCAAATGCTTGCCCCCACCAACATGAGCTATACACTCCTCAAGCCTCACCCTTAAATTAATATAGGGTCTGGCAGAGTAATTTCTCAAGTTTGGAATGTAAATAAAAAAAGGTAAAATAGATCCTATTCAAAATTTACTTTTACTTTAAGAAAGAACAAAATTTGTCATTTTGTTTCGTTATTGTCATTACTTTGTTTTAAAGATCAATCATCCAAATGCTTGCCCCCCCCCATCACAAGCTATATATTCCTCACCCTGGAAATTAATATAGGGTCTCCCAAGTTTGGAACCTATTGTATCGTGGTAAGGAGGAGATACACAGTGAAATAAAAAGTTAATTATTTATTAACTCAAGTAGTGCAGTCGAACAAATATTATAAGTCTCGCGCTGTGGGTATTATGTCTAAAGTTGATCTTACTACTGACCAAGATCTTGCAGGACCCTTCATGCTTAAGAAACACATCTTTTATACCTCTGCAATACCAGAAGTCATATGGTACGAGCCCCTATACAACAGAACCTAAATGAAAAAGGCAACATAAATCCTATTAAAAATTTAGTTTTACTTTAAGAAAGAACAATATTTGTCATTTTGTTTTGTTATTATCATTACTTTGTTTTAAAGATTAATCATCCAAATTCTTGCACTCAGCAGCTCTACATGCCTGAAGCTTCACGCAGAAGTTCTGCAGTATTTGCCTAGTCCTTGCCTTTAGTATTGCTGGGATTTTATGACATAAATTCTTTTAGTTCATCAGTCATTTGCAGCCTAAGTGTAAAGACTTCAGCCTTCAGGTATCACCAGATAATGCAATCACAAGGGGATAGATTTGGTGAGTGAACCAGCCACAAGATGTTACCATATTCTCAGATGAGGCACGCTGGAAAAATTTCTCACTGACCTTGAAATAAGTGAAGTGGCTCATGAAATTACATAGCTGCTGCTGCTGCTCAAAAACATAATTCTCATTAACTCACAGCTACAAGTGCCTGCATAGTGTCAATTTTAGATCTAGAAAATCATTCTGCCAGATTCTGTACTTTTAGTTATAAAATTCTGATATATATTTTAATCACATGACAAGATTATGTTTTCCTTTTATTTGAACATACATAAAAATGACACATTCTTTGATTCAATCACTATGAACTTCCAAGGTCAAGCCATACTGTTAAATATATTAAACTAATGAGAAATGGAAGACTGTTTATATGAAACACACATGAAATTGTTAAAAAATGTATTAGCGAGAACTATTATTGACATGTAGTATTTATGATTTAAATGAATCATCAGTTAAGCAGGTGGAAAGATATGCAGAGTGTCACTCAGTGTGAGTGATAGACAGTGACCTCAAGGGTGATTTGAATCCCTGGCTACGATTGGGTTAAGAAGTCATGTGATCAGATGATACTGGGAAAACAGTTTGAACATTTATTTGGTTCCAGTATGTTAACTAGCACATATGTGTAATAATGAGTGTACATAATTTTTCCATCGATTGAACCACGGTAAGAGAACTCATTTGTGCCTGGCCTGCCAGGATTGAATGTGTGTCCTTAAGGTTACAGGAAAGATGACTTGAGTATCCTCTGGGACACATGGTTTGGTTCAGGAACCCAGATGTATGAGAGCAAAAACTGACAGACTGAGTTTCAAGTGCCCAGATGTACCAAAAGTTCATTATATAAAATCAACACGCAGTGAGTGAGACTCTTGATGTCCAGCATTGCAGACAAGAAATTGGATTAGCAAATCAAGTACAAAACCTAGAATCACTCCCCAATGTACCCTGGTATTATGTTTAGAAGAAATAACAAATTAAGATGTGCATGAAAGTAGATTGTTGATTATTTTAGCAAGAAATGTTCTCGAAATTCACATAGGCCATTGAACACTAGTGAGAGTCAAGACAATAAATGACCATCGTATGAAGAAGAAACCTGAACACTTAGCACAATGACAGCGTCTCAACCCAAATTGAATCTGTCCTACTTTTTGATGTTAACCAGTGGCTAACTGGTCACTTAATATGTATATGTTTTGTTTTTTTCATCATTAAAACCACATAATCATAAGTATATATAAATCAAGTGAACTGATTACATAGTAAGTAAAGTTAGCGACCATAGTCGAGGGTGACCCGAAGGCTCCCTTTTCGATAGCTACTACACCAAGGTGTAGGGAAGGGCGCTACTCCATTCCCTGGATTGCTCCACTTTACCCTTGAACCGTACCTTATAATGCTGAGTGTTAAGCAAGGTGGTATCAAGTTCCATTTTTAAAGTCTTTGGTATGACTCGACCTGGGATTGAACCCAGGTCTCCCGGGCCATAATCCCTTCTGTGGTCAAGCAATACTGTCAAATATAACACATTATTTCTAACTAGCTAACAAGAAATAAATTAGAATCATTGTTTTCCAAGGTAAACAAAATTAACCTATCATAAAACAAAAATCAATCTTATGGCAGAAATCTAGCTGATTTATCTCCAAACACTGAGAGACTAAACATTTAAACAAAGCATGTCATAGACTGATCCTCACAAAAAATAAAGAAAACATGTTTTTGCTGAATACCTCTGAAAATCAATGCAGAGCTTTATGCAATCCTCTTTCAATCCAAATTTCTCCTTCATTTTAATTCTAACTTATTTGTTTGTCAGAAAGAGAATCATTGTTTTTGTTTTATGTAATATAATCTCTGAAGTCATCAATAACAAGCACTATCATCAAACAAAGGTTTTGGTTTTGTTTTGTTTTTTTGTTTACTTTTGTTTCCTTCAATGAGAAATATTCAATTTCAACTTCTAGGATAAAACGTTCACCTACATGAATAAACATTTTTATCATGGTTCCTCTGTTTCCAGATTAGGTTTTGGATTTCTTTGTTTGACTTGAATTATTTTCAAACAGCAATGATTTGCATTACCTTTTATGGAATGATTCCATTTACTCATTTTGCTTCCAAATTGACAGCACAAAATGAAAAAAGAAAAAAAGAGGATACCAATTTACAAATTTGGAGACACTGTACAGTGAACCTGACATAGTGAGAACACTAATTAAAAGAATATAATTTTAGAAACACAGAAACCACAATAAAAATGAACCATAATAAGATGAACTTGGCTACGTGAGATTATCAAAGTATTATAATAGAAAAACAAAGTTGGTTCAGTTTGATATAACAAGAATATCCCTTTGATATCAAAATTAGGATGAGAACAGCAATTAGAAAGCAAAACAATAGAAACAAAAAAATATCCAGAAACAAACCAGAAGTCAAATCAGAAAAACAAGAATGAATTTTACATGAAAAAAGATTGATTGATTTTAATGGCATGTCAATCCATCTAGGGTTATTCTGTTCATAGAGCTTAAGGAATCACATTCATATATATCTACATCTACATTTTTACTTAGATATAAAAGAGTTTTTTAATTTTTAGCATAAAGTCCTATCAAATATGAATAATTTTTTTTTAAAACAGATCTATTTGACCCATAGATGGAACCCTAACAGATATCACCACATTGTGTCAGAGTGAACTTGGGAATAATGGCAATGAAGAAGCACTCCACACTCACCAGATCTCCAAAACTGGAGCCTCATAATCAGATGCAGTTTAGTTTCATACACAGGACACCCTTCTGCAGGGGATACAGCCAGCATATTCTAAGCCTCACCAGCAGAGTAACTTTTGGGAGGTAGGGGTCTTACTCCTCTACAGGGGATACAGTCAGCATGTTCTAGGCATCACCAGCAGGGTAACTTTTTGGGGATGGGGGTCTTATCCCTCAGCTGGGGATACAGTCAGCATATTGTATGCATCACCAGCAGGAAAACTTTTTGGGGATGGGGGGTCTTATCCCTCAGCTGGGGATACAGTCAACATATTCTAGGCATCACTAGTAGGGTAACTTTTGGGGGTGGGGGTCTTACTCCTCAGCTGGGGATACAGTCAACATATTCTAGGCATCACCAGCAGGATAATTTTTTTGGAGGGTGGGGGTCTTACCCCTCAGCTGGGGATACAGTCAGCATATTCTAAACCCTATCAATAGGACATTTAGCTTGAAAAAAGCATCAGTTTCTCAAACCATCAATGTGTATCAACATTTAATTTCTAATCAATCTTACATTTTCTAAAACTTATATAATGTTGGTTCAGTGGAAGAGGTTTAAGTTTACTTGTTTAATGGCATATAATCATAATTATTCATGTTTTCAATGTTCCCTTGCAACCATTTTTTTAATCACACTTATCTGTCATTCATATGGTTTCAAGTATTCCTATCTAATACAAGTAATTTTTAAATAAATCTATTTGACCCATAAATGGGACCCTAACAGATACAACCACTTTGGGTCAGTTGTGGACCTGGGAATATTGTCAATGAAGAGGAACTCCACGAACTCCAGAACTGTAACCTCACCACTAGATGCAGTTTAGTATTATGCACAGAACACCTATATACTTTTTCTTTTTTTTTTTTGGTGGGATTTTTACCCCTCTTCAGGAGAAGCAGTGGGTGTATTCAATGCCTCACTAACAGGGCCTTGTTATCTTGAATATTTTCAACTACTGATGTTTATGTTAATCCAATGGAGTAATCCCCCTTAAATAAATCTCTCGGCAGTGAGGTGGCTTCTAACTGGAAGTTGCGAGACCACCATTATTGTAAATACAATAGTTGTTAGAGGAGGACAAATAAATATTCCCTCTCCGTATATCTGTTGTTGTTGTGGTTTCATAATAAATATTGTGCTCTATTATTTTTAAATTATCATTAGTAGCAGAGTTAAACAATACTATGGCTTTGAAATACATTTCCCCACCAGTTTTACTTACAGACAAATATAGCATATGGAAGAAGGAAATGCAAATTTGGGAAATGGCTATGTGTGTTGAGAAGGTGAAACAAGCTCTCATAGTGTTTCTTTTCCTGGAAGGGAAAGCCAGAGAAGTTGTTTTAGAGTTAGATATTGTGGCCCTTAATTCCAAAGATGGGATGGAAAAGGTGTATGAGAAACTTGACACACTCTTTTAAGAAGACATAAACCAGTCTGCTTTTTTGGCCTACAAAACTTTCAAAGGATATTGGAGACATATCAATAGCGGACTTTCTTATCAACTTCAGCTGACATATTGCCAAATTAAAAGACTTTAATATTCTTTTACCGGAACCTGTACTTGCTTTTAGAGCATTAAAGAGTGCTAATCTCACCCTGGAAAATGAAAGGTTAGTCAAGGCAACCATCAGCAAGTTGACACCATCTTCCATGTCAGGACAATTATGGAAGATTATGCACAAACAGTCTTCTGATGCTTCATCTCCCAGCATTCCACCCATCATGGTGAAGAATGAAGTAGATGTTATTGCCTATGTGGAAAATAACCAAACTGTGGTGGAAGACGAAACAACAACAATAACAAAACACATCCCACAGACAAAAAACAAAAATAAACCCACTAGGACCTAAAGACAACACCACTGTATGTTTTAAGAGTAGCTGCAAGTTCCACTGGTCTTACAACTGCCCTTACATTGACGATACCAAAGATAAACACGAGGACAGCAAAAATGGGAGTTATCTTTCCCTGTCTAACATCATAAAGATGAGTCAGCTCACAAAATGGGAGGAAAATGGCAACACCGTTTTGGGTGAGACACTTGGTTCTGTTGTTCTGGACAGTGGTGCATCTGGCACCAATTGCAGAACAAAATGGTAGAAATGTTTTCTTGAAACATTAACTGACGGACAAAGAAAAAAAAATTGTTAAAGAAGGAGTGAGAACCGTTAAATTCAGCAATCGAAATAAGCTGAACTCACTCTACAAGGTTACTCTACTATGTGTCATTGCAGACATTAAAGTCAGTATCGTCCCTAACATTGTAGACACTGATATTCCACTTCTCTTGAGCAAAGATTCCATGAAAAGAGCCAGGACTTGTCTCAACTTTGAGAATGACAGCATTATGATGTTAAAAAAGAAAATTCCATTGAGTTGCACATCATCTGGACATTACCACATTCCTATCACCAAACCTTTACTGGACAAAAGTAAATTCAAACACATACTTTCCATTAAAGAAATCTCCTCTAAGAACAAGTAAAAAAAAATTAAAATTGCAGGAATAAGAGATCTTGAATTTATTAAAAGTACTTCCAAATTCCTGTGAAGTATACATTCACTACAAAAAGACTGAACCTAGGCCTATCGTTGGATTCACATTAGGATCATATTTTAATGAAAATACTGCCATAGATATCAAAGAAATCAATGGCAACTAAGTACTTCACCTGATTGACCATGCTACTAGATACAGTGTCAGAGTCAGGATTCCTAGTAAAGTAAAGAAACATCATCAATGCTATATTTAAACACTGGATAACATATTTTGGGATTCCAGGATCTATCCTAACTGATAATGGCAGGGAGTTCAATAACCAGCCATTTTGGGACATGACACAGAATTTGAATATCATTGTGCATGGTACTTCTGCTGAAAGTCCATGGAGTAATGGGTTAAATGAATGACATAATGGGATATTGGGAGAAATGGTAAAGAAGAGCTTAGAGGACACACATTGTAGTTTTGAAATAGCACTAGCATGGGCTATAGGTGCCAAAAAAACACTTCACGGTGTTCATGGATTTAGTCCCAACCAACTTGTTTTCAGTAGGAATCCCAACCTGTCCTCCTTTCTAAATGACAAACTCCCTGCATTAGAAGGTGTCTCCAGTGAAATTGTTGCCAGTAACCTCAATGCCATGCATGCAGCTAGAAAATATTTTATAATGTGCAAGTCTTTGGAAAAATTAAGATATGCACATCGTCGTCAAGTTAGAACTGGTATAACACAATTATACAAAAATGGTGGTGTCTTTTATAAGAGAAATCTTTGTGATCGATGGCTTGGTCCAGGAATTGTCATAGGGTCGGAGCATAAACAGGTTCTTGTTAAACATGGAGGCACATATGTAAGAGTTCACCCCTGTCATCTAGTGCTTCACCTAGAAAAATATCAAAGTTCCTCTGAAAGTGAATCAATAATTGAACCCACCATTTCACCAAGTGTGCCTAAAGAAACTTCAAACATATCAATTTCTGAAGAGAACAATGTGGAAGAAGAATTAGTGACCCCAAGTGATCATGTTGAACATCAAACTGTGAGAGATGGACCAACTAAACAAAACCCCATTTGAAAGACAATTGAGCTTCCTAAACCAGAACCAACTATTGAATGTAAGCTCACCAATGATGATGATTCAGAATGGAGAAAATTGAGTGTCATAAGCAGGGCAAGCAAAGCCACAGGCAAAAACAAACATTTAATGAATGTGGCTTTGGAACAAGGCAAACCATTTTGGTTAGACTTTGAGCATGGAGTATTAGAATGGAAAGCAAGTGAAATCAGACCAACAAGTGATGATGAACACACCTTTGGTGCCGAGGAAAATATAATGATTTCCTCCTCTGATCATAACCTGGAAACAGCAAAAAAAAATAAGAACTCCAAAGCTGGATCAAAAATAAAGTTTACACCCAAGTATCTGACCAAGGCCAACCCAGGATATCTACAAGATGGGTTTATACTTATAAAAATCTCAATGACAAACAAGTCTGTAAAGCCAGACTTGTGGTGAGAGGCTTTAGGGACAGGGATGTGGGCAATATAAGAAACGATTCTCCCACATGCTCTAAAGAAGGTCTACATATAGCCTTGGCCATTATACCATCAAAACATAAAAACAGCCTTCCTGCAGAGCAAGGAGTTAGACTAATTAGTCTATTTGGATCCTCCTAAAGAAGCCAATGTACCTCCAGGATATATCTAAAAGCTCTCCAAGTGTGTATATAGCTTAACTGATAC
The DNA here is from genome assembly GCA_963585895.1 of Sepioteuthis lessoniana. Taxonomy (NCBI): domain Eukaryota; kingdom Metazoa; phylum Mollusca; class Cephalopoda; order Myopsida; family Loliginidae; genus Sepioteuthis; species Sepioteuthis lessoniana. The sequence continues at coordinate 51,392,288 of OY757930.1, forward strand.
ATCAAGATCCTGGTACCTAACACTCAGGGAGGAATTATTGAAATCTGGAGCATTAGTTTCAAAATATGATCAAGCTTTGAAAATAAACTGCATGGTATAATTACCTTTGACGGTGAGATTTCAGTTCTGGAGATCTGGGGAGTGTGGAGTATCCCTCACTGCCATTACTCACAGATTCACTCTGATCTGGAGTGATAGTACCTGTTAAGGTCCTATCTATGGGTCAAATAGGTCTGTTTAAAAGTTATTTATATTCGATAGGACCGTGTAAAAAAACCTCTTCAGAAACAACTACGCAAAAAGTGTAAATATGAACATACAATGAACACAATTCCTTAACCTCTAGGTATAAAATAAACCTAAATGGATTGATACGCCATTAAAATCAATTAATCTTACCTAACTGACAACTGCAAGTCATTTGTTTATAGGCTAAATTTCAAGGAACAAGTCCCCACTCATAAAAGACAAAAAAGTATTAAAACTGGTTTTGAGTAATACAAAGTATTGTTTCTGCAAAGAATGAACAAAAAAAAAAAGAAGCTCAGAACATTAGCTGAAACTCTTTGAATTCATATATGTATATGTACGTGTAAAGACGAAAACTGTTTTGGACATAAATAGTATGTTATGTTAGACCTGATCTATTCTATTAGTGCAATGGAGACATACAGATCTCAAGGAACCAATCTTTAACTCTTGGTTTTAAGGGCTTTTTGGTCAAAACCAAAACAGTTTTCATCAAAATAATCTTTAAAATATTTAATGATGAATAACCCATTTGTGTTGATGGACTAATGATAGTATCCTTATATGGTAACTGAAACTTTTTGCATTGTGTTAATATAACAGCTACTTTGGTATGAAGCTAACAGAAAACAATGTTTATTTTTTTTGTTTCGTTTTGTTTCTATTTCAATTTTCTACTTAGTCTTTTGCTGCAAAAGCAAAGCTTTGTAGTATGGCTGATATCCTCGAGAGAAAGCTATGCATCAGAGCTTCCTTACTTGACTAGGATATAAAATGTCAGGCAAGGGAAAAGGAAGTTTCTTAGAATCATTAAATCATTGTAAATCACTGCTAACAAGTATCAGAGTTGTGTCTAGCTTATAATGGGTTGCAATAAGACTCAGAACTGATTCTGCCGTGTCGGGGGTTTTTTTGTAGCTCATATAACATGTTAAGAAGAAAAAACAAAACATGAGGGTATGTGTAACTGTGGTGTAATGATTATAAGTAGTAAAAGTAAAGTTGGCGACCTTAGTTGAGAGTGACCCGAAGGCTCTCTTTTCAATAGCTACTACACAGAAGTGTAGGGGAAGGTGCTACTCCATTCTTTACCCCTAATCCTTACCTTATAGTGCTGAGTGCTAAACAAGGCGCATCAAGTATCATTTTTTGAGTCTTTGGTATGACTCGACCTGGAATTGAACCCCAGTCTCCCAGACCATTGGCGAACACTCTACTCATTTGGACCCTTAGAAAAGGCATAAATCCATCTCTTTTTCCCCTCACTATAGATAAATAATCAGGCAGACTGAGCTCTTTAGTCTTGGTAGAGCAATCAGTCCAGGAAAAGGAAAACTTTACAAGCTAGCTGAACTCTACTTAAAAATTAACCTAGTTTCATGTTCTGATTGAGACAGAAAGGTTGGGTTAATACATGCCTAGGATCAAAGTATCAACATCTTGTCATCTGCCCATTGCTGTATTTCCCTTTGATAGACCCATACCATAACGGTTATCATCATAAGAAATGAACTCAGTGTTTCAAGTTCAAATCTTGGATGAAGCTGTTTGCTTTCACTTAGTTTTTTATCCTTGGGAAATATAACTATTCTCAGCGCCATTGCTATGAGTAAATAGTAAAGCAGACTGGGCTCTTTAACCTTGATATGGCAACTAGTACAGAAGGAAAATTCCACTTAAAAACTGACCATGTACCATATTCTTACTTGAGGGTTTTTTTTTTTGGTTCAGTTTGTTTAATGGCATATCAGCCGTCATGTTTTATTTAATACAAAGCCATTTTTTCTAGAAGAACAGTAGTGGTACTTTTAACCCATAGTTGGCGGTGGGGGAAATAAGGGAGTTCATACCTTTCCCATGGATATTAATCTGAAAGTGAACACAATAGTGCAAGTTGAGTTTGAATTCACTATGATGTCACAATCCAGCACATTAGCCACTATGCCATAAAGACTCCCTTGAGGGATTGGGTAAATAGTAAGTTTGTAAAGTGGGTGACCTTAGTCAAGGGTGACCCGAAGGCTCCCTTTCTCATAGCTACAAAACCAAGGTGTAGAGGAGGGCGTTACTCCTTTCCCTTGATTGCTCCATTTTACCCTTGATCCTTACCTTATAATGCTGAAGATAAGCAAGGTAGCATCAAGTACCATTTTTTGAGTCATTGGCAAACACTCTAACCATTATAATGATAATAATAATATACTGAAGTTATAGTTTTTCACTGTGTACATGAAGTCAACTTCAAACCTGCTGTAACTTTGCTTAAACATTGATTTTGTTTTACATTGTGCTTATGGTGAAGATGGTTGGTAAATAGAAGCATACATGTTATCATCATAGAAAAGGAATTCATTAAACAAAGTTCAAACTCTAGACAAAGCTGTGTGTGTGTTTCACTCCATACTAATGCCTTTAGAAAAGACATATATCCATCCCTTCTCTTTCACCTGCTATTCCGCTCTGTTGGCTGGAGCTGTAAAATATGCTGATTGTAACTCTAAAGAATTGTAAAGCCCCCCACTCCAACAAGTGTCCTAAGTATGACACTAAACTACATCTGATGGTGATGCTCCAGTGCTAGAATTTGAGGAATTTAGAGAAGCGCTATCATTTCTCTCAGGTCCACTCTGATCTGGATTGGTAGTAATTGTTAGGGTGCCATTTATGGGTCAAATAGAACTGTTCAATCATTTGCAAAGGATTATAATTATTAGTTATTTGAAACCATACAGCTGTGTGCAAATTATTTATATCACATAGCAATACTTGTAACCATCTAACTGTATGCAAAAAAATGATTAATATTAAATAGAATTATTTGTGTTAAAAAGGAATACTTAAAACCATTCAATTGTGTGCAAACAAATGAGCTCTAACACCTTGTTTAGAAATAAAGTTACTTACAAAATACTCACTTACAAATCATATATATAACAGGATTTGACATTAAATTACCCATATGTCATAAAACATCAATCAACCCACTAACTATTGGTAAAATAGTAGAATAGAATGGGCCCACTTATTTTTTTAAAATTATAGTCATGTTGAAACCATTGGTTCCCATCAGATCACCAAAGTTATGTAGTGATGAGTCTATTTAAATGGGTGACCACTTAGTAAAAGCAAGAACCATAAGCAACTTGGAGCCTGTTTGACTAAGTAAGGCTAAGTAAAATTCAGACATTCCATCATGGTATAAAATAAAAATTAAAGGAGGTAAATAGGATTTGGCAAATCAAATTTTAATTAGAACAATTACTGGGAGGCATTCATGGTGTATCAGTGTTTCATTATATTTCATTGTTAGAAATGAACCCGTTGTGCCAAGTTCAAATTCTGAATGAAGCTGTTTACATTTCACTCTATACCTCTGGAAATGGTACAAATATTTCTTTTCTTCCTTCAATTATGGGTAAATAGTAGACTGGGTTTCTCAGCCTTTGTAGGGCAACCAGTCCAGAAGAAGAGAAAATTCTAAATTCGAAACTTGACGAAGGTTGTGCAGAGAATCTGGGGCACTCAGATGCTGCTCTATTTTCTGTTATTAGCTCATTTAAAAAAAAAAGTGTTGATCATTCTACACAATCTGTCACCACTACAAATAGATGATCTGTGTAGGAAGTCCAGAAGTTTACAGCTTTAACTAAACTATTAGGCACTCAAACATGATCTTCATTTGCAAAGCACAGCCAAGATAAATAGATATGGATGGATTAACTAGTTCAGTTTTTACTTAGAAGGGATAAACCTAATCTAAATGGCTCAACAGTTTTATCTGCCATGTGCTAAGAATACAGATTGGATACTGTATGAAACTGAAAGTGATATAATAGTGATGTATCAAAGGTTATGAATTTTATAAATTCTGATCAAACATTACCACAATAGAAAAAGAATATTTCAATAACGTTTCAGAGTAGAGAGAAAAAAACCAAAAACATGATGAAGACATTAGGTTTATAAATCCCAAAAATTTACTCTGAATTGTCCATCAAGGACACATGGCACAGTGGATAAGGCGTTTTGGTTGGAAGGTGCTTTTGAATGAAATCATCTGCAGGTTGTAGGTTCAATCCTAACAACAGGTAAGACTAACAAGGAATACTTCCTATAACTTAACACTTGTACCTGGTCATGGTTAACAGAATTGGAACAGTCTACCCCTGTGGTTCAAATAAAAGTTTCAGCTCGAAATTCTGTGTGGACTCCAGAGTTCAACATGAAACACCTGAAGAAGGCCGAAGGACATATTAGCCAAAACGTTGTGATTATAACAATAAAGATGAGATCAGTAGTCCAAATATTCTAAGTAATAATAATAGAGTTCTTGTTTGATTGGTTTCTTTGTTTAATGGCATATCAACCTTTTTGAGTTATTTAATGTCAAAACCATCCTTGTAGAAGAACAGTAGTGATACTATTTAACCAATAGATGGGAGATCAGTGAGTTCATACTTTTCCTCAGGGTATTAGTCCAAAAGTGAATGTAATAGCACAACTCACTTACTACATTAGGCATAACATCATATATTCATGTAAAAGTGAGTTTTGTATAATGTATTCAAACAATATCTAGATTTAAGAAAGAAACAAAAAAATGATGAAATATTAATTTTCTTCAAAACAATCCTCTTCCCATTCAATACAATTATTTCAGTGAGTTTTCAATTAGTCAAGGCACCTCTGAAACTCCTCTTTTGATATGGAGGGAAGGTGTATCATTGTATTTATTTTTTTTTTTGCCTTACATCCTAAAATCTTAACCTTGAAGTTGCATAGAGCTAGGGGGTCTAGAAGAAGAAGAAAAAGAAAAAGAAGAAGGTGCTGCATTTGCACAATCATGAGCTTTTTTAAAAACATTTTAACATTTTGTTCAAAAAGTATCCAAACTGGTTTCATTTGACCTTGGGTTGCCAAGTCTATTTTCTACAAGGATAATTCTTATGGTACATATGGCTTGAAAATAACAAGGTAGACAAGAATCTGATCACCATTCAAAGACTTTCAGAACAGCTTAAAACCTTAGAAAAATATAGGGATAGGGATCTCAAAAAGTTTTGCATGAACATTCAGTTAATTAAGAAATGAAAATTGATACAATCTAATAGAAACCATAACTTCTTTCAAAAGAAGAAAAAATTGGTTTCAATTACCAGCTCATTGGTCAAGTGTGTAGAGTGTTCATCAATGGTCCGGGAGACCTCTACTCAATCCCAGGTCGAGTCCTACCAAAGACTTTAAAAATGGTACGTGATACCTCTTTGTTTAACACTCAGCATTATAAGGTACGTATCAAGGGTAAAGTGGAGCAATCCAGGGAAAGGAGTAGCACCCTCCCCTACACCTTGGTGTAGTAGCTATAGAAAAGGGAGACTTCTGGTTGCCCTCAACTACAGTTGCCAACTTTACTTTTTTTTACCAAGACTGAATTTACTCTACATAATTTTAAAAAAACATTTCTCTCTGATAATTGAAAATTTGTAAACTTATAACATGGTAGTTATCATAATTGTGTTGATATTAAAGTTTAGCTAGGCATTTTAGAAAGTTGTATCAAAATGAAATCTTTTTTGTTTGGGATGGAGGAGATATTGTTGGGATAACTTTCCTATTTCCTAATAAAACATTTACTGCATTATGCTGGTCACATGACACCTAATAGTAAATTAACAGAAGCTCCATTTGGATAGTCAATGATAGACATGGCCAGCTTTCATTGAAAACAGAATTGCTTCCAAGCTCCAAAGAATGTGAGTTATATATATATTTTTACCATGTCCTCAACTTTACTTACAAGGCTTTACAGGACACAATACACATTTTTATATTTCATTTTGCATGTTTTGTTTTTATACAAGAAAATATTTTGTTCTTTGGACTTCTTAGAGTTATCTTTTAAACCGGTTCATTGGCCTAGTGGGTAGAGTGTTTGTCAATGGCCCGGAAGACCAGGGTTCAGTCCCAGGTCACGTCATACTTAAAAAATTGTACTTGATACCTCCTTGCTTAACACTCAGCATTATAAAGTATGTATGAAGGGTAAAGTGGAGCAATCCGGGAGAAGGAGTAGTGCCTTCCCCTACACCTCGATGTAGTAGCTATTGAAAAGGAGCCTTTGGGTCGACCTCGACTACAGTCACCAACTTTACTTTTACTTATAGTTATCTTTTGCTTTATTTATCAATTGTTTGGACACATGACTACTTGATGGCTAAACATATTAAAGCCATAAACCAAAACTGTCAATAGTTTATCTATCAGTCATAGAGAAATAGTAGAATTCTGTTTATACATTCATGATGCATTTTTAAAATGCATTTTTATAAATAAATAATTGACAATGCTTTAGTATAGAAAACCATTAGCAATGCATTTACATTATACCCATACTAACCCTATATTGTTAGTAATGCTTGTTGTTGGCATAACTTTATTCTCTCTCAATTAGATATGTTGAGCTGGTCACATATTCCCAAACAGTAAATTAGCTGGAGCTTCGTTTGCATAATCAAAGACTAACGTGGCCAGCTTTCATTGAAGACATATATATTCCCGAGCTCTGAAGAATGTAAGTTATACAGAAACCTTTTACAACATTCTCCATTTGTTCTTATAGGGTTTCACAAAATGTATTTATGTTTTTTGTACAGCACCATGCAAAAATCTTTGGCCACTTTTAACTATTGTAAATTTCAACTAATTGCCAACTTATAAGTGAATGTATCACATTGTGTTTTAACAAGTGAAACATTAGTCCTGTTGGAGTCATTTCTGTACCTTCTGATTATATTTTGTTGTAGGGATTCTGAATGAGAGGGGAAAATGCAAGAACACCCTAAAAACAGCTGTTTTTCTTCCAGCCACTTGACATAAACCAAGCAAGATACAGCATTTTAAAACAGAAAAATGTCTATAATGAAAATTTATTACATAATGCTCACTTTAAGAAGTTACTGTATATTGTTAATATTTCAAATGGCTTCCCTTAGCTTAATCAATTGCTTCAATGGGAAGAGATGCATACAAATCCTTTACCATCTTCACAGGTATGAGATATCATTTTCTGTGGTTGAACCTTTACAACTCTTCAAGGTTGAATGGAATCTTCTGACAAAATATTAAGTTCTGTCCACAATTGCTCAATGATATTAGTCAGGACTCTGAGTCGGCCAATCTTTCAATATGGTAACACTTTGATTAGCCAAACTCTGTTAAGTTGCACTCAATCTGTGGCATGGAACTCCGTGATCCAAGACCAGGTATCAAATTGTCCTTCAGCAACTGGATATATTTGGCACTATTAAAGTTACCATCAATTTTTACCAACTTTCTTGGACCATCACTTTTTATGTATCCCCAAAGCATCAGACTCTTACCCCAAAACTTTACTTTTTTTTCTCATATATCATAGATTATTTCACTTTTCTGGAGGCCTTTTGACAAATTCTTGCTAATTAGAATGCAACTCCATCTAAGTTTCATTGCTGAATATCATCTTATTCTAAGCATCTGCATTCCATAGTTCATATTTCCTTGACAAACTTATTCTTACTTTCAAATGATTTTTGGTTAATGCTGGTTTCTTAGCTGCAATGCATCCCTTCAGTCCGTGTTTGAACAAGTTACACTCATCCATCACTTGTCTTGTAGTCTTCTTTGGCTGAGCTTTTGCAGTTCTGATCAGTTTCTGTACTATCCTGTACTGCAACTTTAGAGAATGACTACATATTGGTTAACCTGAAATACTTCCAGTGCCTTGAAACTTCCAGTGGATTTCTGAGATGCAGCTTCTTTAAATTCCAAGTTCCTTGGCTATTGCTTACTGGTTCATTTTTTTTTACTATCTTCATTTCTTTGGAAATTTTCGCCATAATCTAGATGTAAGAATTTTCACTATATTTAATAAAACATCAGTGCTATTGTGGAAAAATATTTGCATATTTGCAGTGGAACATTTTTCTGTTTTAAAACACTGCATCTTTATTGGTTTATGTGAGGTGGCTGAAAACGTTTTTACAAGGTTGTCTCTCCTTCAGAACACCAACTACAGAATATAACGATTAGGTATAGAAATGATTCCAACAGGGCCAATGTTTTATCTGTAAAAAATGCAATGTAAAATTTTCTTGGCAATTGATAGATATCTGCAATAGTTAAAAGACTTTTATACAGCACTGTATATATTTTATAGTTCATTAAGCAAGTTTTGATTTTTATGAAATAAAATCTCATTTTATTCTTCTAACATCTGATAGCCATTTTCTCTTTATTTATAAATTTTTGGGGATACATGACTGCTTGATGGCTAAATATATCAAGGTCATAACACAATAGCAGTTTTCATAATTGTGTGCATATCAAAGATTAGTTTGACATTTTAGAAAGTTGTATCAAAATGACCTGAATTTAAATTATATTGGGTTATATTTAATATATCTATACAAGGTGTGTTCAAAATGTATTGAGACTGAAACTATTTGTTGTATCGCAGAAAAAGATGACAACACTGATGTATAAAAATATAATCAGCTTCTTTTCTTTGCCTTTTATAACCCTAAATGTATGGATGATTAAAATAAGAGAGGATTGAAGATGGCTGAGATGACCACACACAGGGGCTGAGGTATGAATCTCTGGTGAAACCTATTCTCTTTTAGATCAAAACATTCCTAGTTATATGATATCCTAGATGCCCAGGCAAATTCTTGTGGTTACACCTCCAGTCTGCTGCCTACACATTGCATGTGGATACACCTCCTTCTTGCATACCACCCACACAAATTATGCTGTATCTCCCCCAAGAACACCTGCCTCCTATTTACTTTAGGTACCAGGTATAGTTCCTGTTATTTTTGTTCCCAATGTCAGACTTCCACAGCTGCATCAACAGATATCAAAGGAGTCTTCAAGTCAATATCCAACATATTCACTAAGACAGAAATGAATACTGACTGAAGCAGTAAGTTTCTTCAAAATAGTCCCTTGGCATTCAATTTCCTTACCCCAGTGAGTTTTCCATTGATTTGGTTTGGTTTATTTAAAAGCATAGTAACTCCTTATGGGTTATTTAATGCCAAAATTTGATACATTTCTAAATGTTTGATTATAAACATATTGTCAATATTCCATTGCTGTCATTTCTTTTTTAATCACAATATTTTTTATTTGGTTATAATAATCATTTGTTTGAATACAGTCATATGGTATCAGGTATTTCTATCTAACACAAATAATCTCCACACAGTGATATAGATCCAAGCATTTCTATTCAATATTAATAAGTTTCAAACATTGATTTAAGCCATATATGGGATTTTAACAGGTACAACCATATTGGATCAGAGTGGACCTCACAGTAATGGCCATTAAGAGATACTCTACACTTTCTAGAGTTCCAGAACTGGAACCTCACCTCTAGAAGCAGTTTATTATAATATTCCATTGGTCAAAAGTATCTCTGAAACTCCTATTCTGATATGGTGTGAAGCAGCTATGTCGTTTTGATTTTTAATATTTTCTGTATCTTCTAATCTTACTCTTGAGATGAATTTTCAGTTTAGGAAATGAGGAAAAGTCACACGGAGTTGAAGGTTTGGTGAGTATTAAGGGTGTTGCACTTGCACAATCCAGTGTTTTGTCAAAAATTGCTGCTCAAAAAGTATCCTGACTGGCTCATCAGTTTTTCTTTAAAATGATACTGACACAACTGGAGGAACAAGAATGAACTCATAAGTGACGTTCTCCTATGGACTCTGTCACACAGACGTGCAAGTGTGAGATGACCAGTTAGAACTTATTGACAACAGCTCTGTACTGAGACAGGATGTAGCCTGGAAGACCAGAAGTGAGAGATGATAGAGACAGATGGTGTGAGAGAGTTAAAGAAATCCATGCAAGCAGCATGAGATGATGATGATGATATGAGTTGCTGTCTCAATACTTTAGATCACACCTGGTATATTACTAAGATTCTCATTATATATAGTTATATGGTTTGCTATATCTATAAATAAACAGAGTTCAATATCTGTGATAAAGCATATGTAGCTTTAAGTATCAATAGTATAGACATAGAGCCAACAGCACTTAGTGATTGCCAGTTCTCATCTATGCAGACTAAGAGCTCTTGGTTTGATGATTGCATAGGCAAGAAATTGGCAGTCACCAAGTGCTGCTGACTCTTTACACTATTCAAATTATATATATATATATATACACACACACACACACACATACACAGATGTATATATACAAATATACATGAATACACACACATATATGTATATAATGTAACTATAACCATGATTTTTAATTTTTATTAGATGCAATTTCTATTACAACAATACACTTAAGATGTTTTATAAAGCAATTTTCAGTCCACTTGGCAATTGAGTGGGTAGAGTGTTCACCAATGGTCCAGGACACTTGGGTTCAATCCCAGGTCGCGTCATACCAAAGACTTTAAAACTGGTACTTTATACCTCTTTGCTTAACACTCAACAATATAAGGTATGTATCAAGAGTAAAGTGGAGCAATCCAGGGTAAAGAGTAACACTCTCCCCTACACCTAGGTGTAGTAGCTATTGAAAAGGGAGCCTTCTGGTTGCCCTTGACTACAGTCACCAACTTTACTTACTTACATTTGTGCTATATATCATTTTTTAGTCAACCAAATTCTCAATATTATGGATGATTATAAAATGCTAATTAGAATCTTTCTAATATCATCATCAACTAATGTTACAACAGAAACCAAATAGGTTCAAGAATCATCTAATATTTATCTAAAAATATTCACTTTTTATTAATCTTAACTACATGGATGCTAACTAAACATATGGAATAAAAGCTTGATGGCAACTACACAAGAATGCTGCGAGCAATATTGAACAAGTCATGGAAGCAGAGTCCAACAAAGCAGCAGCTGTATGGCCACTTGACACCCATCACAAAAACTATCAAAATTAGACAAATCAGACATGCGGGACACTGTTGGAGAAGTAAGGACAAACTCATAAGTGATGTACTCCTGAGGACCCCTTCATATGGACAAGCAAAGGCAGGACGACCAGCTAGAACCTACATACAGCAGCTCTGTGTTAATATGGGAAGTAGCCCTGAAGACCTGCCGGAAGCAATGGACAATAGAGAAAGGTGGCAAGAAAGGGTCAGGGATATCTGTGCTGATGGTGCAACATGATGATGATGATGATGATTAATCTTAACAAAAATTAGTATCAGTGTTGGAGTCAGTTTGAAAATATAAAAATCAGGGTTGGGGGATTACATAATAACCCTGGAGTGGGGATATATAAACTTAAAGATTTGATATAGATAGAGGATAAGTAATTAACAAGTGATTGATAAACAATAGAGGATGGGGCAGATGTAATAGAACAGTAAACAACAACATAATAGGAAGTGACTGCCTCATTACTTTTACTCTTCCCTGTTGTCAGAATGCTTACATCTCAATAGAATCAAATCAAAACACAAAAATTTATAGATATGCATACATAAACCAACTTAGTTTCAATTGAACCCCATCGCCTTTCTCATTCCATCTATCATTCTGTCCTTACCTATCTTTCAGTTTCTCCAACGGTTTCCACTAACTTCTACTTGAGTAGTAATCTGCTGGCTTGGTAGACAATGACATTCGACAAAAATAGGTATTTTTCTAACAAGTTTAGACTTCATACAAAATAAATGGTTGAATGTTTTTTTTCCTCCCCTCAGTATTTCATCTATTTTGACTTTTCACAATAGTTTACAAGTCACAGAGGAAGTACAGATTTTCAGTATGGAGAGAGTGAAAGAGAGAGAGAGACAGAGAGAGAGAATATCTCAGAATAAAACAGAATTTAGACAAAATAAAAAGCACTAATTTTTTGTATCAGTAAAACAGAAAACATTGCAAAAAAGATATAAAAATAACATTTCTCTATTTGACTATTTTTATCTTTCTCAAAAACTCTTCCACTACTTCCTTATTTTTGGTCTTTTCTTCTCCCTAACTTTTCCTCCTCCTCTGCCTTCTCCTGCTTAAGTTTTTATCCTTCTCCTTAGTATCCTCTCTTTCTCCTTTTCTGACTTAATCCTCACCCCCTTCTCAACTTTTTCTTTTTCCCCTCATTAGCATTCTTTCTTTCTCTTAACTTCTTAACTTTTCCTCCTTCTCCTTCTCGACCTTAACTTTTAATCCTTCTTCTTAACTTCTTTTCATTGGCGTTTGCTCTTTCTCCTCCTCCTCCTATATAATTTCTTTCTTCTCATTTTCTTCTTCTATTACTTCTCTCTCTCTCTCTCTCTCTCCCCACAACCCTCAATTAATTTTTCTTTCTTTCCTACCCATTTAATCTCTTTCTCTCTCTCTCATCTTTTCATCAACCTTTCTCTTTCTTTCCTTAGATTACTCCACTCACTTTACTTCGTTGTACTTGTATTTTCCTTATTACGATCATTAATCTCTCTCTCTCTCTCTCTCTCTCTCTCTCTCTCTCTCTCTCTCTCTCTCTCAACTTTCATTTTTTCTTTTATTCATTATTTCTTCTTTCAATTTCCGCCTTCTCTCTCAACTTTTTGCTTTCACTACTCCTCAGCCCATCCTCTTTTCATTTCCTCTCCACATCTCAACACAGAACCCTAAAAATAAGCATACAATAAACAGAGAATTAATTTAATTTTTTTCCCCTTGTTTCTTCTTTCTCATACTGAAGATCAATGAAATTGGTTTGGAATTGGACAAATGGCCTCAAGAAATAGAAACCTAAGTTAAGAGACTTCAACATTAGCAAGATTAGTTTGAGATAGATTTCTAATTTTGTAGAGACCAGTATGAAAAGAATTATAAGCTTTATAAACACCTAAAAAACACTAAAGTTAAATGGACAATTGGTGTCTTTGGGTTCTTACTTTAATGGCATATCAACTTTTGGGGGTTATTTAATGCCAAAGCCATCCTTTTAAAAGAATAGCAGTGGTACTATTTAACTCATAACAAGAAGAATAAAGGGGTCCATACCTTTCCCAAGGGTATTACTCCAAAAGTGAACATAGTAGTACAATTAGAGTTTGAACTTAAATGGACAAAGAAATTTGACAAAAATTGTACTAATTTTACACATTAGAAAATTGAGTAATTTAACACAAAACTCTAACCAAATTTATAAGTTTGCACATATACATATGATAATTGCAGTACCAAGTAAAGACTTTAAGATTTGGATCCCAGTAATTTATAATAATTCTAAAATAGTTCCTTAGTCCTGAGTGTAATTTGGTAAAAGATAAATGCACATAACAGAAAAGAGATTTACCAATTATATTTTTTTATATTATTTCAAAAGTTAATACTATTTTTGTAAAAAATTTCAATTTTGAAGAAAATATTTTTTCAGTCATTTAAGAAATTTATAGACTGAAATATTTTTGTTTTTTGTCGCCCAGATTGTTAGTCCTAATTAAGCAATAATAAAAGCGACTGTAGTCAAGGGCAACCTGAAGGTTCCCTTTTCATTAGGTACTTTAGGGGAGGGCCTTGCTCCACTTTACCCTTGATATGTACGTTATAATGCTGAGTGTTAAGCAAGGAGGCATCAAGTACCATTTTTTGAGTTTTTGGTATGACACGATCTGGGATTAAACCCCGGTCTCCGGGACCATTGGAGAACACTCAACCAAATAGAACCCATAGGTATAATGTTTAGAGTGTGCACCAATCGTCCAGGAGACCAGGGTTCAATCCCATGTCGTCATACCAAAAACTCAAAAAATGGAACTTCATGCCTCCTTGTTTAATATTCAGCATTATAAGGTACAGATCAAGGGTAAGTGGAATAATCCAGGGTAAGGAATAGCACCCTCCCTGTGTAGTAGCTATTGAAAAGGGAGCTTTTGGGGCACCCTTGTCTACGGTTGGCCAAGCAATGATACTATGTAACTATTTTATATATGCAGCTTGAAGAACTACCCATTAATTATTAGTAATGTTTATTTGAATGTGAATAATTATTTTAGTAAAATAATTAATTTTTGCAGTAACAAGGCTTTCTATTTATTATTATTTATTGTTAATAATAACTCCTCTCAATGAAGAACAATATTCTTTTTAATGTTAAAAACTCTTTCCTGGAAACAATAAGTATATGTACCTAATTTAACTCTTGGAACTCTGAACTTACAATGCCTCTCCTCTGTGCTCCTTGATAAAAAAAAGCTGAAATGTAAAATGCTATAATTTGTTACTTAACAGGTTTGCAGGCTGTTGAAATAACAAATTGCAATATTTTATAGGCAATGTAGGATTAGGGATTCCTTGATTGAAATGTATGTTACCTGTACGTTTACATAGTGATACAAATACTTGCCATTCAAGTTCTTAGGATTATTAGCTCTACATCAAACTGTTAGGTGTTTATACAAAGAAGAGACAAATAGATACTTCCCAATTATCTATAAAGATATATCTATCAGTAAAGGATGAAAGCAACTCGAGAAAAAAGCTTAATCAATATTTAATTAAAAAACTAAATGTTTTTGTCAATAATTCAATGTTTATATTTAATTTCCACAGAGCATTTTAACCAAAGATTAATAAAATGTATTTCTTTAAATGTTACTATCAGTGATTATATTTTAACCTTTAGAGCCTAAAAATACATATACTCAAGTGACCTGAATTTCATTCAGGGGTTCCTAATTTCTATATCACTGTTACCTATAAAATTTTGTAATCTGTTACCAGGGTGAGTCAAAAGTTTTGCAAAATTTTGGCACATGCGCATCTATGGTGTATATATCACATGACTGAAGCAGTTCAAGGTATGGAAGGTGGTTGGTAGTATCATGATAGTTAGTGTGCTGGCCCGTTGTGCATCACTTCACTTCATGTGTGATTTAAAAGCTGTACAGATAAACATGCAACATCATCTAAATTGAGGACTTTGGCTTTACAAGTTCAAACTAGGATATAATCCACAAAAATAACCAAGAACATTAGTTGTGTGAGAGGTGAAGGTACTATTGATCACCGTACAGTAACCAGATGGTTCAAGAAATTTTGCTCAGAATGCATCAGGCAAGATCAGGGAGGCTTAAACCCATGTCTTCTGACACTATGCTCTAAGTTATAGAGGCAAACCTGGTGAGTAGCACTTGGAGAGCTCGACATCTTAGTCCATCTTAGTGTGGTTCATAACCTTCACAACCTTGGCAAAATCATCCAAAGCTGTCAAATTGCACCTTATGCTACTAAAATATTGCAAAACTTTTGATTCACTCTAGTATTTAACAGTCTGTAATAACAGATTATAACATTTTACATTTTCAGCTATTTTTCGACCAGGAACTCAGGGTGGTTAATTGTATTATATAATTCAGTCGTATCATACAGCACTTTAGGGAGATTCAGTGAATTTATGTCTATTGTAATGAACACTTGAAACTTGGAAGCAGACATCTATTTTTTTTAAATCTATACTTCTGATATACAAAATTCAATTTACAATAATTTCTTTTCACAATAAAATTATGACACTTCATAACGAAATATAGAGTGAATCTAATGAAAGAGAAAGTTGAGTCAATAAACATAACATCTTTCAATATATTTTGCCTACAATAAATATACATATATATATATATATATATATATATATATATATATATATACACATACACACATACATATATATATTCTCTCTCTCTCTCTCTCACACACACACACACATATATATATTCTCTCTCTCTCTCTCTCTCTCTCTCACACACACACACACATACACATATATATTCTCTCTCTCTCTCTCTCTCACACACACATACACACACACATACACACACACACACATATATATATTAATACATTCTGTCTCAGTTGAATTCATGACTTATTATAGTTCTTAAATGATGACATTAACATAAATAATTTAATAATGCAAATAGAAATGATTACAATTCAATAGGATAAACTTTTTTGAATTTCTTAAATTTTGTTTTGAAAGTTATGCTTGACAATTGTAAAACATCAGTTGATATTTTGAGGTAATGGAAGGCATTTAATTTAATCTTTAATTACTGTTAATTATCTTTAATTCCTCTGGTAAGATTATAAAAATATTATTTGCTAACCCCAGAATATTTTTCCCAGACATACTATTAGTAGGTACATCAAATGTGGAAAAGGCATTTATTTTACACAGTTAATATTTATTTTTCAACATTTAAAGTTTAAAGAGCTTATTAGAACTAAAACTGAGTACAAAAAAGGGGCTTAATAAAATGTACATCAGTTAAAATTGACTGTAATAATCTTTTTGTATGGTGTAGTTTTAATAATTTAAATTGTGTTCGCCAATGGCCCAGAAGACTGGGATTCAATCCCAGGTTGAGTCATACCAAAGGCTTAAAAGATGGTACTTGATACTTCCTCACTTAACACTCAGCATTATAAGGTACATATCAAGGGTAAAATGGAGCAATCCAGGGGAAGAAGTAGCACCCTCCCCTACACCTCGGTGTAGTAGTTATTGAAAAAGGAGCCCTTGAGTCGCCCTCGACTACAGACATGAACTTTACTTATGTTTGTTAGAATTAATTGAGTTTTAAATGAATACTAGTAACAATAATTTTAGAGATAAAAAAATAAATAGATCAACGTCCACGATGAAATTGTTCAGTCAGGAAACTACAGCTACTCATTTATAAGGGTGGCACCTATTAATGAAGAAAATTGCCACTCAAAGATTATTATGATTCAAATTCAAACCAAATGTCCAAACTGCATTGTCCTTCATGCAGAACAACTAGGGGTACGTTCTACTGAGTAGGAGCTTTGGTCCCAACATTTGAAAAATCAGCTACAGAGCCCAAATGTAAACACAAACCAAACTTACTCAGCAGCATGAACACTTTCAACATCACAACATTTAATGTTAGAACATTAAATACAATAAACCAACTACCCAAACTTACTGCATCTGCAGCCAATAGATATAGATATAGATATCGCATGCTCACAAGAACATAGATATTACTATAGCAGGCTAGAACTAAAATACCATGAATCCAGTAATGGATGGACATTTGTGTCGGCATGTGCATGCAGAACTCTGTCAATACTGCCATTAGAGGTGTGGAAATGCTTCTCAGTCTTTGTTCTCTAAAATCACTAAATAGCATAAAGAAAATCAAGCCAAGAATGCATGCTACATTTAAAGGCAACCCGTTTACAACAATTGTTTCATGCTACAGTCCCACTAATGTGAGTCATAAAACTGACATCACCATCTTCTATAATAAGCTATCTTCCCTAGTTTGACACATTCTTAAATACAATGCTCTGATCAGCAGTGGAGACTTAAATGCTCAAATAGACGAAAAAAGAATATTAAATTCTGTTTACACAAATCTCCAAATAGAAATCATGAACATCTAGCTGACTTTTCTCTTGAAAAAAAGGAAGAGAAAATTATAGTCTTATACCAAACAATTTAGTTATAAGAAGTGGATAAAACAGCAATGTGAACTGCAAAGCATACTCCTCTTTTTAAGGATTATCTTTGAATCACAGAATCATCTCAGTAAAAATCTGCCTGCCCCTATACAGAAATAAGAAGGAAACAGGTTAATCTCTATGATATGACTGGTCCTTACTTACCAATCATGATATATACAACCACTATTTGGTAACTGTAAGAAACAAGTTTGATACACTTCATGAAACATTTGAGAGACTTGCTCCAAATGATGAATATGAAAACTTTGTCACCATCCACTTAGAAGCAGAAGCTGAATGTGTACTAACTAAACCAAAAGCCAAATATATAATTCCATGGGAGTCAAAAGCAGTTAGAAAAAAAAATGAGATAATATGAAAAACATCCCTAATTAAAAAAAACCTAACATGCAATAATGTGAAGAAATTTTAGAAAGACCAAAAAGAACTAAAACATACCAAAAAGAACAACTAGAATATATTTGAGGCTAAATCAATAAAATCAGAAATTCTGTAAAAGACGGACAATCTTCAATAGGTTGGTAGACAATAAATGAAGTTAGGAAAAGTATCTCAAAATCAAAGCTAAAAACTGCCAGTCAAGAAGAAAGAATTCAAAAGTGGAAAGAACATTTCA
Organism: Sepioteuthis lessoniana; assembly: GCA_963585895.1. Classification (NCBI taxonomy): domain Eukaryota; kingdom Metazoa; phylum Mollusca; class Cephalopoda; order Myopsida; family Loliginidae; genus Sepioteuthis; species Sepioteuthis lessoniana. Next base: position 51,410,675 of record OY757930.1, read on the forward strand.
ATAATCTGCTTGGAAACCTTCCTGAAATGACAGATAAACCTACTGAAGAAATCATTAATGGCCAAATTAACATCAAACTTGGATGCTTAGGAGAGGATGAATTTAATGCATTTCTAAAAACAATCAAAAGCTGAAAAACTGCAGGTTTTCATGAAATTCCTCCTAAAGTATGAAAGACAAAGAAATTTTACAACATATTGCTTCCATTGTGCTAAGCCATGAATAAACAAAATACAATTGAGAAATTGACAACAACCTTGGAATCACTAAGAAATACAAAGCCATAACTCATACTGCCATAGCCACTAAGGTTTATAGAAACTTTTTCTCAATTTTATCCAACCTGAAGTAGAAAAAATTCTTTGGAAAATCAGAACTGATTTTGGAGAAATCAATCCACATCTTATCAGATTCATTGAATCATTGAAGAAGTACATGCAAAAACTCTCAAGGCAGCACCTTTATTTGTACATTTCTCAACAAAAACATGAAAGCAATGGTTCACTCATATGATGGTAACACTTATTTCTATTTATAATCTGCCAAGATAAAGTACTACAAACATCAATAGATCTAATAAAAGAAAATGATCTCACACTAAAAAGTGCAAGAAGCAAATGATATCCTGCAGAAACTACTATAGAAGCAGACAACACAGATGATTTAGTGCTTCTCACAAATACACCTGCCCAAGCCAAATCAGTCTGGAGCAAACAACAAAAGGCATTGGACTGTACATGAATGCAAATAGAACAGAATTCATGTGTTCTAAAAAAGATGGATCCATCACTACATTAAATGGCAAACCTATGAAATTAGTTTCATTATCAACCATTGTAGTTTATTTAATGCCAAATTCAGTTTATACATACATATATTAGATGTATATGATTTGTAAACATAAGTCAACAAAGTTAAATAGTTCCAAGTATTGTAATGTATCACTGACAATTCAATTAAACAATCATTTGTTTAATCACAGTTAAATGATCAAACAATTCTATTTCAAACGACTCAATTTAACATAAGTCAATAAGGTTAAATAGTTCCAAGTACTATAATGTATCACTAACAATTCAATTAAACATTAGTCATTTGTTTACACAGTTCTATTTTAAACAATTCAATTTAGCATTAGTCATTTGTTTACACAGTTCTATTTTAAACAGTTCTATTTTAAACAGTTCTATTTTAAACAATTCAATTTAGCATTAGTCATTTGTTTGCACTCACTTTAAATGTCAAACAGTTCTATTTGACCCATCATCAGGTGCTACTACTCCAGGTCAGAGTGGACCTGGGAGCAATGGCAATGAAGGAGTACTCTGTATTCCCCAAAGCTCCAGCATTACTGAAGGTTCATCATCAGATTGTTTAGTGTCATATCTGTGTTTAGATAGTGTTTAGATTGTTTAGTGTCATATCTGCTGAGATGCAGTCAGTGTATTCTACAGCTCCAGCTGACTGTGTTTCTGCAAAATTAGTAGACTGGTTCGCATACTTTGGTAGCAATATCTTATTAACAGAAAGTGTTGGCATATGATGGCATAGGAAAGACACAGACTGCTATTGACAGCTTATCAATCATATGGAAATCTAATCTCTCTGATAAAATAAAAAGACAATTCTTCCAAGCTATAACAGTTTCAGTACTGTTGTATGGTTGTAACACTAAGATTTTAATGAAAAGCTTGGAGAAAAAGATATGCGGAAATTACACAACAATGCTGCATGCTATTTTGAACAAATCCTCAAAACAGTACCTAACAAAAAAGTAACAATACATCCACTTATCTCCTATCTCACAAACCATCCAAATAAGATGAACAAGATATGCTAGGCCTCGCATGAGAAGCAGGGATGAACTAACTCATAAGCAATGAGCTCCTGTGGACATACCAGCAAAAACTTACATCTTTCAGCTCTGTGAGGACACTGGATGCCATAAAGAGGAACTACCAGGAGCAATGGCAAATAGGAACAAATGGTGAGAGAGAGTCAAGAGAATCCATGCACTCAGTATGATATGATGATGATGATGATTATAAATCTTGCTATAACTCATGTTTAATAAGATATTAGTCACAGAATTGTTACTGAACAATAATATTGAAGATGAAATTTTAGGTCTATATTCAAGATAAGTTTTTCTAACTTTAATTAATTATAGAAGTTAAAATGAAGAATTGGTTGATAACATCCAAAGACTTAGGAAACATATTGAAATGAGACTTGCAACTAGAATACAATATTTTTAGTGTTGAGTCAATTTATCAGAACATTCTTTACTAAATTATCTATTAATTGAAAAAATGTAAATTTCTTTATTATAGTAGTTATTTGGTGTGTTGAATATTCAATTGATAAGTACATTTTTCATAGTGTTTGATATAAATATATTTTTCATATTGAGTGATGTGATTTTGTGTGGATATGGAATCTATATTACTGATTACCTTTTCTGTTGCCTTTTTATCATTTACAGTAGACTCCATAGAAAAAATTTTTTGCTTTCTTTTAAATAGACAACTGTGTATTTTTTTGATTAGTTGACACATCTTAATTTATTTGAAATTAATTTTACAGCAGAACATTGAAACAGATTCTGTGATTCTATTTTTTGCACATAAAAAATCAAAAAAGATTTTTTTCTGAGTTTGTATGTTCAGTCAATACATGGTTTTAGTTAAAATAAAGGAAGCTGTCATGAAAAAAAATGATAGGAAAAATGACACCCTTAAGATAGTTTCTTACTCTTAGAATTGTTGAACTTTCAGTCTACTCTGCACTTTCAAACAGAGCTGAAAGAGAGGAGATTTTTAAAACAATTGTTTATTTTCATCCGTTATATCTATCTATCTATCTATCTATCTATCTATCTATAAAGCAAGTTGGCGACCATAGTCGAGGGTGACCTGAAGGCTTCCTTTTCAATAGCTACAACACCAAGGTGTAGGGGAGTGTGCTACTCCTTTCCTTGGATTGTTCCACTTTACCTTTGATATGTACCTTATAATGCTGAGTGTTAAGCAAAGAGGTATCAAGTACCATTTTTAAAGTCTTTGATACGACTTGGGATTGGACCCTGGTCTCCCGGACCATTGGTGAACACTCTACCCACTGAGCGAATGAGCCGGTTACGTACGCATGCATGCACGCACCAACCCCTCTGCATGAGCAAGATACAACACAAGGTTGATTTTTAAGTGAAGTTAAACAGGTTTGAATTCAGAGTTTTTCTTCTCCAAGATTGGTTGCATTACCAAGGCTAAACATATCAGTCAACCCTACTATTTACCCATAGCTAGAGGGAGAATAGTTGGATTTATACTTCTCCCAAGGGTATTAGCACAATGTGAAATGCAAACAGGCTTGTCCAAGATTTGAACAACAGTTGATGGGACCATTTACTATGGTGATAGCTGCTACATAATGACCATCCCCATTATATATATATATATATATATAGGTTTGTTTAGGTAGATGCATGGTTAAGCATTATCACTTAATTTTTTTCATGACTGGTTTTATTTTATATGAAGTACCAATATGTACTACTGTTATACATTGTTACCTTACAAAGGAGTAACTGTTGTTCATATAGAAGCAATCGTCATCTAGTTTATATTTGAGGAGATGTTTGAAGTTTAATTCAAGGGCCTCTGCAGCACTAGAACTTCACCTGTCACTAACCTAAAACTGACCCATGACCTTATAAAATACAGGGTGATTTTCTGGTACATTTTCTTTGGAGAAAAAAAAAGTGTTTCATAAGCCATCAAATATGCTAATTAAGAGTCAATGTGTTTATCAATTTTCTTTCTATTATGAAGTAAAAACTAAGATCAACAGCTTTTGATTCCAGTTCAGGTTCAAATGACAGTTTGACAGCCTGACAATGCAACAAAATGCAAACAACCTTGTCTAGAACTTGAACTTGGCATAAAAGGTTCATTTTCTTTAACAATAACCATTACACCACCCAAACCTACACAGTGTGTGTGTGTGTGTGTGTGTGTGTGTGTGTGTGTGTGTGTGTGTGTGTGTGTGTACACGTGTACAATCATGTATATGTGTGTGTGTGTATATATATATATATATACACACACACACACACACACAAATACATATTGCCCAGTTGGCTGGGGCTGTAGAATACATCAACTCCATCTCTACAGAGAGGTAAGACTCCCCCAACAAGTGTCCTGAATGTGAGACTAAACAATCTGATGGTGAGGTTTCAGTAATGCTGGTGCTTTGGGGAATGCGGAGTACCCCTTCATTGCCATTGCTCCCAGGTCCACTCTGACCTGGAGTGGTAGCACCTCATAGAGTCCTATCTATGGGTCAGGTAGAACTAAACTGTGTACTTATGCTAAACTGAATTGTTTGAAATGAACTGTTATTACATTTAAACTGCATACTTATGCTAAACTAAATTGTTTGAAATAGAACTTTTTTGACATTTTAAACTGTGTAGTTATGCTCAACAGGAATTGTTTGAAATAGAACTATTTTTGACATTTAACTGTGTGTAATCAAAAAACTATACTCATACTCAACTGAATTGTTTGAAACTTTTATCAAAATGAATTAAGTTTGTGTTAAATGACCTGAAAAGGTTGATATGCCGTAAAACAAAACAACCAACCAACCAACAAACACACTCTTACACAATCATATGAAACTGCACTTAGCATAACAGTTATCATCATAGGAAATGGAGTTGGCAACCCAAGTTCAAATTCTGAACAAGGCTGTTTGCAATAACTTTGAGAAAGACATGAATCTATCTCTTTTTTCCACAATTATGGGTAAATAGTAAGGCAGACTGGATTCTTTTGCCTTGGTAAGGCAATCAAACAAGAAAGAAAACTCTGAATTCAGACCAGCTTTACTCTGTTAAAAAAATTGACCTTGTGTCATATCCTGCCTGTTGCAGAGGAGTTGAGTAAACACACACACACACACACACACACATATATATATATATATATATATATGCATGTATACATGTGTACTTGTGGATAAATGAGAATGTATTGATGTCTGAATGTACCTGTGTTACCCACACCACACCACTAAATGTTATAAATCCACTTACCAAAAATTGTCTGTATTATTTGAGATTCTGAAGTTTATCCAGTCTACTAATATTGAAAATGTCAAATTCAAGTTCTACCATCTGACATGTGTATGGTGTGATGTTCTACTGCTTTCGACAGAAAATCTAAAGCATTGGAGTACATGATCCCCATATCACAAATTGGATGCCAGTTCAGAAGCATCATTTTTACCAATCCAACAAACACATCTGCTATGGCTAACTCAAGTCAGTCCAAAGGTTTTTGAATCAACCTAGCAAGAAATATAGTTGAACACAAACACAACCCAAAATGAGTGAGTGTGTGTGTGTATATATATATATATATATATATATGTTGGCTGATCATAGTTGAGACCAACCCGAAGGCTCTTTTTTCAATAGCGATTACACCAAGGTGTAGGTGAGGGAGCTACTCTTTTACCTGGATTGCCCCTCTTACCCTTGATCTGCACTATATAATGCTGAGTGTTAAACAAGGAGGCATCAAGTACCATTTTTTGAGCCTTTGGTATGACTCAATCCGGGATTGAACCTCGGTCTCCCAGATCATTGGCAAACACTCTAACCATTATACCAATATCATATTTTTTCTAAGCCACAGGGTCTCAAAGTTGTAGATTTTGGCAATAAATAATATCCATTTACAGAGTATAATATTCCACTAGAAATAATAAAATCTTGGTATCTTTAGAATAAAATTAAATTTTTATAAAAAAAATAGATAGTGGTAAATACATTTGGAAGCAATACTGTATGTACATATATCTAACTGCAACCTGGCTAAAATACCACATCATAGCAAGGTTTTTATGAGTGCAATATATTTAAAATACTCTAACTTAGAGAATAAGGCAATTTCCATGCCAAATTGCAAGTGGATAACAGTTTTGTGGAGTATGTATTTGTGACAACAATTATTTCTTTTCAATCATCCATATTTTTTTTATATAATGTCAATAACTATAAAAATTAGCAAAAGAAAACTTTAAAAAATCATACTTTTATAAAAAAAAATAAGAATGATAGTGTTGCACCTATTGATCGATGAATACTGTATATATAGTGAAAACTGGAATACCTAGTGTTGCTCTGTGAAAAAAGTTATCAAGGTAAAGATGATGGAGTAAATTTTAACATATATTTAAATACAAAAAATAACATAGCAAACAGTATTCTGAGAACAGGAAAAATAAGTAAAGTTTTTAAATTGATAATGCCCTTGGATAAACAATATCAGCTGTCTTTCTTTCTGAGCCAAAAACAACCTTTTTTTTTTAATTTTTAAATATCCAACTTCTGAACAACCCACATAATAACTGATCACAAGAAAAGCATGTATTTGCACCAGATTATCAGATATACAATAAATTTGTAGAAACTTGGCATCCTCATCAGGCTTTACTATGAGGCTGCCAACTTGATGGTTGACTTGCCCTTTCCTCTTGATAGTGGACAACTCATTAATCTCTTTCTTAGCACTAAAAGGAAGTCATTTAAAAGCAATAATTGTAGCTTATCAGCTTTTGAAGGATGTTGAGATTTTGAGGAGTTTCTTCAATGAAGAGTGACTTGAGAAATTTCAGGGGCTCATTTAACAGTAGAAATCTGACCATGTCTTTTTCTTTATTTGAGCAGCAGATTCGATTTGATTCTTTTGAGCATTTCTTTGCTTGGAATACATTCCAGAGATGAGTCATGGTACCAGTGTCACTGGCAATGATGTAATCATATACAGTTACTACTTTGATTTACATCAGTAATTAGTTCCTGCGAGAAGGTAGACAAAGCTGGTACAAATCAAGACAATTTTCCCTATTTAAGTTAATACAATTTCAATTAATCCTCTCTCTCTCTCTCTCTCTCTCTCTCTCTCTCTCTCTCTGAGAGAGAGAGACAGCATTCACTTAATGTGGGTTAAGTCAGCTCCACTCCTGTATTCGTGTAAACAGTTTCTCAGGAATTGGTGTCCAAAGGTGGCCCTCAGCAACATTCATGTAACAGGCATGAATTCAGATTTTTCTTTCTAGACTGGTTGCCATATCAAGGTTAAAGAGCCCACTCTGCCTTACTATTTACCCATAGCTGAAAGGAAAATAGTTAGGTGGATAGCTTTGCCCAGGGTAATAGCACTATATGAAATGCAAATAACCTTCATTTCAGATTTAAACTTGGGTTATCAAGCCTATTTCCTACAGTGATAACCATTGTTCTATCAGCACCTCCAACAATTAAACTTGGTCTGTGCAATAAAATAAAAATAATCTATGATAAAATAATTGCTTTAAACCAACAATGTAACTAAAAAATGATTTAAAAAAAAATAGGAGTGAGAAAGATCAAGAGGTGAAGTTAATATAACAGTTATCATCATAGGAAATGAATTGAACAACTCAAGTTGAAATCCTAGATGTGGCAGAGGGGTTGAATAAATACATACTAATATATGTGGTTTGGATCATGTTAAAATACTACCCATAGAACCTTGACATTTTTAGTTCACATGCAGTTGTAATTCTTGCATATGTGTTTACCCAACCCCTCCATCATAGGATGTGACACACAATGTCAATTTTTAAGTAAAGTAAGTAAAGTTGGCTCCCTTTTTGATAGCTACTACACCAAAGTGTAGGGAAGGGCGCTACTCTTCTCCTTGGATTGCTCCATTTTACCCTTGATCCTTACCTTATAATGCTGAGTGTTAAGCAAGGACATATCAAGTACAATTTTTTGATTCTTGATATGACTAGACCTGGAATTGAACCCAGATCTCCTGGGTCATTGACAAACACTCTAACTATTATGCTAATGTCCGGTGAATAATAAAGTTGGTTTTAATTTTTTGAATATTCCTTTTTCTAGGCTGACTGCCTTATCAAAGTTAAAGAACCTAGTCTGTCCTACTATTCACTTATAGCTATAAGGAGAAGAGATAAATTCATGCTTATCCTAAGGGCATTACCACAAAGTGAAATGCAAGCAACAGCATCCAGGATTTGAATATGAGTCATCGATCACATTTCCAGTGACAATAACCGTTACTCTAAACATGTCTGCTATACGATTATGTAAGTGTTTGTAACTGTGATTATTTAAGTATTTATATCCATATATGATGATATATGTATTAACCAACTCCATTGTTGCAAGCAGGATGTAATAAAAGGTTAATTTTAAAGAAGAGTACTGCTGATTTGAATTTAGAGTTTTCCTTTTCTGAGACTGGTTATTTAACTTGCTTAGTGAAGAACAGATGAATTCATGCCTTTTCTAAGCACATTAACACAAACAGCCTTGTCTAGGAGTTGAATTAAGGTTGTTGAGTATGCTGGAACCAAAGATTGTTACAGATGCTGTTCTGTGAGGTTTGCTTGAAGCCATATTTGGTATTATTCTGTTGTCTCAGCAGCTTGTTTAGTTGTACCCAGCATACAGTGATTCTAGTGAATAACGGTCAGGCATTTCAACTGCCCTTCTAGTAACATTATTTGTATTCTGATCTCAGATACATTGCGGCGGATTGGCAGCACTCATGGTGTAATAGTTACTGTCATACGAAATGGACACAGCAACCAGTTCTAGATGAGGCTGTTTGCATTTCACATAGCACTAATACACTTGAGAAAGGTATGCGTTTAACTATTCTTCCTCCAACGACAGGTAAATATCAGAACAGTCTAGGTTCTTTAAACTTCAAATGGCAACCAGTCTAGCAGAAAGAAAACTCTGAATTCAAACTTGTTAAACTTCACCAAAAAAATTGAACTTGTATCACATCCTGCTTGTGTGGAAGGGTTGGGTGTATATATATATATATATATATATATATATATATATATATATATATATACACATTGCTGTTGATATTCAGGCATCTTAGCAGCTCTCTTGACTGTATTACAGGTTTACATATCTTTAAGTTATTGCTTGCATTTCCTTGAAGTTTTATCTCATCAAACTACAGAGTCTGTCCATATTTTGGAAATATTTTAGGTGAAGAATCTGTTTATTAAAAAATGCATATTTCTGATATATGAAATATCAAATTTTCATATCAGATGGAAATCTGATCTCTCAAATAAAATAAAACAGGAATTCTTTCAAACTGGAGCCGCAACAGTACTAGTGTATAGCTACATCACTTAGACTCTAACAAAATGCCAGGAGAAAAAGCTAGATGGGAACTACACAATGATGCAGCAAGTTGTTTTGAACAAATCCTGAAAGCAGCACCTCACAAAACAGCAGCTGTATGATCACTTGCCTCCCATCTCACAAAACGGCTGGAGAAGAAGCTAGACGGCAACTACACAAGAATGTTGAGAGCAATATTGAACAAGTCCTGGCGACAACACCCCACGAGACACCAACTGTACGGCCACTTGCCTCCCATCACGAAAACTATACAAGTTAGACGAACCAGACACGCAGGACACTGCTGGAGAAGCAAGGACGAGCTCGTAAGTGATGTACTCCTATGGACCCCCACATATGGCCAAGCAAAAGCAGGACGACCAGCTCGAACCTACATACAGCAGCTATGTGAAGACACAGGATGTAATATTGAAGACCTGCCGGAGCGATGAATGATAGGGAGAAGTGACGAGAGACAGTCAGGGATATCCGTGCTGGCGGCACAACATGATGATGATGATGATGAATCCCCATGGTATAACGCCTAAAGTGCTGCACTGCAATCTTGAAGTAAATGAGTTTGAACTCCAGTAGCACTATTATATTCACTTTCTGATTAATACTTTTGGGAAAGGTGTGAACCCCCTGGCGTCAACACCCCACAAGACACCAACTATACGGCCACTTGCCTCCCATCATGAAAACTATACAAGTTAGATGAATCAGACATGCAGGACACTGCTGGAGAAGCAAAGACGAATTCATCAGTGATGTACTCCTATGGACGCCTGCATATGGCCAAGCAAAAGCAGGACGACCAGCTCAAATATACATACAGCAGCTATGTGAGGATACGGGATGTAACCCTGAAGACCTGCCAAAAGCGATGAGTGATAGGGAGGAGTGGCGAGAGAGGGTCAGAGATATCCATGCTGGAGGGACGACACATGATGATGAGTTAAATAGTACCACTATTCTTCTACAAGGATGGTTTTGGCATCAAATAACTCAAAAGGTTGATATGTCATTAAAGAAAGAAACTTATTCAAACCAACTTAGATGAGCAAAACATGCTGGGCACAGCTGATAAAGTAAGGACAAACTTATGATTAGCATTCGCCTACGGATTCCTAGTCATGAACACACCAGTGTTGGCTGACCAACAAAAACTTACATTCATCAGCTCTGTGTGTACACTAGATCCCATCTAGAGGACTTAACAAAAGTGATAACCAGTAAAGATAGATGGCAAGAAAGAGTCAAAGGATTCTCTGCAGTCATCATGCCTTGATGATGATGAAATGTTAGCAAAGTTTTTTAGAAAGTTCCTCATCCTCTAGAAAATTCTATTATATTTCGTGCAACATGGAAGCTGTGAGAATGTTCAAAAAATTTCTGGAATTCCTAGAAGTTTCACACCTCTCAAAAGCTCCATAATACTTCTATATGATCTCCAGGGACACCACTCAAGTGGTCTGCACTCCACACCACCATTTATGAAGACAAGAAACATTTTGGCATTCCAGAGTAAACTCATTATCTCTTTCTATTTCACTGGAAATAGCAGTTTTGACCCCACAATGACCTCAAAGATCAGTACCATTTATTTCGTGTTCATCCTCAAGTCAAGTTACCTTTAAAGACTAATTTTCACCTTCTTAGTTCCTCATAAGATTCATACAATCAAGCAATTGCTAGCTTTATAATATATATATATATATATATATATATATAAGGGGGAGAGAGAGAGAGAGAAAATGAAGGAGAGAGATAACACATATATCACATCCCCACATGTAAATACAGACATGCAAATATATGAATACACTGACATTTATAGCAGAGATTGAGAGGGGGAAAAAAGAGAGACTAAGACAACAACATATGCATATACACATGTGTATGAAGGTGTATAAATGAACATGTTTAGTGACTAAGTTCATATTAAATGAAAATGTTTTGTGACTGAGATCCTATTTCCCACTGGCATTCAGTAGTCAATGTTTGAGTACAGAATTTTATTAGTTGATTCTCAACCCAAATACCCCACATCTCATATGGAAGATGGGTGCAACAAAAGTGTACCTTCTCCAGGACTAAGCTAAATATATATATATATATATATATATAATTTTGAATAAAAAAGTTTGCAAATGCAATCAAGGGCTATTATTTAAAGTTTCAATTATAACATTGTGATCATGTATAAATGTATAAGTGTACATATATATATATATATATATATATATATATATATATATAACACAAGTTCTTGAAATATATATAAATTCTTTTTTATATTCTTTTGTCTTTTTATTCTCAGCTGAGTGCCCAATATTTAAAAATAGACTTGTAATAAACATCATCATTAAGGCTTGCTGACAGAGTTATAATGGTTTTTTTAATAGTCCATGACAGCTGTTTTATGGTCAGTACAATTATGCAAAGGAACATTTGATATTCAATCCAATTATGTCTTGGATTGAATAAGAAAAACCCATTTGAATAATTTCGTTGAACTTGAAAGCATTATCATTGATTATACTGTTCACCTCTGTACATATTGCACATGCATGTATAACATGCACATCTAATTTCAGACAAAAATTTAAAGAAAAACTCAGTTCTTTAGTATACCACACAGTAATTTCCATCTAAAATGAAAGGTCACCAGATCAGATGAAAAATAGAGGTACTTTTGGATGAAAAAAAAAAAGGAAGTCTATGATGATTAAGTATTATCATTATTTCACTCCTTATGAGTTTTTCACAGCATCAGCTAATGGTTTTTCACTGGAGTCTGAGTGACAGCAAATCTCCTCAGGTCTCCAGGATGCTTCTGAGCATTCTAGCTGATCTCAACAATGCTGTGGTCTGTATGGTCTTGATTCTTTCACCGATTTCCAGTTCTTCCAGTCCCCTTTTCAAGCTTTTGGATACTGTTCCAAGCACAATGACCATCATTTTTATTACTGTCACCTTCATGTTCTACAGCTTTTTCAGCTCTCTGGTAAGATCTTTTTGCTTAACTATAAATAAACAAATTGGCATATGTTTTACTCTTTCTATCTTAATGACTGTTAATATTCATATTTCTTTCAAATAAAGAATTGTTTTTCACAAGTTAAAAGGAATTAAAAATCTCACCATCTAGGATCGTATCACTTTCTAAATCAAATCCTAAACTAAAACAAGGGTGTCCTCATGGTGTAATGGTTAAAGCGATGGACTGCGGAATCGTAGTAAGTGAGTTCATACTCCAGTCACACTATTAGATTCACTTTCAGGCAAATACCCATGGGAAAGGTATGAACCCCTTGATCCTCCCAGCTATGGGTTAAATAATACCTCTACTGTTCTTCTAGGAGAATAGCTCCAGCATTAAATAACCTACAAAGGTTGATCTACCATTAAAAAAAGAAACCAAACTAAACTAAAACATATGTATTCAAATACTTTAATCATGGAACAAAATTTGATAAAACTCAAAACTTTGCTGAAATTAACTTACTGACAATAAAATGTGTATTCTAGTCTTATCAAAAGATAAGCATGGAAACTTACTGATTTGCACAGATAAAGTTTTTTGTTTGTTTTTTTGTTGCTTTTTTTTCATCCCAAAGGTATTGCAAATTTTACTAGTAAATAAATGTATTGATGTCTAGTAACTCATATTGGCAAGAGTTTAAGTCAGTAGTTCTCAAACCCTATTGTATAATTTGTATATTGCATAATAGCACATAAAGAAAATACATTTGATTAATACAATACACCAACAGTTTACTTCATAACATTGGTATATATATTCAGCCATATGTAATATTGTTATACACCCTACCTATGGACATTCCTCATAAATAAATTGAACACTCTTGTAAGGGGTGTAAATATGCTGACTAAGTAGTCAACACTAGCAATGGTTTACTTTCTTTGGTTATTTCTCATCCAGTAACCTTTTGTTAGGTTACAGCAAATATAAAAATATAAACATATTTTATACAGGGTGGCAACAAAAATACTTCTCACATTTTAAACTGTCACATGTATGGTGAGAGTCATCTTAGTCAAGTGTCAATGTTAGCTCCATCTAGCTAATGGCATACAATTTATTTTTTCAAATACAAAAAGCTCTCTATGTAGCAAATTACAGATTCACCAGTGTTAAAAAATGTTTTAACAGCAAACATACAGTGAACACAAGTCCAAGCCATAATCATATCTGGAAAAAAAACGATAAGACATTAGCTAAACAGAACTACCATTGCCACTTTCCAAAGTTTGTTTGCATCACACAGGCGACAGTTTAAAATGTGGGAGGTATTTCTGCTA
>OY757930.1:51429241-51564241 GCA_963585895.1 Sepioteuthis lessoniana
AAGACTAGGTACTATAACCATAAAACAAGTTTCTTGCACAAGAAGTATAGGCATAGCACTGCATTATCTAGTTATGTGTGGGAGCTTAAGAATAACAAAGGGGTAGATCCTATAATGAAATGGGAAGTAATAAAGAAATGCCATAAATATAGGGCTGGGGATAGAATTTGTTGGCTTTGCATGGAGGAGAAACTAGCAATAGCATCTTGTAAAAGTAGGAATATGTTAAACCAAAGATTGGAGGTATTGAATAGTTGTAGACACAAAAGGGCGTGGTTGCTCTATAATTAGGGATAGGTTTCAGAGATTTTTTTTTTTTTTAAATAAAAGTAAGGTTTTTTATTTATCTTTTTTTATTTTTTATTTTTTATTTTTTTATTATGCAAATTCTAAGCTAGGTGGGTTTTTGGTGAATAAAAGATGGCGATTTCTCCGTTAGAATTAGTCGAAGTTAGGCTTCCTGATGATCCAATAAGGTGAAACTTTAGTAGAAGATTTTCAAATCGCGATTTAAATTAATTTTATAATTGGCTCCACTTGTGTTGAGCACTTTAGTAATTGTAGCATTGCAGGATTCACGGAAGGTTTTTAGTTTTCTTTTGACCACTGACTGCGTATCCCTTGATTTTTTTCAAGAGGCGGACGAGGTTGGCCTTTTCTTTCTTTTTGACCTATAATTTTTTCTTTTTCCCCCGGGCGGTGATTCAAGATACTTTTATCTCTTCCTGGTGGGGTTTTTTTGTTTTTTTCTGGTACCATGAATGCTGGTAGATATTAGATTAGTATATATATATATATATATATATATATATATATTCATTCATATTTGTAAATATTTTATACTATTAGCAATTAATTCTTAAACTACTTTTAATGTGTATGTGTTACACAATATTAAGAGAATTTTTATATATTTTCTGAAACAGCATCCTCATGAATTAATGTCATGAGCCGCTTCTGAGTAGAAGGGTGCATTTTGGCCAATGTCTTCACTGGTTATAATCAAGAAAATAAGTATCAGGTGTGCTCATGGCAGCTGCTTCCAATTTTTGAACATCCAGCTGTAAATGGCCAAAGATAATGATATTTAAAGCAAAGAAAAAATATATTTAAAAAGAATATCTGTCCATTAGTGACCTTTAACTAAGAAGCTAGTAAGACAAAGGAAAAACAAACTGTTGAAGAAAAATTAAAAACATTAAAAGGATTCTTATAAAACATTAATAGGCTATTCCTAAAATTTAGAGGAGGGGAGAGCAATTGAATCTTTTCTTTATGTCTTTAAAATCATCAATATAACATATTGGCTGATAAATTCTAAGGCCTTAATCAGTTGTACAATATGAAAAAAAGATATTCATTTTTTTTGCTTTTGTAAAGTAAAAAAGAAAAATAGGAGCAAAAAATTTTTTTAACTTTCAGGACTCTATGCTCCCCACTTCACACCTGTGGAACCCCCTCCCACAGTATATTTTGTTGATAAAAAAAATTGCTGAAAATGTAAAAACCTGCAATTGGTTATTTAACAGCCTGGGTGGCTGTATCTATTGCTAGGCACCAGCAATGTAGAAATAGGGATTTTCCCAAATGGAATTCCACTGTCTCAGTATACATACTCCTAGTTAGTGTTACAAATATTGGATGCATAGATTCTAAGAGTTAAAAAATATTGTTAGGAGTGTACTTATTTATGGGTGAAACTACAATACATAATATATGTTCGGATTGAATAATGTTCCACTAGAAATTATAAAATCCGAGTATCTTAGATTGTACTTATGGACAATGCTGTAAATAACTAATAACGTCCATTTTTATTGTATAATGTTCCAGTAGAAATAATAAAATCCAAGTAGCTTAGATAGTTGCACTTATGGATGATACTGTAGATAACTAATAATATCCATTTTGATTGTATAATGTTCTACAAGAAATAATAAATTTCTGGTTAAGAAGAAAATTAACTTTTTATTAAAAAATTGGGAGGAATGTACCTATTTATGGACAATACTATACTTATTAGCAATGTCAAAAATAGGGATTTCCCAGCTGGAATTCAAGCTACCCAGGTATATGTACTTCTAGGTAATGGCATAAATACTAGCCACCCATGTTCTGAGTCTTAAATCCATATAAGCAGTAACAGACGCACTATCAGTTATTCTGGGGTTTTTTTCAGTTATGCTTGTTCAAAGATTTTATGTGGAGATACTGTCAAATATTTTCTTTGCTAAATTCCCTAACACTTCTTTTGTTCAGAAAAAAATACAAAAAAGACAATAACATATAATGTTAAAATCTCTATGAATTTGATATATGCATCAGAAAAAAAATCCACTCTTTCCAAACAGGCATCTAAAAAAGGCCATAGAAACTGTGTTGACAATATCATAGATAAAGAAGAGACCCATTTGCTTAGAAAAACATTTGGAATATTAATAATTCTTTTCAAAGAGATAATAATAGCTATACTTGAATTAGTCTTTTGTATTCAAAGCATGTTTTCAAATTCTTCACATTATCATTTTTATTTATCTATTTATTTATTTATTTTTTTACTCCTTGTGAGTTCTTCCCACTAAAATCAGCTGGTGATACTTCCTCAGAGTCAGAGAGATTGCAAGTCTCCTCAGGCCTCCAGGACTCTTCCGAGTATTCTAGCTGATTTTAACAATGCTGTGGTCTGGATAGTCTTGATTTGTCCTCCAATTTTCAACTCTTCCAATCCCTTTTACAAACCTTTGGGGACTGTTCCAAGTGCACCAATCACAATTGGTATCACAGTCATCCTCATGTTCTACAACTTTCTCAGTTCTCTGGCAAGATCTAAGTACTTGTCTCTTTTTTCACTTTCTTTGATTTTCACTGTGGCTTGTAGGAATGGCAAACTCAGCTATATGGCAAGTTCTCTTTTTTTGTAAATTATCACTAGATCTGGTCTTCTGGACAGGATCCAATGATCTGTTCATAGCTCAAAATCCCAGAGAATGTCTCATTTTCTAGGACAGATTCTGGTTTGTGCATATACCATTTTTGTAGTATGGTAAAATTTCAGTTTCTTGCACAATTCTTTCCCACCCAGTCATAATAATAAGTCTAATCTTATATTTCTTTAGTGCTAATTTGCTACATTCATTTACTATGTGATCCTATTTACCAACCCCTCCGCTCGGGCAGGATATGACACAAGGTCAATTTTTAAGCGGAGTTTAACAGGTTTGAATTCAGAGTTTTCTTTCTCCTAGACTAGTTGCCTAACCGAGGCTGAAGAACCTAGTCTGTCCTACTATTTACCCATAGCTGGAGGGAGAATAATTGGATTCATACCTTTCCCAAGGGTATTAGTGCTATGTGAAATGCAATGAGTTTCGTCCAGGATTTGAACTCGTGTCGCCGTGTTCATTTCCTACAATGATAACAATTACACCACGGGCACCTTCATTTACTATGTCATTGACCTTTTTTTTTCTTTGTCACCACATAATCTACACTTGCTATTCTGTTATACATTACTGATTTTGGTTTTAATATAATTGGTCCTTATGGAGTTGTTTTGCGCTGTTGTTAGAAGAAATTCAGTTTCTCTCATAAAGTTTCCTTTTTGTAGCCATGTCCAGGTCTTCTCATTTGTGAATTGTCACTTGAAATACCAAACGGTTGTTTTTCTTTCCATTTCCAGTTCCTAGTTTCTGTTTTAGAGCTTGGTTTTGAGAAGAGTTCTCATTCATCTGAAGAACTTTTTTCGTATTTTTTCTTTCATCTCAACTTCTTTGATGGTGTCCGCTTCGAATCTTCCCAAATACTACTAATTTTCTTTTTCTCCAAGCATTCTGGTTCTTTCTTGATTTAGCAGAATTACACAGGAAAAAATATTAGATTCTAGCTGATCTGTTCTACCTGATCCACTACATTCACCAGACCTTGTACCAAATGATTTCCATCTTTTTCATTCTAAAAAAAAAATTCTTAAAAGATAAAAACTTTTCTCCCAAAAGATCAGTTGAAAACATTTGTGACAAATTTCTTGAGCTCAAAACCAGGTGAATTTTACTGAAGAGGAATCCACAAGCTACCAGATGAATGACAAGGAGTTATTAAAAATAATGGTAACTATACAATTGATTGAAATTAATTCATTGTTAAATTATTCAGGAATAAATTTTATTTTACTAAAATGGAAATCATTTATGACTCAACCCTATATATATATAGCACTCACAATATGTTAGAGATATTAAGATTATTATACTACATAACAAAAATTTGTTCCTGGATAGTATGTTATTTCTTAGTTTTTTGAATTGTAAAAGTATATAAAGTGGCTATTGTTCCCTACAAACTGCTTTTTTGCCCTAGATAATAAAATCCAGAAATTAACCTATTTTCTATCTAAAAATAGGAAACTTTGCACATTTTGATTTACTTAAGGTATGTATAAACTGTGAATGAATCAAAATTTACTTGCTTTTATACTAAAATCATATGAAAATGAAGAAAAATATTTACAATATTTATTCATGTGATTTGAAACTGTCATGTAAAATCAAATTCACATGCAAACTCCCAAATATAGTCTCCCATAATGTTTTAACATTTTCATTACAAAGGTCACAAAAGCAAAGTTTAAAGAGAAAAATTGGTCTTTACCATTTACTTTAGGCATAAACAATTGGAAAATTACACTTTCTTTCCAGTAAGATGAAAAGGTAAAAAATTTGTTATATGGTGTTATTGATATGCTTTTATTGTTTATATTTAATCTGTTTCAAAATTTTAGTATATGCAATACAGATGTTTCTTTGGCACACACAAAAAAGATTACAAGCTTTATTGGCTAATCTAAGACTTTTAATGGCTTCAGGCAAATTTTCAAAATATAAAATCAGAAACAAATGCTTCACTGTGAACAAAAAACAGACACACCTTAATCCAAATATCCCCAACTGATTGTGAGTGGAATATCTCTGATTATATCAAAATTTTCTTTTGGAATAAAAAATATTCTCATCGCAGGTTATTTGAAGCTTAGAATCAGAGCATAGTTTGTGTAACCATGGAAATCCCAGTGTTCTTAAAGAAATAAAATATGCAGATGAGAGTAATTATTTTAAAAAGTATAAATGGAAAATAAGAAAAACCAAATATGTAAATATTTAGAGATTATTTTAACTTCTGTTTTATCAGGAATTAATGCAAGTATTCCTGATTGGCTGATTTTAATGGTCTGTCAACATGTATAGGGTTATTTTCTGCTGATAGGTTTGGGAATTGGGTTCATTGTATCTTTATATTAATATTTTTTGTGTAGTTATTTCTAAAGAGTTTTTTTTTTTTCACATGATCATATCAAATACAATTAATTTTTAAATAGATCTATTTGATGGGATCTTAACAGGTACTATAACTTTGGTTTAGAGCGAACTTGAGAGTAATGGCAATAAAGGGTTACTCCACTACAAAACTGGAGCCTCACCATCAGATGCAGTTTAGTGTCGTATTCAGGACACTCCTTTCTGAAGGGGTCTTACCAGTCTGTAGGGGGATACAGCCAGCCTATTCTAAGACCGACTAACAGGATTAGCTAGTATTTCTGAGAATAGGTATATCATATATATAATGTAAATACATGACTAATGGTTCACCCAGGTGAAATTCTGGAGGTTGTTTGCGGTTCAGTTTATGCTAATAGCCTTTTTCTTCCACCGCTATAGGGTAAATAGTAGGATAGACAAAGCTATCAAGCCATAGTAAGGGCAATCAGTTTAGAAGAAAAACCAAATTCAACCCCAACAAGCATGGAGGGATAACTTAGTGCAGTGAAGCAAAAAAATCTGGAGTTAGAGTCCCGAAGACAGTCTAAAATTATGATCACCCTCATTTTGGCAACTCCTGAGGTGACACGAATGGCAAGTTATGGATAATACCAGTGTCATGAAGAAGGGAGACCTGAACCATGGGCAACTGCAAGTTTACCATACAAGCTTATCCTGGTTCAGATCTATAGTCTTGGGAGACTGATGGATGCTAGAATCTAACAGTTATACAATAGAAATGCACTGAAAATCAGAAAGAAAGGGATTTTGAATAGTCAGAAATAATTGAAAACTCTGACAGAATAATGTCTATAATGTAATCAAATATTGAATAAAGATATATATGTTGTCTTTTGGGGGGATTTTTTGTCTTTAATACTAAACTCTGATTCAAGCAAAAACTTAACAGTATAAGTAAAAAGACAATTCTTGGTTAGGAAATATGAAAATATTAATTTACATTATTTACATGTCTCAAACTATAATCCTCATCTTGGTTGTTATAATCACAACATTTCGGCTGCAAATTCAAATTGGACTATAACAACACAGAAGCAACCAAAAATATTTGTAGTGTAAAGAGTAAAGGTACAGTTGATCACAGTGCAGTAACCAGGTGGTTCAAGAAATTTTGCTCAGGTTGCAAGAACCTTGATAATCAAGCCAAGTCAGGTAGGCCTAAAACCATGGATTCTGAGGCTATGCTCTAAGCCATAGAAGCAAATCTGGCAAGTAGCACTCAGAGATTATCAGGTGAACTCAGCATCCCATTGTCCAGCATTGTTTGTTACCTTCACAGATGAGGCAAAAATCATCCAGAGTTGTTAAAATGAGCCTCACATTACCAAAATCTTGCAAAACTTTTTACTCACCCTAGTATAAGAAATATCTATTCTTTCTATTAGAAGTGAATCATTATTATTCACTGATATATTCAAACAAATATTCTCATCTAATTTGTTATAATAACCACAATGTTTTGGTCATTTTACTCTCCAATCTTCTTCAGATGTCAGTTCTTGTCAGTAACCTTCTCAGAATTTGGAACTAGGTTAATTCTTCATTTCAGAAATTCAAAAAAAAAATAAAATAAGTAAACCTTTAAAATTACTCAAAGTTAATATACTTTTTTTTTAATTATCTTTTTTTTTTAAAACTAAGATTGGCCACTAATTAGCAAAGGATTTTGGTGATAAAAAAAACAGTTCTTCTCCATAGATCAGAATTAATGTGTATATAGCATTAAGACAGGTTCACAAGGTCTAAATGATCCAATAAGAAGAGTGGGGAGGGGTAACAAGACTGATCAGAAACATTTCAAAACAAAGAGACTATAAAAGCTGTAAAAATTTAGAAAATTTTCCTCCACTCATAAATAGAAAGAAAAAAATTGTATGTTTTGGTTAATATCTCTTCTTTGTTTCAGAAGAAATAATAAAATCTTGGTATATTTAGAAAAAGATAATTTTTTTATTTAAAAAATAGTATAACAATACTATAAACTTTGAAATATGCTAGGTTTTGTGTGTATGAGTGTTTTTTTTGTTTTTTTTTTTAACAAAGATTCACCCTAAGAAAGTTAAATTGGCTACTAATCAGCAAAAGTCATAATAAAAAACAGCAGTTCTAAATCAGAAACTATGTGCATAAAGCACAAATCAGTCATGGACAAACTGTAGCCTGCAGATCACATGCAGTCCACAGTGCTTTCTGAATGGCCCACTTAATTTCACAAGGAAAATAACATTCATTAAAATTTTGGTTCTTTTGTTCACTCCAGTTAGAATAAACCACATACATAACAATGATTAAGTACAATGTTTCTTGAATTTTGTAAGCTTTCATTGAAAGTAACTTTTCAGAATTTTAAAACATTGGCAAGTTTTTAAATCTTTTATATTAGGAAGAAGCAACATTGATAATAATTTTTTTCTTTAGGGAAAGATTTGTCTTTCTTTAATTCTTTTTTCATAAATATAGTTAAATGAATTAAGTAAAAACTAACCTTACTACTTTTTTGTACATTTTTATTATGTATTTCTATTCTAACATTACTTTTCAATTTTAAAATGACAAATGAAATAATACCATAGATTGATAAATATGCACCTGTAATTAAAAGAAATTACTTTTAATAAAATTTTGATTCACAGATTATGAAAATATTCAATTTTTACTTCAATGAAAAGATCATATTCCTATTGAATATGTTGGTTTCTTTGTTCTGTGACATATCAACCATCATGGGTTATTTAATACCAAAGCCATCCTTGGAGATGAACAGCAGTGATACTATTTAACCCATAACTAAGGGAATAAGGGGTATTCAATCTTTCCCAAAAGTATTACTCTGAAAGTGAACATAATAAAATGACTGGTGTTCAAACTCACTTATTTAGTAGGCTGCTGTACAGCACTTTAGCCATTATGGTACAGGGACTCCCCACTGAAAATATTGATTTTTCAAGAATTCACTTTTTCTTTTAATTATTCTGTCATGTATCACAGCAGCAGCATGTGTTAATCACATTCATATAAAAGATGATGTTATACCAGGTTTTCATTTGGAAAAGAACTCTCTACCAAAAAGAAAAAAAATTAACTTTTACCTATTTCTAAAACAGATGCTTACACATGTGGTCTCATGTAGTGAAAATGGTTGACATATGAAAAATTACCTTGATTTTTTTTTAGTATTGTCATGTCTCATACAGCCTACTTCACAAATAAGGTTGCCCAAGCCTGGTCTAATTCATCCACTAGCAAGGGTTATGATGATAAAAAACAGTGGTTCTCCTACCTTGATCAGAAACGATGTGAATATAGAAAGAGTGGTGGGAGTAACAAGTCCACATACTAATATTTGAAATCAAAGAGACCCCAAGGTTGTAAAGGTGTGGGAGAGTTTCCTATCCCTTTGATACTAATTTCACCCTAAACATTGTCAATTAATGTTTTTAATATTTGTAATTATTCAAGGAAATAGGAAAAGAAATGAAAATTATAAGTCAAGTATGGCTACTGTTAACAATGTTTTAAACAATGTTGATTTGACATTTAAACTTTCTTATTAGCAATGAAGAGAGAGAAATCAAATGAAATCAGCCAAACTCTTTAGACAGTCAGATGTGCATATTACTTTTCATGTCTCCAACTTGACTGACTTTCATTAAGGAAACAAAACAAAGTCAGCCATCATTCTAATCAACTCTTAACATTTTCTTAATGATTTTATTCATAAGAAAATTTGCTTCTGAGATTTTCATTCAATTTAAACAAACCAACAAACAAATCAGTTCAAATATTACAATTAAGATAATTTTAAAGTTTACTACATTTTAATGGGAAATTCTTAAATGTTTACCTATTTGTTATTAATCAAGCAAGGAATTGCTTTTGTTTATGCTCAACCAAATCATTATAATTTCTCAAGGGAAGCAACTATTAAATGCAATTTATTGAGTACTTCCTTTTGTTTGTTTATGTTTTTGCGATTCTTGATATGATGTTTAATGGCTGCCAAAGTCAGCCTTTAAGCAAATCTTTAAAAACTGAAGATGCTAAATTTCCCAATTGCTTTTGTTCATACTCAGCCAAAACATAATAATTTCTCAAGGGACATAACAATTAAATGCAATTTATTAAGTACTTCCTTTATTTATTAATTTATTATCTTTATTTTTTTTGCAGATCTTCTCATGGTACTTAATGGCTGCTGAAGTCAGCCTTTAAGTAAGTTGTTAAAAACTGAAGAGGTTGAATTTCCCAGTTTTCCTGGCTAACATCTTTAGGTGGAAATCTTTAAATATGACAAACTTCTAGATCAGGAAAGAGGTTTTCATAATGATGCTTAATAGAGATAATACCAACAAGCAGTCACTTAACTGGTATGATTTTCTAAGAATTTAATTAAATTTCCCTAAGATAAAAGCTAGCTTTTGTAAAAGCATCACACAGCTGAGACAGAGACCCAAAGTCAGTTAAATACTGTAATTCATTCCTCCAATTATTATTTTCTGGTCAGATCAATGGCTAAGTGAAATTGTTCAGGAATCAGAATATCTTTCTCTGGCAGTGTTCCAGTTTCTCTTCGAGCAGCTGTCAGCCTCTCTTTGGAAAACTTCCGTTTACAATACTGGATCATAAGCTTTAAAGGGTCCAAAATGAGAAGAGTATTTGCTTGAGAAATGTATCTTTCAAAATTAGATAAACATTATCCCCCATGAACGAGTACCTCCCTACAATTTTTTTTTCATAAAATGTTAATTTTCTTCTAAACCACAGAAACCAGACTCTCTTGTGAAACATTATGCAATCAAAACAGATATTATTAGGTGTTATTTATTATTAAGTTAAACAGAACTGAAACTCTATAACCAAGAAAAAATTTTGATTTGATTTGATTTACATACATACATACATATATATATACATATGTTGGTCTTACCACTACAACTCTTTCTTGACGACTTACAGTGCACCTTAATGACTTTAGCTCCATAGCCTTACATCTTAAAGCTCATTCTATTCCTAAATCCAAGTTGAGAAAAATTCTAGTTGAAAACACCACTATAATCGCACATGAAATTGATAAGCTATGACTACAAATCCTAGAAGCCTTACATATCAAAACAAAAAAACCTAAAATCAATAGAATTAATTTTGAAAATAATGACAATGTTTGGAAATGCTTTTAGTATTTGTTTTTAATATTCCATATCCCTTGATAGTATTCTATTTCCATTGACAGCGTTCTCTTTTAAATTCATCAGCAACTCAGTTTTTATCCAACTCTGCGTTTGCTTATTCTTTTTATAAAAAACTTTCAAAACTCATTTTAAAAAACAACACTCCTTACACTAGCAAGCAACCCCTGATGATGGCCTATGAAGGGTCCAAATGTTTTCGGGACAATTTTGGTAAATTCATCCACCAATTCCAACCTGAAATCAAGACACTAATCAGGAAACTCAAAAATATCTTAAATAAATTATACAGACAAAATTGCCTTTACTATTTAATGAAACATGCTTAAATGAATAACTGCTGCCTAACTACACACACACACACACACACACACACACATACAATCTTGTCAAATAAATTTGTTAACCAGAAAAAATTGGATTTTAGAAGAATAAAGTTAGTACATTACAACAGTGAAAATTAACAGAAATGGATTTTAAAAGAAACAGTCAAAAACATATTATTTGATGAGAAAGAAAATGGAAAAAAATATATTGCTTTTTGACTGAAAGAACAGGAAGAAATGCAGATGAATTGTTGTGTCTACAAAACAGTGAAAGGTGAAATTGATTGTAGATTTAACCCTAGAAGTCATTGCTTGTCAATCATTCAGGTGAACTGCCTGAGAACAAAAATTCAAGAAAAACATTTTTTCTAAATTCAAAACATTTCTGATGTAATATCACATGAGCAAAAATTAGCAGTGATTCCAAATTAAGGAAGACCACTCCTTTTAGGTAAAATTAGACACCAAAGCAATTAGAGGCAGAATTGAAGGAGTGGAATTATTTATTGAAATCCAAATTAGGAGAAAATTGATATTGTCAATAGTTCACCCACCACCACTTCTCAGAAGAAAGATATACATAAAATCAGGAAGTTTTGTCCCTCATTAGAGCATGAACCAGCAAACAGACTCCATAACACTCTGAGTTTTGACCTTTTACCAAAAATGAGGAAAATTAAAATAATACAACTCTACGAGAAAGCCTAAGATAATACAACACTTTAAGAAAGAAAGAGAAAGCCTGAGATAATATACTTGGAGATAACTTTGCACTAGACTACCCTGAGTATAGAAAATTAAAGAAGCAAGGAGAAACTGAAATATGATGCTTTGAGATGCCCTTTTACTGGACTGGCAAAAGTAAAGAAGGAAAAATGAACATAACATGTAACTTGTGAAATAACCAAGTACCAAGGAACTGAGAGAAGTTGAGAGCTAAAGACAGCAAAAGGCAACCATAAGCGCCATTTGAGATTGCCTTGAGCCAGACAATAAAAAGCAAGAATAGAAAAGCTTAAAATTTAGACGATAAACTGAGAAGCCTTGGGCCTGACTTTGAATATCGAGAAATTGACTGTTAATTCATGAACTGGCTCTCCAACTATAGACTTCTAACCTCTGGGATAGGTGAATGTACGTACAATTTTTAAAGACACTTTTTTTTAACTAAATATTATCATTGTTACACAGCCATGTTTTTTTCTCAGTTATTGTTGACTTTTTTTTACTTTCTTAATTATGCTGTCTCATCTGTCTACTTATCTATTGGCAACTCTGATTAGCAACTGATCTGCTGTCTGGATCAAAAACACAATGTGGGCAGATAAGCGGATTGTTCATGCCATCTGAGAACATAACCAGCTAAGCAGAACAGTCAGTGGATTGAAAGTAGAATCATACCAGTATTTGGGGAATGCAGGTGTACTGTCACACACACACACACACACACACACACACGCACATATATGTGTGTGCGTGTGTATGCTTAAAATTAATACATATATATACACATATAAACATACTATATGTGTGTGTGTGTATATACATATATATATATATATACACATACACACACATAGATACACTATATATATATATATATATATACACGTGCACACACACACACACACACACATATATATATATAATATATATATATATATATATATATATATATATGAGAGTGCATAAAAAATATGAGAATTTAAATGATTTTTTTCATCTGAAGTTTTCACTGTCTAATGTACAATCCATGTGATTGATATTTGGCACCAAATTAAGTGCACTCATGAAGGAAGTTAATCGAAAAATAAATATTTGTTCAATAAAATAAGTAATTTTTTTTTGTATTTTCTCTTTTTTTTCTAATCAGTAGACTTTGGATGCCTATTTATATGAAGGAGTGCTGAATGTTCTCTGCACATCAAAATGAGAATGACCTCGAAACAAAGTGTATATATCATCATCCTTCTGTTCGGTACAATCAGCCCATTATTTTATTAAACTCTTGCAAACTCACACACACACATTATATATATATATATATATATATATATATACAAGGATCATTAAATAAGTTTCCAGACTTTTTGTGGATGGGAATTCTTATTGATAGTACACACATGAAACTCTAGTCCCCCTTGAAGTAATCTCCTCCCGGCTGCAATGCACTTGTTGTACCGGTCCAACAACTTCTGGAAGGCCCATGGAAGTCCTCTTGTGTGAGTGTGTCAATGATCTTCATCACAGCCTCTTGCATCTCCTCAAATGTCTCATAACAACAGCCTCTACGGTTTTCCTTGAGCTTAGGGAATAACCAAAAGTCACAGGTCTGGACTATAGGGAGAGTGACGAATTGTCTTGATGCCCATCTTGGTCAAATAGTCTGTGACAAGGATGGAGTTGTGGACTGGTGTATTGTCCTGGTGGAAATGCCAATGACCCAATTTGAAGAGTGCTGGCCTCTTCCCAAGGAATCTCTTCCTGAATTCCCTTAAAACCTCAACATAATAACCCTATCCCTAACCCTAAGCCTTTAGCCAATCAACTCTGGTGTATTGACTTCCTTACTCCTCCAACACCTCTCATCATCTCTCACAGATTCCCTGCCTTCCTTAAATCTCTTATGCCACTTGAAAACTGATGCTCGATTCATGCAAAATGGTCGAAAAGCAGTCTGAAGCATTCCATACATTTCTGTGGCATTTTTTCCAAGTTTAAAACAGAATTTATTGCATATCATTCTTCTAAAGTGTCCTCACGTCCAGATTGCATTTTTGAAATTCACCAGCTGTGACAATCAGGCTTTAGTAGGGTATATTCCAATTGCTGCTGTAGCTGTTCATTTGAACATGAAATCATGAAAAATGGTCAGTCATCTCATAAGATGTATAGCAATAACATAGTGAATTTTCAAGAGTCTACGATAATTCTAAATGCCTGTACAAAAAAAAGTCTGGAAACTTATTGAATACACCACATATATATATATATATACACACACACACACACACACACACACATATACATGAATACATACATACATACATACATATATATATATATATATATATATATAAAATTATATGTATAAGTGGGTGCTGAAAAGTTTTGAGTCTAACTAAGAATGAAACTAATTTCATTGATTTTTTTTAAGATTTAAAGAAACGGGAAAAACAATGGACAAAGCATGTTGAACAACAGAATGGTTTTAGGTTGTTTTCTTTTTGGTTAACAGAGAACAACATTTCATATATATATATGAATAAATAAACACACACATATACACATGTATGCACCTACATATATATGTACATATACATACACACATATTCATGCACATACATATGTATAAACACATATACACACATGTATGTATACATACATATATACACACACATCTACACACACACAAATATATATGCGCAGGCACAGACACACACAAATATATATGTGCAGGCACACACACACACACACACACACACACACATATATACACACACACACACACAATCCCAGTTGTCCAGGGCTATAGAATATGCCAACTGCATCTCTGCAGAGAAGTAAGGCCCCTGCCCACCTTGAGTGTCCTGGTTATGACACTAAACTGCATCTGCTGGTGAGGCTCTGGTCCTGGAGCTTTGGGGAATATGGAGTACTCCTTCATTGCCATTACTCCCAGGACCACTCTTACCTGGAGTGGTAGTACCTGTTAGTGTCCCATCGATGGGTCAAATAGAATTGTTTATAAATATTAAATTAAATTATTAGTATTAGAAATACTTGAAGCCATTTAACTGTGTGCAAATAGAACTTTGGCTCTTTTAAAAAATGTTGTCAACAAACTTTTACTTAAAAATCATTGGAAAATGGGATTTGGCATTAAATAACCATCAAGGATTGAAATACCATTAAACCTAATAACCTAACCTAACATGTATACACATGCATGCACACATATAAATTCTCATATATACATATACACGTACACATACATATATATACACACAAATGATAGAAAAGTGGATTAATGAATGAGCTGAAAAATTGCCTAAAATTCTTTACATAAGTTTATATGTGTATAATTAATGTCTATCAAAGCAAACACAACAAATAAATCTAATTCTGAGATTCATACATACAACCCAATCAATACTAATAATAAGAGCAGAAAGCATTAAAAAATACATTTGAATTTATATTTACAAGTGTGATTTATTTTAATATAAGTGTTTGCTTCAAAAGAAGTTTTCATATTGTCATTTCCAAAATATATACTTTATCTACAGTCTTTCCTAACAAATATTTTTGTACTTTAATATATATATATATATATATATATATATATATATATATATATAAGTTATTCAATAAAAACATGAAAAGGCTTTAAATGTTATTTCATTAAGTCTTTAGAAAATACAAAAATGAGCCAAGGAATAAAAAAAGATAATAAATTTCTTTGAATAGAATAAAAAACTATACTTAAATTTTTTTAAAATTTGTTTGATACACTTGGAGTAATAAACATAAAAATATTAATGAAGTGATTTCCACCATTTTTAATTCAATTATTTTTGAAATGCATATGAGTTTAGCTGTGTCTACATCAGATGAAAGAGATGGAAGGAAGGAAATTTAGTAGAAAGTGAAGGAAAAGAAGACAATAGGAGAACATAAAAGAGTTAAAATGAAAAGTGAGGAAGTCCAAGAAAGGAAGTGATAAAATTAGTCAAGACAATGAAAAGAGAGGGAAAATAATTTTATTTTGAAAGAAGAAAGAAAGATTAAGGGAAGAGATAAGGAAAAAAAATGTATGTATATATGTATCCAAGATGTAACACAATCAAAGTATACTTCTTGTGAATTCAGAGTTTTTCTTTTCCTAGACAAGTTGCCATAACAAAGCTAAAGAGCCCAATCTACCCCATTATTTACTCATAACTGAATGGAGAAGAGAGAGATAAAGAAAAAAAGTAAAGAAAACATGAAATGAAGTAACCAAATGAGAGAGACAGAGAGAAAAGAAGAAAAAAGTAAACAAAGAAAGAACAGAAAAAAGAAGTCATAAAAACATGAGCGAAAAAGAAAATAAGAAAAAATACAGGCAGAAAATTTCTGAAAAGGGAAAGTGTATAAAGAAGTGAAAAGAATAAAGAGATGAAGGAGATGGACATAATAAAATCATAGGAAAGAGAAAAAAAAAGGGGGGATGAGAGTAAGATAGAATGAGAAAGTTAAAAATTGAAAACAGGATACTGTGAGCAAGTCATTCAAGTGTGTAACAACAAAATATAATTTTTTTTTAATTAAAAATACTTTTTAGCAAATTAAAATTATTATAAAATAGTTAAACCAAAAACTGATTGATATAATATTGAAAAAATGAATGGAGCAGGAGTGCATGAGGAGAGGGAGGATGAAAGATAATGGGGAAGGAGGAGAGAATGGAATGAGAGTGCATGAAGAAGGATGGAACAAGATGGATGAGTAGGGAGAGGATGGAACAAGAATATAGAGAGAGGGAGAGGATAGAACAAGAGTGGAAGAGGAGGAAGAGGAGGAGAAGGATCAAATAAGAATATAGAAAGAGGGAGAGGATGGAACAAGCATGGAAGAGGAGGAGGAGGAGGAGGAGGAGGAGGAGGAGGATGGAACAAGAGTAAAAAGAGAGGTGGTGGATGGAACAAGAGTGAACAGAGGGGGGATGGAATAAGAGTGAAGAGAGTAGGAGGATGGAAAAGGAGTGTATAGGGAGGGGTGGATGGAATGAGAGTTCATGGGGAGGAGGATGGAATTAGAGTGCATAAATAGGGAGGATGGAACAAGAGTGCACAGGGAGATGGAGGATGAAACAAGAGTGCATGAGGAGAGAGGGATGGAATGTGAGTGCACAGAGGTGGAGGAGGATGGAACAAAAGTGCATGAGTAAGGAGGATGGAACAAGAGTGCATAAGGAGAGAGTAGAATGGGATGGGAGTTCACAGGAGAAGAGGAAGATGGAAAAGGAGTGCATGAGAAGGAGGGGGGATGGGAAGATAGAAAGAGAACTGTATGTCATGTTACAAGTGGTACCAGCATTTTAAATTAGAAAGAACTAAAGACAATTCCAAATCAAGATGACTTTCCATATCAATAAGTCAATGATCACATTGAGAGTTTTTGATATAGTATGAAATAATTTTTACCTCCAGCTATCTAGTTGTCCAGATCTGGCCCCTCTGAGGGTAATCCTCTGAGGGTAAAGTCAATCTGGTATGAAAGGTTGACATAGTTGGTATTGTATTGTCTTTGCATACTACATGACCAAACCATTTCAATCTTTTCTTTTTGATAATGTCACTGATTATATGTGATATTCCAAGGTCACTCTATATATCATCCATTTTGATGGGATTTATATAAGAAACTTTCATCATAGTCCCGAGGTAATCATTCTCAAATACACTCAGTTTTCTGAAGTCTTCCTCTTTGAATCTTCAAGTTTTTTCAGCATACATTGCAACTGAGACTATAAGGGCATAATATAAAGTGATTCTCAAGCATTTTCCCCATACACCCTTTTCACTATGTCAGAATATCCCCCCTCCCCTTGCTTCCAAACCTGATTCAAAAAGTGCTTTCCATATACAATGCATATAGACATTAAGAATCCTTATTTCTATATTAGTAAATAAAAATTTACTAGGATTATTTTTATAGTGGAGTGTAATAAATTTGCCATAATTATTTGAGTATAAGATGCACTATTTTTCCAGATTTTTTAGCCCAAATGTTGGGGTACATATTATATATGAGAGCTATATAATGAGATGACTGAAAGTAAGTTATATCTATAGTCCAAACTACTGTGTTTTATGCCATTACAGAGAAATATCCACTGGAATATATGTTTAATTATAATTTTGTTTCTCCGAATGTGAGCTTATTTTTATTGCAAGTTAGTTGCATTTTTGCATGAACACATCCATATGTTAACTCTAAATATTGTGTAAATTTTGTGTTTTCAGACATAATGTAAACTATATGGATTCATATTTTTTGTTAGTATGAAATGATAAGAAAGTTAAAGAAATGCTTAACTTAGGTTAAATTAAGCTGCTACAAATTCTAACTTGTCAGTACATATTCCTTATGAGAATTGTTTTTTTTTCCAGATTTTCATAGTTTAAATGCAGAGATGCAAGTTATACATGATTGCATGTTATACACAAATAATTATGGCAATAGCAATAAAAAATTTTGGATTTGAAAATTTTAATTCAGTTGTGTACAGTGCAATAGGTTGTTAGTTTGTGGCCCCAATCCTCTTCTGGTTGAGAATTCCTTGTATAGATGAACCTTGATTATTTTTTAAAGGTCTTTTCATTTCAATAGTTGTTTTTGAAGTCTACCAAAAGCTGAAGCAAGAATTATTCTTCTTACATCAGATGAATTTGCTGATCCTGAGAATATAAATTTGTTGAATTCTTACATTATCTTCTTTCTTTCTTTCTTTTTTAATGACATATCAACCTCCACAGGCTATTCAATGCCAAAGCCATCCATTTAGAATAACAATAGTGGTGTTACTTAACCCATAACAGGAGGAATAAGGCATGTCATACCTTTCCCATAAGTATTAGAAAGTGAACATAATAGCACGATTGGAATTCAAACTTGCTTACTATGATGTCGCAGTCCAATACATAAGACATTATGTCACAGGGACTTCCCTATATTATCTATTAAATTATTATATATTCCATAAAGCCAGCCAAAAGTAACAGATTTTTTAGTGAGCCCATTAGACATACATAAATGTATAAATAGATAGCACTAAAACAAGAGTCTATATTACAACGATCCAATTTTTGGATGCATGTTACCAAAGCATCGCAAAGATGACACACTGTAGTTAGTTTTGTTAGAGCAATAGAGTTAAAGTTCTCTAACATAAAGAATAAAACAATTTCCATTTAAATTTATAGCTTAATAATTATGTTATTTTTCTTATATGCACACCTACATCATTTACAACAGTGAATTTGGCAGGATTATTTATGAGGACAAGAAAAGGTTGAGGCAGGTCAACAAATTCAAAAATATCAGTACAAAGCCCTAACAGTCACTTCATCTCCTTTAGAAATATCTGTAGTTTTAAACAGAACAACCATTTTAGATTGGACCTTTTTCAATACTTTTATATATATATATATATATATATATATATATATATATATATATATATATATATATATATATAAGTATTGAAAAAGGTCCAATCTATATTATACATATATATATAAATTTTGCACTTACCATTTAGAGCTTTTTAAATCCTGTGAGCAATGATAGATGCTGCACCTAATAAAAGAAAGAATGAAAAAAAAAAAGATTAAACTAATTGTTTGCTAAAATTGTATTTTGAATGTACATTTTTGTCCTTAATTTAATCATTTTGACACACATACTATTTTACAGAGTAAATGACCAAAAAAGAAATATGACAATTTTTCACAGATTCAAGCTGGATCATTGCCTTCATAGCAGTAGTTACAATATACTGACTGTATCCCCAGCAGAGTGGAAAGGACCCCTACAAAAAGAGGTATCCTAGGCATGAAACTATGTGACAGTGAGATCTGAGGAGAGTGGAATATACCTTTGTTGCCATTACTCCTAGGTTGACTCTGATCCAAAATGGGTCAAATAGATCTGTTTAGAATTGTTTGTATTTGATAGGTCTATGTATAAAAAAAAACCTCTTAAGAAATGACTATAGAAAAAATGTAAATAGGAATGTAAAATGAACATGATTCCCTAACCTCTAGACATAAAATAACCTGAGATGGGCTGATATGCTGTTAAACTCAATCAATCAATTAGGCTGGGTTAATAAGTATTAGAGTTTTTAAAACAATTTTGAATATGAGTTAAGGTAAAAATAAAAATTATATCAATAAGGTCATGGGATTAGTGATGCTGTTAGTGATTTCTTATTCTTGAGAGTATGAATGTATACAGAAAATTTTTATGGCCAATTTAGCAGTTATCAGACATTGTTTAAATAATTGAACCGCTTATTATCATTAATGCTTTTTAACAGGGTTTTTGCCAATGCATTCTTCAGCTTAAAATCAATCATGTGGATGTAATGGCTAATGTGATGCAAACACCCAGTCACTTCTGGGGTAGCAGTAAAAAGATTTTTGAGGAGTAGAAAGAATTATGCTTTTCGTAAGAGCATCAGCATGAGGAGAACAAAAACATCCAAGGCTGGAATTTGATCTCAGCTTGCCAATTTCATTTTCTGCACCAATAACCATTTCATCTCCATCCACTACAAATAAACAGTGAGGATTTGATATACTGAAACAGGATTTCAATACAACAGTCTAAAAAAACATCTGGATATCAATGATTCCTCATCTCAAAAAGTCAAATGATATATTTTATTTCTTTTAGGTAATTTATCCTGACTCCAAATGAAGAAAAAGATGACAAGTTTCCTTAATTAACACTTTA
Source organism: Sepioteuthis lessoniana (assembly GCA_963585895.1). Lineage (NCBI taxonomy): Eukaryota > Metazoa > Mollusca > Cephalopoda > Myopsida > Loliginidae > Sepioteuthis > Sepioteuthis lessoniana. The sequence goes on from OY757930.1 coordinate 51,449,594, forward strand.
GCTCTCTTCTAAAGACAGTTATTTCAAAAAGAAACTCAGTTGAAACACAAGTGAGAATCAATATGTAAGCTTACAAATAGTCAAGTATTCAAATTATCTAAAATAAAAATAAAAATTTATTAAAATATATTAAAAATCCACATGAAAGATAAGAAATTAATGCAGCAGTATTTAGATAAGGAAAATGAATAGAAACATTTTGGTTCAATCAACTGTACCAATGAATTCTGTAAATAAAATTTTAACTGAAAGTCAGCAGGTTTATAATTCACTTCCAAAAAGAATGTAGTGTAATATTGTGATTGCTAAAATGAAGTGGTTATAGGATGCAAATGGATAGATGATAAAAAAAGGCCGACAGTCAGAAGAGTGATAATTTGACAAAGTTAAAACTCTGACAGAACAGCTAAATATGATAAATTCTCAATAACAAAATATATGCTCTATTTAAGACTCTTGTGTAAAAATGCCAGTTAAAGTAGGGTTACTAATAGGATCAAAATTTCATCAGTCATATATGAATTTACCCCACCTCTCCACCACAGACAGCAAAGTACAGCTGGTTTGAATTCAGAGTTTTCCTTCTCCTAGACTGGTGGCCATACCAAAACTAATGAGTCCAGACTGCCCTACTATTTACCCATAGTTAGGGAGAGATCACATGCATTAATGCATTTCCCAAGGGCATTGGACATATTGAAATGCAAACAGCCTCATCCAGGGTTCAAATTTGTTTTTGATTTCATTTCCTACAACAATAGCCATTATGCTAAGTCATCAATCATGTAACAGGGTGAGAGATCAGGTTAAGTGTATCACCTGAACTGATAAAAGGTGGAATTCTCTGTCCTGAAAACCTCCAAAAAAGAAGTTCACTTGTTTCCCATCAATGAGTAAGGACTGAGACAGAAAGAAGTCAAGCAATGGAAGCTGTAGTGAAGACTGTGACAAAGAAGTTCAATTATTTCAAGTTAAGGATTGTTTGGCTAGATTCAGTCAATCAACAGAAGATGTAGTGAAAACTGAGACAGAAAGAAGTTCAACCTTTTAAGTCAAAGACTTTATGGCTAGATTCAGTTAAGCAAGAGAAACTGTAATGAGGACTGAGACAGAAAGAAGTTCAATTTTTCAAGTCAAGGACTTTATGGCTAGATTCAGTCAAGTAACAGAAGCTATAGTGAAGACTGAGACAGAAAAAAAGTTCAATTATTTCAAGTTAAGGATTTGTGTGACTAGATTCAGTCAAGCATCAGAATCTGTAGTGAAGACTGAGACGGAAAGAAGTTCAAAGATATAAAACAAATTGGTTCCTTTTATAACAAAGATCCACTTAAATCCAAAAGACTTGTGAATCTAGTGACTCTCAAGTGTTCCCACATAGCCTCAGTAACTTAATAAAGAAAATAAACAATGGAAGGTGTTATATTTGAGGTGTGTTTTATTTTTGAGTTTGTTTTCTTTCACCCACTAAACAATCAGTCATCATCATCATCATTAATAGAGAGGTTATCTGTGATAAAATCACAATAGCTGAATAGATAGAGCTTTGGTCTCATTTTTTAAAAAATGGAAAATAAATGCTTGACTCAAGAAGAATCTGCAAACTCGGTCATTATGAATGTAACAGTTACACAGTATACAAGCTCAATGATGTTTCACTACTGAGTAACCTTATAACTCATGCTTGAAGGCATGGAGAAAATAGGAGATAAAGAAGATGAATCTTTAACACACATCCTCAAAGTATGATGACTGATAGAATAGAAAGCTTCAAAAACTTGTGATAAAAGAGATTCATTGTGTTCCCTTACTGACTTTCCTACCACATGGATAATCATGCCACAAAATGGCTCTTTCCTGATATAGATGAAGATATTCACTTCACTACCAACAACATATCCCGATAATCTCTGGCATTTATTTCATTAAGTGTTCAAGTCAAAATCAACAACTGCTCAACATTTTAAGTACCACCTCCTTGAAATCATTATTATCTTTAAAAATGTTACCCTAAACTTGGAAGTAATTTGGAAGATTATGATTGTACGAGGTGCCTTCAATAAGTTTCCAGACTTTTTTGTACAGGCATTTAAAATTGTTGTAGACTCTTGAAAATTCACTATGTTATTGCTATACATCTTATGAGGTGACTGACCAATTTTTATGATTTCAGGTTCAAATGAACAGCTACAGCAGGAATTGGAATACTCCCTACTAAAGCCTGATTGTCACAGCTGGTGAATTTCAAAAATCCAATCGGAACGTAAAGAAGAACGATATGCAATAAAATTCTGCTTTTGGAGCATCTTGCATGAATCGAGCATCAGTTTTTGAGTAGCATAAGAAATTCAAGGAAGGCAGGGAGTCTGTTAGGGATGATGAGGTGTGCGAGGAGTAAGGAAGTCAATAGACCAGAGTTGATTGGCCAAAGGCTTAGGATTAGGGTTACTATGATGAGGTTTTAAGGGAGTTCAGGAAGACATTCCATCGGAAGAGGCCAACACTCTTCAAATCGGGTCAGTGGCATTTCCACCAGAACAATACACCAGTCTACAACTCCATCTTTGTCATAGACTAAGATGGACATCAAGACAGTTCCTCAGCCTCCCTATAATCCAGACCTTACTCCCTGTGACTTTTGGTTATTCCCTAAGCTCAGAGGCTGTTGTTATGAGACAATTGAGGAGATGAAAGAGTCTGTGACAAAGGTCATTGATACACTCACACAAGAGGAGTTCCATGGGGCCTTCCAGAAGTTGTTGGAACAATATAACAAGTGCATTGCAGCCAGAGGAGATTACTTCGAAGGGGACTAGAGTTTCATGTGTGTACTATCAATAAAAGTGCCCATACGAAAAAATCTGGAAACTTATTTAATGATCCTCGTACATACATATAGGCAATATTCTATTATAAAATCTTCAATGATGTGTTTCAAATTCATATTAAATTATAATACTAATATTGCCAAATTATTGGTCAGCATTAGTGATGTACACAGTTGGATATTTGGTACTAGATATGAATATTTTTTAAATAATGGGTATAAATTCAACATCCATCTACACACCAGCATTCAGTCTCATTGGGTGTCACATCAAAGCAAAAAGCTTAGTAAATTCCTACACCCCACCATTCAGCTTCAGTACAAATCTAATACAATGGCAAAAATTCAATTTCAAGTAAGCATTACTTCAGTCAACCATTATTGCATCTAATTAACTCCCATTAATCCTAAAAAACAACAACTCATAACTTATGTAAGTTTACAATATATTTGACACAAAACTGCACAAAATACATGAAGCAGCTATGTAATTGGAGACAAAAAGGCTTCAACATATGATTGGAAGATAATTGAACATAAGTAGAAAAAAGTGGAAGGTGAAAAAAAATTTTTTTTTTGAAATCATAGAAAATCCCAGGCAAAAATTATGAAATTAGCAAACTTAGAGGATGTTTGCTTTGGGTTTTTTCTTTAGCAGTAAATAGACTAATAACAGATTATATTTAAACATTATGGCTTTATGAAATATCCCTTAAACAAATTCAATTCAATTATTTAAATGGTACAATTTTTTCCAAGGTATCCAGAGGAAAAAATTACCCAATGTTAAATAATAGAGTAGGAAAATAAAGAAGAGTTGAGAGAATTTAAATAAGTCATTAATTTATAAACAGTTTTTTTTTTCTTTTAATGTGATACGTTTTGATATTTGATCGTTGAAAGACTTTACTAATGGATGCACTCATAATATAACAGTTATCGCCATAGGAAGTGAACTCAGCTACCCAAGTTCAAATCCTTAACAAGACTGTTTGTATTTCACATAGAGCTAATATTTTGGGGAAAGGTATCAATCCAACAATCTCCTTCCAGCTATAGGTAAATAGTAGGACAGATTGGGCTCTTTAATCTTAGTATAGTAACCAGTTTAAGAGGAGGAAAACGGAATTCAAACAAAACCAGGAGAGAGATGGGCTCCACCAGGCTATTCCTGCTCAAAACATGCTACATGAGTAGCACCTCCACAACTAAAAAAAATTACAGGATAATAGCCGTCTTTCATTGTAAACCCCCTAAATATAAATTCTTTTAGTACTTTTTCTGAAGGGTGAAATAAACATCAGATATGCAAACATTTCAAAATATTTCTCACTTAGGAGAGATCAGGTTTACAGAAGTCAAAAACATTTGGAAGTGGTAGGGGGAATTAAAGGAAGTTAATTAGACACAAAATGATTAATTGAAATATAAATTTATTCTGTAGAGTATGAAAGTTTGATTATTTTGAAAGCTCTCAAAGATCAGAACAAGAACTCTTGCCGGCTGCATGTGACCCACAGAGTGTATGTTATGCAGACATGAAGAGATGATTTATTCAAGATCTTTACATAAAAAGTTGTTACTATCATTATAGAAATTATCTGACAATATGTGGTCAGATATTAAAATCTATTTTTAGTACATCACTAGTCAGCATCAATATTAGTTGACCTGTTTCTATTAGAGGATGACCCTTAAATAATACCATCAAGTTACTTATCAACTTCACTGTTCACCTTTGACTTACATCCATTTTCATATAATTTCTCTAATTTCTTTTTAAGATTTTACTCAAAATAGAAAAGGATTCTTTGACATGAAAAAAGTGAAGTGAATTTAAGAAAAGAGCTTAAAAATACTTTTTTTTCCTTGGATATTTATATTGATAGATATTGGTTAGAGTCTATTGTGAAGTGAGCAAGAGTGGAGATGAGGATTTTGAAATCAAAATGACAAGGTTGATTCTTACTGTGACACTTTGTATAGGTAGACATATTTATGAGATTTTTTTCCCTACATTCTTTTGTTTCCAATCTGTGAGTTTCTTTCTACATCTTACTTTCATCTTAATTAAATCTTTTTGGCTTCTTTTTTTTCTGGATGCTATCTCTTCTTTTGTGTGTGTGTGTGTGTGTGTATATCTTACCGGTATGTGTGTGTGTGTGTGAGTGCACATACACATACACTAGGCACAAGTTGCATAAAAGTTTATTGGTAAAATAAAAATGTTGAGCCAAGTTCAAATTCCCAAAAAGTCTGTTTGTATTTCACGTCAGAGATAGGTAAATAGTAGGGCAGACTCAGGTCTCTAGCCTTAGTAAAGTAACTGATCAAGGGAAAAAAATCTGAATTCAACTATTCTTCCAACATGTGTGACAGAGTAAGGCCCATTATTCCCCATACCTTACAGACTTTGAGGAAGTTTTGAGGTAGAGTGATATTATATATATATAGGGTGAAATGCGACAGTATATAAATGTAAAGTAAAGTTGTTGACTGTAGTCGAGGGCGATCCGAAGGCTCCCTTTTCAATAGCTACTACACTGAGGTGTAGAGAAGGGTGCTACTCCATTTTCAGGATCGCTCCACTTTACTCTTGATCCTGAGTGTTAAGCAAGGTGGCATCAAGTACCATTTTTTGAGTCTGTGGTATAACTCGATCTACAAATGAAACCCAGTCTCCTGGACCATTGGCAAATACTCTAAACATTATGCTAATGGCCCAGTTAAATGTAAATGTACAAATATGAGAAAACAAGGTATTCAGATGATAATTTTATACTATAAATAAAATCATCCACTGAATACCTTGTTTTTTTTATATTTGAACATTTTCCTTGAGGGTAGAGTGTTCACCAATGGCCCAAGAGACCAAAGTTCAATCCCAGTTCAAGTCATACCAAAGACTCAAAAAATGGTACTTGATGCCACCTTGCTTTACAGTCAGCATTATAAGGTATGGATCAAGGGTAAAATGGGGCAATCTGGGAAAAGGAGTAGCACCCTCCCTTACACCTCAGTGCAGTAGCTAATGAAAAGGGAACCTTCAGGTTGCCCTTAACTATGGATGCCAACTTTACTTTATATATATAAGTATACACATACAATGGAAAAAAAATCTAGTACAATTCCCCATATAGTACCACTAGAGTGTAATAATCAAGACTGTGCAACTATAGCATAAAATTATTCACAAACTACAATTAAAATCCATTTCTAAAGTCCCTCAAAACTAGTTGTTTAAGACAGATTCAAATATAACTGACACTTTCCCAAAATACCTTTTGATTATCATATACTTGTAAAATACATGTTGAACATAAAATACTTGTATAGATGTTGTATTAAGATACACCCTCATGATAATGAAAGAAATTTTTACAAGAAAAAAGTACATGTATAAGTCATTAATATCTGATTAACAAAAAAATGTATAATTATTTTTCGGACATTTTCTTATCAACTTCAGAACATATGAATAGAATTGACTAATGATGAATTTTTATGAAGAAACATTATTTTTAGCAAAAAGGAAATGGTATAAAAAAAAGAAAGAAAGAAAAGCAAAATGAATTTAACAGGATAAAACAACAAAAATATTAGAAAACTATGATGATAAAAAAGTGGGCTTTTTTAAAAGGCCATTGCTTGAATAACAAAGCATTTGTTATGTTCTTTGTTGTTTTGTTTTTTCAGGCAAGAGAACTGATGTCAGAAAGTGAATGCTTCAGAAAGATAAGGCGATAATATCATCAAACATGTTGGATAAAATTCTAAAGGAAGATTAAATCTATCTATTGCAAAAAATGTTATATTTTATCTATCTATCTATCTATCTATCTATCTAAACTAGCAAAAGTACCCAGTCCATGACCAAATCAAAAGGATCTAATGAACACCAGCAAGTGAGATAGGAAGATGAGAGGAGTAAGCTAAGAATTAAATAAGTATCTTTATTTATAGTTGAAAGATTTCGCTCATTAATTCAAATGAAAAATATTCTTTTATTTTATGAATTTCTTTTTTTTTTTTTAAATTCTTTTTTAGTTACATTTAAAATAATCTATAAAAATGTATAACCCTATACTGGTGAAAGGTTTAAAACATTTTCAAGATTGTTTTTTTGGGGTCTCCAGCAAATTTCCATTTTTTACAATTAATGCTCCGTTACAGAACAATTTTTTAATTGATGATTTTTGAAAAAGCAGCAAAGTTTTAATTCAAATTTTTATTAACTCTCTAAAAATTTAACAATAAAAGAATTCATGTATTACAATATTCTTTTCTTTCAGGAAATTTTTGGCTTTTTACATTTGAAATATTATCTTTAAAAATGTCACCCTAAACTTGAGAGTAATTTGAAAGATTATGATTGTACGTGGTGCCTTCAATAAGTTTCCAGACTTTTTTTGTACAGGCATTTAAAATTGTTGTAGACTCTTGAAAATTCACTGTTATTGCTATACATCTTATGAAATGACTGACCAATTTTTATGATTCCAGGTTCAATTTAATAGCTACAGCAGGAATTGGAATACTCCCTACTAAAGCCTAATTGTCACAGCTGGTCAATTTCAAAAGTCCAATCTGGACGTGAGGACACTTTAGAAGAATGATATGCAATAAAATTCTGTTTTAAACTTGGAAAAAATGCTACAGAAACGTATGGAATGCTTCAAACTGCTTTTCAACCATCTTGCATGAATTGAGCATCAGTGTTTGAGTGGCATAAGACATTTAAGAAAGGCAGGGAGTCTGTGAAGGATGATGAGAGGTGTGGGAGGAGTAAGGAAGTCATTACACCAGAGTTGATTGGTCAAATAAAGAATTTCATGGATAAGGATCATTGTGTGTCTATAGAAACAATAAGTGCATAGTTTGATGTCAGTGTGAGAACTGTACATACAATTATTCGTGAGGAACTGAAGATGTGGAAGATTTGCACGAAGTTTGTCTCATGGGTGCTCAGAGAAGATCAGAAAGAAAGACGTTGTCATGACAGCAGAAAGATGGTCGCGCTGATCAATTCAGATCCCGCAGTTCTTGATGCTCTGGTGACCTACAATGATAGCTAAATCTACGGCTATGACACAGAGACCAAGAGAAAGAGTTCCCAGTGGAAGCATGCTGGCTCTCCCAGACCCAAGAAGGGCAGACAGAGCAAATCCACTCACAAACTTTTGATGATCCCTTTTTTTGACAGTACTGGCATGATCTACATGCATTAGGTTCCCACTGGACATTCAACAAGGAATACTATGTTGAGGTTTTAAGGGAGTTTAGGAAGAGATTCCGTCAGAAGAGGCCAGCACTCTTCAAATCGGGTGAGTGGCATTTCCAGCAGGACAATGCACCAGTCCATAACTCCATCATTGTCACAGACTATTTGACCAAGATTGGCATCAAGACAGTTCCTCACCCTCCCTATAGTCCCGACCTTGCTCCTTGTGACTTTTGGTTATTCCCTAAGCTCAAGGAAAATCTTAGAGGCTGTTGTTATGAGACAATTGAGGAGATGAAAGAGGCTGTGATGAAGGTCATTGACATGCTCACAGAAGAGGACTTCCATGGGGCCTTCCAGAAGTTGTTGGACCGGTACAACAAGTGCATTGTAGCCGGAGGAGATTACTTCGAAGGGGACTAGAGTTTCATGTGTATACTATCAATAAAAGTGCCCGTACGAAAAAAGTCTGGAAACTTATTTAATGAGCCTTGTATTTTACAAAAGATTTTTTTTTAAATATGACAAAAATTTAAGTTAAGTTCTTAATTGCCTATCAACAGTGATAAAAAATTTATGTTTAATTTATTTTCTTTTTTATCCTCTAAAATGTAATGATTAAAAGAAATTGGGAATTTAATCAGTAAAATTCAAAAACTAAATTTTTTGCACTTTTCCTTATTATAAACATATTAAAATGTATACACAATTTTAATGCTCAATGAAATCTCTTTTCTGATTTATAAGCTGACATGTACATACCAAAGCAAACATGACTCCTTTATATATATATATATATATATATATATATATATATATATATATATAGTATTCAAAAAAAACTTTAACATTTCTATGGGAGTTCATTTAGGATATTAGGATTTTAAAGTCTCCATTGCTTCAACAGCCTTGTTAACAGATTATCGGACTTTTCCCCAGGAGGTCTCCAAAATATCACTTCTGCTTTTCAAATAAAAATACTTCCATAGAAATATCAATATCTTTTTAATCACCTGAGGAAGATTCCAAGAGTGTGTTAATAGGGATTATAACTATAACAAAACTGTTTGAAATTATATCATAAAGGCACTCCCATAAAGGTGTTAACATTTTTTCAATTGCTTTGTGTATGCATATATATATATATATATATAGGTCAGCTGGCATCAGTTTTGGGAGATTATGGATCCATGTCTGGATCTCAGCAAAGTCTTTAACAATGTTGCATGGAAGACCAGCAGTTATCCATGCTGCAAGTCTTCCTCTTTTCATGACACTGATGTCCATGGGAAGGGCAACTGATTGATTTTAATGTTAAGTCAACCCATCTATGGTAATTTTATGTCAAGAGGTTAGGGAATAGTGTTCGTTGTACATTCATATTCCCATTTCCTGTGTAGTTGTTTCTTGAGAGTTTTTTTTTTTCATATACAGATACAAAGAATTTTCAAACAGATATAGTGGACCTGGGAGTAATGACAATGAAAGACTACTCCACACTTTCCAGAGCTCCAAAACTAGAGCCTTACCATCAGATACAGTTCAGTGTAATACTCTGATCACTCCCTTTTTGGGGGTATCGCACCCCTCTGCAGGTCAGTGTATTGTAAGCTTCACTCACAGGACAGATTAGAAGGTTAAGGTGCAACATGACTTAGCATTAGTGATATAAGAGTTGCCTAAATAAAGTTGTCCACAATGTCAATTAATATGGAAACTGACTTGAAGATAAAACATTTACACCAGAGCTTGTGAGAAACAACTGGTTTTAAAGATGTTTTTAAAAAAAACAATTTTATTCACTGTTTGGAAACAATCTTACACTATATAAGTGCAACTCATTTAAGGACTCCAGTTCCTGGTTTTGCCATACCATTGCAGCAATTTACTCTGTCACACTGGTAAGGGGTTTGAGTTCAAAGTTTTTCTTCTCCTAGACTGGTTGCTTTACCAAAGCTAGAGAGCTCAGTTTACCCATGGCTGGAGATGAATTCATACCTTTCCCAAGAGTTCTCATCTTTAAAGCTTCATAATTTCTGGAGAGGTTAAACTCCATGGTAATACATGTGGTTGATATAGCTGCCAGACATCTTGCTCATGCTTGTTATTGCACAACAGCCTCTAAAAAGAGGGTGGTTTGTATGTGTGTGTAGCACAAGCACATACCATCATTTTCATTGTTACTACCTTTGTGTAGATATCACTTCATACTCATTTATGGTATGTTTTGTGTATAAGTCTCTAAAGGATCAGCTTCTTACAAGATGTAATTATCATCATCTACATGAGGGTAAGTCAATGTTCATAGTATTATACATTTAGCAGTTGATTATTTTTATCTGAAAATTCCTGTAAAATAAGTTTGTTTGTTTTGTTGTTTAATGGCATATCAACCTTCTTGGGTTATTTAATGCCAAATCCATCCTTCTAGAAGAACAGTAGTAGTATTATTTAACCCATAGCTGGGATGATAAGGAGGTTCATACCTTTCCCAAGGGTATTTGTCCGAAAGTGAACATAATAGCGTGACTGGAGTTCGAACTTGCTTACTATGATTCCGCAGTTCAGTGCTTTAACCATTACACCATGAAGACACCCCCTGTATAATAAGTGATTTAATAGATTAAGTACAATGAAAAAAAGGAGATTAGGTTGAAAAATGAATATTTGTTGTATGACAAATGTTCTTTTTCATCACTAAACTACAAATTTATTTATTTACCTACATGGACGTATTTTTACTGAGCAGGTTCTCCCTGTTGTTTAGTTTTTAGAGCTAATAAAAATGGATATACCACTGAACTTTATATATATATATATATATATATACATTTGAAAGAGAGAGAGAGAGAGAGAGAGAGATTCTATGTGTGTGTGTGTGTGCACACATGCATATGTGTGTGAAACATAGTCACTGACAACTGCTATGTTGGTGATAGCTGATCATCTGATGAGAGAGGAGAAACACCAAAAAAACTTGCCTCAATTATGGGGAAATGGATAACATACATAAAGTGAAAGGTAGCTTCTTCATTCTAATAGGAACCAGCTCTTCTCACATCTTTAAATGGTTCAATTACTCTCAGTCCACACAATCATTGGTCTCCTCATATCTATAGCCACCAAAGAAAGAGAAAATGGAGAAACCCAGCTGCTTTTATTAAGGTTTACAGAACAGAGAACTAAATCAAGCATATCTTGTTACACCAAGGACCACTAGATGAGATTTTAAACTTTGTCAACTTATCTCTCTTCTCTCTAGCTGCAGCTTATTTTTAATGATTTATCTATTCATGTCCTGATGCCATTTACTTACAATATTGCATGTGTTACCCCTAGTATGTAGCATTCTAGCTCTCCCAATTTGAATGTCTTGTGTATGGGTAATCACTAAGAAACACAGAAGGAGAGAGATCAACCAGAAGCCTCACAATGCAAAAGATTCTTTGAAGTTTACTGTGAACATAATGTCAACATGAGCTAAAAAGAAAAATTATGTAATCCAACCACCCAGTCAATTTTAAGGCAATAGTGAATGATTTTTCAGTTCTTGTAAGCTGAACATATTTACTGTATTTTTTTTTTGTTTTGCTCTCTTATACTGATCTATGTTTTTCTTTATAATTTGTTTTCAATTAATTGGTGTGTCCTATAGACAGACACACATACATCAATGGACATTCCACCAACTAGTCTTTTTGAATTTTTTTTGTTTACCCATCCTCCACCCATTTTCTCATTCTATCCATCTGTACTGGTTCATTCCCTTGATTACTTCTTATTCTCACAATTCTCTTTTCTTTTACTTTTCTATCTTTTTTTTTTTTTATACATTACTTCCTTTTATTTGTTTCTTTATTTCCAGTCTTTTCCTTCCTGACTTGACCTTTTCATTTTTTTTTCTAATTGTCCTTTTTTTTGCCATCACTTTCTTTTTGAATTTGCTCTTTTATTTCATTTCCTTTTCTTTTCACTTCCTTACTGCTGCTCAGATTTACTGACAACATCATTCTTCATCTATTTTACTCTATCAATTTCCTTGGGCAAACTTCACAACATCAATAACAAAGTCATTTTCATTCTGTAATTGTTGCAAACAGACAAAAAGTAAATCAATCAGCAGTAAATTAAAGCATTCTTCAGAAAGTTCGGGAGGTGGGGGGACAAGGGATTTGGCAAAAAGAGATGCGGGTATGAGGGGAGATGCATGCAAATTAAGAAAAAAAAAAACCTGTCTTATTCTACTGCAAAACAAAAAAACAAAAATGACAAAATCTTTGTTTTTTATTTTTCTTACTTCTTTTTCATTTTGTTTTAAGTCATTTCTGTAACATTTCTGTTTTTCTAATTTGGGGATTTGTTCATTTTATTTTCTTATCATTTTGATGAATGAGAAAGAATTCACTTTTTTTAATTTTTCTGATTTTATTCTTCAATCTTGTTTATTTAAATCTTTGTCTTATTCAGTTATAACTTTTTACTTCCTTTCCAATTTCTTCCATTTCTTTTTTTGTTTAAGTCCTTTTTTTTTCATTATGCCATCTCATTATTTATATAGAGAAAAAATGTATCTTTTTTTGCTTGCATGTTTAAATCCAAACAAAATATTAGAGACCTTTTGAGAATCATAAGCATAATGAAGAAAAAAGGGAACAGGTATCTTTTATTATCACACCCCACTACGTGTATGAAAAGATTGTCCCTTGCAAGTAGAATGTAGAAATTTACATACAGATGTACCACAGGAATGAGCTAAATCAGCAGCTTTACATTTTAGACAATTAATTCTTTAAATCATCAATGTATTTACCCAACCCCTCTACCACAGGATGCAACACAAGGTCGTTTTCAGTGGAGTATTATTGGTTTGGATTCAGAGTTTTCCTTCTTGACCAGTTCACATATGAAAGCTAAAAAGCCAAGCCTGTCTTACTATTTACCCATAGCTGGAAGAGAACAAATGGAGTCATGCCTTTCACAAGAGCACTAATGTGAAGTAAAATGTAAAAAGCTTGTCTTGAATTTGAACTCAGTTTGTCAAGTCCATTTCCTAAGTTGATAACCATTACACAACACACCTCCAATTATCTTCTGGTAAATAAGTAATTATATTTTAAAAGAATGCAACTGAAAGAAATGAGAAAGATAAAAAAAATGGAGTATAAATCTGCTCAGCATGTGGGCCAATGGAATACATGAAAATCAATTGAATGTTCCAGGAACTAGTTTTGTATCAATTGAGAACAATGACAGATTGAATGATCTTGTTAGAATATACCATCTATCAATGTAAGTTAATATCTATCTATCCGAGTCTTTACTTTTCTATATATGTTAAGGTCTGTTTGGTAGATGATATATTAGAGTATTAGCTTCCAGTGCTTTGTGATGGATATTTTGTTTTGTTTTGGTTGCTTTGTTTAATGGCATATCAACCTTCATGGGTTATTTAATACCAAAGCCATCCTTGTAGAAGAACAGCAGTGATACTATTTAACATTTTGCTTGGGGAAAAGGGGGTTCATACTTTTTCAAAGGATTACTGTCTGAAAGTGAATATAATAGCACGACTGGAGTTTGAACTTGTTTACTTTGAGACTGCAGTCCAGCACTTCAGCCAGTATGCCATGGGGACGCCTGCCCATCATCAAGTAGTGAAAATAGTCTGAAACAAGACCTATATATATGTTATAAATGTCAAAAGAGATTCCAAGGATTCCTGAGAAGTCCAAGAGAAAATATCCTATACTACTGTAACCGGCTCATTGGTTCTAGTGGGTAGAGTGTTCGCCAATGGTCTGGGAGACCTGGGTTCAATCCCAGGTCGAGTCATACAAAAGACTTTAAAAAATGGTACTTGATACCTCCTTGCTTAACACTCAGCAATATAAGGTACATATCAAGGGTAAAGTGAAGCAATCCAGGGAAAGGAGTAGTGCCCTCCCCTACACCTCGGTGTAGTAACTATTGAAAAGGGAGCCTTCTGGTCACCCTAAACTTAGGTCGCCAACTTTACTTACTGTAGCACCACCACTTTTCCCAACATCCTTTTGAAAGGCTGATATGGTTTCTTAAAACCACAAAAGAGACAAAAACAAGTTGGTTGGTTTTACAGATGTGTCAAACCCTTGTTAGGTTATTCAATGCCAAAGTCATTTTTCTTTTAGGGGAAGGCGGGGTGTCAACAATTATATGGTTTAGATTAGACTGATTGATTTTAACAGCATGTCAACAGCGGTCAGTTATTGTCATAGGAAGTGGACTTGGCTACTCATGTTTAAATCCTAAACAAGATTGTTCTTCATGTAGGGCTAATACACTTGGGAAAGGTATGAATCCAACTATCCACCAATTATGGGTGAACAGTAGGTCAGACTAGCTCTTTTACTTTAGCATGGTAACCAATGTAGAAAAAGGAAAACTCTGAATTTAAACCTTTTATAGATCTGGAGAGAGATGGGCTTCACCAACTTATTTCTCCCCAAGACACATTACTAAGTAGCATCCACATTGCCAAATAGATTATGGAATAAGTTTTCATCAACTTGTCCAGGGTTATTTTATGCCTAGAGTTTAAGAAATTGCATTCATTTTACATTCATATCTATATTTTTGTGTAGTTTATTAAGTGTTTTTTTTTTTTTTTTGCATATGGTTATGTGATATGACATATTCTTCTCTAATACAAATAATTTAGGGCCTTGTGCTCAATTTTGAATGTAACAATTTGAAATTTCTAATATAAATAATTTGCACACAGTTGTATCGTTTCAATTAACTAATAATAATAATCTGTAGTAAATGATTGAACAGTTCTGTCTGACCAAGAGAAGGGACCCACATACTATTACTCTAGGTTAGCAGGAACTTGGAAGTAATTGAAATGTAGGAGTTCTCCACATGCTCAAGATTTTCAAAACTGAAGCCTCGCCATCAGATATCATAGCCAGAATATCCCCTTGCAAGGGATATAATCAGTGCATTCTAAACCTTACCAACAAGACAGTCAAGCAAGAATACAGTTTCAAGTAACTAATAATACAAATCATTTGGTAAAAATGTTTTTTTTGATACAGCTTCAATGTTGATATTTTTTTAACATACACTGTAGATAATAAATGAACCCTCCAAAAGCAGACTAGAATAATAGATTTGCATTGAGCATGCACAAGAAGGTAACAAGTATTTTATTATAATCCTAGCACGAAGTGGCAGCTGACAATAATGGAAATTAATGACTATGACAAAAATCTTAAACAGCACTCAATTCAAATAATAAAACAGAATCCTGTTTATCCATTTTTCACCACAATTTTTCTATAACAACTGAATGGAATTTAAAAGCCAGAATGAAGATGCTTTTTTTTTCTTGCAGAATTCATTCATGAATAAACTAACTTAATGTCAAAATTCTCATCTGATTATATATGCGTATTTACCCAACCACTCCGCCATGGACAGGATGTAACACAAGGTCATTCTTTAAACAGGGTAAAGTTGATTTGAATTCAGTTTTCTTTCTCCTGGACTGGTTTCCTAACCAAGGCTAAAGAGTACAGTCTTCCCTACTATTCACCTATGGCTGGGAGATGAATAGATTCATACCTTTCCGTAGAGTATTAGCAGAAAGTGAAATGCATACAGCTTCATTCTGATTACATGAGCGAATATATATATATATATATATATATATAAATATACATACACAATATTGTCATTCACCTGATGATAAGCAGTCTATTATATGTGAAACTCAGAGTCCTGAGTAGTATTTAACATTATGAACATATTATATATATATATATATATTATATAAATAGTTTGTTATATTTGTAAATAAAGAGTGCTTAATATCACTGATAGAGTATATATATCTAAGTTAGTGTTGCATAGACACAAAATGCTTCATCTGATGATCATATAGACAAGAAATTATCAGTCATCAAGCACTGTTGACTGAAAATTTAGAGATTTTGATCAGATTAATTAATCTGTTTATCTGTTAAGTTATACATTTCCTCAGTCTTCAGATATTGCTCAAATAAATATATTCCTATGATGTGCTATTTTTACAGGTTTGCAGTTATATATATATATATATATATATATATATATATATATATATATATATATATATATATATATGGACACTACTGGAGAAGTAAGGACAAACTCATAAGCAATGTACACCTGTGGAACCCGTCACATAGACAAACAAGGTTTGTATGACCAGCTAGAAGCTCTCTACAACACCTCTGTACTGATACAGGATGTAGCATGGAAGACCTGCCGGGAGTGATGGACAATAGACAGGTGGTGAGAGAGGGTCAGGGAAATCCATGCAAGTGGCATGAGATGATGATGATGATGAGGAGGAGGATATGTTTTCATACATACATATGCCCACAGACACGGGAGTCTTTGATAAAGTTCTAAGCTTCACCCAGAAAAAAAAGAGCCTAGCTGAATGTTTTTTCTTGTGAAAACACACTACCATCTCTTCTGGAACTAGATAAATCTGGATTAGTTTTTCTACTTTTATAAGAAGTGGTAGTGGGTTGAAACAACAAAAATGTTCAGCTATACACTTCTTTCTGAGTGAAGCTTAGAACTTTTTGAACGACCTTTGTAAAGTAAAGTAAAGTTGGCAACCATAGTCAAGGGTGACCAGAAGGCTCCCTTTTCGATAGCTATTACACCAAGGTGCTACTCCATTCCCTGGATTGCTCCACTTTACCCTTGATCCTCACGTTATAGTGCTGAGTGCTAAACAAGTACCATTTTTGGGGTCTTACGTATGACTCGACTTGGGATTGAACCCCGGTTTCCCGGATCATTGGCAAACACTATACTTTTTAGACCAATGGCCTGGTATGCATACATACATAATGAGACATGATATTTGGATAATCAAAATATTACATTCAGTCTGAATGGAAACCCCACATCATTCAGTTGCAAATTTGACAAGAAATTGCTTTATTCTCTATGTCAAATAATTTTTAGTGTATTGCTCAAGTAAAAATCTTGCTATGATACAATATTTGAGGAGTTACAGTTTTATTTATATAACATGAGAATTTTAGTATAGACATGAAAAAGAGAAAGAGAGAAGGAGATATTGGCAACCAATCAATCAATTCTGTTAACTTTGACAAGTCACTACTGTTTTTATAATCATCAAATCATCCTGATAGCAAGGAGTTCTCTGACTCTCACCATCCGTCCCTATCGTCTATTACTCTTGGCAGATCCTTGAGATTGCATCCAGTGTCCACACACATAATAATATATGTTAGTCTTTGCTGGTCAGCCAAGCCCACAAAATAGCTGCTGTACAGCCACTTACAACTAAAATGAACAAGACACGCAGGGCACTGCTGGAGAAGTAAGGATGAACTCATAAGCAACATTCTCTTATAGTCTTCAGTTTTTATAATAAATGTTACTACTGTACTGTTACTGACTACCCCACCCAGCATATATATATATATATATATATATATATATATATATATATATATATCAGAGCCATTCAATAAATGAGGTGAATTTTGCCAAAGAAATTGGCAATAGGAAATAGTTTACATTTGCACCTGTTTCAAGGAAATCAATAGTGATGAGTCCTTTCAGATTCCAGTAGACTGTCAGCATGATCTTCATTATTGACCACTATCGTTTTGATTCAGGTTTCAAGTAGCAAACTCATGCTTTGTTTATTTTTGAACGTTTTTTTAGCTGAAACATGCTTCTCCATACACATCATACATTCTTCTGTAAATTTCACATGGTTCTCAGCCACCAACACTTTCATGACAGATCTCAAGCCTGGAGAATACTGATTTGTGGTCATTTTGAATAGCCTCAAAACAAATTTTTTTCAAGATTAGAATAACTTTTGCTATAAACCAAATCCAACCAAAGCAGTGTTTACATTTATGGAAAAAAATTAAGAAAAAAAAATCAATTTTGCTTTTTTTTCAAAAAAATTACACTTATATGACTGGCTCATTGGCCTAGTGGGTAGAATGTTCGTGAATGGTCCGGGAGACCTGGGTTAAATCCCAGGTCACCCAGACTAAAGAGTTTAAAAATGGTACTTGATACCTCCTTGCTTAACACTCAGCAATCCAGGGAAAGGAGTAGTGCCCCCCCAACACCTCGATGTAGTAGTTGTCTAAATTTCTGAGACAAAGCTGAACAATTCAGAGTGAATATTAAGTTTATAAGTCCCAAAAATTCACTCTGAATTGTCCAGCAGGACACATAGCATAACAGTTATAGGCGTTGGTTCCCCAAGCTTCTAAGGAGATAATCATCTGGGGGTTGCAGGTTCAATCCTGACTGCAGGTGAGTAACAATACAGGAATACTTAACACTTGTATCTGGTTATGGCTAACGGAATCAGATTCAATAAAGGACGTAGTTCGAAGTTCCGTGAAGGTCCCCGAGTTCGACAAACACCTGAAGAAGACCGGAGGACATATCGGCTGAAACGTTGTAGAAATAACAATAAAGATGAAGACAATAGTCCGAAAACCCTTAATGATAAAAATTGCTGAAGTAGCTATTGAAAAGGGTGCCTTCTGGTCGCCCTCGACTACAGTCGCCAACTTTACTTATTGAATGACCTGTGGATGTATGTGTGAGTGAGAGAGAGAGAGAAATATAAACCTTGATTAAAAGTGTACTTAAAATTTAAAAATGAATTTAAGGTAGCATTTTCCCTCCTAAAAATAAACAAGTTTGAAACATATTTCTCATATCACTATCAGTTACACAAGAAATGAGTCATTTTTGGAAAAACCTATCTTGAATTAGTTTTTAAATCAATTCTAACAGCATTTTTAATTGTTTCTAAAAGACATTTTACACTCAATGAGCGCTTGTCATTAATACTGAGCATTATATCAACAAAGAACAAATAAATTGTAGTGTTTCAAAAAATTTGATATCATTTGAGATGTGTCAAGTGTATGAAAGAGATGGATATCATTTTGTAATCTAAGAACTGAAGGTTATCAAATTTTGACAACATATCTAGAAGCAACTAAACATTTTATTTTTAATATTCAAACATCTTTTCTTAACCAGCAAATGGCATTTCTATACCTGAAAAGAAAAAACATTAAACATTAAACACTGAATTCTGAATTGTCTCTACACATGTTAAAATTCGAGATCATTTGGACAAGAATTGGAGAAGTTATTAAATTATGAAATGATATCAATTTTTCTGAAACACTGTATTATATATATATATATATATATATATATATATGTATGTGTGTGTGTGTGTGTGTGTAAGTGTGTGGTGGCTGTCAACTTGACTGACCAATTTGAAGCAGTGCTGACCATTTAGGTTTGATTTGCTTGTCTATTATGGGCCTAAAATGGCTTATAAGACCAGCTTTTGATTTAAAATGACACTGACATAAGTAACATGACAAAGAATTGATGGAGCTGGAATTGAGTTAGCATTATTTTGTCAGCTTTGTGAATTTTTAGATAATTCATATACCCAGTCTTCAAAAACAAGACATATATATATATATATATATATATATATATATATATATAGAGAGAGAGAGAGAGAGTGTGTGTGTGAGGGAGTGAATGAATGAAAGGGAATTGTTTCTAAATCAATAAATCAAGTGGAAAGAGTACACATGGGTAATCATAGTTTCAATAAATGGTTGCAATATTCATTATATAGCAAATGAAGACCAATATGAGCACCAAATGACATAGTTCACTTAAATCGCGATATGTCTCAGCTGATCGTTCATTTTTTTTTTTTTTTTTTTTTTCAATGAATAATAATCATCTGGTTTGATTAGAAGCAATATTAATACTGCTTCATATCGGCATTCAATCAAATAAAGGAGGTCAACAATTAGGTACGAACAATATCTGCTCCTTCACCATTTGATTTGCTTAATAAAAAAAATGCATAATTTTAGATTCTATGTGGATTAACTTTATTAATCTTGTCTTAGAGCTTCATTCAGTTCTACTGATAAAGTCTATGATTTTTTCAACTGCAAATTCTAATAAATCTTCCATTTTAAATATGATATATAGTATATATATCAGTTGGAATGTTCGTAAAATCCAGTTGTACAGTATTGGACAAAAAACAAACAGCTGACATGAAAAATTTGATTACAACAATTGATGTAGTTTATGACAAGTTAAGACTATTTATGACCACTTAATATTTGATAGGGTATCCATTAGCAAAGGACTAATCACAAATTAGGATATCAAATCAGGGAAAAGAAGATTCTAAGAAATTTCTGAACTTTTAATATTTCTGAGATTTTTCTTTTTTAGAAAATTATGACTTTTTGCTGCAACTAAGAGATCTTTGACAACAGTAATCAACGAAAATAATCACTTCCTATGTGCATGTAAACCCAATGAAGTTTTATTAAAATTTGTAACCATAATGAAGAAATGGTTAAGTTTTCTTTTTGTTTTTTTTATGTATATTACTTAAATTCTATATTGATAAATAGGTATGAACTAAAAAAAAAAAAAAAAAAAAAAAAAAAAAAGAAAGAAAGAAAGAAAAAAAAAAAAGCGGTTTTTGCAACATTAAAAAGTGCCAATTTAAAAAATTTACAAAAAAATCAGTTATCAGATTTTGATAGAGTTTTCAGTAATTTAAAGTAAAAAAAAAAAAGAACAAGTTTCTTTTTAAAGAATTTTCTACTTGGTGGGAACATGTCCACACCAATATATTCAATCTCCTTCTTCATTAATTTAATTGAATATTTTCATTGATCAATGTGTCATTGAATACATCTTATTCATCATTTTTACAACAAAATATGTCACGTATTCATATAGGCATCTTACTTTTTTGGAAGTGGAAAAATAAGAAAATAAGTGAAATATTGCTCTTCTAGACAATTTATTTCTCCAAACACTTTGTTAAAGTATAAGTGATACAGCCATACAGTAGTAGTGACACAGCTACAACTTGGAAGAATTCCTGCTTTATTTTATCAGAGGGATCAGATTTCCATATGGTAATTCAACTGTCTATAGAAGTCCCTGCCTTACTTATGCATATGTTGTCATTGGTTCTAATAGATGAGATATTGCTACCAAAATCTATGGTCTGGTCTACTAATTTCAGAGCCTTGTTATTTAATGAGATGGCACCATCTTGATTTAGCAGTGTGATCTAACCAGCAAAAACTAACATTCATCAACTCTGTGTGGACACTAGATGCCATCTAGTGGATTTGCCAAGAGCAATGACTGAAGTTGAGAAAAAGAGTCAAAGGCATCCATGCTGTTGGCATGCCATGATGATGATGATGAGGCAAATTTTCAGCTTTATTTGAAATATGTTTTTAGTCAAGTTCAATCTTTCACCTGCTGAAATTTGAGGCCCTTCTCCAAAAAATTTATTATTATCTATATTAATGATAAAGAAAAAAATTATATATATATATATGATTTTATGAATTAGTGTTAAAGAATAAAAGCTGATGATAAAATATTTTTAAAAATCAATCCTTGAAGGAGTGTGGCTTTCAGCTATAGTTCATTTAGCCTATAGTTAAGTCCAGCACTGATTTTAGTTATTTAGTCAGTAAAAAGAAAAAATTATTTACAATAGATTTTCTATTCTTTTAGATGTTTATAAACTTCTTTTAACCCTTGATTAAATTCTTTTATTTACTTTCTTTCATAGACTGAGATTTTGTTATTTAAGGTAAAAACACTGACATGTTGAAAAAATATATTCAGCTAATATTTCTAGTAATTTTTTTCTACGTGGCTTTTGAATGGTTGATATTTTTGGTAAGTTTGCAAGCATTATATAATGTTTAGAGCAGTATAATCCTTTTGATAATTAACTGCTTCACTGAGAAGTTTTTTTCTTCATATCCAAAACAGTTCAGCATATATTGCTTTGTTCAAGTCTTCAAGGTTTTATTTCTTTAGCAAGATACACTATCGTTTTTTGTTTTGTTTTTTGTCATTTATATGAATATACCATTTTGGAAGCATAATCCTCAAACCACCATAAGCATTATTATCCTTTACCTCTCCAATACTTCTGAAAGTGAGGTGTAAACTGAGTCATACAATATGTCACCAAAGTAATGTAAATAAAACACAGGAACTGACAAATTAACAAGCCAGTTTAGGCTAAAATAGATGAAAGTAGATTTTTCTTATTTTCATATAGCAAAATAAATAAATAAAAAACTGATAAAACATAATTTTTTCATTTTTCAAATATCATCATGATTATCATGTCAAGCTGATGGTATGGATTACCTTGACTCTCACCATTTGACAATTTTTGATATGAAGACTCAAGACCTCCACTCAGGATATAGGCTATGTGAGTACGACATTGGAGGTAATCAAGGTCACCTGAGGTCAAATTAAAATTTCAAGTTTTAATCATTGAAAACTTTTATAAGAATTTTCTCTATTCATCTTTATAAATGGCACAAGGATTTTTTTTTACTATTAACTAATTCTTATACAAGTTTTAGCAGTTTAAAACACTTTAATTTTGAAATTCTGCCAAAAATTAATTATTCTAAAAAGAACAAATGAAAAAAAAAATTCCATCCCAAAATTCAAGAATTTTTTTTTGTTTTTTCCACGTAATCACACCATCACTTAAATTCAAGAACTTTTGTACAAAACTGACTGATTTGGTTTAGTTTCTTTATTTTTAATGGCATATCAGCCTTCAGGGATTATTTAATGCCAAAGCCATCCTTGTAGAAGAACAGTAGTGGTACTATCTAACTCATAGCTGGGAGTATAAGGTGGTTCATAAATTTTCCAAGGGTATTAATCTGAAAGTGAACATAATAGCTTGACTGGAGTTCAAACTAGTTTAGTTGGGAAGGAGAGTCTGAAACCCCTTGGACCCCCATCTACCTCACCAAAAAATATGCACTTGCTTTGTGTTCTGTTCAAAGAAATATATTCAAGTACATATTTTAACTATGAAGTCATATTTGAAGTTATTTTCCCTAGGGAATGCTGCATATCTCAGCTAGTAATATATATTTACTTAATTTTATCTGGCTCTTCTTTTATCTCTTCTAAAAGTTAATGATAAGTAAAGAAAATTAAATATTCTTCTAAAATTGTATCAATAATAAAAAGGAAAGAATGCGTTAATATATTTTTTAAGCATTCAATCTGTTCATACAAGACTGCTCAGCATTTTAATTCAATTGTTATTGAGGTGGGCAATAAAGAAATTGATCTGGGATTTTTTCTCCTTTACTCTTCAGGAAGCCTTTCCAAATTCAAGTGATTGATTGTATCAAAAAACAACCAACACAATTCAAAAAGTCCCCAGGGGTGTGGGAAATGGAGCAGCAAATGGCAAAGAAGAGACACTAGTTTAAAAAAAAAATAAAGAGAGATCCTAGAGTTGTTCAAATGATGGCCTTTGGACCTGTGTTAAGTTATGTGATTCAGTACAAATGCATATCAATCAAACACTATGAGCACAAAACAAATAGATTTTTAAAATCTCTCCAATTGGTGGGGGTGGTGAGCTAAGACAAATATCAAGAAATTTCAAATTGACTATGGAAGTAACAGATTTCAGCAGTTTCTGCTTAGCATGTAAAGCTGTTATAGGCAACTGGTTATAATCTAAGTGTTCATTCATCTCTTTTTTAAATTGTGGCATGCCAGTAGCGAAACATTTTGTCAAGATATCCAAAATACTATAATAACTGTACAAGAATAAATTACTTATATATATATATATATATATATATATATATATATATATATATATATATTGTAGGAGTCATTTATATCAAATGCTATATTCTCATTATTACAAATAAGATAAATACCAAGAAAATATGTTGTTAAATAAAATTTACATGTATATAATCCATTATCATCCATAAATAAGAACACACCAAATATTTTTTCTAAACAAAAGATACTAGGATTTTATTATTTCTAGTGGAACATTATAAAATTAAAACAGATATTAGGCATTATTTATTACTAAACTCTACAGAACTGTAGCCAACAACTGAAAAGTGAAAATTAATCCCAAGGATAACATTTGAGAAACTTATAAGAAATACAATGACAAAAATCATTGGAATAAGTGCGTTGGATGCCAAAGTGACTATTTTTTTTTAAATTAATGTTTCATTCATTCTTTGTTTTTGTCTTGGTAAATATAACTTCATTCTCAATACTTTTTGAATACACCTGAAACATAATATGTCACCATAATTGAGCAAAATGGTACATCATAGCAAAATTTTTATTAAAACAATATACTTAAAAGGCTGTAACTTGGAGAATAAAGCAATTTCCAGTCCAATTTGGACATAAATGATAATTTTGAAGGGTCTGGATTCATGCTGAGTCATTTTTTAAATCATTCTTCATATACTATGAATGGCCAATTAGAATCCTTCACTTCTCTGTGAACAGAAGCATCAACATGGAGTACTGTTTAAATCAGAATCCAACAAATCCTAGCCCAATTGGTTGGGGCTGCAGAATACACCGACAGCATCTTTGCAAAGGAGTAAGACTGACAATCTGATGGTGAGGCTCCAGTAATGCTGGAGGTTTGGGGAATGTTGTATACTCCTTCATTGCCATCACTCCCAGGTCCACTCTGGCCCAAAATGGTAGCATTCGATAGGCTCAAAAAAATGAGCACCAGCTCATTTAAAAATATAATCTAGAAAATGTGTTTAGGAGTCATATATTTGGTATGTGTGTATAAAAAGGATTTGGCATTAAATAACCTACAATGGTTGATATGCGATAAAACCAAACCAAACCAAATAGATCCATGGGTAATCTACTATATTCTAAAAATTGTCTGATCAACAAGATACTTCTGAGTTCTCTATGATGTGATTTATTTTATTCATATAAAGTCTTAAAATACCCAACAGTTCCAAATAGAAGGTACAGAGATTCAATAGACAGATAATAATGTATCTATTTGTAACTGAATCATTGGGAAAACAGGAAATTTTAACATGAATAAGATACCACTCAGTTTGCATCATCATCAAGAAGAAGAAGAAGAAAGTAAAATTACTTTCAAGTTAGTTTGGCTACAAGGAGCCAAGTAATTGGTACTTTTTGGATATCCCAACTCCAAAAATTTGCAGATTTTTACATATACCACTACAATTATTTCTCTTGATTTTTACTCGTTTGAAATCAAATCAAGTCTGATGCAAGTAAGTGATAAGTTAGTGTTACATTACTAAAAGGATGATAAATCAGGGGAGAGAAAACCATACAAATTAAATAATGATCTATCTTTAGGGGAGAGGGGTCAAAATGATATTAATTTGCAAAAAAAAAATGATGACAATAAAACAATGATTATTAATATTTTTCATATTTTATTTTTTTTATATAAAAAATTAATAAGGAATTAGATAAATTTTTGGATTTTTGTTTCTTGAAAACTGCCAATAATTTAAATAATGGTTGGTATTTTTTTAATAGTCACATAATGATTTCTTATTCTTTTTATTTTGTTAATAATCACATAATTTTCAATAAATAACATTAAAAAAAATAATAACAATAATGGTTTGTTTGTTTTTTTCTTAATAATTGCATCAAGTTGTTCGTTATTTTTGCTTTTGAAATTCATTCAGTAATGAATGCAATTATTTTTTAAATATTTCTATTTTAGTCTATTACTTCACTTCATTTAATTTTTGGAATTTTCAAAGAAAAAGTATTTCTGAATGAGAAAATATATTTATCATAAAGATAAGTTCTCAGAGATCTAAAATCCTTGAAAAGATTTTGAAAAGCAACACTTCTTGTAGAAAATATGCTCTTAATTATAAAATGAAAAATTCATTAAAACTAAAACTTTTCTTCTTCTTTTTTTTTGGGGGGGGGGACAAATTTGGAAAGCTTTAAATTGCCTTTTTCATCAAAATATACTAAAAATACTATTGTGTTATGAAAAAAAAAAATCCAGAATAATTAACTTTTAAAAGATTTTTTTTTTTAAATTTTTGTTTTATTTTGATGATAAAAATTTTAATTTATCTAACATTAATCTATCTAAGCAGAGTTATATACAGTTTTATTTTGTTCGCCAATGGTCCAAGAGGCTAGTGTTCAATCCCAGGTCACGTCATACCAAAGACTTTAAAAATGGTACTTGATACCTCTTTGCTTAACACTCAGCATTATAAGGTACATATCAAGGGTAAAGAGGAGCAATCCAAGGAAAGGAGTAGCGCCCTCACCTACACCTTGGTGTAGTAACTATTAAAAAGAGAGCCTTCTGGTCACCCTTGACTATGGTCGCCAGCTTTACTACTTTTATTTTGATACATAAAACAATAGTTTTTTTATATAACTTTTATAACTGGACTGCAACACTGTTAGAAGCAAATTCAAACTCCAGTCATGCTATTACATTTACTTTTAAACTAATACCCTTGGGAAAGGTATGAACTCCCTTATGCCCCTAACTATAGGTTAAATAGCAGCACTACTTCTCTTCTACAAGGATGGATTTGGCATTAAATAACCCACAAAGTTTGATATGCATTTGAATAAAGAAACCAAAGCAAAGTAAATCAAAAACAAAGAAATAAACCCAAAATTCTTAAATGTCTTTTGTTTATTTAGCAACAAGATGAAACTTTTTTTATCTTTAGCTAAAATGTTATCCCCTCTCTTAGGCATGATTAGCAATTTGCACATCAAGAATTCCAATGATTTACTCAACAAAATCAATAATATAAACATAGAAAACAAATCTCTAGCCAGTCTTAAGTAAAGTAACCATATAATTGTGTATAAATTATTAGTAATAGGAATATTTGATACCATAGAGTCGTGTGTTAACAAATGATTATACACAAATAAAATAAGTGCTATAGAACAATGAAAATCTAATAAGGATAATGATTAAACAATTATAACTGCATAGAATATATTGACTGTATGGCCTAGAGGGAGAGAGAGAGAGGTAAGACCCTTCCTCAAAGGGGTGTCCTGTGTATGATACTAAATGGCATGGTAAGGCTACAGATCTAGAGATATTATAGGGAGTGTGGAATACCCATTCTTTGCCATTACTCCTAGGTTCCAGAGTGGTAGTATCTCTTAGGATCCCATCTATGGGTCAAATAGATCTGCTTAAAAATTGTTAGAATTCAATAAGACTGTATGCAAAAAATCTTAAAAAACAGCTGCACAAAAACATAAATATGAACATATAATGAATACAATTCCCTAACCTCTATGCATGAAATAACCCTAAATGGATTGACATGCCATTAAGATCAATCAAACATTTCAGCCCTAAATAACTCATAAGGAATTGAGATGCCTATTAAAAAAATAAACCAAACCATACAATGATCTATACTCCTTGTTTTTAATAAAAATGTATCTACTGTAAGGAAGAAAAAGATTATACACCACACTTTGAATAATAATAATAATAATAATAATAATAATAATAATAATAATAATAATAACTAGAAAACAAAAATGGGAAGAAAAACAACTGTATGGATATTTCAAGGGACAAACAAACAAAATCTCACACAAAAAGACTTGGACAGGATTAAGAAAGGGAATGAAAACCTTAAGAGAGAAACTGAATCTCTTCTAAGAGCAGGACGAAACAACACAATAAGGACAAACTATGAGTTAAGGCAAAAATAGATAAGATGCAAAAAAATAACCAATGTAGGTCATATGGTGATATAATAAGTAAATGCAGCAAATTATAACTAGAATCTGTCTTGGAGAAGGAGACACAAAATTTTCTGGGGTTTTGAGATGCAAACAGATCACCTAATCTCAACCAGACAACCAGTCTGAGTGATAGTTAACAAAAAAAAGAGAACCTGCTGAATAGGAGACTTGGCCATCCTTGCAGATCACAGACTAAAATTGAAAGCAAGATAAGTACCTAGATCTCGCAAGAGAACTAAAAAAAAACTATTGAACGTAAAGGTAATAGTTATAATATTTGTAATTGGTGCACTTGTAACAATTCCCAAAGGATTGGTAAGAGACAAGAAGACTTGGAAATAAAAGAACAAGTGGAAACTATCCAGAAAACAGCATTATTAAGATCAGCCAAAATACTGAGAAGAGTTCTGGAGACTTGAAGAGATTTGCTGTCACTCAAATTCTAGTAAAAAACCATCAGCTAATGCTGGTGTGAAAAACTCTCAAAGGAGTAAGATAATAATAATAATAATAGATAGTTTAAGTTATACTAATACTAGATATGTATACATAAAGTGTTTATATTTACATTATGAAGGAACTCATGGTGTAACAGTTATCATTGTAGGAAATAGAGTCAGCTGTCCAAATTTGAATCCGGAACAAGGCTGTTTGCATTTCACATTTGGAAAGGTAAGAATTCAACTATTCTCTCCCCAGCTATAAGTAAATAGTAGCTCAAAATTGGCTCTTTAAATTTGTTATGGCAACCAGTTTAGAAGAAGGAAAACTGAATTCAAACCAGTTTTTGGAGAGGGAGGGTCTCTGCCAGGCTATTTCAGCCCAAACATATTACATAAGTAGCACTCTCACTACCAAAGCAGGTCATAGGATAAGTTTCTCTTTCATTTATTCTACATTTAATGTATAAATGAAATAGTAATTACTTCAAAAAAATTAACCCAAATAAAATTATCATCAAATTCTGACTAAGATATTTTTCCAGTATAGATTTTTTTAAAAGCACTTAAAGATTAAAAAAGGAATCATATTCTTAAACATACAACAGAATTGTCTGTCAGGTGACATAAAGATATTAAAACAGTAAAAGATTTTTAAAGAATATCCTCAGGGAGAATCAATCTTTTTCCAGTTGACACCAGACTGCATAATTTTAATAACAAAAAACTTCATTCAAATAAAAGTTTGCTTGTTTTATTTTTTTAGGTGGAAAAAGAAAAAAAGAAAAAAAGTTTGCTACAACTACTATTTCTACTACTATTCATTGATTTATTGATCAATAACATCCAATAGGAGAGTGAAACTTTCTGCCAATGACAAGAGTAGCATTCACGAACAAGAATGTTTCCTATCTGGTCTCATATAGCAAATGCTTCTTTCGAGAAGTTTTAATCATATTCATAAAAATTTCAGTGTTCTGAAAACAGATTTCAAGACTTGGATAAATTTTATAGAGAGAATCTATATTATAATAATCAAATTTCTGTTTGTTGGTTTGTTAGCATAACAAAACAAAAACAGCACATTGTAGCAAGATTTTTGTTAAAGCAATACCATTAAAATGCTCTAACTTGAACAATATAATTATAGTATAGTATTTGCTCTCACCCCAATGGTTAATATTATAATTATATAATTTCTTATGGGATAACTCTAGGTATCTTAAATGTTAATTATAAAGTAGTTTCCATAATTTATTTATTTACAAATAATTTTTTGTATTAATAATGTACTAATTTTTATAGTCTCATCTATGGTTAAATAGAAATATCAAATCATTTTCTGTACTTGGAACCATTTAACTGTATGAAAACAAATGAATAATGTAGAATAATATTATTAGTATCAAATAGCAATACTTGAAACCATTCAACTGTGTGCAAATAAAACTATCAATGTTAGGTAGTAATACTTGAAACCATCTGTGTGCAAACAAATGATGAATACTAAACAGAATTATTAGTGTTAGATAGCAATAGTTGGAAACCATGTAACTTTGAACAAATAAAATTGTAAGCATTAAATAATAATGTTACCTACAAACTATTGTTTAAAATTCATATATATTTAATATATTAACAAGATTTGGTATTAAATGACCTCCAAGAGTTGATGTGCCATAAAACATAAACAACTGACCAATTTCTATGTTTCTTTGCTAATTATCATAAAGCATGAAAAACTGAACATCATAGCAAGTTTGTTTTTTTTGGGGGGGGGGTATTTAGTGTTGAGTGTGAATTAAAATTTTTTTAATAAACTAGCATTCTAGTAAAAGTAATTTACATAGCAATATCATAAGACTACTATTACTAATTTTAGTCTTCTTTTCATCTTATTTCTGTAGCTTTAAGTTTATTCTTTAACCATCATGGATATCTCATTATAGTGTAATGGTTAGCAAGCTAGACTCTTCATCCATTGCTACTGAGCTGTTTATTTGATTCTCACTTGGTGCCTCATACTTTTTGTAATGAGCAATGTCAAGAGACTTGCTTCTTCTCTTGTCGCAAGTGACATCTTTCTAACTGTTGTCAAAACTGCACTTCCAAGGCTGAATTTGTTTTCTTCTTTCTCCCAATGTTACACTCTTGATGCTCCAACCAAATGTCACTCTTGTTTTGGTTTTCATCCAAGTGTCATCAATGAACCCCACCCTGTGTTGCATTGGATGAGTCCTTTTATATGTGATAACTTATGCATATTCATATTTAGTTGTAACACAAAAGACTTGAACCTGCTCATACATACTCTTCAAATTACAAATGGCCACTTATGTGAAAGACATGTGAAGCAGTTATTGAAAGTTGTCTCACTTTTGGCCTAAATCTGAACTAAGTTGCTTTAAAACTCAGTCAAGTGATACTGAGAGCACCAGTTCCCATTAGATTACCAAAGTTAAACAGCAATGAAGCAGTTCAGAACTTAAAAGGGTGACCGCTTAATAACAACAGGTAGTGTAAGCAACTTGAGGCCTGAGGGCAAGATCAGGAAAAGCTTAGTAATTAACCATTACCCCTTTGAGCCTATTACACCAGTATACCAGTAATACTTTTATTTTCCTAGACACCCTACCACTGGTTTACCGGTGAGAAGATCACACTCAAACTGCAAGGATGAATTTAGGCTCATGAGTTCCGAGTTCAAAGGGTTAATGAGTAACATAAATTAGAAATAAAGAACGAGCCTCTTGCAAGTATCATGAAATTGTCTTTTATGGCAACATGTCTTTTTCTTTTATTGTTGCTTATGTTTTTTATTGATTTTTATCAAGAGCTCTTACTGTCCTCACTCTGTTGGCAGGGTTTATGCCAACTGTATCCCTTGCAGAAGAGTAAGACCTCTACCAAAAAAAAGGGAAGTCTTGGGTTTGACACTAAACAGCATCTAGTGGTGAAACTCCAGTTTTATAGAGTCACCCCTTTGTCCACTCTGACGTGGAGTGTTTATACCTGTTCAGGTCCAATCTATAAATCAAACAGATGTTTGAAAATTAGTAATATTAGATAAGAATACTTGAAATCATATAATTGTGTGAAAATTATTTGTATTAAGAAGAGTTATTTGATGCTATAATTATTTACAAAACTTAGTCATTAGTCACTTGAAACTATATAATTGCTAGAAATACTTAAAACCATATAACTGTACACAAATTATGAGTATTAAGAATACTTGAAACTATATAACTGTGTGAAAATTATTTGTATTAAGAATAGTTAATTGAAGCTATAATTGTTTACAAATAATTATTATTTGTTATTAGAAACTATGTAATTGCTTCCAAAAAAGACTAATTTCAATATTCAATAACTCAACAAGGGTTTACATGCCATAAAACAAACTAACCATCCTGCTATCCAATATGTAGGAAGACAGTAAATAATTATCAACCTTGGAGAATGGGCGTGTCTATTAGATACCTTGTGGAATGTCACATGAGAGCTCCAGAGGACCATTCTTACCCTCCTTTGGTTTTGTTCTTTGAACAATAGAGACATTATCTCCTGCTTCAGCTATGGTCATTTTATCATGATCAATTAAGGCTTTTTCTGTTTTTGTACCCCTTCCACATAGAACTATATGTGCATATTTCTAGTTGAGGCATATTCATGTAATCTTTCAATATTATTTGAATGTATCAGCAGCAACAGCAAGGCATGCCAACAGGACAGATTTCTTTGATTCTCTTTTGCTAATGATCCCTATCAACCATCCCTCTTGCTAAGTCCTCTAGATGTTATCTAATGAATGAAAGTTTTTTCTGGTTAGCCAACAATGGTGTGTCCATGAGTAGAAGTCCATAGGAAAATGTCTCTTGTGAGTTCGTCCTCGCTTCCACAGCAGTGCATATGTCTATGTCTTCTTCATCTTATTTCAATGGTTTACAAGATATGAGGTAAATGGCCATATAACTGCTGTTTTGTAGGGTGCTGCTTCCAAGATTTGTTCAAAACAGAATGCAGAATCCTTGTGTAATACCCTCCAAGCTTTTTCTACAAGCATTTTCTTAAAGTAGTGCAACCATAAACTAGTACTTATACAGCTACAGCTTGAAAGAATCCCCATTTTATTTTATTAGAGATCAGATTTCCATATAGTTGATAATCTATCCATAGTAGTATATGCTTTACCTCATGGACACACCAAAACTAATATTGATTCTTAGTGAGTGGGAACCCAAATAAATATCCTCCCTACTTCCACAGATGGGAGGTAAGTTGCTGCACAGCTGCTCTTTTGTAAGGTACTGCTTCCAGGATTTGTTCAAAATAATACAGCATACTTGTGTAGTTACCACCTAGTTTTTTCTCCAAGCATTTCCTTACAATCAAATGGTACTAAGCAGCAATGAGCTTCTTCAGTACTTAAATGGGTGACCCCAATGTTTAATTATTATTTTTAAACAAGAATAAGCAAACCCTAGTAGACACAGGCTAATTAAGATATGCCTCCAATCTCTCAAAGTATAAAAGACTTGATTCTGTTTTATGAACACCAAAAGGATAACAACCATGTTTACAAGTACAACAACTACACATGATATTTTAATGTTTAGTGTACGTAAAAGTACACATGGTATATTGTATAAAATGGCAGGCTTACATTCAAGCAAAATAAACAAATGAAGAAGAAATCAAAAGAAAGAAAAGTTTGGTTAAATAAAAAAAGAATAACATTAAAAATAAATAAAATGAATGTTGGGGTTTTCTTTTTTGCAAACTATTTTTTCTTTTTTTTTTTTTTTTTTTATTTCTCTCACATTTTTACAAATCTATACACTGAACTAATTAAGTAAGAAAGTCAACCATTTTTTTTATTTATCAGGTATTTTTAATTATTTTTTTTTTCTTTCCAAGATATTTTTGATTTCTCTATAAAAGACAGTAATCAGCAGATTCTTTTTTTTTTTTAACAGTAGCAGGGGGGAGCAAAATGACAGAACAATGCTGAAAATAATCAGTCAATATTTATTTATGTCTATACAAATAGTTCAACTGATATGAAGAGAAAGGTATATGTATGAGAGATGGTAAATAGGTACATTTACAGGTATTTTTATTGGTTTAAAGTTTTGGAAAATTAAGACTTTTTCATGAAATTTTATGCACAGACTAAAAGAAAAATTTTATAATTCTTAATACGCCAAAATCAACAGATATCTTAGCATGAAATTAAAACAAAAATATTCCCACTACTTTATATAGAAGAGAAATCTTTGATCTTAGGAAGAAATTAATCAAATTTTCTTAACTATTTATTATCTACCATTAAAACTCAAACTGAGCTTGTGTGTGTAGATAAACAAAATACACACACACACACACACAGAGTAAGGATTTTAGTGATAAATAATGGTGAAAATTTTTTATTCACTTCCAAGATCAATAATTACATATATATATATATATATATATATATATATATATATATATATATATATATATATATATCTTTAAAGACCGGTTAATTCATGATTTTTTTTCTTAAAGAAATATTGCTCTGTAATAAATTACATTGAGCTCTCTACCAGGAAAATTTAAATGTTCAGCTCTTGAAGGATTTTCTTGTCCTGAGGGAATTACTCCAAACTTTTTAACCTGACCGAATATTACCTATATATATATATATATATATATATATATATATATATATATATATGAAACACGATCACAAAGTATGTATACTGAATCTTGAATTTTCTTTAAAATTTTAACTTAAGATATGTGTAGAGCTCCACAACTTCTATAAAAAAAAGTGATGACATCTAGACTTAATTAAGACAAGTGAGTGTCAATTTCACAAAAAAATATGAAGCCAGACTCAATACTTTTTGAATAGCAGAATTTGTCAAATCACAGGATTGTGTGAATGCAGAATTTTCTATCCTTAAAAGACCTAGCTATGGGTGACATTTTCTTGTTTTTTAAACTGAAAATTCATCTCAATGATAAAATTTGAAGATGTTGAAGTCATTAAAAGATTTCAGCAAACAAAAGAAATTACTGGAATAAGAGTGTCGAATGGCAAGGGGAATTATTTTGAAGAACACTTGTCTTGTATATAACTGTAATCCAGCAAAAATAGCACATTAATGCAAAATCTTTATTAGAGCATTACTCTTAAAATGATCTTAGAGAATAAAGCAATTTCTAGCCAATTTTACAACAATATGATAATTTTCTGAGGTTTGCATTTATGCTGAACATCATTTTTAAATAATACAAATTCTCAATAAAGTAAAGGATAACTATAAAATTCTAATTAGAATCCTTCATTCTTTCCTAAATAGAAGCATCAGTACAACTGTTACAATAACAACCAAATAGGTTCATGGATAATCTAGTTTTCTGTAAAATTGTTCATTCATTAAATTAAGTAGAAATAAAATAAAACTAAAGTCAACAGTGATCAAAAAATGACTTTATTTTAATCCAGTCAATAAAAAAAGGATATATCGTGCTATGCCAATGGGCCATATAAGTAAAGTAAAGTTAGGAATCTTAGTCGAAGGTGACCTGAAGGCTCCCTTTTCAATAAATAACTTTATTTTAATCCAGTCAATTAGAAAAGGATATATAAGGTGCATTCAATAAGTTTCCAGACTTTTTTGTACAGGCATTTAAAATTGTCGTAGACTCTTGAAAATTCAGTATGTTATCGCTATACATCTTATGAGATGACAGACCAATTTTTATGATTTCAGGTTCAAATGAGCAGCTACAGCAGCAATTGGAATGCACCCTACTAAAGCCTGATTGTCACAGCTGGTGAATTTCAAAAATCCAATCTGGACGTGAGGAAGAACGATATGCAATAAAATTCTGTTTTAAACTTGGAAAAAGTGCCACAGAAATGTATGGAATGCTTCAGACTGTTTTTGGAGCATCTTGCATGAATCAAGCATCAGTTTTTGAGTGGCATAAGAGATTCAAGGAAGGTAGGGAGTCTGTGAGGAATTATGACAGGTGTGGGAGGAGTAAGGAAGTCAATACACCAGAGTTGATTGGCCAAAGGCTTAGGCTTAGGGTTACTATGTTGAGGTTTTAAGGGAGTTCAGGAAGAGATTCTGTTGGAAGAGGTGAGCACTCTTCAAACTGGCTCAGTGGTATTTCCACCAGGACAATGCACCAGTCCACAACTCCATCCTTGTCACAGACTATTTGACCAAGATGGGCATCAAGACAGTCCCTCACCTTTCCTATAGTCCAGACCTTGCTCCCTGTGACTTTTGCTTATTCCCTAAGCTCAGAGGCTGTCGTTATGAGACAATTGAGGAGATGAAAGAGGCTATGATAAAGGTCATTAACATACTCACACAAGAGGACTTCCATGGGGCCTTCCAGAAGTTGTTGGAAACGGTACAAAAAGTGCATTGCAGCTGGAAGAGATTACTTCAAAGGGGACTAGAGTTTCATGTGCACTATCAATAAAAGTGCCCTTATACGAAAAAAGTCTGGAAACTTATTTAATGATTCTCAATATGCCACTATGCCAATGGGCCATATAAGTAAAGTAAAGTTAGCAACCTTAGTCAAGGGTGACCTGAAGGCTCCCTTTTCAATAGCTACTACACCAAGGTGTAGGGGAAGGTGCTACTTCATTCCCAGGATTGCTCCACTTTATCCTTGATCCTCACCTTACAGTGCTGAGTGCTTAGCAAGGTGGCATCAAGTACCATTTTTTAAGTCTTTGGTATGACTCAACCTGGGATTGAAACTCAGTCTCCTGGACCATTGGCAATATATATATATATATATATATATATATATATATATATATATAATTATATATATACCTGCATGTCTAGCCACACTGAAGAGTTGTGATACAACAAAACAGTCTGTCTGTGGATGACAATATATATATATACTTATATATATATATTATATATATATGGTAGAGTGTCAGCCAGTGCTCAAGAGGCCAGGTTTCAATCCCAGGTTGAGTCATACCAAAGACTCAAAAAAATTGTACTTGATACCTCCTTGTTAACTCTGCATTATAGGTATGTTTCAAGAGTAAAGTGGAGTGATCCAGGGAAAGGATTAGCACACCTACTCTACAACTCTGGGTAGTAGCTATTAAAAAGGGAGCCTTCAGAGTCTCAACTGTAACTTAAGTAGTATAATAATACTATATATATTATAATATATATTATATTATATATATATATAGTTATATATTATATATATATTATAGAGCAGAGAGAGAGAGAGATGAAAAAATTAAAATAGAAAGATGAATATATGTATTAATTTTTCTACCTTAATTTTTTCGTCTCCCTTTCTTTATATATATATATATATATTATATAATATACTATATATATATATATATTAATATACTATATATATTATATATATGTATATTTAGGCAGCATTTCTTCGTTAATGCAAATTTCATTAAACATAATAGACATTTTATGCCTACATATTCTCTTTTGGATCCGTTCGAATTCCCGTATTACTTTTATCGTATTCGGGGGGAACTGATTTAGGTATTGTCCATAGTTGTATGTATCCCTAGTACTTTCTGCCACGACTTTGGGCCATCATCAGGGGAGAATCTGTTACAAAAGTGATGTAACTTTTGTTTTAGCAAATTACTAACTTTGTAAGGACGTCTTTGCTGTTGGAGATTATGGCGCTTGCTTTTAAATGTAATTCTGTAAATAGTGCCAAACCAGTGCTAACGTACTTGAATGTCTTTAGCTACTACTCGCAACTATTTACAGAATTACATTTAAAAAGCAAGCACCATAATCTCCAACAGCAAAGACGTCCTTACACAGTAGTAATTTGCTAAAACAAAAGTTACATCACTTTTGTAACAGATTCTCACCCTGATGATGGCCCAAAGTCGGGCAGAAAGTACTAGGGATACATACAACTATGGACAATACCTAAATCAGTTCCCCCCGAATACGATAAAAGTAAATACGGGAATTCGAACGGATCCAAAAGAGAATATGTAGGCATAAAATGTCTATTATGTTTAATATATATATATATATATATATATTATATATAATATTATATTTATATATATATATATATTATATATATATAAACATTTTGAAAGCAGTAAAAGATTTTTTTTTTAAATTAATAAAATTTAATCCAGTACTATTAAAAGATCAAAGATGGTGTAAAAAATACTGATCATCACTTATACATTTATTTGGGCTTTTTTCTTCCTCTCTTTGTCTTTATATGACCATAACTGTGATATTCACCCCTTAATTTGTCTTTGAATAATCAATATGACAAGAGGATAGAACAACAAGACTCCTCACCACCACATACATGCATATATTTCTTTATTATTCTTTTTTGTTTATCTAAAAAGCTGTCTTTTATTTCTTCTTTTTTAATGTTTGCTAATGTGAAATACTTAGCAAATTAATTTTTGTTTATATTATGCACAAGTTGTTTATCTAAACTGTGTGCATAGAAAATGAACAAAATCTGAAACAATGAAGACAGTTGTAAGTAATAAAAAGTGAAAGTTATAGAATTAGTCATGTTTTACGAAAGATAATAGATGATTAAAGTCTATGTTTTTTTATTTACCCAATGTGGTGTCAAAATTTTATGAGAATCACCACCAACAACAAACATATATCTATGAACCGTCCAAAGTTTACAATGTTTTGAGTACTTTTGGACAACCAAGAAAAAAAAAGAAGTAAAATATATACATATATACACTTACAAATTAGTTATACAAATACATCTTAATCAATATGCA
Organism: Sepioteuthis lessoniana; assembly: GCA_963585895.1. Taxonomy (NCBI): domain Eukaryota; kingdom Metazoa; phylum Mollusca; class Cephalopoda; order Myopsida; family Loliginidae; genus Sepioteuthis; species Sepioteuthis lessoniana. Next base: position 51,487,639 of record OY757930.1, read on the forward strand.
TGCTTATATGTATATATATATACATGCACACATAGATACATATATCTATATGTATATACACACACACACATACACATCATATAAAAACATTCAAATATATGGCTGTATATGTGTACAAAAGCACCTAAAAGTTGCAAGCCAAGAAGAAAGACCTCTGAAGTGAAAAGAACATTTCAAGTATCTGCTTGGGAACCCTTCTGAAATCACAAATAAACCTACTGAAAAAAAATCATAAATAGCCAATGAGACATCAATGTTTATAAAGGAAGAACACAGTGCTGAAAAAAGAGCAGAAAAGCTATAGGCCTTGAGAAAATACCCACTGAAATATGAAAAACAAAAAAAATTGATGACATACTTCTTTGATGATGCAATCCTGTTTATTGACAAAATGCAATAGAGAAATAGATGAAACACTGCATCCTCCCCTTCTCCAAAAAAAGTGACTATAGAATCACAAAGAACTACAGGGACATAACTCTTACTGTCATAGCTGCTAAGATTTATAATACCTGATTCTCAATCATATCCAATCTGAAGTCAAAAAAATTCTTAGGCAAAATCAGAATGGCTTTCAAAGAAATGATCTCACCAAAGAAACTCCTACTACTATAATGCTGAATTACAAAAACATGAAAGCAATCGTTCACTCACTTGATGGTGACACCAACTTCTTTAACATTGTCACTCAAGTCTTGTAAAGAGATACATTAACACTGTATATGTTTATCATCTGCCATAACATGATTAGATCTAATAAAAGAAAATGGTTTCACAGTGAAAAAAAAACAAGAAACAGACAATATCCTGAAGAAACTATAACAGATGCAGACTACAAAGACCTGGAGTAAGCAGCAGGGGGCATTGGCTTCTACACAAAAGTAAATAAAACAGAATTCATGTGTTTTAAACCAGAAGCCATCCCCACTTTAAGTGGTTAGTCTTTGAAATTAGTAGACCAGTTCACATACCTCGGCAGTAATATCTCATCTACTGAAAATGATGTCAAGATAAGCCTAATAATGACATAGACTGCTATTGACAGATGGAAATCTGATCTTTCTGATAATGATGCAGGATTTCTTCCAAGCCATGACTGTGTCAATATTATAGTATAAATGCTTCAGCTGGACACTAATGAAACACATAGAGAAAAAAAACAGAGGGGAACCATAGAAAAATGATATGTGCTGTTATATATGTATATACATACATACATATGCACATACCTGCACCATAACTTAAAAAGTCTGAATTTTGTGTGTGTCTGTACAAACTATGGACTTTTATCTCTATCCTTTATAGCCCAATATGGTCTGTTCAAAGAGCAGGTAAGGGAAAAGTAATTAATATTTTTTATAGACAGATTCTCCAAATCTTTTGGTAGTATCTTTTATTTCATATATCAGTAATACCCAGTCAGCGTCTGAAGACAATGGGTGTGGATTATTTGCATATAGAATATATGAGGAATTTCATATAAATCTATGGGAGTGCTCAATGTATGAGTATTGTTATATATTCCCTCAAAATAAAACTCACATACAGAGCATATACAATGCAGTTAGAAGAAAACTCAAACCTGGTTAAATAGTCATTATAAATTCATTTCAGCGAAGAATATCATTATAATCTTTGTCTCATCAGCTGATTTCACACGTTTAATTTGAGGTTGAAAAACAGCTAATATGGATTACAGTCTCTCTCTCTCTCTCTATATATATATATATATATTTATGAAAAAAAACATATATATATATATATATATATATATATATATACACACACACACACACACACACACACACACATATATATATATATATATATATATATATACACTAGGAATCTGTTGTGTAACAATTGCATGAAACTTTTAGTAACAGTTTCAAATTTTGTGCACTTCATTATATATATCTCAATATCAATGTCATGTTTGTATTTACTCAACCCCTCTGCCATAAGTAGGATGTGATGCTTAGTCAATTTTTAAGCAGAGTACAGCTGATTAAAATTTAGTTTTCTTTCACGAAGACTGGTTGCTTAACCAAGGTTACAGAACCCAATATGTCTAACTATATACCTATAACTGAGAGGGGAACAGATGTATTCCTGTCTTTCAAAAGGGCATTAACATGAAATAAAATGTATCAGCTTTGTCCAGGATTTGAACATGGTTCACCGATTCTGTTTCCTCCACCGATAACCATTATGCTAAGCACACTGTCATTTATATCAGTGTTATGTATTCCTAAAAAACAAGAGGAAGGAATTTGATTTGTTTGGGTTTAGTTTGGCTTTTTGGAATATCAACCATTATAGTTATTTAATGCCAAATTCTTTTTATACATATATATTAAATAAATGAGTTCTAAACACATTTTTTAGATAACATTTGTAAATGAACCTGAGCTCATTTTTGTTGCACAGTTAAATGGTTTCATTTATTTCTATTTAATACGAATAATTCAATTTACTATTAATCATTTGTTTGCACACAGTTAAATGTTTTCAGGTATTGCTATTTAACACTAAAAATTCAATTAAATATCAGTCATTTGTTTACACACAGTTAAATGATTAAACAGTTCTATTTCAAGCAATTCTGTTTAGCATAAGTCATTTGTTTGCAAACACTTTAAATGTCAAACAGTTCTATTAGACATATAGGACCCTATCAGGTGATACCACTCCACATTTGTCAAGCCTCACCATCAGATTGTTTAGTGTCATATCCAGGACACTCGTTGGAGGAGTCTTACCCCTCTGCAGAGATCCAGTTGGTGTATTCTAAAGCCCTAGCTGACTGGGCCAGAAGAGCAAAATACATAGGTAGACAGGAATAGGCTCAATGGTTAGCTAACTAGCAAGAATTGGGCAGGATAAATCAATTGTTTAAAGGTTTTTCCAAGTATAAGACCAGTAGATCTATAGAGAGATAAGTTAAGAGATAAATGACATCAGTGGCATATATTCCTAAGAAGCAATAAATGTATCACTTACCCTACAAAAATTATTCTGTACAGAGTTAAAATATTATTATTTTGTTACATATTAACCCTCGACCGAGCCGTCAATTAAGAGATGCACCTGTGTAAATAAGCGGAAACAGGTGGAGGTGAGACAGTTATATAACCAGGTGCCACAGATGGCTTGGGGCAGTTCCAGTTGGAGATAGGATGCCAGCGGAGTGAGAACCAGCTCCAGACAGAGGGCTTGGGCCCTCAGTAACCCATGGTTGAGCAGCCCAGCCAGAATGTGAAAGAAGTGCTGCTATGGTCAGAAGAACTCGGGGTCAATATGTAGCAGTCTGTCCTCGTCTTCAACTCACCTCTCACACACAACCAACATCAACCTTTTTGAGAATAAAGTATGAGAGATATATTTTTATAAAGAAGTGTGTTCGTTCATTCATTGAAGTCGTCATTATTGATGACTATGTTTCCATATATGTATTATGTATATGTATATGTATAATGAGTATACAACAATTTTATTATGTTCAATGTATTATTTATTTTAATATTATCATACAGCACTTTAGAAAGATTCAATGACTTTATACCTATTGTAATGAAACACTTAAGATATGTAAGCAGACATTCTCATTTGAAAATTTCTACCTCTGATATGTAAAATTCGATTTACAATAATCTTTTTCCACAATAAAATGATATGACACATCCCGATGAATCATGAAACAAGGTTGGTTAAAGACTACAGTCAGATATACAAATAGCATTCAGCTGCTTCTGATTTGGTGAAAGAAAAAAATTGGCCAACACATGAAGTATCTTTTGAAATATTTTGCATGCAGTAAATATTTAATTTAAAAAAATTCTGTTTCAGTTGAATTCTTTACTTATCATAGTTCTCAAAAGATGCCATTACCTTAAATGATTTAATTATACAAATAGTAATTACAATTCAATGGTATAAACTTTTTCAAATCTATTAAATTTTATTTTGAAAGTTACATTTGGAGGTTAATAATTGAAAAAATTAGCTGACATTTTGGAGGCCATGTGATGCTTTCGTTTTAATTTTTAATTGCAGTTAATTATCTTTAATTTCACCTGAAAGATCATAACAATGTAATTTGCTTACCCTAGTATATTTTTCAGGAAACACTACTGATTATATATATATATATATATATATATATATATATAATCAATATGTGTGTGTGTGTGTGTGTGTGTGTGTGTGTGTGTGTGTGTGTGTGTGTGTGTGTGTGTATGTTTTGTGTATGTCCTTCCCAGTTGCTGCATTGATTTTATGATATCCAGCGGGAATTGATTAATGAAATTCCCATAATTACTTGGTACCCTAGCACTTTTTGCTAGATCTTGGGCCATCATCAGGGGTGTCTATATAAACCCCCTAATGATTGATATCATTTCATATTTCTTATAACTTCACCAATTCTCATTTAAATGATCTTGAAATCTAACAGCATGTGAAGAAACAAATGAAAATTCCATGTTTAATATTTAAACACCTTTTCTTTTCCAGTGAATGGCATTTCTATAACTGAAAATAAAACATTAAACATAGAATTTCTAGTTGTTTCTACACATGCTGTTAAAATTTGAGATTATTTGAATAAGAATTGGTCAAGTTATTAGATTACAAAATGATATAAATTTTTCTGAGCTGGCAATTGAAGTCTGCCAAAGAAAATCTGTAAAGTGTTTCCTTTAAGGGAAAAGAGGAAAGTTCTTAACTTAATAAGGAAAGAAAATAAATTGCATGCTGGGATTGCTAAGACCTACAATAAGAATGAATTATCTATTCATTACAGTGTATTGTTATGATTGTTATATTTTATTATTAGTCATTGTTACTTTCTTATTGTGCCTAATTTATAAATGAAACTTTATCGCAGATATGATATAGTATGCAAGGTATGTTCAAAAAGATGATGCTGTATTTACCAAGACAGAAATGACCAATGAATGAAACATTAAATTCCTTTAAAATTGTACTCTTGATATTCAAACATTCTTATTCCTGTGAGTTTTCTATTGGTCAAAGTACCTCTGAAACTTCTCTTTTGATATAGTCTTGTTACAACTCTATTAAGAGTATTCCCACCATATTTTTTTACTTTCTGCAGTTTCAGTTACCTGAGGTCAATCCCAGAAATAAACAATTCATGAGTTTTAATTAATAATGATCCCAATGTACATGAGTAGTGATCTTGACAATTCAGGTCTGCTAAAAAGAAGCTGTAAAGTGTTTAAGTCAAAAAATGAAAATTATCAGCATAATACATAAAGAAAAACATTCATATCCTATGGTTATTAAAGTAAGAATGATGATTTTGTTGACTTTTCATTTATTGTTAATAATCTCTTATTAATCTTAATTTATGAATCAAACTTTATCATAGGTGTATATTATATATATATATATATATATATATATATATATATATATATATATATATATATTTAAAGTAAGTAAAGTTGGCGACTGTAGTCGAGGGCAACCTGGAAACTCCCAATTCAATAGCTACAACACCAAGCGGTAGAAGAGGGCACTACTCCATTCCCTGAATTGCTCCACTTTACCCTTGATATGTATCTTATAATGCTGAGTGTTAAGTAAGGAGTTATCAAGTACCATTTTTTGAATCTTTGGGATTGAACCCCGGTCTCCAGGACCATTGGAGAACACTCTAACCATTACACTAACAGCCCTGTCTGAGATATATATATATATATATATATTCCCAAGAAAACAACATATATAGGGTTCAGTATCCACTTATGTTTTTTGGACAGCCACCCACCCCGAATAGGAAGCAACTGCTGATAGATGAAGTAAATATCTGTCTGTTTACCAAAATTCAAGTGGGAACTTAAAAAGTCAGACACAACTTATAAACCTATATCTCTGATAAACTCTCTCTGATATAGACGTGCACGTGTGTATTATGCAAGCACCCTATGAGCTTAACCCTCATTCATATTTTTATTAAGAGTTTAATACTTAAAGTAAGTATTTCAATACATGTGAATGTCAGTTAATCTTACTTTGATTGCTATCGGCCATTTTCAGCATTAAAATGTATTAAGACATGTTTTATCTATGCATTACTAATATTCTCATTATGTGTGTGAGAGAGAGAAAGAGACACAGAGAGACAGAGTCAGAAACAGAAAGAGTGAGAGTGGGCATGTGTGTATAACCTAGCAAGAATGGAACTTCATAGCAAGATTTTCATTAGACCAATACATTGAGAGAATAAAGCAATTTCTAATTCAATTTGCAACTGAAGGATAATTTAGTGAGATTTGCATTCACATCAAACATCATTTTTTTTAATGTTCCAAATTCACGATATAACTGGTGACTATGAAATGTGAGTTATAATCCTTCACTCCTTCCTCCATAGAAGCATCAATATCATCATGAACTTCTATATATTACTAACAATGTCATTATGTTTGTATGAAAATATGTAATCCAGCAAAAATGGCATGTCAAAGCAAAGTTTTCGTAAGAAAACTTTGAGAATAATGCAATTTTCCGACCAAGTTTCAACTCAATAAAGATTTGGTGGGGTCTACATTCATGCTAAGCTTAGAGAATCCCATGTTTCCTTCAAGCAAAAAACGGGGGAAAAAAGTGTATGCTGATTGATTGATTTTAATGGGATGTCAACCTGTCAAGGGTTACTTTATGCTAAGAATTTTGCAAACTGTATTCATTGTACATTTATATTTACATTTTTTGTGTATTTTTTAAGGGTTTTTTGCACAGTTATATGATATCAAGAATTCCTGTCTAATTCAAATAGATGGTTTCAAGAAATTATTTCTATTTAATAGCCATTAGTTTGTATACAATTATATGGTTGTAAGTAATGAATATTAATACTAAGTAAGTAGTAAGTAAAATTGGCGACCGTAGTCGAGGGTGACCCGAAGGCTACCTTTTTGATAGCAACAACACCAAGGCATAGAGGAGGGTGCTACTCCTTTCCCTGGATTTCTCCCTTGATTTACCCTTGATACGTACCTTATATTGCTGAGTGTTAAGCAAGGAGGCATCAAGTACCATTTTTTGAGTCTTTCGTATGACTCGACCTGGGATTGAACCCAAGTCTCCCAGGCCAATTATTTTTTATACAAATGATTTACAGTTATATGACATCAAATATTCTTATCAAATACTAATAATTTTCAAACATATCTATTTGACCCATAAATAGGATTCTAACAGGTGCTACCACTCCAGATTAAAGTGAACATTGGAGTAATGGCAATGAAGAAGTACTCCATATTTCCTAGAGCAACAAAACTGGAATCTTGATATCAAATACAGTTTAGTGTCATACCCAGGCTGGCCTTTTTGTTGGGAGGGAGTCCTTTCTTTTCTGCAGGGGGTAGAGTCAGTGTATTCTTAGCCTTGCCAACAGAGTGATTATATGTTAAGATTGCTAAGATTTACAGTAACAATGTATCTTCTGTCATCTCAACAGCTTATAGAAAAGACAACATTTTAAAAAAGTGATTTCCTTTAATGTGAGTGTGTGGAGTTTCCTTCCAAAGATATTACTGATAAAATAAGCTTGCAATCAGTTTGAAAATTTTCAGTATTCAAAAATTGGCTTGTTCCTAAAAAAATAAAAAACAATTAAACCTTTTTATTCACACAGACACATACTGCAAAAATATATACAGCATACATATTGCTGCATATAAATTGTTTCCACTTGAAAAATGTAAGACATAATAGACAAGAGAGCTGACAAAGTTTGTAAACATTTTGAAAAAGAAGAGGAAAGCAAAAATGTGTGTGTGTGTGTGTGTGTGTGTGTGTGTGTGTGTGTGTGTGTGTGTGTGTGTGAATAGATACATACATTTTGAAGATGTGAGCAAAAAGTTCAGTTAACTTCAAGCATGAAATGACTCCCTCAGTAAAAGAAAATATTGACTGATAATGAGATTATTTCCTGCTGGAGTGATTTTTAAAGATGTCCAAAATGTCCAGGGAGATATGAGAAACAGTGAGTAACTTAATAGATGAACAGATTATTAAATCTATTCAACTTTTTAGAACATTTGAGTAGCACATTATTAACGCACATACACACACATATACATATACACACACACACACACACACACACACACACAGATGGAGGGTGCGAAAGCAAGACATGGAATCATTTTTAAAACATTTTCTTAGTCTGATTAGTCCAATTTAAAAAAAAAAACAATAAAGCTAAATTTTCATGATTAGCTTAATTATTCAAGCACTTTTTCATTGAAATTCAGCCCATTAGGAGTGAGCAAGAAAAGAAACAAAGAATCTATGATTTGCTTAATGCTGAAACCAAGCCAAAAAACTTTCTGAAATAACGGGAGTTTCTTTATGGTCTCCATCAAGCCCTGACCATAACCCCCTTGATTATGCTATATGGAACATTTTAGAAAACAAAACAAATCTGACTTCTCATCCTAATATTGGTTCACTTAAGACTGCTATTGAGTAGAAATAGAATAAAATGTCTAAAGAATTTATTTTGAAGGCATGTACATCATTTCAAATGTGTGTTGATACAATAATTGAACAAATGGTAGCCATATTGAGTAAATTTTACTGTTTTGTGTCTATCTTCTTATTTTGTTGCTTATTTTTTAGAATTAAAATTAATCTTGTTTTATAAAAGAGTTGTTCATTATTATACTAGAATATTCCTAATTTTGCTTCCACACCTTATATGTGTGTGTATATATATATATATATATATAGTCATATCAATGAAGTGTGCTATTGGTACCATGTAACTCATTACTACCTGCCACATGCGTGAGTGATCTACTGCTAAACAGGATCACCACAAGACAGATGATAAGTAAAATGATTAGGATGAAAAACAAGATCTATCAATGAGCAGATTTTTTTGTAAAATCAAAGTTATCTACCACATTCATGCCATGATGAATACCAAGATTTTGATAAATCATCCACCTAGAAGAAGAACACTCATATGAAACTGAGATTGATAGACTTCTAGCTTTTGCTAAAGTATCTATCAACTTAAGGTAAATCAAGTATGAAATGTATACATAAGTATTCATAGATAGATATATAGCTTTTGCATGTAAAGCCTGCAATTTCAATAACATACAATGACGTAATCTGGCTCTTCTTTTTGGATACATGTTAACTAGCTCAGTAATTGTGATAGACTCAATGCAATGTATTTACTCAGTATAAAAAACTTCAGGAACAGGTATTGCTGAGTATCATGGGATTGTTACAAAGAGATGTCATGCTATAGCCAGACTTAAAGTGGGAACCATGTTTGCACACTATGATATCCAATTTTTATTTACCATTTTATGTTTGTATTCTCCTAATATGATATATGTGCCAAAGTTCACAGTACCCTTTTATTTTTTAAATAAAAATTCTAGAAAATTTTGTCCTTATTTAATCCATTTATCTACAAATATACTTCACAGCATAATGCTTGTCCTTATATTAAGTGGATTTGGCAATCAGAGTTCAAATCCTGAACTAGGCTGTTCGCATTTCACTTTGTGCTAATACCCTTGTAAAAGGTATTAATCCAATTATTTTCTCTCCAGCTATAGGTAAACAGTAGGGCTGACTCGGCTCTTTAACTTCGGTAGGGCAACCAGTCTAGGAGAAGTAAACATCTGAATTCAAACTAGTTGTACTCCACTCAAAAACAGGTCCTGCATTGTATCCTACTCATGGTGAAGAGGTTGGGTTAATACAGATTTATAAATATACCTTTTGACTTTTCAAATTTTAGGGTAAATTCTAAATTTTTTTTAAATTAAGTATATTTGCTTTCATCTTCTGCTGTTCTTCTCAAACCCATTTCAGAGATGATTTAGATTATATCAAATATAAATACCAGCCCATTGGTTTAGTGGGTAGAGCATTTACCAGTGGTTCAGAAGATTGGGGTTCAAATCCCAGGTTGAGTCATACCAAAGACTCAGAAAAATGGTACTCGATACCTCCTTGCTTAACACTCATTACTATAAGGCACATATCAAAGATAAAGTGGAGCAATCCAAGGAAAGGAGTAGTGCCCTTCCCTACACCTCAGTGTAGTAGATATTGAAAAGGGAGCCTTCAGGTCACCCTTGACTATGGTCACCAACTTTACTAATATGTCAACTGCATCTCTGCAGTGAGTATCCAGGATATGACACTAAACTATCTGCTGGTGAGGCTACAGTTCTGGAGCTTTTACTTATTTTATATTTTTCTGAATTTCTCGTCTAGTGCCTTCTAATTCCCAAATTACTAAAGATGTTTCATTTCATCTAATGTAAAAGAATATGTAGATAATCGGAATAAAGAAAATGGTAGATATTTTCTTGAAGAAAGATTTTCTTATGAGATATAAAATTGCAATAATAAACTCAAGAGATCTTCCCCTTATTCTTATTTTAGAATAAATATTATTTTTCAGAAATTTTCTAAAGCCAATGGAAAGTTGAGATGTTGGTGAGTAGAGACAAGAATATAAAAAGATAAACCAGAAGGTGGAAAATAATGAAGAGAAAAAAAGAACAGTTTAATGCAGCTTGGTTAAAACATAGAAAAACATTTCAGCTATTGGAAACAACTGATGCTTGATTAATTCATAGCATACCATACAACACGCTTGGCTCGTTTGTACTTAGTCTCAACAAAATCTGCTCAAACATACAATATGACTATTAAACAAATAATGTAAATGCTTATCCAATTCAAGTATTGCAGCAACCAGTGTATCAACTTAAGGTAAATCAAGTATGAAATGTATACATAAGTATTCATAGATAGATATATAGCTTTTGCATGTTGAAGATTTTTCCAAGGAAATAAACATTGTGGTACAAGAACAACCAAATGAAAATATTGTTACAAATGCAACTTCTTTTTTTCTTCTTTCTTATTTTGGTAAGAACTGCTATGTTGGAGGAAGTGGGGAAGTGGTTTAAACAACAATAAATTTCTATAAGAAAGTGGACAGTTCACTGAAAACACAGTGAACTATGTTTTTAGGGACTGTATAAAGGAGCTTGTCATTAACGAGAGACACAGAAGACATGGCTTTATTTTTAAAAGAGAGAGAGAAAAAGAGAGAGAGTGTGTCTTTTTTAATGCATATTGCTGAACTTTGTTGGTGCTTTGTTTCTTTTAAACTGTTTACCTGAGTGTGCACATTGTTCCTTGTGTTTACTATCAAATTGATACTGCCAGCAGCCTTTGGTCTATTGGACAGAAATCATCCACTTTCCTAATAAAGACAGGAAGGGTTCTTTCCTTCCTTTTATTAAGCTTTCTTTTTATCTTGTCTCCATGTTATTGTTGTTCCTCATCATTGCTCTTAATCTTGTCTGGTTGGTTTTTAGTCATAAATTTCAACCTGGATTGGAAATTTAGTTAGCAGTGTAGCTTTGAAAGACAGTTTAGAGACAATATTAATTCATCATAGGGTAAGGAGTCAACAGTGTTTTTAGAACTGTCAAAAATGGGTTGGTTGAAGGAAAATGACAACAGCAGCTGCACTATAATTAGAATATTTTTAAAACTAACCGTCATATATTCAGGATAAACATGCTCCAAAAGTTAATGACAAAAGTACAAGTTTATCATAAAATCTAAGTTCAATTTCAAACATATACAAATTTAAAATTGTACAATAATTTTATAACCTTGTATATATACAAGGTGTGATAGGTAAATTGACATTTTAAATTATTAATTTTGCACATTCACTTTGTTTCAGGTTTTGTCTAATGTGCAGCAAACAATAGTCAATTGGGCCATATAACGCAATTCACTCCTCCAGAAATTTGGAAACAGCATATGGTATTGCTCAGCATTCAAACAAGAAGGTCCATTATGAGAATTCCAGCATGTCTGGGTGTCAATCTGAAGACAATGCTGAGAATTCAAATGAGTTGAATGAGTCAAATGGTGATTACAAAAGTACAGCAGTTCAGAGGCCATTCTGATAAGAAAAGAACTTCCAAATTTCTAAATGAGATTCAGGCCATGATTGCCAACAATCCCAGCAAATTAATCAGATCCATAGTCAGAGACATGGGAGTATTTGAGTATCTTATCAGGCTGGCAGTGTAAGAAGACATTTGGTATTTCTCATAGAAGATGAAAAACAGTCAACTGGAAAGACAGCATTGCAAAACTTTTAAACAAGCTCAACAATCCCCTCCAATTGTACACATGCTTTTCTTTTTTTCAAATGAGAAAAATTTTTGCCAGGATCTGATGCTGAATACACAGTACAACTATTGGCTTGTGCTGTCCCCACAGGATGTACCGGTTGTGATGAAAACCAAATGCACATTTTATATCATGGTATTTGGTGTGGTCACTAGTGATGGTAACATTATACCTCCATTCATCTTCTCACATGGTCTCAAACTCAATGCAATAGCCTAAATCAAGTATTTGGAGGATCTAGTTTTTCCCTGGATTGAAAGAGTGGCTGCTGGATGACCTGATGTCTGGTAATAGGACTTAGTACCATACCACACAAGCAAGAAAAGCCAGTCTTAACTGTCAGAAAATTTCTGCAACCAAACCATACCTAACATCTGGCCACCTAACTCTCCAGATTGAAATCCCCTTAATCATGTTTGCAGCACATTTGAGCAAAAGACCAACAAAACTCTGATTAACCTCAAACATGCACTGAAAGAAACAATAACAATAATATTCACCAATTTAGGAATGAGTCAGAAGGGCTTGCGGGAGTTAGAGAAGTTGTCAAGAGGCTGTGGTTGAAGCCAATAGAGATTTATTTCGATGAACTTAATCTATAGTATTTTAAGATATTTTCATGTAACTTCAGTTACTATAACAGATAAAGTGAGATATCAGTGTTATTGTTATTTTTGCATAATTTAGACAACAATTTATCTATTGCACACATGATATATATATATATATATATATATGACATAAAACAAATTCATACATACATGTATATATATTTGACATACATATAAACATACTTGTAGATATATATGACATACATGTATGTGACATACCTATGGCAACTGCATAATCTTTCAAAGATCCCTGTTGTCCCTCATTATCTCACACCCACCGCCATCAACATTTCTTCATCTAGTTGAGTTGTGCTCTTCTAAATAGAGCAGGTCAGACCCAAGAGTCTCTACTGGAGTCAGTTCCTGTCAAGACACAACAATAGTAGGATAAGACTCTTGCTGCCCATGAGTTGACATGTAACTGCAAGTTTGCAACTGGCCTAATCTGCATATGTTGCCAAACCTCTATTGCTATGAGATCTTTTTGAGAACAAGTTTAGTAGATGAAAAGACCGTAAGGGAACATTTACACAGCATGGTTATATAGTGGCCAATGCTTAAAAAAATGAATACCACTCTAAGTTTTCATGATTATTATTCAGTGACAAATCAAAGTAAGATAACCAATAATCACATCAACCACAGGTGTTATATAAGAGTTGTCCTTCTCCTAATTGGATCAAGGATAAGTAGAGCAATCCAAAGAAAAGAGTAGTGCCCTCCCCTACACTTTGGTGTAGTAGTTATTGAAAAGGGAGCCTTTGGGTCACCCTCAACTACAGTTGACCAACTTTTATATATACATATATATATGTATACAGGCAAACATTTAATATATAAATTAAAATTGTTTGCAAATATGAACCAGATATTATTACTAAAAGTTTCATGTAGCAAGAATGCTACAATCATCAGACAGCAAAAATGATATAGTAGGGAAAAATATCAGCTTATCAAGATACACCAATCAAAATTCAGATAAAGAGAAAAGAGCTATAACTATAAAGTTACAGTCTACAAGTTATAAGTTCATCTGAAGGAAAATAATGTAACAACCAACAATTACAATGCTAACACTTTGATATCAACTTTGATCTTTTCTTCAACAATTTATCCGGGTCTTCAAAATCTAATTTGGGCAATTTCTCTTCTCACACAACTTATAATCAACTCACCACCACCACCATATGCTTTCCGAACTATATGTCATATAAATAGGAAAAATTCTTCATGTCATCAACTTTGCTCTCTGACACTTATAGTGTTCTACAACATCTATGACAATACCATCAACATCCATTACTTATTTTGTAAGACAACATAATAATATAGGTATTATTTTCAGAATGGTTCTCTTAACGGTTAGCATAGGGGGTGTCCTTGTGGTGTAATGGTTAAAGCAATGAACTGTGGAATCATAGTAAGCAAGTTCAAACTCCAGTTGTGCTATTATGTTCACTTTCGGACAAATACCCTTGGGAAAGGTATGAACCCCTTGATCCTCCCAGCTATGGATTAAATAGTACCACTCCTGTTCTTCTCAAAGGATGGTTTTGGCATTAAATAACCTACAAAAGTTGATATGCCATTAAACAAAGAAACCATACCAGCAAGCATAAATGTATGGCTAATGGTGGTTACTTTAAAGAAAAATAGTGTTTTCTAATTGAAAACATGCTCTATTCAGTAGTGTTATTGTGCTCTCTGTAAGTATTTACATGACCCTGTCCACTATGGGAAGGATATGACACATGGTCAATTCTTAAGCAGAGCACAATTATTTTAAATTTGGAGTTTTCCTTCTTCTGGACTGGTAGAAATACCATGGATAAACAGCACAGTTTTCTTTAGTGTTTTACTCATAGCATGGGAGAAAAAGAGATTGATTCAAGTTATTCCCAAAAATATTAGTCCAATGTGAAACACAGCCTTGTCCAAGATTTAAAGTTGGCTTATTGAGTGCATGTCCTACAACAACAACCATTATGCTACAAATGCCTCCTCTACTGTGCTCTCTGTATCTTATAGTTACCATGGAAATAAATAGGCTACTTTATTTTACAAGCATCCTTTGTATAAAACCATTATTATACAATATTGCCCATAAATAAGTATACCATATCCATTTTTTATAGAAAGATGATATTTCTTCTAAACCAAAGATATCAGGATTTTATTGTTTCAAGTTGAACATTATACAATCGAAATGGATATGATTAGGTATTATTTATCACCAAACTCTACAGCACTGAATCTCTGTAATCAAAAATAAATAGCATAGATATATCAATGGGGTGTACTTATTTTCAAACTGCTCTATATTAATATTTTGACCAAATGTTGCATCTTGTCTCTAGCAGATGAGTCAGGTAAAAATTAGTAGGGGTACCTTTATTAATGGGTAATACTTTAGATAGCTACAAAGAAAGTTAATATGCAATCACAGAAGTAAAATAAAGGTGACTTTTGAAACATAGGTACTTTTAAATTGACTTATTTTCAGTATGGCAAAAAAATAAGTAAACAAATGAATAGATAGATAAAATGTATTTTACGTATTAATGAGTGAGAGAGCTTTTAGGGAAACAATTTGTGTCCTAATGAGGTATGGAGTCCTCATAAGTTACTTAGCATCACTACCAACCATCCCTTTCTGCATGAAAAATTTTTTTTAGGAAGATCGCAACCAACATACTGAAACAACTTAAAAATTTTAAAAAAGATTCATCAACAAAGAAAATTACTTGGTTCTTCTAAATACGATTTCTTTTTTACGCCATTCAAGTAATCAACGAGTTTGCAGAAACAAAACTTGTTACAAAGGAAAACTTTTACTTTTTGTTTTCTGTTCAAAAAAAAAAAAAGAAAAAAAAAAAGGTCTGATAATGAGCTACATCAACACAGCATTATGGATAGGATCTCTATTCTTCACTTATCCACTACTATTGTACTGCATGAAAATAGTTTGTTCTGATTAGAAATTGTATTTTATTTCTTGTAGGTAAATGTTTTAAAAAGCTAATCAATCAGACACCGAAAATAAAACTTTAAACCATTGTTATAACAATCAGACTGTTCAAAAATAGCAATGGGTGTAAATTTTTATAGACGGAAATAAATTATAAAATTTGATTAGGATGTTACAATTACAAGGTTGACAGCAGGTTTATAATAAACTAGATAACCTGTGAAACCATTTGGTTCTCTTGATAATGGTACTTCATAGTGATATTGATGCTTCTATTTAGAAAAAAGTGATGGATTCAAATTAACTTCTCATAGTTGCATCTGTAATAGCAAAATTTTGTATGATTAAAAAAAATGACATCAGCACAAATGTAGACCCCCAAAACTTACCTTTCATTTGTAAATGGCTTTTTTCTTCAATTTAGAGCATTTTAAGTGCGAAGAAGTCCTCATATTATAGTAGTTAACATACTGTGACAACATTGTAAGCAAGTTTGAATTCAAGTCACACTATATTGTTCACTTTCAGACTAATACCCTTTGAAAAGGTATGAATCCCCTTATCCCCTAGCAATACGTTCAACAATGATGGCTTTGATATTAGATAACCTACAAAGGTTGATGTGCCATTAAACAAAGAAAACTGAAACCGATTTTAAGTGTACTGCTCTGATGAAAATTTCACTTTCAGGAGCTGCTTTTATTGAGTTATGGCTACATACATATATGGCCATACATTTTTTGCCAGCAATCAATGACAACCTGAATGCTCTACAAGTAAGAGAGTTAAATATATATACATATATATATACACACACACACACACATACATGTGCATGTGTGTATGTGTGTGTGTGCATGCAGAAAGGAGTTTTAATATACACATAAAACATATTGGTTGCAGTATTGACTTCAAACTTGTCAATTCTAAACATTTTACTTGTGAACATTCTATACATTAATAGTGCAGCATCTACCTATAAACCTACAAGGATACGGTGTATATGAAAAAAAATGGAAGAATTATATATATATATATATATAAAAGAAAGACAACTCAACTATCTTCCAACTTTCCCCACCAAATACCCCACTTACTGTAAGACTTTACAGCCCCCACTCACTAGTAGCTGAGAATGTTGGACAGTCTGTAGTCTTGATACTCCTGATAACTTAATTCCAATTCACTGATTTTCTTTTAGGTTAATGCAAAGCATTTCCTCAATATATTTTAAATATATTTCATAAAATGAATTAGAGAAGTACAACATATTTGGAATTTAAAAAAACAGAGGGTTAAAAAAAATAAAAAAATTGATTAACTTTAACTAATTAGCAATTAGTAATATTTATAATATTTTCAGAAACTCCTGGCAGAAGATGAAAATAATGCTGTTCAAGTGAAAGTGAAAGTTTTTCAATCCAACAATGAGAAAAGCCAATGCACTTTTGATGATGGGATAATATTATCTATACAATTAAACTCAACATCAGTGTCTGTGTGTGTGTGTGTGTGTGTGTGTGTCTGTACATCTATAAAATAAAAGAGAATAGAAGATACATAAAAACAAAGTATGTATTCTTATGTAAAATTTTATGAGAAAGACAATGAGTTATATGAAATTAACTTTCCAGTTTGATTAGGGGGCTTAAATGGGGGCAAATGCCTCCAGTGAAAATTCAAATACCTTTAATTTTGATGAACTTAAAAACAGGCACTAAGTAAAGTTGATTTCCAAAATTTCATCATCTTACAATAATATTTAACCACCTTCATGAGGTTTATAACATAGTGCAAAGCCTCTTGGAAACTGCAAATACATCCAGTTTTCATGGAAGATACATCAAAACAAAGTATGAATTCTAATATAAAATCTTACAAGACAATGAACTAGATGAAATTCCCTTTCCAGTGCAATTAGGAGGCTTAAAGGGGGTAAACGCCCCCAGTGAAAAATCAGATACCTCTGATCTTAATGAAATTAAAATCATATTGCTGATGTTTACAGGAAGTCAGGATCTTTGTCTGGGAGTGTATACCAATTTGATTATAGGCAACTGGGAAAAATGCTGAATCACATATATCAAGTATTAACTGATTTGATAAATCATTAAGTTTCAGAGTTTTAATTATTTCTTTTTTTTTCTCTTCTAATTGCTTTACATTCTGTATTTTAAAAAAATATTTATACCTTCATGCAGCCATGCCTATCATATAAAGTTTGTCAGCATCATACTTGATTTATTAAGTATATGATACTTAACAAATCAAGTATGATGCTGGCAAATAGTTGTAATGTAGATGTTACATTACTGATATAATACCTTTAATTCTTAGTGTTTGTTGTGATTCCAGAAGAAACATTGCAATATGTATGTCTTTATAATTTTCCTCAAGCTTTTACTTGTATATTACATGCAAAAGCCACAGTCTATGTGATGGCTGCTTCAATTCATAAACCAAAATATTTAGATAAAGAATAAGAAATTTGTATACAACCATGATTATATCTGGTTTAAAGGAAGTACCTCCTTTACACAAAACTGGCATTCCTTTCTTTTGAGTTACAACAATGGATATAGATTTATAATCTACATGATTATTAACAATATTTTCATTAGGATAAACAAGTATTGAATTCAATAGTATACAAGACTATATTATAACTTTTTGGTCTAAGCCAGGCAATAAGAGCTTGCAGGTATTCTACTCCAAAACATTCAATAATATTGAAGCAGTAACTTTCATAAATTAGAGTACAATTTTTGAAAGCCCTTTTTGAAACCAGTCAATGACAGGTATTTCTGCTAGAATAATATGAATCTCAGATCACCAAATATTTGTTAAACGGTAAGTTGTTGTTTTCTTTTATTACTCTATAAATCTCTGAAGCAAACAATGGTGTGAAGTAATATAAGTTATCAGTATAGAAAAAGGAATCAGTGAATCAATTACAAATGATCATGTTTGTATTCACTTAGCACTAACGCCCTTCAGAAAGGAATTAACCCCATCAGATATTTTGATAAAGATATCTTATTACTGGCATGCCACAAGTGTTGACAAAGAATGGAGTGAGAACTTGGGCTGTTACACCTATTGTCAATTTTGACAAGAGCTTCTCATATCAAACATATATCAATATGCCTGTACCTATCATTTGTGTGGATCACAAGGAGAAGAGAGAATAGTATTTACATATCTATAAAAGAGGAAAGAAAGAGAAGGGAAAGAAGAGAAGCAACATATCTGCATTCCAACTTTCCTCACCAGATACCTCACTCTCAGTAAGACTTTAATCTTCAACCCACAACTGCCACCACAGGAAATGTTCAGACAGTTTCTGTAGTTTTTTAAAAAAAGAAGTACAAACTGACCTAAATTCACAAATTTTTCTTTTAATGTTTTGAATAAAAATGTATCTGAGTTGAATAAAAATTCAAAATGAATGAACTAATCAGCAATTAGTAATATTTATATTTTTAAAATGTGATGGTGAAAGATAAAAATAGACTGAGGGGTCTTGAGTTAACTTGAAAGACAGAGAAGATACTGAGAGCAATTGCAAGAAAAATCAAAAGAATAAATACAGATGAAGCAAAGAAGAAGAGCTCAACAATGTCTCGATGCTAAGTAAGTCAGGTAGAGAAAAACCAACTCAATAAGTCAAGTAGAGAAAAACCAACTCAATAAGTCAGGTAGAGAAAAACCAACTCAATAAGTCAGGTAGAGAAAAACCAACTCAATAAGTCAGGTAGAGAAAAACCAACTCAATAAGTCAAGTAGAGGAAAACCAACTCAATAAGTCAGGTAGAGAAAAACCAACTCAATGAAGAAAAAAAAGAGGGTGTTAAAAAAGATCACACTTTCAAGAATTTTTTAAAAAATATCAACAAATTATTAATAAACAAAATATTATTTTCAGTAAGTTTCATTTATTTGATTTATTCAATTTATTTTTTGTATTGTATATATGTAAATAAAAATTGTACATATTATTTTGTTTGGTTTCTTTGTTTAATAGGATATCAACCTACAATGCTTGATGCAAAAGCCGTCCTTCTTGAAGGAAAGTAGTGGTACTATTTAACCCATAAAGAAGTTTGTACCTTTCCCAAGGAGCTGCAGAATATACAAACTGCATTTCTGCAGAGAGGTAAGACCCTTCATAAGTGTTCTGGATATGACACTAAACTGTCTGATGGTGAGGCTCTAGTAATGCTGGAGCTTTGGGGAATGCAAAGTACCCCTTCATTTGAAGTGGTAGCACTTGATAAGGTACTATCTATGGGTCAAATAGTACTGTTTGACATTTAAATTGTGTGCAAACAAATGACATATGCTAAATAGAACTGTTTGATCATTTAACTGTGCATAAACAGATGACTGATGTTTAAATGAATTGTTATTGATACACAGCAATACTTGGAACCATCTAACTGTGAGCAAAATAATGAGCTTTGTCTCATTTAAAAACATTATCAGCAAAATGTGTTTACAAAATCATATATATTCATTATATATTCATAAAGAGGATTTTGCATTAAATAACCTAAACAGGTTGATATGCCATCAAACCAAAGCAGACCAAACTCAAATGTATTAGTCTGAAAGTGAACATAATAACATGGCTGGGATTCAAACTTGTTTGCTACAATATCCTATTTACCAACCCCTCCGCTCGGACAGGATATAACACAAGGTCAATTTTTAAGCGGAGTTTAACAGGTTTTAATTCAGAGTTTTCCTTCTCCTAGACTAGTTGCCTAACCAAGGCTGAAGAACCTAGTCTGTCCTACTATTTACCCATAGCTGGAGGGAGAATAATTGGATACATGCCTTTCTCAAGGGTATTAGTGCTATGTGAAATGCAATCAGTCTCGTCCAGTATTTGAACTCGTGTCGCCGTGTTCATTTCCTACGACGATAACAATTACACCACGGGCACCTCCACTGCTACAATATCACAGTCCAACATATTAGCCATTGCACCATGAAGATTCCCCATAATATTATGAGGTGTATTTAGGCAGCAGATTTTCTTGTATGAATATTTTATGGAAAATAATAGACAAGGATTCAGTCCTTAGTATTTTATTCAGCTTTTCTTATTGACAAACAAAATGTTGCAATTACAGTTGTAGGCAGTTTAAAAACTGTTCAAAGTCTCTATTAGTGTAGTCTGTACTTTTGACTACCTACAACCAGTTGTGACATCTCATTTGCCAACAAGAAAAGCTGATGAAAAAGCTAAACACTAAATTCTTATGTGTTATTTTCAATAAAACATGCCAACAATATAAGGGTCAGGTGAAAAGTTCATTGGCTGACCAGGATATTCTCCTGCATTGTGACCAAATGAGGTTTATTTTTTAACATAGTCCTCTACCACTTGCAGTCCACACATTTCATGCATCAGTGTTGCAGTGCTTGTATCCCATTGGTCAAAAAGGTCATCAATAGCAGAAAGATGTCATCAGATAAATTTTTCAGCCCACTCTTATATATATATATATATATATATATATATATATATATATATTTATATATATGTGTGTGTGTGTGTGTGTGTGTGTGTGTATGTGTGTGTGTGACTCACAAAAGAAAGCATCAAAATGTTATATTGATTTTTAATCATTGGTGGTTGTTTCTAATTAAACCTTCAAATTTCCAATTTCTAATATTCATAAATGTATACTGGAAAAGTAAAAAAAATGATTCTCTATGTAAAATTGTTAAATTAATTTAACTGCAGTAAAACAAAAATGTCCTCACCAAGCTACAAGCAGCAAGATTTTAAAAAAACAAAAACAAAAAAGAAATCTAAAGGTTTCAGTTTTAAAAAAAACAATTCCATGAATGATTTAGATTTGCTGTAAAGAGACATTCCATTGGATTGAGAAGGTGGAGGTAGCACATGTCAATAGCAGCTTTCTGTTGTCATAGAAACCAAAGCTTTGTCATCTCTCTCTCTCTCTCTCTCTCTCTCTCTCTCTCTCTCTCTCTCTCTCTGATGGAATTTGAGGATCAAGTTAGGAAAAGAAAGGTAACTGTAGGTGAGTAGGGAGGTACTATGGAATGCTGGGAAAAATGCTTAAATTTTTAAGGAAATAAAAAAGGACAAGAGAAAAAGATCAAATAATGTTTTTTTCTGTTTTTATTTTTCACATTAATAAAATGAGATTGTGAAACCCTTCTACTTGAAACCATTTTTCAGTACCAGCAATGATTCAGAAGACAAGCAGGAATCAAAATGGAAGAACCTTGGATAGGTCATCATCATGAAAGAAGATTTGGAGAAAGACAGAGAGAGACACACAAAAAGAGAGGGGTGGTGAAAGAAAGCAAAAGTAAAAGAAATAGAATGAAAACAAGGTGAGCAAAGCAAGAATGAAGTAAAAGAGATCAATAGAAAAAGAGATGAAAGAGTTATAAGTTTTTAAAAAAAGGGAGAAAAGGGAAAAAGAGGAAGTGAAAGAGAATAAAAGATGAGAGAAGGATGTAAAAGTAAAAGAAAGAAGAGAAGGAAAATAAAAGAAAAAGAGAGAGGAGAAAGAAAAAAAAGATAAGGCAAAAAAGAAAGAGAAAAGAAGGAAAAGAGAGAGAGAGGAGGGAAAGAGAGAGGAGGGAAAGAGAGAGAGATGAAGGAGAAGGAGAAAAAGAGATAGACAGGAAAGGAGAGAGAAAGAGTAAAAAAAAGAAGAGATAGAAATAGAGAGAGAAAATAAAAATAAGAGGAAAGAAATAAAGAAAAAAGGAGAGAGAAGGAGAAAACAAAGGGGAAAGAAGAAATAAAAGAAAAAGGAAAATTAGAAAGTAAGGAAGGACAAAATAGAAAAGTGATAGAAAAAATTGAGAGAAACTGAGAAACAAAAAGGAAAGAGAGAGAGAGAGAGAGAGAGAGAGAGAGAGAGAGAGAGAGAGAGAGAGAGAGAGAGAGAGAGAGAGAGAGAGAGGCAAACATAAAGAATGAGCAGGAGTGGGAGAAAGAAATAAGAGGAAGAGAAGAAAGATATTTCAATAGAATCAAAGAATCCAAATAGATTCTTTGATTCTATTGAAATATCTTTTTCCTCATCTTTCTATTTCTTAATCTTCTCTTCCTCTTATTTCTTAGATAAAGTGGAAGAAACTTTCTAAGATTCAGACTATGAGATCATTGTATTTAAACAGGAGCAGCTGTAACTTGTTATCAATTTTCTATGTAATTTGAGTTGAGCCACAGAAAATCAACTTCTTCTTCTTCTTCTCTTTTTCTTTTTCTTCTTCCTTTACAGCTTATACACAATACATCCTCCCAACCCCGATGTACATCACCTCCTTCAGTAACACCAAGTGACACTAAGAAATACTAATGACTAATGTAATTAATTGCATTGCAAGTCCCTAACATTCACTTTCAAGTTTTCTTGTTGATAAGATGTTTTTATTTTCCTTTTTATATTTGGTCTTTGCATAATTTTCTTTTTTTTTAGGGAGAGGGGGGTGTTGTTAAAGGATCCAGCACTGCAAATATGTCTCTTAGGTAAAGTGCAACTTCTGTTGATCATCATTCTTTGCAGCAATCTGTTTTTACTTAAATAATGACAGCCCAGTCAACAGAACTTAGAATATACATCCCCTGCAGAAGGTTAAGATTCAGCCAAAAATAGGGATGCTCTAGGTATGATACTAAACTGCATTCAGTGGTGAGGCTCTAGTTCCAGAGTTCTGAGGAGTATGAAGTCATAATTTGATTGTCATTACTCTTAGATTCCCTCTAACCCAGTGTGGTAGTATTTGTTAGGGTCTCATCTTTGGGCCAAATGAATCTATTTGAAAATTAGATACAAGGGACGTTCAAAAAGTTCTAAGCCTCACCCAGATTTTAGATTTCTCACACACTTCTCTCTTTTATATGAGACTAACCTGTACAGAAATTAAGACAGAAATCTTTATTGGTTTTTCTAGTTTTATAACAAGTTGTAATGTGTTGCCTAAACAAAAAAGTTTAACTATGGTTCTTTCTGGGTGAGGCTTAGAACTTTTTGAACAAACCCTGTAAGAATACTTTACTTGAAACCATATAACTATTAGCAAATAAGTATTAAATAGGAATATTAAATACCATGTAACAATGTGCAATCATCATCATCATTATTATTATTATTATTATTATTATTATAAAAAGGAATATTTAATTGAAAATATATG
The DNA here is from genome assembly GCA_963585895.1 of Sepioteuthis lessoniana. Taxonomy (NCBI): domain Eukaryota; kingdom Metazoa; phylum Mollusca; class Cephalopoda; order Myopsida; family Loliginidae; genus Sepioteuthis; species Sepioteuthis lessoniana. The sequence goes on from OY757930.1 coordinate 51,511,648, forward strand.
AGTATATAAAGCATTAGTACTAGATTGGAATATTTAAAACCATGTAACTGTACAAATTATTTATAAAGAATTTCAACATTAAATAACCCATAAACAGTTGATATGCCATTAAACTACACATTAACTAATGTATTTATCATGCTTTTGTTTTTTCTTTCATTTTGGTAGACATAATTCTAAGAGTGGTTTGACATTACTTATTACTGGTTTTCTTTATAATCAATTATGTCTCTCTAAAAGTCTATCATATTTACACAGTATCTGGCAGGTTATCTCTAGGATCTAAAATTGCTGTCATGAAGGTACAAATAACAGTGCTGTGTGGTGGGAGCAGTAGCAGCAGCAGCCATGCCATTTCAATTGCCATCTTGACATACAATGGTGAACATCATGCATAGATCCATTGCATATACAACAAGGGCATCTATTGAGGTTCTGAGAGAAATTTTTCCAGGACACCTCATTTCTCTATATAGAGAAATCCCATGGATGACTCTCTCACAAAGATAACACCCAAAGGTTAAAGTCTTTAAATGTAGGCAGCAGACAACTGATGAACTAAACAATTTTATTATTCACAAAATCACAGCAATACCAGAGGCAATGACTAAGGAAGTGCAGCAAAGCTTCAGGGTAACTCTTCAGGAGTGGGATGACAATAACATTTTTTGTTATTATCATCTAATTTTATGGTCATTTAATTTTACTATAATAAAGAACAATATTACGGTATTTTTATTGTAATATTGTTCTTTATTATAGTAGAATTAAATTTTTAATAGTATCTATGTTGCATTTATTTATTTACATACCAAACCTAAGAGATAATTCTGAAGGAAAGCATTTAGAGGATATAATCTTTTAGAATAAAGTGATGAGAATATGATAACAAAATGGCAAATATTGTTCTTTCTTATAGTAAAATTAAATTTTGAATAGGATCTATACTGCCTTGTTTATTTACATTCCATGTAAATAAACAAGGCAGTATAGATGAACAATAATTCTGCTGAACTCTGGACATAGGCATCTATAGATATAACTACAGACACTGATAAACAATATAGAAGACCTGAATAGACTAAAATTTCAAAACCAAAAAAAACAAAAAAAAAATTGCTATGATTTTTGTAAACATCTCATGTACAAATACACAATTCTATTTGTGCAGACAACCAAAATATACTTTATGTATGCAAGTTGCATTCAAAAATTATCAAAACTAATCAAATTAGTTCTCATAACATTCAATGCATGTATTCCAGTGAGTTTTCTATTGGTTGAAACACTTCTGAAATTCCTCTTTTGATATGAGGTCAAGATATTGTTAACAAGTACAATCTCAAAGTTTTTGTACATTATTGCGATTCTATGTCAGATTAAACTCTATATGAGAATATGTGTGTACATTTAAAGAGTGATCCAAAAGTATCAAGAACTTTTTAATTTTTTAATTTCTAACTTTTAGTTTTAAAATTCAAATTTTACCAGACATGTACACAGCTGAGTAATTGATATTATAAAGTGATCACATCTAGGCATCTACAGTTCATAGCATAATTGTCATTATCATAAGAAATGGACACAGCAACTCAAGTTCAAATACTAGACAAGGCTGTTTGCATTTCATATAGTGCTAATATACTTGGGAAAGGTAGGAATACAACTACTCTCTATACAGATATGGGTAAATAATAGGGCAGATTGGGCTCTTTAACCTTGGTATGGCCAGATGTACTCTGTTTAAAAAAATGACCTTGTGTCATATCCAGCTCATGGTGGAGGGGTTGGAGGAATACATACAGCAAATCAGTACCAAGTCATTTTGCAAAAAAAATAAAAAAATAAGTTAGACAAGTCAGTTTTTTTTTTAAATTATGAAGCTCATCTTGATATTTTTGGTCAGCAGTTATTAGCAAAATACAGGTTTGCACAAATGCAAAACTCTCCTTTTTCACTAAATTTAACTTTTTCTTGTTTCCTAAACTAAAAATTCATCTGAAGGGTAAGATTTGAGGATGTGGAGAACATTAAAAAGATACAAAGCTTAACACCATGTCAAAAGATGAGTTTCAGATGCTTCAACCAATGAAAAAGTCAATAGAATAAGTGTGTTGAATCCCAAGGCCACTAATTTGAAGAAAAGGTAAATACAGCTTCAACCTCTCTAACTTTTAAACATATCTCCTACATACATCTTGTATAGATACTGTATGTAAAAATATTTGTATTATCCTCTACAAGATAGACATTTTTCATCACAGCTAGGAATATAGTTTTGTGAAAAACTACATTTTGCTTATGTAAGAATAGTAACACAAAAAAAAACCTTTGTAAATTCAAATGAGGAGCATTTGATGAAAGTGTCAAGAAAGAAAAAAACAAAATTAAATTATCCAAAGTCCAAATTTTAAATTACTTTTGTTATTTGTAAAAGAAAATCAGGTTCTTCCACAACATACAGTCACATTTAAGTTTTTTCAATGCCATTCAGCTTAAAATTTCTTTTAACAGCAATTAAAAATATTTTCTGGAATAAACTTATTTTTACTTATTGTAACATAAAACAATCAGTTAAGAAAGAAAAAACCTCCATTTTTAAAGGATTTAGGAAAACAAGTACTACAAGCAATACACTAATTCTTTTGTATTCTCATGTGGTTCTTCCTTCTTTTTTAGAGTATTTCATTTTGATTTTAAAATTTAAAGTATTGGACTTGGAATTTAAAATCAGGAATTTAGTTTCCATTGATGGATAATTGAACCCTTTAAGAGTGATTTTTAAGAAATAATTGGTCAACCAAGACAAGGATAGAATTAGTTAGACATAGTTTAAGAAAGGAAATCTGATTTTGAATATGGTATTGCCTATAAACAACTATATTCCTAACAATTTTTTAAAATAAAAATTTGATTTTTTTTTAAGTTGGTAAATACACCATAACATTTCCCACCATCATTCATTATCAGCAGCATTTATCAGTTGTTCTTTCTGTTCATTGCTAGGTGTGTTTGTCATTACATTTTGGCTCATTACAATAAATTCTCTTATTTTGATGAAAACTTTGGAAATAATCTGATTGCTTATTAGCAATATTTTCTGTAAATTAGATTATCTTTTTCCTACTGATTTTTAGGTACATTTGTGTTTTCTTTTTTTCTTTTCATTGTTAGGTATCAAGTGTATATATAGTCATTGGTAGGTGAATTTGTGGAAGGAGGGTTTTGCTCATTGGTGGTTATAGTTGTGCAGGGAAAGTTCTGCTTATTAGTTAGATATATTTGTGGAGGAGAGGGGCTTGCTCATTGGTGGATGCATTTGAGCAGGAATGGTTCTGCTCATTGGTGGGTGCATTTGTGCAGAGAGGGTTCACCTCATTGGTGAAGGCATTTGCGGGAGGAGAGTTTTGCTCATTGGTAGGTGCATTTTGTGCAGGGAAGGTTCTGCTCATTGGTGGGTGCATTTGTGCAGGGAGGGTTCTGCTCATTGGTGGAGGCATTTGTGCAGGGAGGGTTTTGTTCATTGTAGATGAATTTGTAGGAAGAGTTTTCTGCTCATTGGTGGGTGCATTTGTGTAGGGAGAGTTCTGCTCATTGGTGGAGGCATTTGTGTAGGGAGAGTTCTGCTCATGAGTGGGTGCATTTGTGCTGGGAGTGTTCTGCTCATTGGTGGAGGCAGTTATGGATGAGAATTTTGCTCATTGGTAGGTGAATTTGTGGGAGAAGTTTTCTGCTCATTGGTGTGTGCATTTGTTTTGTTTATTGTTGGGTGCATTCTATACTTAAAAAGTGACAAAAACAAATAGGACATACCTTTAAATAAATTGTTCTCTTATTTTAACCAATATTGTATATAAAAAGTAAAAATGGTGTCCATGGTCGAGGGCAACCTGAAGGCTTCCTTTTCAATAGCTACTATACTAAGGTGTAGGGAAGGCGCTACTCCTTTCCCTGGATTGGTCCACTTTACCCTTGATATGAACCTTATAATGCTGAGTGTTAAGTAAGGAGGTATCAAGTACCATTTTTTGAGTTTTTGGTATGATTCAACCTGGGAGTGAGCCTTGGTCTCTCAGGCCACTGACAAACATTCTACTCACTAGGCAAATGGGCTGATAATATTGTATATATCTGAAACAAATTAAAATTAAATAAAAGACAGTAAATAGAATTTTTTCTGGTTGCTTTTTTATTTATTACATCTTTAGGGATTATAAAATGGATTGTCATGAACATTTTCTCATTATTGTTAAGTGCTTTTATAATTTTTCATTTCCTTCTCATTGTTGGATGACTTTGTGTTTTGTTTTTTTTCTCAAATTGTTATGTGTACTAGGTTTTCTGTAATCTAACCACATTTTCTATTATCTATTTTTTTTGTTTTTGTTTTTGCTTTTTATTTAGTTGAAAAAAAAATCGAAATTCTGAGTTTATACATTGTTGTATCTATGTAAACTAAGTGTTTATATAACCAATGATATCATGGATAGAATTTATAAATCAAATATATCAGAACCTTTCTTTACCTTAATAGAGAAAAAAAACCCAAAAAACAATCATTGTTGCATTGAATAACAAGTTAGAAGAAATTTACCAAACAAAAAAAAAATACATCAAAAAAGGAGCACAAAAAACAAACAAGCAAAAAGACCTAACAATAAGCAGGAAAAAAAAAAAAGAAAAGAAAAACAAATTGATCTAACAAGAAACACAAAAAACAAACAAGCAAAGAGACCTAATAATAAGTACAAAAAAAAAAGAAAAAAAACAAAAACAAATCGATCTAACAAGAAACACAAAAAACAAACAAGCAAAGAGACCTAACAATGAACAGAAAAAGCAACAAATAGATTTCACAAGAAACACAAAAAACAAACAAGCAAAGAGACCTAACAATAAGCAGGAAAAAAAGAAAAGAAAAACAAATCAATCTAACAAGAAGCACAAAAAACAAACAAGTAAAGAGACCTAACAATAAGCAGGAAAAAAAGAAAAGAAAAACAAATCGATCTAACAAGAAGCACAAAAAACAAACAAGCAAAGAGACCTAACAATAAGTAGGAAAAAAAAAGACAGAAAATAAAAACAAATCGATCTAACAAGAAACACAAAAAACAAACAAGCAAAGAGAACTAACAATAAGTAGAAAAACTAACAAATAGATTTAACAAGAAACACAAAAAACAAACAAGCAAAAAGACCTAACAATAAGCAGGAAAATAAAAGAAAAGAAAAACAAATCGATCTAACAAGAAACACAAACAACAAACAAGCAAATAGACCTAACAATGAACAGAAAAAGAAAGACAAAGCAACAAATAGATCTAACAAGAAACACAAAAAACAAACAAGCAAAGAGACCTAACAATGAACAGAAAAAGCAACAAATAGATTTAACAAGGAGCACAAAAAACAAACAAGCAAAGAGACCTAACAATATGTAGAAAAAAAAAGAAAGAAAACAAAAACAAATCGATCTAACAAGAAACACAAAAAACAAACAAGCAAATAGACTTAACAATGAACAAAAAAAAATTGATCACACAAGGAACACAAAAAACAAAAAGACCAAAAAAATGAGCAGAAAAAGAAAGAAAAGAAGATCTAAGAAGAAGCCCAAAAAACAAACAAGTAGACTGAAAACTGAGCAGAAAAAGAAAGAAAATTAAAAAAATAGATTTAACAAGATGTACAAAAACAAACAAGCAAATAGACTTAACAATGAACAAAAAAAAAAAGAAAGAAAATAGATATAAGAATGAGCACAAAAAATAAACAAGCAAATAGACCAAATAATGAGCAAAAAAGATAAAAGAAAGAAAGAAAGAGAGAAATGACACAAACAAATGAACAGAACAATGACCAAGAAAACACACACACACACACACACACACACACACTGTTATAAGCAGAAAATTTTGCTGACAAACCATCACATTATTATTGATGTTCTAATGAATGAAAAAAGTTTTCTGAAAACTAATTTTTTCTTGTAAGCTTCTTATTTCATTTTAATTCTGTTTAGATATATAAAATACTGGTCAAAATAATGGAGATCTATCTAATCAAATGTATAAATCATAGCTCTGAGTATATACTTCATGTATGAAAAAGCTTTTACTGAAAGTAATTATGAAAAAATGTAAATACAGTGGACAAAATGAGAAAACAGTTTTGATTTTTGTTATGTTCAAGAAAATTCTTACACACATGCAATATTGATTTCATTAAACAATAAGCAGCAATGTTCTGAGTATTGCATCAGCTGTCATAGTGACTGATGCCCAGTGGCAACAAATTGTCAAGATGAAAATTGATGGCATGTTTTTCTCTGAAATTTCAAGAGAACTGAGCCAATCCAAATATATAATTGTAAGAATTCTGAAATTGCAAGATTAAACAAAATCTTTTGTTTCACAAAAAAGCTGGTTTGCCATGTAAGACAGCAAGCTTTAAAGACAGACTAAAAATAAATAACTAAATAAAAGAAAAGAAAAAGAGAAGAAACAAGGTATAAATGATCCTCTTCAACACTGCAGAAAATCAAAGCAAATCAAAGTTCATCTCAACAAGGAGGTAAATCATCAGTGTTATAGTATTCAGATGATTGAAAAAATTTTGAGTGGAACTTCGTTCTCAAGCTATTAAACTTAACATAAGTAAAAAAGAATAAAAAGGATAAGATTTCAATATGTGGTTCTCATACAGAATAGCCTGTCAATGAAAATTTCCATTATTTCTACAATAATATATAAATTATATCATAATCAAGAATGGTCAACTACGCAGATTCCCTTAACTCTCCTTTGCCATTCATCCCTATCAACCATCATTCTTGGTAAGTATCATTCTAGACGGCACCCAGAGTCTGCACAGAGCTGATGAATATATATTTTTCCTGGTTAGCCAACACTGGGGTGTCCGTGTATTGGAGTCTATGGGAAACATTGTATATGAGTTTGTCCTAAGTACGCAGCATGTCTTGCTCACCTTAGTTGAATGGTTTGTGAGATGGGAGTTAAGTTGCTGTATAACTGCTGTTTTAATTCAAGAATTTGTTTAAAACACCACGCAGCATCCTTGCGTAGTTCCAAACTAGCTTTTTCTCTCAGAGTTTTGTTAAAGTTTAAGTGGTGCAAAAACCATAGATTATATAGAAATGTCTAAATAAGAATAACTTTCAGTCATTTGCTTCATTTTTTTTCTATTCCTATGCTTTTTGTACATTACAGTGGAAATGATGGAAATTTTCATCCGTAAGCTATTCTGTACAATGCAAAAGAACATGTTGCTTGGAAGGATGCAAATTGATCAAAAGTTCATTTCAGTGACAAAAGTAAATTTAATTTAGCTGGATCTAACAGCACGTTTGATGTTGTAAATGTAACAGACTTAAACCAAAGAGTGTCAAAATGTCTGCTAAGTTTGGAGAGGTAAGTATAAGGGAGATGTTCTCTTCTAAAAGTGATCTCATCCCCTATTGTGAGAATTAATGGGCCAGTAAATACAAATGGGTATCTAAACTTTCTGAAGCAACCTACCATTTCTTTTAAAACATCTCTTAACCAGCCAACTATTTTTCACGAAAATTTTGCGAAATAAGAGACAAGGTTAAGAAATGAAATCCAAGCACTGTAACAAATTCATAGGGAAAACTGAAAGACAAATGAAGGAAAAAAAAAGCAAACCAAATCTGTGCAAGAAACTTCTCATGTTCTCAAGACATTGGTGTATTGAAGTTATAACAAATGAAAGTCTATGTTCTTCCAACAAATCTTTTATTATAATTCACTAAATGTTTATCTGTCTCTCTCTGTGCCATTTTTAATCCAATCTCAACCAAACTTTCAGAAATTACTTGGGTAATTTTCATAAAAGTTTTAGGTTCTTTAGTGATCCAGCACAAAAGACTTTCAGGTGAGATTTGTCTCTCACTTTGTAAGACTTGCTGTCTCCCTTACTGCACCCAGTATTCATCCATTCTCTCAGTAATCATTATATAATATAAACAATTCTCCCTTTTGACTATGTGCCATACTACTAAGCAAAATCCGTTTCGTCTTAATAGTCCCTCAGCCTTAAAAAAAATAAAAAAAGTCTTTCTATTTATTTTTTAGATCATATTAATACCATTGCTCCTAGTGTAACGTTATACATATAAGGCATATATAAAAGATTTTAACAGAAAATATCTTTTGAACATCAATAACCATCTTAAAGTCTGTATGCAATACAAGCAAATACTGATAGTTTTTTAAATGTTCATTTTCATTTTGTTTCTCACAGGTTGCCATAACCTGTTTTTGGTCGTTGGGGATGCTTCTCATGCAGCATATCTTGGGTAGAAATTGCCTGGTGGAGCCCATCCCTTTCCAGATCTAAAACTAATCTAAATTCAGAGTTTTTCCTTTTCCTGGACTGATTGTCATACCAAGGTTAAAGAGCATAATCTGTCCTACTATTCATCCATAGTTGAAGGGAGAATGGATTCATACCTTTCCCAAGTTTATTACCATTATGTGAAATCCAAACAGCCTCATTTTGGATTTGAACTTGGGTAGCTGAGTTTACTTCCTATAATGATAACTATGACTCTATGAGTACCTCAGTTTTATTTTGTGAACTTTATGAAAAACATATCTTATAACATTCCTTATAAATTGCTTACTGTATTTTTTTTTTCAAATAATGGCTTGTCTTGAATAATTTATCCATAACCATTTCCATACATAAAGTATATATCAAGAGCTTTTATTTCTATACATTTCAGTGATTGATTGACTGATTTGTAATGGCATGTCAAACTGTCTGGGATTATTTTAAGCCTTGAGGTTAGAGAATCATATACATTCTATGTTTATATATATATATTTTTATGTACTTGTTTAAGACTTTTGTTTGTTTTTGTTTGTTTAGTTTTTTGTTTGTATTTTTTAAAGTATTTCATTTTAATGACATGTCAAAATCCACTGGAATAGTTTTCTAATAATTACTTTGTATGGTATTGATCGTGTTTATATTTATTGGAATAATTTTATTTCTCTCAAGAAAAACAAAATGACATCCATGTCGACAATTTCAAATAGGTTCTTATTGTTTGCATTAATATAACATTGTCTAATGTGAGCTAAATCTCTGCATTCTATCAGAAAATGTTTAACAGTGTAAAATGTTTGACATGCTACACATTGTGGTTGTTCAACTCATTTGAGTATAAAGGAGTTTGTAAGTCTTGGGTGACTAATGGTCAAACAGGATATAGTGATGTGTTTCTTTTCAGACTTTATGAAAGCTAGTTTCCATACTCCTTACGTGGGTTTTGTCAAGGCGAGTTATTTATAAATTTCAAGATTGTATGATAATTAATAAGAACTACATTTGAATTGTCATATTTTGACCAGTAGTGTAGATACTGTAAGATAAAGGGTCTGTGTGTATATTGACAGAGAATGAATGAAAGCAGCATGTAACAAGTGTCATACAATGTTATTATGAATATTCTCAATTGGAGATGACAATATCAATAAAGGTGAAAGACATAAAATAGTACAAAGAAAATATTGATGATAATAATAATAATCCAATATGATATTAATATGTTATCCAATTATGTTTTCTTATCTATTGATATAATCAAAGTATTTGCTTGGCTCCCATGATTATCAAGAATAAAAACTTTGATAGAAAATGTGAGTATGAAATATAAATAAGATTAGAACTCCTTAGTTACAGGTAAGAATCTATAGGAGTGGAACTCTTTAGTTTCTAATGGTAACAACTGATAAATTTGTCAATGGAAAGAGAAGCCAAAGAGGATCCAATAAGAGATAAAGCCCACATTCCAAAGTTGATAGAATCAAAGTAAGCTCTAGGAATTCCAACCCACTCTTCTTCCAAATTCTACCTTACTTAGGAATAAATTACTTATACAAGTGTAAGGGATGGCCAGTGATACTCAGATATACAGGAATCCATGTATGACCTTGGAAAATATTGAAATGTAAAGGGTTTGGTTTGGTTTCTTTGTTTAATTGAATATTATTAACCTTGGTAGTTTATCTAAGCAATCTTTCTAGAACAAAAGTGGTGTTATTTAACCCATAGATAAGGGGAGATAAGGGAGGTCATACTTTTTCTAGAGGTATTAGTTTGAAAGGAAATATGATAGCACAACTCAAGTTTGATCTCACTTCAATGTTGCAGTCCTACATGTTAGCCACTACACCAGAGGGACTCCTACAATGTAAAGGTTTGGATTGGTTTGGTTTGGTTTTCTGGCATATCAACCATTGTTGGTTATTTAATTTCAAATCCTGTTTTTACATATATATTGAATATATGATTTGTAAACACATTTTTTAGATACACACAGTTAAAGGATCAAACAGTTCTATTTCTAACAATCCAATTTAGCATGTCAACAAGCTTAAATGGTTCCAAGTATTGCTATCTAGCACTAACAATATAATGTCATTTGTTTAGACACAGTTAAATGATCTCACAGTTCTATTTCAAACAATTAGATTTTAGCATAAGTCATTTGTTTGCACTCAGTTTAAATGATCAAACAGTTCTATTTGGCCCATAGATAGGGCTCTATCAGGTATTACAACTACAGGCCAGAGTGCATCTGAGAGCAATGCCAATGAAGGCATACTCTGCATTCCCCAAAGCTCCAGCATTACTGGAGCTTCACCATCAGATTGTTTAATGTCATATCCAGGACATGTGCTGGAAAGGAGGTCCTACCTCTCAACAGCGATGCAGTCGGTGTATTCTACAGTCCCAGCTGACTGGGCTGCCAATGTAAAGGATATTTAGTTCATCATTACATTAGTTGTTTGTAAAGTCATTCAGTGCAAGTTTGTTGATGTTAGAAAGTTATAAATATGTTACTGATGACAACAGACAGGTCAAGGAAGGTCATTATATATATATATATATATACATTAAGGTATAAAATGTAAACAAACAAAAGCTACTACTTAATACCTTATAATTCCTGAGCTGACGTGGTACGCTAGTTGGCTGAGCGGTATGATACTAAGTCTAACGTAAAGTTGGGCGAGTTTTGATCCCAGCTTCAAGCGTCCTACGTGTCTAGCCACATTGAAGAGTTGAGATACAACGAAACAGTCTGTCTGTGGATGATAATATATATATGTATATATATATATATTACTTATTATCTATGTATATATACATATATGTTCAATCTTAGGAGCCTCACATGGTGTAATGGTTAGAGAGCTAAGCTAGAAGACCATTATTAATGAGTTTGATTTTTACTTGGTGCCTTATATTTCTGCTCTTGTGTTAAACTAAGTTAAACTTAGTAAATGATTACTAGTTAAATGGTTAAGTCACGCTGAAAATCAAAACATCAAAGTTAAATAGTGATGAGCTTCTTCAATGCTAACATGGATGACCACTTAATGACAGCAGATACTGGAAGTAACCTGAGGTCTGTGTGATAGACTAAGCAAAGATTAGTAAATAACAATAATATTCCATCTCTAAATCACTGTTTATAAATTGCTAATTACACTATGCAACACAAGTTTCATTCCTGAATAGTGTGAGTTATTTCTCAATTGCTTGAGTTGTAAAAGTATACAGAACAGTCATTATTACCTTCAAATATTGCTTTTGTGCACTAGATATTGAAATTTAGAAGTTAATCTTTTTTCTATGTAAAAACAAGTAATTTTTTTCACATTTTTTGTTTTTAAATAAAACAACATATAAATCAAAATATATGCGTTTTTATACAAGCGTTATACAAAAAGGAATAAAAATGTTTAAGTTTAAGAAAAGTCATTATCAGCTACTAAGCACTGAATCTATCTGGAATGTTCTGGAAAATAGGTGAATTTGAAAATTTCATTACCTAATTCACAAAAGCAAAATTTGAAGAGAAAAATAGATATTTTTCATCTACTTTAGACATAAGCAAAAATTTTGTTACAAAAATATTTTTTGTGATATAAATACAAATTCATAATTTTGAAACTTTACTTTCTGATTTCTTACCTTTTTGCTTAAAAGATGATTAAATTTCATTTACAATGGAAAAGATTTTTGGGGATGAATTACTCCTAAATTTCTTTATGTCAAAAAACATTTTTTCTTTAATTCAGTAAGTCTTCTTTCTGTATTTTTCTCAAGATACAAAACAAATTATGCTATTTCTAATTTAATTTAAAATTCCATGATATTCATTTTGTGAAGAACATTGTTATAAATTACCATTAATTTTTATTAGTTTTTCTTTCCACTTATCTTCTTGCTTTTTATTGAAGCACTTGTAATGGCATCTATTGTTGTAAGTAGTGAGGTAAAATCCACCCCCAAAAAGGGTGTCCTGGGTATGGCACTAAACTACATCAAGTGGTGAGGCTGCTGAATTTGCACAATCTTGTTTTATATGAAAAATATTTAATTCAAAAGTATTGATACAGGATTCCCAACTCCAATTGATATTGACTTGTCTATAGTTTGTCTGAGCATTATCACTATATATATATATATATATATATTTGCACACATCTTCAATTTTAAAATTTAAAATCTAAAACAATTTAAAACTTAAGTTTATTAATCTACAGAGCCAATTGAGATCTATGAGTCCAGCTAACATATTTCTTGTGTGTGTGTGTGTGTGTGTGTGTGTGTGTGTGTGTGTGTGTGTGTGTGTGTGTGTGTGTGTGTGTGTGTGTGTGTGTGCATCAGTTTCTTGAGGATAAAAATGTTCTCAGTTGATTAATTGATTTTAGTGGCATGTCAACCTATTTGGGGTTATTTCATGCCAAGAAGTTGGGGGAATTGTATACATTATACATTCAATTTCTCAATTTTCTGCACCGATTATATGGCATCAAGTATTCCTATATAGTACAAATTTGCAAACAGATCTATTTAATGGACCCTTATAGGTACTACTAATGTGGGTCAGAGTGGACCTGGGAGTAATGGCAATGAAGAGGCACTCCACACTCTCCAGAGCTGGAACCTCACCTCCAGATGCAGTTTAGTATCATCACCAGGACACCCTTTTTCTTAGTGATGCAGAGGATCTTATCCTTCTTCAGGGGGTGGGGATATGATCAGTCTATTCTAAGCCCCACCAAGGTAGAAAAAATGTTCTCCACAGAATTCACTACTGAATAATTATGGAATTTATTTTGTAAAATCTAACTCAAAATTCTATTTTAACATCATCAGAATGTCTTGTATTATATGAACAATAGAATAAATTTGAATTATGTTTCATATAAAGTAGATGCATATATGTATAAATAGGCACGTGCGTGTGCGTGTGTGTGTGTGTGTGTGTGTGAGCGCACAAATATATAATCTATGATTTGACATCTGGCAAATTTGGCTTCGATCCAACTGGGTACCCATATTGTAAATTTGGCACGCAACCAATGTTAAGCGGAATATCCTCATCATAAAAATTCTAAAGGGAATCCCAAATTCAAGTTTAAACTTGCTGAAATATTTCTTTGAAAAGAAACAAAAGACAGAAGGAGATATCATCATCAGAATTTTATCATGCACTAGTGGACAAAACAGCCACATATTCATATTACTTTTTATTTATAAATATAGCAAAGATTTTAATAATATGAGAGAGAGAGAGAGAGAGAGAGAGAGAGAGAGAAGCAAGCAACAGATCAATACTAAAATTAGGAGAAGATGGAGTAAATATGTTAGTAGTTTGAGGTCAATGGACATAAATTTCATGAAAATCTAAAGTTCTGTGAAAGAATGTATTAAAATGAAGGCAAAAACAGATGTGATTATCAGAGAAAGAAAGAAAGAAAGAAAGAGAGAAAGAAAAATTGTGTTTTCTTTAATACAACAGTTAAAAATAAAAAGTGTATTTAGTTCTGATGGAATAAAAACCAAATAAATGAAGAATATAGATATGGCAAGGATAAGATTTTTTAAGAGAAAAGAAGTAAAAAGAAATAAGGAAGGGTATTTTGGGAAGGAGAAAAAGTTGTAAGAAAGACAAAATAAAAGAGAGAAAGAAAAATAAAAGAATCAAGATATATTATTACAGGTGTTGTACAGGAGAAATAGAAAAAAATTCAAGACAAAAGTGAATCAAAAACAGGTATTGCAAAAAAGAAAATGGTAGAGAAAGTAGGAGGAAAACCAAGGAAAAAGAGAGGGAGGAATCCAAAAACGAGAGAAAGAGAAGAAAGAGGAAGAACCCAAAGAGAGGGATGGAAAACAGAAAGAAAGAGATGGACAGTCAAAAGGGGGGATCAAAAGAGAGAGAAAGAGACCAAAAAAAGAAGGTGGGAGAGATCATCTAATAAAAATTCAAAATGATATTATTACTAACAATATAGAATCTTTGACCAATCATGATTTTTTAAAATATAAACAGTCAATATAGTCATGACTTCACCTTAAATTTCCAAGAGCATATCTCATTTTGAATGGATAATTCATCAAGTTTTTTCTAAAGAAAAACATTTTTAATAATTAAATCCTTCTAATCTAGTTTAAGTGCAATTCTTTTTATAAATTATCTTGAAATATTTCTTAGACTTCAGCTTTCATAGAGATCTATGTAAAAGACATTCTTCTTCTCTTCTGTTTTTCTTTCTTCACTTCAACTATCTTCTTGTTTCAGATAATGCCCAATTTTGAGATCAATCAGAATTACAATGTAGATAGCATTTCTCATACAACTTATTGGTTAATATCTTTATTATTTGTCTGTTATTTCAATCAACTTCAGAGATAAAGCTCATCTGTAATTGTTCTTAATGGTATCAATGCTGCAACTCTTATAGCTGATATTTTTTTTTGGCTTTTTTTAAAATGCAAAAACACTTCTGATAATAGCAGGAAGTAGCCATGTAAAATATTACTAAGAAACGTAATTCACCTCAATAGTAATCTCTATACATAACATTTACAATGCACTTTCAAAATGTATCAAGATTGAAACCATATTGACCAAGACAAAAATGAACAATGAATGAAACATTAATTTTCTTCAAACACTTATCCCAGTGAGTTTTCCATTAGTCAAAACACCTCTAAAACTCATTGTCCTGAGTATGACACTAAACAGCATCTGATGGTGAAACTCCAGTTCTAGAGATCTGGATCATCACCATCATCCCCAGATCTACTCTGACCCAAAATGGTAGTACCTGTTAGGATCCAATCTATGGGTTAAGTAGATCTATTTTAAATTATTTGTATATACTTGAAGCAATAATTGTTTACTGAGGATAATTATTAACTACTTGAAACCATTTAACCATGTGCAAACAAATGACTATGAATGAATAGGTATAATTCATCATCATGTCGCGCCGCCTGCGCGGATATCCCTGACCGTCTCTCGCCATTTCTCCCTATCACTCATCGCCTCCGGCAGGTCTTCAGGATTACAACCCGTGTCCTCACATAGCTGCTGTATGTAAGTTCGTGCTGGTCGTCCCACACTTGCACATCCATGAGTGGGGGTCCACAGGAGTACATCGCTTATGAGCTCGTCCTTGCTTCTCCAGCAGTGTCCCGCGTGTCTGGTTCGTCGAACTTGTATAGTTTTTGTGATGGGGGGCAAGTGTCCGTATAGTTGGAGTCTTGTGGGGTGTTGTCGCCAGGACTTGTTTAATACTGCTCTCAACATTCTTGTGTAATTTCCGTCCAGCCTCCTCTCCAGCCGCTTCGTAAGCGTCCATGTGGTGCATCCATATAGCAGTATCGACACAACCGCTGCCTGGAAGAAACTGCGTTTCATTTTATCTGTTAGGTCCGACTTCCATATGATCGAGAGCCTATCGATAGCTGTCCATGCCTTCGTCAGTCGTGTGTCGATGTCCTTCTCGGTTGATGAGACGCTGCTTCCTAGGTAGGTGAATTTGTCGACTAGTTTCAGAGAGGCTCCGTCTAGTGTGGCAATGTTGCCTGTTTGGTTGTAACACATATATTCGGTTTTGTTTGCATTGACATGTAGGCCAATGCCAGCTGCAGCTCGTTCCAGACTATGTAGTAGTGTCTCTGCTTGATTAGGCGTATTCGCTAGTAACGCCAAGTCATCAGCGTAGTCGGCGTCCGTGATTGTTTTTGCGGGGTACCTTTTGCTTCTTCTCTTAGTCAGCTCAAAGCCATTTTCTCTGATTTTGTCGATCGAAGTCCTAAGCACATAGTCTAGACAGATGATAAAGAGGTACGGGGCTAGTGTGTCTCCTTGTAGTACTCCTGCAACAATGTCGAAGTATTCCGTGTCTCCATCTGGTGAACGTACTTTTACTTTGGTGTTTCTGTAGAGAATCATTATCGCTGCTACGGTTTCTTTTGGTAGGCCGTAAGCTAGTAGGATTTGCTCCATCTTCCCTCTGTGTATGGAATCGAAGGCCTTGGTAAAGTCGACAAATAGTAATGTCGCCTGTAAGTTTTTTGCCCGAACGCCTTCCAGGATTCTACGGATGGTCAGTATTTGTGAGGTTGTGGATCTATTTCTCCGGAAGCCATTTTGGTTTTTCCTAAGGATGTTTTCCATTTTGGGTTCTATGCGGTTTCGTAGTAGGGCATTGTAGATTTTGGCTGCTATGGATGTAAGTGTTATCCCTCGGTAGTTCTTGGCTAGTCCGAGGTCGCCCTTTTTAGGGAATGGAAGGATGCATCCCTTCGTCCATCGTTCTATCCTATTTTGACTATAGACTGCGTTGCATTGCCGGAGCAGTATATCGTCGAATTGTCTCGTCTTCCACACTTCTGGGGGGATCTCGTCTAGCCCCGCCGCTTTCCTATTTTTAATTCTTCTGAGAACCGTGTCGAGTTCTTCTTTGGTGAAAGGACCTAGTTTTACGTCTAATTGCTTACTAATAATTCTGGTGATCGGTTCATCCGTTATTTCCGGTGGGTTTCCTAGTAGATTTTTGAAATGCTGTTCCCACAGTTTTATTCTTTCTTGTTGGCTTGCAGCTTTCAATTTTGCTTTGGCTGTGCTCTTTCTTCCACTTACTTCGTTTATTGTTTGCCAGGCTATCCTGGATTGCCTATCTTCCACCGAGTCTCTAATCTTATCTACCTGATTTTGTACGTATTCTGCCTGTTCTTTTAGGTATATTCCTGTTAATTGATGTTGCGCCTTTTCTAGTTCTCGTGCATTTGTATTTGTTGGGTTCTGTTGATAGTTTTTGGAGGCAGTCTTCACAAGTGCACGTTTTTCTCTAGCCGCTAGCGTTTCCCAAGGGACTCTATATTTAGTTCTAGGTTTTGTTGGAATACACTTTTCTGCCGCCTCCAGGTGCGCTTCTACAAAATTTTCATATTCGTCATTTGGGGTGCCTATTTCTACCTTCTCTTGTAGTGCTTCGAATCTGTTTCTTAATTCTAATGCATATTTGTCTCTAATATCTCTGTTGTTGAGTAGGGCCCAGTCATAGTGCTTGGTCGTGGCTTTACGTGTGGCGTTTTTTCTTAGGCTTAGTCGTACTTTGGCCGTAACTATTCGATGATCGGAGGACACACCCTCGAAGGAGGAGTATGCCTCGCAATTCATAAGAATACTTGAAACTATACAACAGTGTGCAAATTATCTGTATTGGGTAGGAATACTTGATATCATATAACAAAAAACCTCTTAAGAAATAACAACACAAAAAATGTAAATATAAATGTACAATAAATACAAGTTCTTAACCTCTAAACATAAAATAACCTGAGACAGATTGACATGCCATTAAAATCAATCAATCAATCACTCTTAAACTCCTCTTTTGATATAGTATGATGCTGTGCCCTAGTATTTCTTTTAATGTCCTCAACATCCTCAAATCTTACCTTCTTCAGTTTAGGAAACAAAAAGAAGTTGAATGGCTATAAGTTTAGTGAGTATAGAGTATGCAACACTAGCACAATTCTGTATTTTACCAAAAACTGCTGGTTGTAAAAGTACTGAGAATTGGCACAGACTCATCTAAATCAAGTTTAAATATCTAAACAGCAGTTGTGACATCGAGGAATCATTACTTTGTAATTTATTGTTCATGTCAATAATAGCATTCAAGGGGTACTCCACATTCCCTAAAGCTCCAGAACTGGAACCCCACCATCAGATGGTTTAGTGTTATTTCCAGAACACTCATTGAAAGGAAGGGGGTGGTCTTAATTTTTCACAGAGATGCAGTTAGTGTATTCTACAGTCCAAGCTGACTGGGTTGAATACTTTTTGCTCACACGTTATATGCCAATTACAATATTAAGATATGATAGAACTTATACTTAATAGAATTCTAACACATCAAGTTTTTCATTTCCATATTAAGATTAGTTTTCTTCCAAGTAAAAATTAAAGGCACTGACAAAGTATTAAGAACATTTATTAATTATTAATTCTTTATTTGATTCCCATTATTTTTTATCACAACTCTTGGTAGATTGTTCGATAAGTTAAAAAGTTTGGATAAGAAGTAAAAAGATTTCAGTGAGATTCAAGCATCTATTATTCTTGGGAATTTTACCATGACAGTATCTTACTATTTTTACCATGAAGACTATGACAGTTGCCAGTAAGAAAACCCATATGATTTGTGGCCCAAGATGTGCAGGTGTGACAACATGTATGTGTGACCATGAGAAGAAAGCATAGGAGGACACACATTCATACATAAATACAATATATGTTTGGTTGTGTTTTATGGCATATCAACTCTTGTGGGTTATTTAATGCCAGATACAGTTTATATACATATATCATATGATTTGTATGCAAATAGTTTGTAGGTATCATTTTTAAATGAACCAGAACTCATTCATTTACACAGTCCCATGTCTCAACCATTAGTCATCTAACACTAATAATTCCACTGAATATTAATAATTTGGTTGTACACAGTTAAATGGTTTCAAGTATATCGTATAGTAAATGATTAAATAGTTCTATTTCACCCATAGATGGGATTCTAACAGGTACTACACCTCCGGTTTAGAGTGGACCTGGGAGTAATATCAATGAAGGAGTATTCCACATTCCCCAAAGCTCCAGGACTGGAGCCTCACCATCAGATGGTTTAGTGTCATATCTAAGACACTCAAAGGGTGGTCTTACTTTTTTGCAGAGATACAGTTGGCATATCCTACAGCCCAAGCTGACTGAGCTAATATGCTATTGGCCTAATGAGTAGAGTGTTCACCGATGGTCTGGGAGACCAGGGTCAATCTCTGGTTGAGTCATACCAAAGACTCAAAAAATGGTACTTGATGCTGCCTTGCTTAATACTCAGCATTATAGGTAAGGATCAAGGGTAAAGTGGAGTAATCCAAGGAATGGAGTAGTGCCTTCCCCCACACCTCAGTGTAGCAGCTATTGAAAAGGGAGCCTTAGAGTCACCCTTGACTAAAATTGCCAACTTTACTAACTTTTATATATATATATATATATATATATAGTTATGGGACATGTTTTTCATTTTCAGAGCATGGCAACAGATTTCTTGTTTGAGGTCAACCAATAGGTTGACACTTATTGAAAGCAGGTCACAGGGACTGAACAAAACTCAGTACCACACTAACCTAGACTCATCCCTGGGGAACTTGTAACGGACATTGGGATTCGAACATAAAGGCTGTTGATTGGATGAAGGGTGCCACGTGTCAAAAAATCATGTGTTCACTGACAGAAAGGCGAATTGGAGACCAGCAGTTGGCATCAAGATACTCATCGAAAGACACATGTGAAAAATGCCTTGTGTGGTTAAGAAATAACATGGCCAACTCATTCATTGTGAACACCCAGCTTATTTCTCAAATGAAGTAATCAGGAGAAAAAAGGGAAAAGAAGAGAAAACCCTCAAATACATCCTGAATTAGTCAAGTATTACATTGCTGACAAACAAAGAATAAGCAACTCTTGAAAAGATGCAATTGAGAGTAACCTCCTCTGACCAAAGAGAATAAAGGAAGTGAAGATTAAAAGGAAAGAAGAGAGAAAAAACAAAAAAGACATTTATGAAATCTTCAACAAGATAAGTAAAGACTATGACTAAATCCTTTGCTCTAATAGTACTATTATCACACTGTCACATACATATTACATGCACCATTACAAAAATATAAATGTTTGAATCGTTTGTGATATTCATGTTTAATCCTGTATGTCCTATTTTCATTTGCATTTGGGCAAATAAAATTTCTAGTTAGATAAGTTTGTTAAACTGTCTTCGGCTTACATTCTTTGGGGAATTCCCACGTCTTTTATTTTTAATGTGTCACAGATTGATTCTGTGAATTGTTGAAAGAATATTCATGTGAACAATATTTATACTTAATATATTATAGACCAAGGTACATATGATGTAATGGCTTTCATCAAAGGAAATTGACTTGGCAACCTAACTTGAGCAGTAGTAATAGTAATAGTGGGCAGGGTCCAGGATCAAGTGTCATAAAATAATTGGGAACCTTGTGTGGAGACTGGAATTTTATCTGCATTTTTACTTTAATCTCGTTCACCCATTCTGACAATCATTCAGTTTGTGACAATATATATGTGTGTGTGTGTGTGTAATATAAAAACACCATATACATGTTTTAATCAAAAAGGAGACATCTCCACTCTAAATGGTGGTTCTCTGAAATTAGTGGACAAGTTCCTGTACCTTGGTAGCAGCATCTCTTTTACTGAAAATGACAACAATTTGCACCTAGCAAAGACATAGACTGCTATCAATAGGTTATCAATCATACAGAAGTCGGACCTATCTGATAAAATAAAATGCAATTTCTTTCAAACAGTGGTTGTGCCAATTCTACTATATGGATGCAGCACATGGACACTGACAAAGTGTACTGAGAAATAGCTAAACAGCAGCTGCACAAGAATGCTACACACCATACTGAACAAATCCTGGAAGCAAGATTCCACAAAACAGCAGCTGTACGTCCACCAATCTCCCATCTCTAAAAACCATACAGACAAGACAGGTGCAACACTGCTGAAGTAGTAAGGACAAACTCATGAATGACGTTCTCCAATAGACTCCATTACATGGATGTGCCAGTGTTGGCCAACCAACAAGAACTTACCTCGAACTACTCTGTTCAGACATAGGATGTAGTCTAGAAGACCTGCCAGAAACAACGGATAATAGGGACAAATGACGAAAGAGAGAGAGTCAGGGAAATCCGTGCTACCAGTGCAACATGATGATGATGATGATGATGATGATGATGCAAAACACACTTAAACACAAGCAAGCAAATAATCTTTATTATGCTAAAGATCTGTTTTGCTTTTTTTTTCAAGACTAAGCTTAATTATCCTAGAAGAACGAACTAAGATGAATCAGTTTAAAATTTATAAAATTATATCATTTAAAAAAAAATTAAATTGGTCAGATATCTCATGAATACCAAAGTTTTTGCAATATCCATTATTAATATTTCAATTAATAGATAGAAGTAATTTCATTTCAGAATATCTATAACACTAATAACTTAAAACTTGTCTGAAACTATTAGATTTTTGTTCTATGAAAATTCAAATGTATACTTATTTAAACATTTATACAAGTGGGAAGCTGGCACTATTTTTGGACACATTCAGGCTTTTAATGGCTCTACATGTTCTCTCTTAGACTAAAATAGCAAATATTTCAAATTCAAGCTTGCCAACACAATAGGTAATAAAAATGTTATTATTCTTTGTGAATTAATTTTATTAGTTTCACTTTTCATCTTTAGCTACATGGAAAGTTTATTTATCAAAATCTTTTCGGTTTGAATTATGAAAGATAAAATTACCATTTTTTTCAGATGAACTTCTAGAGAGTCATTCTTTAGATGGTCATCTGAGGGTAGTTTTGATAAAAGCACACCAATAATCACTAAGGTGCATTTAATATAATGGTTATCACCATAGAAAATTGACTTGGCAACCCAACTTCAAATCCTGAATGAGGTTGTTTCTCTTTATGTTAATTAAGACTAATGAGAAAAGTATGAATCCATTTCTTCTTTTCTAGCAATAGGTAAATAGGATGGCAAACAGAGTTCTTGAGCCTTGATATAGCAACTAGTCAGTACCCTGCTTAAAAACTGACCTTGTCTCACATCCTGACCATGACAGGGGATAGGGGATTTAGGTAAATGATACTAATCTCTAATTACCCATTCTCTCTTTAACTATTAACAAATCTTTTTCATGAGGACATCTCCTTGGTGTAATAACTAATGTACTGGATTGTGATGTAGAGAGTTTAAACTTCAGTTACATTATTTCATTCACTTTTGGACTAATATCCTTTAGAAAGGTATGAACTTCCTTATTCCAAACCACCAACTATATATTAAATGGTATCACTACTGTTCTTCTACATGGATGGATTAAATAACCCATAGAGGTTGATATGCCATTAAACAAAGCAACCAAACCAAACCTAAATTTTTCATTGAATATTTTCTTTTGAAATACATGCTGAATTATGTATTTGGATCAGCTAACAAAACTTAATATGCTCCATAATAATTTTATTTTTAAAAAGTTTGTAGCCAGTGCAATAAGTTTAGAAAGCTTTGATCAAGTGTATGCCAATATATCACAATAAAACAACAGAAAATTTCTTTTCAGTTAGTTTCTAAGCATTCATTTCCTTTATATCTTTATTCCAATCATTTCTACCAAAGACAAGAATCTTTGACAGAGTGATCCTGAAGTAGGTGAAGGGTTATAAATAGACATGTATTATTGACCTGATCTGAAAATGACATCTGTATACTTTTGGTTTTGTTATACTGGGTTGAAGATCAAAAGCCTAAAAAAGGACAAGGGATATTGAACACGCAGCAATTGCAGAGTGGGTGGAAGTAGTTAGCTTATCTTCCAGGAGAAAAGAAAAAGGAGTTAGCAAAACAAAAGATTTTATAGAAGAAATATTCCAAAACAACATTCTTTTAAAAGTCAAACTGAAAGTAGTGACATTTCTATTCTTTAATACAGTATCACTTATAAATAACTACATTCAGATCAATTTATTTTCTTCTAGATCAATGATACCAGGATTTTATTATTTCTAGTAGAACTTTATACAATAAAACATTAGGTATTATTTATTACCAAATTCTACAGCATTAAAATTCTGTAAGTTCAAATATGAATATGTAGTAATCCAAAAGTAACTACACTCTAATCCAAAATTCTACAGAGTGAATATATTTTCAAACTAAACTCAGTTCTTTTTAGTGGTTAAAAAGTTCCAATTCTGCACTGTTTGCTAATAAATGATACTTAATAATATCTATTTTATTTTGTAAAATAATAACAAATGACCCAACTTTGACCCTTTTCACCTTAAGCCTTTTGGCTCTCTTCCCTTTTTATTTTTCATTTTCTTTCCCAGACTATATTTCTTTCTCTCAAACTTTTCTTAAAATAGAAATTTGTCACTCAGAAGTTTAGATATACTCATGATGTATCAGCTAAGTAACTATTTAACAATATAGGCAGTTTAAGCACAGAGGTTCAGTCCTAACCTTGTTACCCCAAAATAATATCCCTTGAATCACAAGTAGGATCAGATTTGTTTTCCTTATCAATACTTATATCTGTTAAACTATAGAATCTATACTTAATCCAGCTTACACTAAACCCAACATAGCCATATGCTTAAAATGACATATGGTGTATTCAATAAGTTTCCAGACATTTTTTGTACAGGCATTTAAAATTGTCATAGACTCTTGAAAATTTAGTATCTTATTGCTATACATCTTATGAGATGACTGACCAATTTTTATGATTTCAGCTTCAAATCAACAGCTACAGCAGCAATTGGAATACACCCTACTAAAGCCTGATAGTCACAGCTAGTCAATTTCAAAAATCCCATCTGGACGGGAAGACACTTTAGAAGAAAGATATGCAATAAAATTCTATTTTAAACTTGGAAAAAATACCACAAAAAATGTATGGAATGCTTCAGACTGCTTTTTGACCATCTTGTATGTATCGACCATCAGTTTTTGGGTGGCATAAGAGATTCAAGGAAGGCAGGGAGTCTGTGAGGGATGATGAGAGGTGTGGCAAGAGAAAGGAAGTCAATTCACCAGAATTGATAGGCCAAAGGCTTAGGGTTGGGCTTAGGGTTACTATGTTGAGGTTTTAAGGGAGTTCAGCAAGAGATTCCGTCAGAAGAGGCCAGCACTCTTCAAATCGGGTCAGTAGTATTTCCACCAGGACAATGCACCAGTCCACAACTCCATCCTTGTCACAGACTGTTTGACCAAGATGGGCATCCAGACAGTTCCTCACCCTCCATATAAGTCCAGACCTTGCTCCCTGTGACTTTTGGTTATTCCCTAAGCTCAAGGAAAACCTTAGAGGCTGTCGTTATGAGACAATTGAGGAGATGAAAGAGGCTGTGACGAAGGTCATTGACATGCTCACACAAGAGGACTTCCATGGGGCCTTCTAGAAGTTGTTGGAATGGTACAACAAGTGCATTGCAGCCGGAGGAGATTACTTCGAAGGGGACTAGAGTTGTTTCATGTGTGTACTATCAATAAAAGTGCCCATACAAAAAAGTCTGGAAACTTATTTAATTATCCTTGTATATGAAATTAAAAAATTTAAGTTTTTTAATTTAAATCAAGACAATTTAACACAGGATGTATATATATAAGTTGGCAACCTTAGTAGAGGGTGACTTGAAGGCTCTCTTTTCAATAGCTACTACACCAAGGGGTAGGGGAGGGTACTACTTCTTTCCCTGGATTGCTTCACTTTACCCTTGATCCTCACCTTATAATGCTAAGTGCTAAGCAAAGTGGCATCAAGTACCATTTCTTGAGTCCTTTAGCATGACTCAAACTGGGATTGAACCCAGGTCTTCCGGACCATTAGTGAACACTCTACTCATTAGGCCAATGGCCCGGATATATATATATATATATATATATATATATATATATATATATACATATATATACATATATATATATATATATATATATATATATACATATATATACATATATATATATATATATATATATACATATATATATATATATATATATATATATATATATATATATATATACATTTCATCTGGTTTATTTTTATTTGAAGAAATTGGTTGGTAAATTTTACCTTTGATTTCTCTCTCATCCAATCAGGTGGAAGTAGGGATAGTCAACTTTATACACCCCTGAATAAAACCATAGAATAGATCAGAGAAAGTAATATGGTAACAATCTGAACAGCACAAAGAATGAGTTCAATTTTTCAATTACCTCATGAAATCACTAACTCACAAGTCCTTGCACTTGACTTTTTTAAAAATAATACATACAGTAAAATTAAAAAAGATGATAGTAATTTTTTTTAAATAAGCATTTTATTAATCAAAATAGATGAGATATGACACATATACAAGGCAAAGAAGAATTCTTCAGTGCATAATATTTCAGAGGCAAAATTAATGAGTACCCACTGAACGGTGTTGATATTAAAAACTATATTTGTATATCTAAATACTACTTTTAAGAGGCTCAAGATACCTGCTGTATGTTGGGAAGATCTGGCAACAAAAAGGCTCTCTTGGCATAGCCTGATGAACAGAGGGGTGGAGCTTGCCAAGCAATGTCACAAAACTACAACAAGACAAGTATACAGCAAGAGATGCCAAAGCAGTCAGCATATTAACATAAGCAACTGGCCAAAAATGCACTACCAGTGGCAGAGATTTTCATTTTAGTAGGTCTCATCATTCACTATCACATATATTTAAGTAGAAACCTCAAGCCATAGCCATCATCAATATTGATGGATGAACATAATCATCATCATTAGTATAAATAATCAATTAACATTTTCATTATTCATTATTGACTAAACTACAAAAAAAATACTGTTGATTTTGGTTGGTTGGTTTTAACCTATGTCAACACTTGGGTTATTTAATGCCAAAGTCAAGTTTTTTTAAAGCAATTATATGGTTTCAAGTATCTAATTATTTGTAAACAAGTATAGCTCCAAGTAACTATTTTTAATACCTATAATTTGTAAAGGCGTCCATATGGCATAATGACTAAAGTGATGGACTGCAGCTTCAAAGTGAGTTCAAACTCTAGTCATTCTATCACATTCACACTAACAGGAAAGGTTAGAACCTCCTTTTATCCCCTAGCTATAGGTCAGATAGTATCACTACTGGCTTTGGCATTGAATAACTTATGAAGGTTGATAAGCCATTAAAACAAAGAAATCAAACCAAAAAATTTGTACACAGATATATAGTTTCAGTTATTCTTATCTAATACTAATAATTTACCTAACCCCTCCACTGTGAGTAAGATGCGACACTAAGTCCTTTTTTAAGCGAAGTAATATTGGTGTGAATCCAGAGTTTTCTTTCTCTTAGACTGGTTGCCTTACTACTTACTCATAGCTGGGAGGAGAAGAGATGGATTTATGTCTTTTCTAAAAGTATTAACATGGAGTGAAATGCCAACAACCTCATCCAAGATTTGAACTCATGTCGCCAATTCCATTTCCAATGACAGCAACCATTAAGCTAAGCGTACTTTAGCCATGACAGTGTAGAAGAGTTCATAGGAAAAGAATGCCACTTGCATTATTGAAATACAGTGAACTACCGAATTTTCTTCTTTTGCCCCCTCCAAATGGGTGGGCGAGAGGAGCAGCTATCAAGTATAATGAACTTTTGGCTTTAACAACCACCCCTCACAATTAGTTTGTTATAGCGAGGGTTTACACAGTAATGCAAAAATGCCCACATTAATTTTTTGTAAGAAAATGTCTTCTTTTTTTATTATTCCACTTTATCAGAAAAAAAAAGAAAGTTATGCAAAATTGATCTTTGCAACCAAAAATTACAAAACACAAAAAGAAAAATCCATGAGTGAACTCAAGCTGGCTGTGTGGGTGTGTATATATTTTGATTATTGTTCTTGAGTTGAGGTTTTTTTGGTTTTTGAGTTTTGGTTTTTGGTTTTTGGTTTTTTCTCAATCTTTCTTTAACAAAAATATCCAGCCATTTATGGAATGAACAAAGAAAGGGAGTACATAAAGAAAGGCATGAATTAAATTCTTTATCATCCAGCAGTTGCAAAAATGTCAATTTCACGGACTATTTCACATGATAAAAAGGCTGCTTGTAAGAATTCAGAGGAGCAGAAGATTTTGAGTAGGAAGATATGTGTATGCTTTCTTATTTTACACTACAACAAAATGCTGTCATACACAATGGATAGAAGATTGGTAAGAAGGCAGGAAAGAAACAGACACAATTGGAAGTAGACAAGCTCTTCAATTTATGAGATTTAACAGGCCATGTAATGAGCTATTTTAAATAATATCTTCTGCACTCTATAGTTCTATTATTATGGATTTTTATTTTCTTTTTGTTGTTAGACTTATTGAGATTTTAAAAGTATCGTTACAGTCCAAAATTATATCTATCATAGCTGTATGTGGAAAGCATCCAACCATTTAACAATAAAACTATAGCCTACATAGGGGCAATGGTTCCTTAGCCCCTTTCAAAATATTTTTCTTAGAACCACAAACACTTGTTTGGGCATCCTACCATTTAATAATAATAAAACAATAGCCTACTAAGAGCAATGGTGCATGAATCCACTTCAAAGTATCCTTTAATAAAAGCAAAAATATCGGATCTATTTTAAATTCTTTTATAGATCCTAAGGGGCTTCTCTTTCTTCTGACACACATCAAAGAAAGAAAAAATAATTTAAACAAATAAAAAGCTCTTAGAGGAATTCCTGTCATCTAGTGACTAATGTGTTGGACTGTAAGCAAGTTTGAACACCAATTGCACTATTGCATTCATTTTCAGACTAACACTCTTCAGAAAGTTATAAACTTCCTTATCTCCCCACCTCCCACCAGCAATGGGTTAAATAATACCTCTACTGTTTTTTTTTACAAGGATGGCTTTGAAATAAATTATCCACTAACATTCATATGCCATTAAAGAAAGAAATCAAACCCAAATGCTTTTAAAACTAGGAGTATACATTAATCATAAGATTGATGGGAAAAAAAGAGGGAGTAACAGAATTATTCCTTATATGTTTTTAAATAACTGTTTTTATATACACAAATTTGGTTGTTGGTTATTGATGTAAATAGATTCCAAAATCCTTAAATATAACAAGGATCTGGCCATGTTTCACATTTTAAACAGTTCTTCTTATAAAACAAATATTTTTCTTGGGACCTCACAAACTTTGTCCAGTATCCTGCTTTTTAATACAGAAAAATGGCCTACCATTCAGAAAAATGGCATACTTAGAGTAATTATAATAGTCTTCCTAAGACCAAACACACTTGTTCTAACACCCAGCCACTTAATACTGAAAAATATCCTACCTAGAGCCTCCATCTTAAAGTATTTCTCTTGGTACATCACACATTTATCACAGCATCTCTTTATCCCTTTTAAAATAGTTTGCAAAGTATTCTATTAAGATAACTATCAACAGCCTCATAATGTTCTCCTTGGTCTCATCCATAGTTTAAAATTCATTTTCAATGGTAATTTTACATTTGAGAAAAAGCAAGAAGTTACAACAAGCCAAACATGGAGTGTAGAATGGTGGTTGACATATTTAAGAGATGAGATATTTTGCCAAACAATTCAGCATGAGACATGAAGAATGATCAGGTGCATTGCCATGAACAGTAACAGAAGTTCACTCAGTGGTATCTTATAGCCGACACAGTAACCCCACGGGAGAGTGTCTGTTCATACATGAGCAGTAAAGTTGCATTTAATCAATAAGTTAAGCAAAATTAATCACAAATAGTTGATATTTTAGTTTGTCCTAGAGAGGTTAGTATAAAAAAAAGGAAAATTGGCTTTGAATTGAAAAAATACCCATTGAAAAACTATCACTATTAAAACTAAGACAATGAAAGGATGAAAATAACAAGTATGGTAAATTGCAGGAAACTGTATAAGTGGAATTGTCAATATATCTAATTTAAAGAAATGAAGATGAACATAAAAATAATAAAATTGATTCGTGCTTAATAAATCATAGGAGAAGGGTGTTGCTTGTGATGAACATGATCCACTCAGAGTACAAAAGATAAAAACATTTATATCAAGAAACTAAAGAGAATGCTGTTGTATATTTATATAATTAATCTTGACATCAACAAGCGTAAATCAGTAAAAATGTACATTATTTTAAGTTTATAGAATTGAAACAGAAAGGTGTTGACTATGAGGTACAAAAAGTCATTTCAGACTCAAAAATTTGAAGATAGAAGTGTTGACCATTACTTCACTATTGTTTCTTTGAATTAAAAAAAAGGAAAACACACACACACACACACATACATTAATGAGAAACTTGATACTAGCTATATTTGCCTATTTTACAACTCCTAACAGCTATGATTACTTTGATTAAAAAAAAGTCATTTTAGATTCAAAGAATTTGGAGAGAAAACTGTTGACCATAACTTTAACATTGTCTCTTTAAAATGAAACACACACACACACACACACACACACACACACACACACACACACACACACACAAGTAGTTAATACCTAATTGTGAAACTCAGTATCAGCTATATTATTTATCTTATAAGTACCAAGACTGCTAGCTATGATTACTTTATGAGAAAAGGCTATATTAGTTTTAAAGGATTCGCAGAAAAGTGCTAAATATAACTTCACTACTTTTTAAATCAACTAAGAAAAATACACACGCACACGCACACACACACACACACACACACACACACACACACACACACACACACACACACACCTAGTATAAATACCTTAATATGAAAATATGAAAATCAGTATCAGTTGTATAAAATAATTTACCAAGTGCTAAAGTTATGTTTATTCTGTTACAAAAGGTCAAGTGTTTTCTCCAACATTTACCTAAACCCTAAAGAATTTTCTGAACTTAATGATTTCAATATAATGTCAATCTCTCCTATTCAATATTACAGTATTATAGAGTTAGGAATTCATCTGTTCTCCCACAGTTAGGAGTAAACAGCCTTGGTATAGCAACCAGTCTAGGAGAATGAAAAATCTGAATTCAAGCCAGCTGTAGATTGCTTAAAAATATTGAATCCTACCTATGCTGGAGGATTAGGGTAAATATATACAGCAGTAAGTAGTTTGGTGTCAAGTAAACATTAGCCTAGTAAATTTTTTGATTTCATTTGACTTTGCTAAACTAAGCTTAGTAAATGACTACTAGATACATTAACTTCAAATATAAGATGAGGAGAAATATTTTCAAAGCAATTTTGTGGAGAGGAAAAAATGTTTCATATGCCATCAAATGTAATACTTACTCCAATACTCACTACAATTAACTTCCCTGTTGATGGGACATAAAATATCCCAATTGCATCTCCTGCAAAGGAGTAAGAACCCAGCCAAAAAGGATGTCTTGAGTATGACATGAAGCTGTATTAAGAGGTGAGATTAGTTCTGGAACTTAATGAGGTGTGGAGTCACCCTTTCATTGTCATTACTCCTAGGTCAACATGAACCTATGGATCAAATATTAGCACAGCTTCATACTCTATCAAAAGAATTTAATAGGTGCTTTGATCAATGAAAAACTCACTAAAATAAGTAGGTTGAATGTCAAAGGGACTATTTTTGGTTTTCTAATTAAGGTTTCAATCATTGTTTATTTCTGTCTGGATAATGCCTCAATCTCAATACTTTTTTAATATACCTTTTATACAGATTTTATTTTTCTTATTATTTGAAACCGTTACGCTCAGAAATCAACTAGTCACCTGTAGTAATCTTATTTATCACTATTTTCTCAGCTTAGTCTGGCACAATGCCACATGAATAAAAAACCCAGTGAGAATCATAATCACTACAGTGGTAATGATTTATCTAAGCTACTTTGCTAACTATTACACTATAAGTATTCCACTTAGTGCTCTGATCTGACAGGAAAAACAGCAACCCTTTTTTTTTTACTACATTTATATTTAATGATCTGATTCTTCTTGGAAGTCCATGGAGTTTAAGCAAAAAAAATATTATTAGAGTTGAGTGGTGAAGCCATTTAATAAAGTATTTAGGTGTGAATAATGATAAGCATATATAAACAAATATGTATTTGCATATATGCATATATAATCAAGCAAATATCACTTGTATCAAACAATGTTAAAGTGAACAAAATCATATCTTTCATAAATCATGTGCATTGGATCAGATGCAACTAGCAGATGTAATCTAGATAAAAGAAAAAAAATCTCCAAAGTCTTTACAAGAAAGTGACATATTAATATTCAAGATTCCTTTTTTTTTTTCATCAGTATCTTTATATTTTTTTTAGATCTTTTTATTATTATTTTTATTATTTTATATTTTTATCGTTTTGTAAATCTGTTTTATTAATATTTTAATATCAATAATATTCTAATTAGATTATTATCATCTTATAATTTTTATATTTATATAAAATTATCAAATTTTAAGATTATTCTTTTAAAATAATAAAAGATAAATCTCAGGAAAGTGATAGAGATTTTTTCTTTTTTGCACATGTCTTTAACTTTTTTATTCTTTGTAATACAATTGAAACAAGGAACTGGGCACCTTGCATGACATAATGGTTACACAATTAAAATCATCATCATCATCATCATCATCATCATCATCAAGAGATACAGACAACATGGATTCCTTTGACTCTTGCCATCTGTCCCTGTTGCCATCACACTTGCTAAGTCCTAGTAGACCATTACTGATGAGATTGATTCTCACTGTGTGCTTAATACTTCTGGCTTTGTACCAAACTAGGCTAAGTTCACTAAATGACTATTAAAACAAGAAATTTGCAGATATAGTCCAAAGGTAGAAGTGGGGACTACAACTTAAGGCTAGCACATTTGAGGTTCTTTTCCTTAATGTAAAGCTGATTAGGAATCAATTTTTTTAAAATACAGCCCCCCAAAAATTACTTGCTTTTCTCTTTCCTAAAAAATTAAAACAATTATTTTCTGAGCAAACAGAGAAGCACTTTCAACATAGAACATGGTAACTTGCAGCTCAAACTCACAAACCTACAACCTACAATTCATGATCTCCTCAGTACCTACCAATTAAAACAATTGTTTACAGTAAGAAAAAAACAGCAAAATAAACTGAACATTTTTTTTTTATGGATTAATGAATAACTCGATTTTATTTTTAAGAAACTGTCAGAAAATTTTGTGAAAAAATTAAATCACCAGTAATCCCTGTAAGATGCATAGCCACACACAAAAAATTATTCCATGCAGTAACATTTTAATGTCGGAAAGTTTAATGTTTGAAAGTTTAAAATAAATAATGAAAAAATGGTTCAATAATAAAAATATGGCTGAAAAAGCAATTATCATGATGCTTTTGTTCTAACCTTTGTTTTATAAACTTAAGCCGAAAAAAAAATGATTGTCTAAAAAGTAAAAAATACTGCATGCTCCACTTTTTCATTGGCTCACAAGTTTTTTGGTCCCACGCAGACAATGAAAACAGTAGGAGGAAGATTGCCAACAATTTTCTCTTAGAAATTGACAGATTTTTTATTATCATTGATAAGGAAAGAAAAACTGATTTTAAACCAAACCAAAAATAATTTCCTTCATCTTCTAATAAAGTATTTATAAAATTTATGAGATGATCAACAGATTATTTCATTGTGTCATAAAATATAGAAAAAATAAATTTTTCTAAGACAGTTTCTAAAAAATGACTAAACAATAGATTATTTGATAATGGATGAAATCTTTTCCCGCATAGTGAAATTCAATAAAACATCTGTACTTTCACGTCAGATGCCATTTTGCCAGACCGCCACCCAGTTCCTATCTGTAACAAGAAAAAAAAAAAAAAAGGCTTACAAGTAAGATAGTTCAACCTATACTGTAATATCACCAACATTTACTCCTTATATTATGAGACAATAGAATAGAAGAAATTACTTTTGAAGCAACAATTTTACAAGCAGGCACGTTATTGATCATTGCAGACAAAAAGCATATAACCAATGATGGTAATTATATAGAAAATTGGCATTTTATAGCTGAAAACTTGCTCTATCTTGTGCTCTCTGTGTCTATTGTAGTTTCTGCAAAAATAGATAGGAACCAAATTCTTCTGCAATGAAACTCAGTAATGCAAAAATATGAATATGTCACAAGTCCAAAATGCAGCACTTATATATATATTCATGAAATTTTATTTTTGATTACAGAGGTGTTGCAATTTTATTTTGGGCTAGGAGTGTACTTATTTATGGGTGATACTGTATTTATGTGCCTCAGAAATAGTCTGCAAAATTTACTCAACTACTTTCCACACCTTGATAATCAGAAAAAGTTTTATTTGAATTCTGACAACTTTAGTTCCGTAGTTATTGAGTAACAAGATAATTATTATGGGTTGCAAATAACAAGTTCATGTAGACATTTCTGATTCCATTTATAACTTTTATATGAAAAATCATTCATATACAGTGGCTATTAGAAGAAAATGAAGAAATACATGGAAATTTGATTAAAATTTATTGCATGCATTTATAATGAATTTAATACTATGGTAGATGAGGATTGCAATATCTGACAAAGTACAGGCGCAATTATGCATATAATTTGAAACTTTCAAGAAATAAGTCAATTTTTACTTTTAAAATATACTTTTTTACATGTCTTTTGTTGTTCTTTTAAGTATCAAATATGAAATAATTTTTTCCCATTATTGAATGATACTGCTTTTTAGCCAATTTAAAATTAATTTAGATAATTAATAAATTCAATGAGTCAAGTTCAATCAGAATTGCCAGAACTGTATAAATAAATAAAATGGATTTGGCCCAGATTTTGACCATATGTAGATATTTACAGCCATAATAGCAGAGATTCAGTATAGAGTTGAAGTCTATGTAGATATTTATAGCCATGATAGAATAATAATTCTATAAACATACTCAATTTGGCACAGAGTTTTGATGCACACTTTTCAACAGATATTGAATAATAACCTGAGAGTTGTGATAAAAAGCAACAGAAATAAGATGAAAGAATTGTTGGTCTGATCAAAAATTGGAAATAATTGGTGATAACTAAATTCTTGCCAATCTATGCTACTTATTTAATATCAGATTTGGCATCTTTGTTTAATGACATATCAACCTTCAAGGGTTATTAGATGCCAAAGCCATCCATGTAGAGGAATTGCAGTGGTACTATTTAATCCATGGCTGGGTGGGGATAAGTGGGTTCAAACTTTTTCCGGGGGTATTAGTCCAAAAGTGAATGCAATAAAACAACTGGAGTTTGAACTCACTTATTAGAATGTTGCAGTCTAGCATGTTAAATACTACACAACAAATTCTGCCCAGTTGTTTAAGCCAAAAAGTGCCATCATCCCAATTTATTAGACAAAAATCATATTTACATCCTATCAATGAGATGGCACATTCTATATAATAGATATAGAGAAAAAAATATTGATAACAAGGTAATCCAAGCAGAAGGAGAGATTTATTGAGAAACAAAGTCGACACTATAGCGTTTCGGTTCTCATCAACCATCAACAGAACTGGGAGGGATGATATTAAAT
This sequence comes from Sepioteuthis lessoniana, assembly GCA_963585895.1. Classification (NCBI taxonomy): domain Eukaryota; kingdom Metazoa; phylum Mollusca; class Cephalopoda; order Myopsida; family Loliginidae; genus Sepioteuthis; species Sepioteuthis lessoniana. The sequence continues at coordinate 51,546,294 of OY757930.1, forward strand.
CAATGATAGATGTTTAAAAAATCATACAACAACCTCGGGAAAAAGTTGACCATTCATCAGTAAATCAGCGTTTGTCTTTAAAATTACATCATGTGACTTATATTGTATAGAACTTATATGTTTTATTTGTTCATCGAGAAAAACTTTGAATCAAAAGGAGTAAGAAAAAGAGAAAGAAGGAAGGAAGAGAGAAGAGGAAAATCAAAGAAATAGGAGATAAGAGGATAGAAGAACGGTGGGAAGAAGGAGAAAGATGATAATAATAATGTAATAGATATCCATACCTTTCTTAAATTGTGTACATATGAAAATAATGTTTGATCTGTATGATATCATATTTCATACCAATATTGAATTATGTACATACAAGGATGTATTAAAAAAGTATTGAGATCAAATTTATATTTACCAAGACTGACATGAAGATAGTATGATATATAAGATTTTCTTTAAAGTGGTTTTGTTTACATTCAATACACTTATTCCAGTGAGTTTTCTGTTGGTTGGAACACCTCAGAAACTCTCCTTTTAATAGTATGTGAAGCTACTCTGCCCTTTCTTATAATGTCCTCAAATCTTGGTTTTTGGAAGAATTTCCAGTTTAGAAAACAAAAAAAATCACAAGGAATTCAGTCTGGTAAATATGGAGGATGCTACACTTGCATAATCTTGTTTTGCCAAAAAAACTACAGTTCAAAAAGTTTCAAGACTAGCTTTATAATTCCTTTATTTCGTTTTTGTTTTTTTTCAAATTGGAACTGATCTACCGACATAGCAGTCAAGACCACTAGAAATTTGATTATATGCTTCTCAGTTGTGCAGACATCTTCATTTACATTTTCATTTAAATTTAAAGTATTTTTTTATCACACCTCATATATATATATATAGTATGCTATATTCATAAAGACTGCGTAATAGCTGTGATAGAGCATAGTTAGGATTATATAGACACAGAGTCAATGGCACCTGGTGATTGTAAGTTTCTTGCCTGTGCAATCATCAGACCAAATGATAATGATGATCTGATGATATACATATATATATATATATATATATATATACACACACACACACACACACACACACACACACACACACACACATATGCACACATGTCTGTGTGTGTGTATATCAGCTCTATATGTAGGATGAGAGAGTGGTGCATAGAAATCACAGAATATGAACCAGAAACAGAGGCACAATACAAAAAATCTCTAACAGACTTGATAAAGATAACTTTTTAAAAATTAGTACTTTTTCTAGATACTGTAACCTTGAAATACAGTTATCATCATAACTATCAAAGTGTGCCAACAGCATAGATTCTTTTGAGTCTCTCATCACACTCTGTTTCTGTAGGCCATTGTTCTTAGTTAGTCCACTGGATGGTATCCAGTGTCCACATAAAACTGATGAATGTTGGTTTTTGCAAGCGAGTCCATGTGCAGGAGTCCATAAAAGAAAGTTGCTTATGATGACATCCTTACTTCTCCAGTAGTATCCAGCATGTCTTGCTCAGCTTACTTACATGGTTTGTAAGATTGGAAGTGAACGTACAATTGCTGTTTTGTAGGATGATGATTCTAAAATTTGTTCAAAACTGCATGTAGTATACTTGTGTAGTTTTTTCTCCAAGCGTTTTGTTAGATGGTTTGGTTTCTTTTCTTAATAACATATCAACTTCAGTGAGTTATTTAATAGCAAACCCATCCTTATAGAAAAACAGTAGTGATACTATTTATCCTAAAGCTGGAGCATTTTGCTAGAGTCCAAGTGGTGCAACCATACAGAAGTACTAACATGGTTACAGATTGGAAGAATTCACATTTTCTTTTTACTATTTCCATATAGTCAGTATCAATCTATACTTTACCTATGCATGTGTTGATATAACTTTCAAGAGATGCAATATTACTACCACTGTAATTATATATATATCATCATCATCATGTGGTGCCACTAGCACGGATATCCCTGACCCTCTCGCCACTTCTCCCTATCATTCATCGCCTCTGGCAGGTCTTCAGGGCTACATCCCATATCCTCACATAGCTGCTGTATGTATGTTCGAGCTGGCTTTTGGTCGGCCATATGTGGGGGTCCATTGGAGTACATCACTTATGAGCTCGTCCATGCTTCTCCAGTAGTGTCCTGCATGTCTGGTTCATCTAACTTGGATAATCTTCCTAAAATGAGGTAATAATCCCTGAAATTTATTACAGGAGATTAACAGTTAACAATTACAACCAAAGATTCCAAGAAAGTTCAAAACAAAGAAACAACTTTTGGCACTTGACAGATGGTAGTCTACAAACCCTCTTTAAGATTACTATATCATCTTTGATTCTGAGGAAAAGACATATCAGACTTTCAGGAGAGGTAGTTTTTATTTTCAAAATGTTTATTTAAAAGATAAAGACTTAAGGAAGTAATGTCAAGATAAACAGGAAAAAGTTTACCCAGTGTGAAAAGTATTATTCTTTTCATTTGACTGAATCTGGAACATTTTAAAAACATGACAAATCCACACATGAGGGGTGTGTATATATATATATATATCTGTATATATGCACACACACACACACACACACACACACACACACACACACACACTAAATAACAGTCATGTGCTTGGAGCAATTACTTAGCATAGGCAGACAAACTTTATAAAGTAAAAGTGAATGTAAAATTCTTACTGCTTTGATGGTCCTTTATTAAATGTGACTTGGAACAGTGTCCATGGGATGTTACATATTATTATACAGAAAATGAAAAGCAAAAGAGAAGTGTACCAGTTTAAGATTAAAATAGATTTCTTCTTACTGAAGGCATGCAGAAAATTTTTCAGTCTGACCAAGAAGAGAATGATCTAGAGTCATAAAATGCACATGACATTCCACGCATTCATCCCAAACTTCAATATACTCAAATTTGCTTAGGCTTTTTTTAAAACCCTTTCAAAGTAAATTCAACAAAAATTATATTCAAAAATATTCTTTGCTAATTGGTTGGACCCAGAACTTTTCTGTACTTGCTCAAAATTGAATTCAATGGTAAATTTATAATAATTTGGAAATATTTGACGTTTTATATTTTATAATTAATACTAATGCAAACCCCACAAAATTATCATTTAGATGCTAAATAGACTAAAAACTTAGAGCATAATGTATTACTCTAATAAAAATCATGCTATGGTGTACTGGTTTTGTTGGGTTGCTGTTATAAATGCACAAAAATACATGTGTGTATGATGAGAATTTCAGCTTATATATTTTCACTATATATATATATATATATATATATATATATATATATATATATATATATATATATATAAACACACAAATACATGCAAATTTCATATGGAAGTAATTATTTTGCTTGATCAATACCCAAAAAGTTTGTAAAAAAATGTTATCTTCTTAAGGTTATCATGATTTAATACATTACCTAAGTAAAAAAAAAAAAAAGGAAAGAAAACAGAATAATAAAAGAATAAAAAACAGATAAAAGGAAACCTGTTGATAGTTTTGATGGAAGTAGAATCTGAAATCTTAGTAGATGTTGTGATGGTTTATAGTAGTCATTGTTAGTTGAAGTAACAACTGCTGCCCTGATTGGTGACAACACAGCTGTGATCAGCTTGACAAGAATTGGTTTGTACAACGTTGTTGTCAAGATTGCATTAATTCCCAGTGCATTATTGACCAGACTCCCCATTTTGGGTCATTATAGTCTAAACATGGAGATGTAACAATAGAGAGAGGACCATAAGATGCAGAAGTATATGGATAGGGTGGGGAAAGAGAACCAAAAAAAGAAGGGAGAAAGAAAGGAGGAAGGGAAAAGTGTGCAAAGAAAGGTGGGAGGGAAAAGAGAATGAAGAAAGAATAGAGAAAAAAGAGAACAAGGAAAAGAGGCGGGGAAAAGAAAGATAAGAAAAGAGAGTGGGAGAAGAACACAAAGAAAGGATGGGGGGAAATAAGTGCAAAGAAAAGAAGTGGCAGGGAAGAGAGCCAAGAAAGGAAGGAGGGAAAAGAGTGAAAAGAAAGGTGGAAGGAAAAGCAGGGAAGGAAAAGAGAGTAAAGAATGGAGGGAGGGGAGGAAAGAGAACCAAGAAAAGAGTTAGGTAAAAAAGAGCAAAGAAAAAAGGGAGGGAAAAGAGAGCAAAGAAAGGAAAGAAGGAAAAGAGAGCAAATAAAAGAAGAAGGGAAAAGATAGCAAAGAAAAGAGGAAGAGAAAAAGAGCCAAGAAGAGAGGATAAGTAAATAGTGCAATGGGATGGACATGGAAAAAAAGAAAAAAGAAAGAAGAAAAGATAAAAGAAAAAAATGAGAGAAAAAGAGTAGGTCAGAATCATAGAAGACAGAATGTAACTAGGAAGGAATGAGCAAAGGAAGAAAGGAAGGAAAATAGAAGAAAAAAGTGAAAAAAAGAAAGAAGGTAGTATAGATGGTAAGGAGGAATGAATAAAGAAAAGAAAGAAAGCAAAAACGAAAGAAAGAAAAAAGAAAGATTGACATAAAGAATGAAGAAAATATAAAGGAAAACATGGAAGGAAGGATAGAAGAAAAGAAAAAAGAAATGAGAGAAGCAAAAAAAAAGACAGAAGAATAAAAAGAAAAAAGAAATACAATATGTATTTTTTGTTGACCTCCAGGCTTTTAAAGTCAAAAACTTTTTTTTAATTTTACATGTTGCTACAAGCAGGAATAGATATTGTCTTAACTTTCTTGCTTTAACAGCAGACATCTTTCCTGAAGGGCCACACTTCCTCTCACTTCCTGTAAACCACAAAATTGACTCTGATCACACTTACTTTCAATAGCTTAACAGCTTGAAGGCTTAAACATGCACAAGTAAGTGATAACTAAGTGAGAGTGATTTAGTTACTATGGAAACCATCTGAATGCATTTTATGCAATCTAAAACACTTTTGATCAAAAAATATTTAGGAATCATTATCTAAGGTACTTTTTGAATTATACTCATCCTCTCTCTCTCTCTCTCTCTCTCTCTCTCTCTCTCTCTCTCTCTCTCATACACACACACTCACACACACACACACATACACTTCTTAACCACTTGAAAATAAAAAGGTGTACTGACTGAACAACCAGCCTTTGAATGTATGGATGTTCAAACTTGTAATAATATACTGTTTTTACAGATTTATACAAGTAAAAAAAATTGGAAATACACAGCATTAATTTATATATAGCTATATGTGTCTAATTCATCCGCAGAAAATAGAATTTAAAAGAAAATTACAAATTCAAATGAGTTTGTATGCTGAAGGTGGTTATCTAAAGGACCTTAAAAATAATGAAGATTAATATGGCTTATTAAAGGCTGCCTTTAATGGCCTTTAAGTCTAATTAAAGTCACATCCTATATACATAATTTTAATTATAATTAACTGTGAATCAATGAATAAAGGGATGTAAAAAATAGTTATCTATTTCAATAAATTATGATTAAGGTGAACATGAATGCTAAATTCCATATTGGATTAAAAATTGGTTGGTTGATTTTACCACATTTCAACTCTTGTTGGATTATTTAATGCCAAAGTCAGTCTTTTTTAAAACAATTATATGGTTTGTTTGGTTTAGTTATTTACTTTAATGGCATATCAACCCTCAGTGATTATTCAATGCCAAATCCTGTTTATACATGTTTTCTTAAGTGAATGGTTTGTAGGTAACATTTTTTAAATGAGCCAGAGCTCATTTGTTTGCACATAGTTAAATGGTTTCAAGCATTACTATGAAATACTAGTAATTCAATTTAATATTAATCACTTGTTTGTGCACAGTTAAATGGTTTCAAGTATAGTAAATTAAACTGTTCTATTTGACCCATAGATGGAACCCTAACAGGTACTACTACTCTGGGTCAGAATGGACCTGAGAGTAATAGCAATGAAGAAGTACTCCACAATCCCCAATGCTTCAGGACTGGAGCCTCACCATCAGATAGTTTAGTTCCATATTCAAGACACTCATTTGGGGATGTATTAATATGGTTTCAAGTAACTAATGATAATCATCTGTAAACAATTATATCATCAAGTAACTATACTAATAATTTTCAAGCAACTCTATGGTTTTAAGTAACTATTCCTATTTAATACTTATCATTTGTTATATTGCAGATCAACAATTTTATGTTGTTTGATGCCAAATCCTTTTTATACATATATACTAGTTATTGCCGACTGCAGGTGAGGGCGACCTGAAGGCTCCCTTTTCAATAGCTACTACACCAAGGTGTAGGGGAGGGCTCTCATTAGCCTAGTGTGTAGAGTGTTCGCCAATGGACTGGCAGACTGGGGTTCAATCCTAAGTTGCGTCATACCAAAAACTCAAAAAATAGTACTTGATACCACCCTGCTTAACACTCAGCAATATAAGGTATCAAGGGTAAAGTGGAGCAATCCAGAGAAAGGAGTAGTGTCCTTCCCTACACCTCGGTGTAGTAGCTATTGAAAAGGGAGCCTTCTGGTCACCCTCGACTACAGTTGCCAACATATATACTAAATATACAATTTCTAAACACATTTTGTAGATAACATTTTTAAACAAGCCTGAACTCAATTTTTTTTTTTGCACACATTTAAATGGTTTCATTTATTTCTATCTAATAATTTCATTTACTATTAATTATTTGTTTGCACACAGTTAAATGTTTTCAAGTATTGCTATCTAACACAAACAATTCAATAAAATATCAGTCATTTGTTTACACACACTTAAAGGATTAATCAGTTCTATTTCAAACAATTCAGTTTAACATAAGTCAATAAAGTTAAATGGTTCTAAGTATTGCTTTGTATCACTAACAATTCAATTAAACATCAATCATTTGCTTTCACACAGTTAAATGTAAAAACTGTTCTATTTCAAACAATTCAGCTTAGCATAAGTACACAGTTTAAATGTAAAGCAGTTCTATTTGACCCATAGATAGGATCCTGTCAGGTGCTACCTCTCCAGGCCAGAGTGGACCTGGGAGGGATGGCAATGAAAGGGTACTTCACACTCCCCAAAGCTCCAGCATTACTGGAGCCTCACTATCAGATTGTTTAGTGTCATATCCAATATACTCATTGGGGGAGTTTTACTCCTCTGCAGAGATGTAGTCAGTGTATTCTACAGCCCCAGCCAACTGGGCCACAGGGTAAAGATGACCAAAATTAAGTTATATCTATAGTCCAAACTAATGTGTCTTACACCATTACAGAGAAATATCAACTGGAATGTGTGTTTGTTTATAATTTTGTTTCTCCTCATGTAAGCTTATTTTTGATGCAAACTTATAGCATCTTTGGGTGAACATGTCTGTCTGTTTACTCAAAATATAGTGTAAATTTTTTGTTTTAAGATATAATGTGAATTATATAAATTCTAAAAAGTCAGTGCATATTATACACAAGAATTCATAGTCCAAAGTTAAGACTGAATGTTATATGCCAATAATTGCAGTATATTGTTTGTTTAATATGACTCTTGTGTTTCCAACTGAATTCTTAATATTTTCATTTGATATTTGTGAATTTTTGTTGTAAGTTTCCTTACATAGCAATTCTGCAGTTTTGTTTTGTCAATATTTTATTGGCTGCACTAAAGCTACATTCAATGAAATATGAAGTTGAAAAGCAGAATGGTACTTTAGCTATTTCAGATGGCATGTTTCGATAGAGAATGCTAAGTTGTATTTGACAGCCATGATTCAGTCATTCCAGCTCTTTCAAATTTGAATTTACATTCATCATTGCATTTAGTTCAATAAGTTCCTCTTGGATGTTTTCACTGTCAAATTCTCTATCTCAGTTGAAAGGATCCAGCATCCAAGGCATGACTTCAAAAGAAAATAAATCTGAAAATCAATTCTTCTTTTCATTGACAATATTCTGTGTAATTTTAAGAGCTTGATCTGAGACGTCCAATTATATCTGTTAACTCAAGCATACTGTTAAAGAGATTCTTATATAAACTGATTCAGAAAATACATCATTTTTCAGTAAAAGCTTTCAGAATATGATTACAGTTTGGAATGTATATAATTTGCCTTGAAACTGAAGTGAAATTTTAAATAGCTTTTGGTGCCTCTCCTCCTAAAAAAAACAAACAGATGTAACATTTTCTATTTTTAATTTCCATTTTAATTTTCTTTTTAATTTCATACATTTTAAAAAAGAATTTCATCCACTAAGTCTTAAGTTTTCTGACTAAGAGTAGAACACCATCAGTTGTCAAAGATGCTAAGTTTTCAAAGTGGACTTGGGGGGGGGCTTTTTTTTATCCTTGGAGTGGTGCATTTTTTTCTTTTGTTATTTTGCAAATCAAGTGAAGATCTCAAACTTCAAAAATTGATGACCTAATAATGCTGAGTTCAAGAACATTTCTTCACACAACTTGCAATTTTCTTCCATAAAAACAGATGTATGGCATAAAAACAGTTCTACTATAACTAATAGTCGATTCATCAATTTGAATTGAAAATTTCCTGCTTTACTTTATATATATGTTTACTTACTTAGATCAGTGCAGTGAAGACATTGGATGTGGTTTGGAGGACCTGCCAGAAGCAATTCATGATAAAGAGTGAGAGAGAGAGAGAATTGTTCAGTGGTGATGCTTTTAAAATACTTGATGAATCTTGATGCAACACGGTTTCCATGAGAATTTCAAAGACAGGACATAATATTTTTAGCAAACTATGCACACTTCCACTTTTTTTTTCTTCCAATTTCATAAAACACATTCATTCCATTTGCCTTTGTGTATCTTTTCTTTCTTTTTTCAATACAGAAAGAACAATTTTTCATTCTTCAAATTTTTTTCCAAAATTTTTGAAATAATCAATGGGTTTGTTCTTTATAACCAGAATATTTTTTTTCTTTTTAAATTTTCTAAAAGTCTCGATGGCTTCAGAGCTTCCTTTGAAAATAAACTGTTTACATATAACATATACATGCCATCTTTGATCAAATGGACTTTCAACAAAGCCATAAAACAAATATGCATCCAAATACTGTCTACATTACTTCTTTTCAGCAGCCATGATTAATGATGGGAGAGATATGAAAATACAATAAACAAGTAATACTTTATTCAATTTTAACATAAGTTAGTTTAATTATTATAAATAAATATGCATTTTTTAAATTATTTTGATTATTAATTTCTGATATAATGTTATTTCATTAACTGTTTAAAGTGAATAATCAGAGGTTACATAATGAAAGAATAGGATATAGAAAAATAATTTAATAAGTAAATTTTTTCTTTAAATACATATATTTCAATTTGTTAAATAGGAGTAGCTTATTTCTTAATTTTACAGACATAAAATGAAAAAGATTTTTTTAAATCCATTTTCATCACAATCTCTTATACTCCCTAGCACAACCAAAATCTACAAACATAATGAGATCATCCATATAAAAAGTTAATTTTCTTCTAAATAAGATATACCAGAACGTTATTATTCTTAGTAGAACATGATACGATCAAAATAGATATTATTAGGTATTATTTACTACAAAAATTCTCCAGCATTTAAACTCTGCAACAAAAATTATGAATATCAGATGGTCCAAAATTATATACACCCCAGCAAAATAAATTATTTCAAATCAATATTTGGTGCGTTTGCTTTTTATTTTTTTACTATTGCTTGTAGTCTTGATGATATTGACCTCACTATATTTGATATATTTGCTTTTTATTTTTTTACTATTGCTTGTAGTCTTAATGATATTGACCTCACTATATTTGATGTGTTTGCTTTTTATTTTTTTACTATTGCTTGTAGTCTTGATGATATTGACCTCACTATATTTGATATATTTGCTTTTTATTTTTTTACTATTGCTTGTAGTCTTAATGATATTGACCTCACTATATTTGATGTGTTTGCTTTTTATTTTTTTACTATTGCTTGTAGTCTTAATGATATTGACCTCACTATATTTGTTGTGTTTGCTTTTTATTTTTTTACTATTGCTTGTAGTCTTAATGATATTGACCTCACTATATTTGATATATTTGCTTTTTATTTTTTTACTATTGCTTGTAGTCTTAATGATATTGACCTCACTATATTTGATGTGTTTGCTTTTTATTTTTTTACTATTGCTTGTAGTCTTAATGATATTGACCTCACTATATTTGTTGTGTTTGCTTTTTATTTTTTTACTATTGCTTGTAGTCTTAATAATATTGACCTCACTATATTTCCTCAGTCATTGGAATGTTTTTCCACACTATCCTAAGGAATAGTATCTGGTTTTGAAGCAAATTAACTTTTTATCAAAAAAATAGATAGTTTGCAATATAGTTAATGAGAATCATATTTTTACTCAACATTGAATTATTTTTAATTTGACTGTGACTCTATATGGTGATTACTTAGTTCTTAGAGAGAATGGCTGCTAACATCATCATAACCATTATATATCATCAAGGCACATCAACAACACAGATTCCTTTGACTCACTTTTGACATTCATCCCTATCAGCTATTGCTCTTAGTAAGTTCATTATATACCACTTAGTGTTAGTGCAAAGCTGATGAATATAAGTTTTTGCTGGTCAGTCAACACTAGTGTATCCATGTGTAGGAGTTCATATGAAAATGTTGTTTATAAGTCTGTTCCTTACTTCTCCAGTAGAAACCCTGCATGTTTTGCTCATGTTACTTAGATGGTTTGTGGGATGGGAAGTAAATGACCAAACAATTGCTGTTTTGTGGGGTGCTGCTACCAAGATTGGTTCAAAACAGCACACAGCACCCTTGTGTAGAGCCCATCTAGCTTTTTCTCAAAGTGGTATGACCATACAGTAGTACTAACATGGCTACAGCTTGGAAGTATTCCTGTTTTTATCAGAGAGATCAGATTTCCATAAGGTCAATAACTTATCAATAGCAGTCCATACTTTACCTATGCATGAGGTGATATTGTTTTCAGTAGACGAGATATTTCTACTGAGGTATATGAATTGGTTTAATAATTTCAGAGGCTATCTATTTAATGAGCAGATAAAAAGACATGAACTCTATTTTATCGGAGTTCCCATAGAGATCAATGACTCTAAAAGAAATCCACACTGGCCTGACTTATATACTTGTATGTTGTCCAGACAGATTAAGTCCATTTTTTAACCAAATGAATCCTACTATTCTTCCTCTAGCAATAGTAGGGCATAATGAGTTCTTTAACCTCAGTATGACAATTGATCTGGGAGAAGGAAAACTCTGAATACAAACCAGTTATAGACCTGGAGAGAGATGCACTCTGCCAGGATATTTTTGTCCAAAACATGCTATGTGATGAGTATCCCAATGACCAAACTTGGTTATTGGGCCAATGATGAATCTACTATTGATAATAAAAAAAAATACCCTTGCTATTATTATGAAATATAAACCCTAACCCACAGAACTCAGAGCTACTCACATATACACATGCTTCTCCTCCTCCTCCAAATTTTATAGACAATAGGGATATAGAAATGGGAATTCCACAGGTGAAAATCTGGCTGCTCTGTTGTACATTCTTCTAGGTGGTGACATAAATTCTCATCACTAGGATCTAAAGGGTTAAAAGAATGATCCATTATTTATTTTTTAAATGATGCATTGATAATCATTATTATTAATAACTTTTACTAGTATTTTCTTTATTTTTGATTTTTAGTTGTTCCAGTACAGATCAGAAATTTTTAAAAAATTATGATCTGAGTGAGTTGTGAAATAAAAATTTAAAAAGAATAAAGAAATTAATTGTCAAAACTAATAATAATACTGCAATAAAATTTTAACTTGTTGTTTCATGGCAGAAAAGGTTATTTTCCAATTGCCTATGCTTAAAGTAAATTTAAAATACCTATTCTCCTCTTCAAAGTATGCTTTTGTTACCTGGGTAATAAGATTTTAAAATTTACTCATTTATATATGGGATGCAGGATATATAAAAGTTATTTTTGCTTACATTAGTCACAAATCTTGAAAAAATACTTACTGTTAAACATTTTTGTTCATTTTTGTCAAACTTCAATATAAATCCATGTAAATTTTTATTCAAACTATATGTAAATGAAAATTTGCAAATTTGCTTGTTTTTATATAGAAAATATGTTAATTTTTAAATTTCATTATCCAGAGTACAAAAGCAAAGTTTAAAGGAAATAATGGTCATTTTCTATACTTCTACAATATAAACAATTAGGAAACTACACATACTATTCAGGAACAAAATTGTTATATAGTATTATCTAAAGTAAAAAAGAAATTTTTGAAGGATATAAAGGCTATTTGCTATACCTGTAAAGGTATACATAATGTGATATGGTATGCCACCGAGAGAGGAAAAGGGTAGATAAATTCCCCTACCTTCTGTGTTTGAACTAACAAGCCCCAAAGACTGACTTTTAAAGCAGTCAGAATGAAGGTCAAACAAAAGCTACCAGCACTCTATGACCTATAATCGGTTGAACGGAGAAGGGAATGTAGGTCATTGTATTGGCATGACCAGATGAAATAGAGGGAAAGAAGAAAGAGGCCAAATGATTGGCCCAAGCCTTTAGCGCCAAAAAATAGTACCTTTTCGTCAGAGGAAATTTGGAAAAGGATCTTTAGTTCTGAACAAACATTGGCAAGAGATGGACGCCAAGTTAGCCAAGCTCCAGGAAAAAGTAGAACAGAATCTTTGGACAGAAGATAGCAGAATTGCCTTCAGCCAGATTCTAGAGGAATGCCGCTTGCCCGTAACAGAAAGGAACCTGAGAACTAGCCTTTGCAAAGATAAGTACACCTTAAAACTGTGTTTCCTTCTACCCTTCCTAAATATTGGAAATTATGTATATATATATATATTCAGAAAAGGAAAGAGAGAAACTGAAAAGATGTTTCCTCAACTGTAAATGAATGAGTGGACTTTCTCAGGTAAAAGAAAGAAAAGTAGAAAGAAAGAAAAGAAAAAAAGAAAGAAAGAAAAAAGGAGAAAGAAGAAAAGGACTGTCAAGAGAGACATTTGTGTTTAACACTGCCTGCTGGCTTAACAAAGCTGATAGTTTAAAAGGAAAGGAGAAAAGGAAAAAGGAACTGTTTCTTAAATCTCATAATTATTTGTTTGGTCGTCACTTATTAAAGCTTTGTTACATTTTAAATGCCCCCCTTGTGTTGAAATCTATTGGTTATGTTGTTTATCTATCGAGTTGCTTTCTTTTGCACATATCATCTTCAGCTTCGTATCACTTTCACTTATTCTTGATAAATGTCTTATTCGCCTTAAAAAACATTATAAGGGAATTTTGGAAATTTGACTACAGTGAAATATATTTTGTTTTAATCTAGAGGTCCATGCTTTCCGTTATCCGAGGGGGTATGAAAACGAAGGACTTGGTGGGGTATGTGAAAGTGAAATTGGGAACCCCCTCGACATTGTTGAAGATGAGTCTAGCCCCAAATTAACCCCCACATTATTTGCCAGTACTATATGCCCAAAATACGAGTCTTGACTAGGACTTATTTTGCAGAGGGTCAAGTGCCAGACTGCCCCTGACGTCACACATGCGTAAAATAAATTATCATCCTGAGATAAATATTTATGCAACATCACAATAAGCAATTAAGAAATAACACATACTATCCAGGAACAAAATTTGTACAACATCATATGTGTAGCACAAAAGCTAAGTTTAAAGGGAATAATGACCATTCTCTATACTTTTACAACCAACATGAGCAATTAAGAAATAACACATTATCTAGAAACAAAATTTGCATTACATAGTGTAGTGATTAATAATGCTTCATGTACAAATAGATAAATGATTCTATTAATACAACTAGTGTATAAAAACAATAACAACTAACATATTACCAAGATATCAAGAGTTAAAATAAGGGAAGAGTTATGTTTTATTTAATCTTCTGGAAATGAATGGCTCTTCTCAGTTGGTAAAGCAGCTAATCTGATTAAACAGGCTTCTAAGGGACAAAGAAAGATGTGAGTTCAAGTCTCACTAAGGGTTTACCCTATATTGTTTTCAATCAGCACTTTCTTACTCTCATCAATAAAACTAATTATAATAAAAGTAATTAAAAATCAAAAGATAAAGAAAATAAGTCAAAATTAATAATAATTAAACAACCTATGAAAATGTCTTGTTCTTGTAACAGTGGTCCATAATGAAACTGATGCTTCTCTTTAGGGAAAAATGAAAGATTCTTAATTAGCATTTTCTGCCCTTTTGGCAATGCTTAAAATATGCTGACTGTATCCTCGTTAGAGGGGTAAAAAATGGTGTTCTGGGGTATTGATTTATCAGACTTCCCACCAAATCAGATTTTAGATAAAGTAGCAGAGGGAGCATGCACAAATCCAAGATTTATGCGTGGGACCAAACAATCAATTTACAATGGGCCATGTGGTGCAAATGCCAGGTGAGCCCTGGTCAAACTAGGTAAGTAAAGGAGTGTCCTGAGTAGGACACTAATTTTCTTTTGGTAGAGAGACTTCAGTTTTGGAACTAGAGAGTGAGAAATAACCTTTCATTGCTTTGACCTGGAGTAGGAGTACCTGTTAGGGTACTATCTTAGAATCAAATAGATCTGTTAAAAAATTCTTCATAATCAACAGGACTGTGTGAAAAAAAACTTAAGAACTTCACAAAAAAATGTAAATATTAACATACAATGAATATGATTCCCTAACCTCAAGGCATGAAATAACTCTAGAAGGGTTGACATGCCATTAAAATCAATCCATCAAGAATTTGGCTGATTAAAAAATGATATTCAGCATGAATATAGAGCACACAAAATGATAATTCAGCTGCAAATTAAAGTAATATTTCTTTAATAAAAAATTTGTTATGATATGCCATTTTTGCTAGGTTTATATATCTGCAAAGAAATAAGACTTGAAAACCTGAAGTTGGTATTAAAAAATTGTATTTCCTGTGTAACATTTCAGTCTTCATCACAGGAAATAAAACTATTCTCTCACCAGCTTTAGGTTTTTAAGCAGTATTCTTTAAGATTTCGTAGAATATTATATCCAATACAATATATATATATATATATATATATATATATATATAAATATATATATATATATATATAAACGTAGTGAGAATTTTAGTGATAAATAGACAAATAGAGATAAAGAGAATCATATTTTGTACCTAACATTAAATTACTTTTAATTTGATCATATATTGTGATTACTTTCAACAATTCACTTTTGATATCTTAGAAACCAGTTAGAAAATGAAATAAACAAACAATTATTTCTAAAAGACAAGAAAATCTCATTAGGATTATATTACTAACATTATTCAGTATGGGTCACAATATAATGTTCAAGAAAACAAAAAAATTACATGTACTTTCCACCCTTATAGCTTAAAAGCTTCTACATTACAAAGGATAATCATTTTTTTTGGAGGGTAGGGTTCTCTGTTAATTATGTAATTAATCAGATTAATTAGTATTTTGAGTCAATTATCACATGCAAACAGTTGAATAAATAAATGACTTTACTAGCTCCTCTTATAAAGATATTTGTTGAATTTAGACAATTTAAGCTCAAAGTCCAATGTAATGGTTGTCATTTACTAAACCAAACCTAATTTGGTAGAAAATCAGAAGTACGGAATCTTGGGTGTGTCACTAAATCGCTTCCAGTGGTGAGGCTCCAGTTCTGAAGTGCTGGGGAATGTGTAGTAACCCCCTCATTGCTATAACTTCCAGATCCACTCTTACTCAGAATGATAGTACCTATTATGCCCAAACTCTAGGCCCAATAAACCTTTTTGAAAACTATTAATATTACATAAGAATACTTCAAGCCATATAACTGTATGCAAATTGTTTTGAAATTATTTGTATTGAAGTTATAATTGTTTACAAATCATCATCAAGTAACTTGAAACTATATGATTGCTTGCAAACAAAAAAAGAAACTTCAGTATTATATAACACTGGGTTGACATACCAACCAACTAGAAGTATAGTGCACACAGTGAGAATCGAGCTCATTGATAATAATCTGCAGGCCAAGCTCATTAACTTATTATACCACTTTCCCAGGTATAATGGTTAGTAAGCCAGTCTTGCATATCACATACTACTGAGTAGTGAGTTTGATCCTCACTAAGTGCCCATACTTGTGAGCTTGTGCCAAATTAGCCAGGCTTATTTCTAGGGCACTTAAAATGTTATAATGGTAAAAAAAACTCGGTTAGCAGACCATTATATTTGATTCTTCTGGGTGTTCCATACTTATGGCCTCATGCAACACAATTGACTAACTTGGCTTTCCAACTTCTTTTTTTTTGACAAGGAAGCAGAAATTAATTCAAAGTTCAGTTACAGCTCCCCCCCCCACACACACACACACCATGCTGTACCTACCCTATTGCACTAAAGGGGGAAATCCTTGAAATCTGAGGCACCTCACAAAGGTGAATGTGGACAGTATTTGTCATCATCATCATCATCTGGCCCAGTCGGCTGGGGCTGTAGAATACATCAACTACTTCTCTGTGGAGGGTTACAACCTCCCCTCCAATGAGTGTCCTGGATATGATACTAAACAATCTGATGGTGAGGTTCCAGTATTGCTAGAGCTTTGGGGAATGCATAGTACCCCTTCATTGCCATTGCTCCCAGGTCCACTCTCGGAGTGGTAGCACCTGATAGGGCCCTATCTATGGGTCAAATAGAAATATACTGCATACTTATGGTAAACTGAATTGTTCGAAATAGAACTGTTTTTGACATTGAAACAGTAGTACACTAAACCAAATTGTTTGAAATAGAACTGTTTTGATATTTCACTGTGTGTAAACAAAAATTATGCTTATACGAAACTAAATTATTTGAATTAGAACTGTTTGACTAAACTGAATAGCTTAGAATAGAATTTTTTTGACGATTGAACAGCATACTTATGCTATACTGAATTTTTTAAAATAGAACTTTATTTATCTAAAAATGGATTTAGCATTAAATAACCCACAAGGGTTGATATGTCATAAAAAACAAAGAAATCATCATCATCATCATCCCTTCAATAAACTTGACCTTGTGTTAAATCTGCCTTTACAGGGGTTTTTTGGCAAAGTTAAGCACAAAGTCTGGTTCATAGAGCATCTAATAACTTGGGGGGTGGGCAAAGTTTATTAACAATTGTTTGTGAGATCAACATGTAAGCCATCACTATGATTAATGTTCATGATACTTTAATATAGCTGAACTGATTAGTATAGATTGATAAATCAAAGTACGAGACTGAAGTTTTGAGAGGTGAAATATATATCTATGCTCATTAGCATATATATTTTCTGCAGAACTATAATTTTGATTTAGAACAAATGGGCTTTCTTCCATGATAAAAAAATCTCCAGCACACAAAGGTTGCTGATATCTGTTTCTATGATACCAATTTGGTTGGTGGCAAAATTAGAAACACAAAAATTAACACCTGCTTATCCAAAAAGGGAAAAAATCTAAATAGCTGGAACTTCAATGAATAAAATCAGAAATTCAAGTTACTTAACATTTAACTGTTTGATAATGGTTTGCTTTAGCACTGGACAACATATTTTTATACTGTACCTTATTGTACTCCCTGGCCCTCTACTAAACATAGAATGAGGATATATATACAAACATACACACACACATATATATATATATTGCTAATAACCTTGGGAAAGGTATAAGTCCAACAATTCTCCCTCCAGCTTGGGTAAATTGGAGAGTAGTCTGGACCTTAATATGGCGACTAGTCTAAGAGAAGGAAGACCATGAATCTAAACCTTCTAAACTAAGACTACTTAAAAAATTGACCTTGTGTCACATCCTACTTTTGCAGAGAGATTATATATATATATATATATATATATATATATATAGAGAGA
>OY757930.1:51569241-51604241 GCA_963585895.1 Sepioteuthis lessoniana
ATTGGATCCCAATCACAACAGTAGTCCTTGATTATAATGATACTTTTATTTAAGCAGAGAAGGATTTGGTATTTGTCAAAAATATCATGCTGAGGAAACGTCTACAGTAATATACAAAACAAAAAAAAAGAAATAGTATAGAAATACAACATCTTATCTAGATTGATAAGAAGTTTCAATTATTTCCTTTATTTTTTAACTAAACAGTTAGATTTAAGTCTCAAAAATCAAACATTAACAATTGGTTATAAATTGATATCGTCTTAGTGGTTGGGAGAGTAAAAGACTAAACTGTATCTTAAACAATATTGCTAGTCACTTCAGTATTTTTTATAACCACAACCCAACAAAAGCAAGATTTTTTTTAGAGCAACACACTAATTTCCAGTCCAATTTGAAACAATGATAATTTTATAATGGCTGTATTCATGCAGAACATCATTTTTCAATCATCTGAATTCTCCTCAATATAATAGAGATGACAATGAAATTATATAGAAATGTAATACTAACGTTCACTATCCAGGTAACAGTTTCAGTTATTTCTTTATTTTTTTACTGAACAGTTATATTTTAGTCTAAAACATCTTCTTAGTGGTTGAAAACTAGAGATGAAATACTTAAGAAACATAGCAGATAGTGAATTGTAGCAAATTGAAGATGTGATTTTCAAATGTAAATGTTAAGCAAAAAAACTGAAGCAAATGACTAATATTTACTCTTATACAGATGGTAAATGTGAGCATTTCACCTCTATATAATTGTTTATATATTATCATCAACAGGATATTCTGGACAAGTATCAAGAATTCTAATTACCATTTTTTATTTATTTGTTATATCTAGAATCTGGATGATTAAAAAATAACATTCAGTACAGATACCTACAAAATCATCATTCAATTGCAAATTGAACTGAAAATTGCTTTATTCCCTAAGAACATTTTAAGTAGATTATTCTAATAAAAAAAAACTCATTATTGTGGGCTATTTTTGTTGGATTACTAACAGTGTGTGTGTGTGTGTGTGTGTGTGTGTGTGTGTGTGTGTGTGTGTGTGTGTGTGTGTGTGTGTGTGTGTGTGTGTGTGTGTGTGTGTGTGTGTGTGTGTGTGATAAAAACAGAAATCCAAAAATGAAATGTTTGTATAAAAAATGTTTGGTTTGGTTTTGGTTTTACAGCATATCAACCATTGTAGATTATTTAATGCCAAATCTGGTTTATACATACATGTTAGATATATATGATTTGTAAACATAAGTCAACAAAGTAGTTCCAAGTATTGTAATGTATCACTAACAATTCAATTAAATATCAGTCATTTGTTTATACACAGTTAAAATCTCAAACAGTTCTAATTCAAACAATTCAATTTAGTATGTCATTTGTTTGCACTCAGTCTAAATGTCAAACAGTTCTATTTAACCCATAGATAGGATCCTGTCAGGTGCAACCATTCTAAGCCAGAGTGGACCTGGGAGCAATGGTGATGAAGAGGTACTCCACATTCCCCAAAGTTCCAGCATTAGTGGAGTCTCACCATCAGATTGTTTAGTGTCATATCCAAGGCACTTGTTGGAGTGGGGGTCTTACCCCTCTGCAGAGATGCAGTCAGTGTATTCTACAATCTCAGCAGACTGGGCTAATAAGAAAGGTGTTTAATGCTACTATAGCTGAAATAAAACCTAAAAAAAATATAATGATTATGAACACTAGAAATCTGTTACTTTATGTGTTTCATGGTATGCATAATCATCAAATAAAAATGCCATATACATATATATATATATATATATATATATATATATATATATATATATATATATATATATATATATAGACACACACACACACACACAATCAGAATTTTAGTAATATACAGATGACATAATTGTCATCATCAATGAATACAATAGATCAACATCAAGTTCCTTTTCCAATAACTCACTAATAAAATTCTCTGAGTTTTGACAAAGAGAAAGGTGAGACCTGAATTAATATCTTCTATAGTGTTGAATAACTTGGTACTGAGAGAATATTCAAATGTTCAAAACCATTGATACCAAAAGGTGTTAAGTCTGATGAATGGTGGGGGGGGTGACTTTCCAGTATTCTATTTTCTTCAGAATATTTTTGTCAAATGATTCTTTGTATTGTCATAGTAGAGTATAACATTCATTCTGTTCTCTAAAACAGGGCATTTCTCTGGTAATACACCACTAATACCCTTGAATCATTAACAAAAATCATCAATGATGATCTCTCCTGGAACATACAAGATATGATCAAAAAGTATCAAGAAGCTTTTAATTATTTTTAATCTTAAATTCAAATGAAGGCCAAATTGAGCATTATGTAATTAAGGGATGATATCTTAAGAAGTTGGTGCCATTTTGAAAAAAATTTATGAAACTAGGCTCTATACTTTTTGATCAATAATTTTAGCAATACACAGAATTGTGCAAATGCAGTACTCTCCATACTGACCAGTTTTAGCTTCATGTTATTTGTTTCCTAAACAGAAAATTCATCAAAAGGCTAAGATTTGAGGACATGGAGGGCTTCTTTTTTTCATACACCATATTAAAAAATAGGTTTCAGAGGTAAATCGACCAATAGAAAACTCCATCTCTCTTTTGGTGAATACGGCTTCAGTTTTTGATTCTTTTTTTTACATACAATATAATTTAATATGGCTAAGAAATATGACTAAAAAAAAAAAAAAAAAATGAAAAGCCAAGTATGTACAAATGATAGAAATAGAATGTGTCAGAGAGTAAAATACAAAATATTTTTGTCTGTACATTAATTGTAATACTCTACCTTCATGATAGACTCATATACAAAAAAAAAAAAAAAGAAGAAAGACAGGTAGCCACATGAACAGGTGGAAGGATTGGCAAATACACAGACAGACAGATAAAAATATATATAAATAAGTACGGAATGAAAGAAATTTAATTTAAAATTTTATAAGAGTAATGAAAGATCTTTTTTTAATAAATACTGAAAAAGTTTGGGGTTTTTTGAAAAGCAGTATCAAGTCTTTTGAGAAACACAATTTCATCTATTTTTCTCATTCTTCATACATTTTTTAATTTCACTTTTCAGAAAAAAGAAATGTTTTCACCCCCAAGACACAAACTTCAAAAGAATTTTTTTTAGATCTTTCTCAATTTTTCCTTGATTTCTAGTGGATGCTTTCAAGCAAAATTTTCTCTAAAAGCTGAATTAAATTTACAACATTGCGATTCTTCAACTATCATGAAAAATTTTGATAAACAAATGTGCAGAAAGTTTTTTTCATCATTTCTTTTTTAAATTCAAATAAACAAGCAAGATCTGATAATAAATTGATCATTTCAGACTAACATCCTCATCTTTGGAAGTTTTTTTCTTTTCCATGGTTGACAGGTTTTTCAAATCTGATTAGTCTTCAAATTTTATATGTACAAAAAGGATTCAATTTTGATCTAAAATGATATTATCTTATTTATTCTATTTTTCATAAGAGTAATCCATGATGATACTGATTCTTCTATTTAGGAAGGAGTGAATAATTCCAATTAGCATTGCATAGTGATCTCTGTTACATTAAGAATTTGAATGATTCACAAATTATGTCCAGTGCAAATGCAGATCCCCTAAAATTATCATTCAGTTGCAAATTGGACAGGAAATTGCTTTTTTCTCTGAATTAGAGCATCTTAAGTGTGTTGGTCTAAAAATAACTCATTATGATCTGTCCTTTTTCTGGGTTACATACATATATACAAACATAAAAATGTTATATATATATATATATATATATATATATATATATATATATATATATATATATATATATTTATCTATTTATTTATTCATGCTTCTATTCATGCTTTTTAATATATATATTGTGGCAAAGAAGACTAATTTTTTAAGAAATAGGACCCTAACAGATACTATCAGTCTGGGTCAGGGTGGAGCAGGGAGTGATGGCAATGAAGGACACTCCACACACCTCAGATCTCCAGAACTGGAATCTCTCTACCAGTTTAGTCTCATATCCTTTTTAAGAGTTTTTACTTCTTTGCAGGGAATATAGTCAGCATATCCTAAGTCCCATCACAGGATTAAAACATTGTTATAAGATCTTTCATACTTTTATCCCATTTATACATATACAGAAAGATTATAAGGCATGAGAAGTTTAGAGTTCATGCTTTTCCTTAGAATATCAGTACAAAAGAATTATAATTTAAAACTTCATGCAAACATAATGAGAATTTTAGTAATATATAAATAATTAGTGGTGTTATAAAGAGAAATTGAAACTTCAGTTTAAAGTAGTCAACGTTAAAAGGTTTTTGATATTGAGTTACAATGTTAAAGGATTCAAACAGATGTCTTCTTTCTCTAACTATTAAAATTATATGACATTTTGTTTTTCAATTAATTAATTGCTGATTTGTGTAATGAGTAATAGAGAGTCAGTCATTCAAACAGAAACCATTTTATTCTTCACTTACAACTTTTACAGCATTCATGTCTGACATCCACCTCCACACACCACCACCCACCAATAGCAATATGGCTATAAGCCATAATAGCCCACTCCCCATCCTTTATGCAGAGCACTTCCATTCAATTGCATGTATGTATGCCCATATACATCAAAACCATTTTACACAAAATACTACAACCTCAAAGTCAACAGGATTAAATGAAATATCAAGAGCTATTTAAACCAGACAATACAGAATAACCTTGCTAGTTAAATAAAAACATGACAAACTGATATAAGATTTATTCAGAAAGATTTAAAAAGACAAATAAAAGCACCAAAAAAAAAAACAATAAGTTAACCTCCTAAACATCCACATTTTGAGAAAACGAATTTGTATTGCAAGAGAAGGAAAGGTTGATTGAAAACAAAATGAATTCAACAGAACAGGTGAAAGAACACTAACAAGAAGAGGTCAGTTTTGAAGAGATTTTTTAGCCGCAATTGTTAGATGACAACAATCTACTTTGAGGATGTTCATCTAGTATCTCAATGCTAATTTTTTATTTTATAACACTCCTATTTCTGGCATTGAATATCTGAAGAAATGGCCCAGAAATAGAGATCACAAGGTGCCACCATTTTTATGTCATCTTTTCAGAATGTAAACAGCAATAGTATACATGCACAGCAATTAGGAACAGTTCAGAGACAAACTACCACTCTTGTACTTAATTCCTGACAAAAGAATTGCTTTCAAGAACCAGACTATAGGCTAAATAGACCAAATTCCTTGTACAGGTATACAATCTCTTATCCAAAACTCTTGGAATCAGACACTTTTCAGATCTTGGAATTTTTTATTTTATTTTGGTGTGTGCCAGCACAGATACTGTATATAGGGTAGACAATTAAGTTGATTGTTATCCATAGAGAAATCTGCAACTCTTTTTAACATTTTTACAGTTTTCTGAGTAAAAAAAAGTAAAATACAAGAAATTTTAAAAGCAAAAAAAAACTATATCCCTGAGCAGTAGAGATACTTCTGACTAGTGGGACCACAGAGATACAACATGTAGTTTTATTCCAGTGCATGGGTCAAGCCAGCAACATCTTAAAATAATAATTTCCACCAAACTCTAAATGGCTAACAAGAGTGCAGTGGAAGACAATTTTAAAATGTGAGTCAAATATGAGTTATGCTTGGCACAAAATGTGAACTTTGATATGCAGACAACATCCTTAGAGAAAATTATATGGGTTTTAGATATTTTTTTAAATTTTCAATATAATGGTCTTTCTGCTATCAAATCAGTTTTAATGAGCTAGCCACTTTCTTAATACCTTTTTGCAGGCCACACACATGGCTAAATACCATAAAAAAATACCATAATGTTAGTTCAAGCAGCTTTGGAAATGAACAGATTATATACAAGGTTTGCAAGCAATTAACTTAGGCACCCAAGAAAAAACAAAAATGTACATATACTAATTGTCAGTTCCAATGATAGAGCTTAAACTTTGTGGAGCATAGGGCTGCACTTACACCCCCATCAGTGATGGTGTTTTGGCTTCTATAGTAATTAGGTTTTTCTGGGTAGAACTATTAGCCCCATGCCCTCAGTTTCTTAATTAAGTGTTTTTCCTTCTCTAGGACAAGTTTACCTGCCTGCATATTATTGTACATCTTGCATAATATGTGAATGCTCAAAAGTTCAGTAACAGATGTGAACCAGTTGACACAGGAAATTGGTTTATAATGATGAAGACTTGTATAAAACCAGCCACACTTTGTGGATGAGATGATTACAGCAGAATGAAGCACCGGTGTGCTTCAAATTTTCTGAACAATAATCATCAGGTTTTGAATTCAGAGTTTTTACTTCTCAGAGTTTGGTTGCCCTGCCAAAGCTAAAGAGGTCAATCTACTCTACTGGAGAGAGAAGAGATGAATACATGACTTTATAAAGAGCATTAACACAAAGTAAAATGCAAACAGTCTCATCCAGGAATTGAACTCATATTGCTGAGTCCATTTTCAATGATGCTAACTGTTATGGTACCCATGTTTTCATGATGATTTTTCTCCAAAAACTAGAAATATAAATAGGTATCAATAAGGATTGCTATTCATGCTTCTTAATTGAAACCAGTAAGATAAGAGAGCTCAGTTACTGTTTGCCGATAGCCATTCAGAGATATAAAAACAGACAAACTGTAAATGTAAGTAGATATTTAGTCAATTACAAATAATTATCTCATTGTCAGTGGTCAGGCTAGACAAAAGTCTCTGTATTTAGACCTGTTTTGTTTTCACTCTTTCCAGTTGCATTAACAATGAAAATACAGAAGATACGAACAATAGCCAAAAAGTAATGAAATTATATAAAACTAGAGTAATAAGTACAATCTCATTAGCTAATTTAGTGTGTCTCTTTTGCTTTTATAAGTTGCATTACAATAAGCGGAGATTTTTGTAGAGCAGTTCTAAATATTGATATTAATGAAACTTGAAAATAGTAATAAAAAAAGAAAATAAAAAAAGGCAAAAAGAAAAGTACAGTAAAGGAAAAAAGATCTTAATTCTTTATTTTTTATTTAAATATTTCTACCTCCAAGCAAAAGATAATAATCATTACAGGAATTATCACATGTTTGCATCTTATCAGGGATGGCAAGTTACTATGCAGAGATCTAGTTGGAATAAATAAGTTATTACTGATATCTTAAATACAGATGTATACTACAGCGAAAGTAATGGAATTGTAAGAGATAAACAAGTGTTTTCTGTACATATCTAATACTTTAAACAGAGTGCAGAAGCAAAATATGGAATAAGTTTTAAAACATTTTTTTAAGTCTGATTAGTTCAGTTTTTGAAAAAACCTGATAAATCTAAACTTTCATGATTAACTCTATTATTCAAGCATTTTTCCATTGAAATTCAGCACAATATGAGTGAGCAAGAAAAGAAATGACAAAGAATTCATGATTTGCTTAACACTGAAACCAAGGCAGAAAAAATTTCTGAAATAACTGGATTTTCTTTTTGGCCTCCATCAAAGCTCAGACCTTAACCCTCTTAATTACACTATATGGGGCACTTTAGAAAACAAAACAAATTCAACTTCCCATCGAAATATTGGTTCACTTAAGACTGCTATTGAGGAGGAATGGAATAAAATGTCTGAAAAATTTATTTTAAAAGCATGCAAATCATTTAAATAGTGTGTTAATACAATAATTGAAAAAATGGCAGCCATATTAAGTAAATTTTCTGTTTAATGTCTATCTTATTTTGTTGTTTATTTTTTTGAATTAGAATAAATCTTGTTTTATAATAGAGTTGGTAATTATTATACCAAAATATTCCTAATTTTGCTTCCACACCTTGTATATAAGTTAGTGCTATGTATAACTAATGACCATATTATCTCTCTCTCATCCATATATATATATATATATATATATATATATATATATATATATATATATATTCCAATTCAAAAATTCTTTGATCACAGAATAAATCTTGAACCCCAGAACACAGTAGTATGCACATTGTTGACAATGATCAAAGATGTTCAAAAATACTTGGTCTACACAATTTAAGACTGGACGCTTTCAACCACAGTTGTGACATCTTACTTGTCAATAAGGAAAGACCAATAAAAAGTTAAACACCAAATCTTTGACTGTTATTTTCAAAAAATATGCCTACTAGAGAAATACACTCTATTCAAATAATTTTTTATAAAATGTTAACTTTCTTCTAAACCCAAAATATCAGAAATGGAATAAAGCAACAATAATGGGATATCCAGTGAGGATCAAACTTATTATTCAAAAGTAAAAATCCTTAAGTCCTGTTTGTTAACCATCACATAACACCAGTAGAAGCTTTGGACAAATTTTAAACTACCTTCAACCACAGTTGTGACATCTCATTCCCCAACAAGACCAATAAAAAGTAAACACCGAATCCTTGGCTGTTATTTTCAGCAAAATATGTCTACAAGATAATCTGCAGCCTAATCAATATTACACACACACACACACACACACACATATATGATATATTTAGGAGTTTTTCTCTTAAGCATATTTTCTTAAAAACCACAAAGTTCTTTTTATTATTTACTTTTTAAATGTTTTTCCAATCATTATTCTTTCCCTACCCACTCAAGGCAAGAGGACTTGAGTTAGGATCTCACCTACAGATTATCCTCTATTCTGTCTGATATGTATTGTATCTTGCAGTCATAGAGATAACAACCCAAGTGAGTAGCAATAAAAATAATGTAACCAAAAATTAAGAACAAGAATGATAGTAGTTAAAAAAATTAGTAATGAGGTTCTATTTAACAATTTTTCTTGTCTTTTAAGATTTCTTAAGTTTGACTCAATTTTATTGAAAATCATTAAATTTAATATCATTTAACTAAAACTTCACATTATATATTTGATACTATAACAAACATCAAAATAGAATTATAAATATAAGAAACTATAATTATAAAAACAAAAACTCAACAATAATTTGAATTAGCATTTTGCCAAGAAACCAGTGTACTAGATGTAATAAATAATGAAAAAATTGTATACCACTGTTAACAATATACACTAGCCGAATCCTTCACTATATCAATATACAAAGGCTTCAATAATCACTACATCAATGACACAGATTAATATAGATTAAAAATTCTGATTAAACAAAACACTATAAGAAAACTACAAATATTCTAAATCTTTCTACACTCTAGACAGAAAGTATTTTAGATATTGAAAATAAAAATCCTCAACAACAATAAATCTCAAGGTAAATCTTGGCAACAACGAATCTCAAGGTAAACCTAGATTACATTGAATCCCTAGGTAAAAACCTGAATGACATTGAATCTCAAGGTAAACTTTGACAATATGGTGATCATCATTTTCTTTTATCCATTTTGCACTTTTGTTTCATATATGTCACAAATTGTGCAATCTCTGAACCTAGACAGAATTTCAAAAATATTTGCTTTGACATGTATCGTTTTCTTTTTTTTACTTTTTGTTTTTTAATAAATCAGTTCAGTCTCAGATAATCATCCTTCCAGGTAGCACCTGTTTCTTTCGCCTTAAATGAATAAAAGTCGGGTTTACTCTCTTCCATAAGTGTAATGCTGAAGGGACAGGGACAATTTCTACACCTGCCACATGAGGGGGAGGGGGACTCCATGTTAAAAAAATTAATCCCTTACATGAATATAAGAGACTGTCTATTTTAATATGTAAAAACATTATCATTATTATTATTATTATTATTATTATCATCATCATCATTTATAATTACATAAGGGACAATGTGTGTGTGTGTGTGTGTGTGTGTGTGTGTGTGTGTGTGTGTGTGTGTGTGTGTGTGTGTGTGTGTGTGTGTGTGTGTGTATGTAATATTTCAAAATATAAATTGACAACTTTCAGTCATTTTATCATATATGTACTAACAATAATCATAAGAAGCCACGTGAAAAGCAATTGCTGGCAATAAAAATTAGAGTACTCAAATGCTTGGAAGCAGAGCAATATAAAAACTTCTGTCTGATGATTGTGACATTCTGCAGCACATGAAACTTCTAATAACAATGATACGAACATGAGTAATTACACAAAACAAGTCACACTGCTTGGTCAGTCGGATTATTAGAATGCTGGTAAATGTGAATAATGATACATTTTAGCAACAAAGATATGTACATCATCAGTTTTATGGTTCATTCAACTTTTGGTCAATGTATTAGTTTCACCAATGAGTAATTTAATAACTGTTGTCTCAAGGGCAGTGTTTTATTGCAGCATCTGATTTGCTTCCATATTTGTAAGAATTAATGAGGGCTCAAGACCTTCAAAGACAGCAGTGAATCAGATAATTCAGCTCTTTACTTAGTACCAATAGGTGCACAGATTGCTGACCCTATAGGACATCGTCCTTATTGATTCAGTGTGCATGATCAAATTTATCACATTAAAATAAAATGACAGCCAACAATCTTAATGCATACTTACATGTGCACACATTTGATTAGAAACAATAGACAAATGTTTCTTTAATCTTTTAGTAAATTTTTCTTATTTAGACTTGGCCAAATCCAATGAATGTAAATTGTGTCTAAATATTTCTGATTAAGGGTTTTTAACCACATTTCTGTATTTTATCAAGATCAAGTTTATTAGTTCTTTATTTTTTTCAGTTCTTTTTTTTTTTAATATTTTAAAACTTGGAATTGTTTGCCATTTGTCTGTTAATAAAGACATATGGGAGGCAACATGCAAATGAAATTCTTCACTAGGCTAAATTAAACTAGTCCAGTTCTCAAATCAAAGGACTTATCTAGTTTTGAATTTCTTCATTTTCTGACACTAAACAATATACTTATATCTAAATACTAAATATACTTATATCTAAATACTAAACTTAGAATTTTTTAAACCTTCCCTTTATTAATAAAACTTGTATTAATGAAGGACTATTACCGAAATAACCCTACATACACACTCCAAATTTTGGTTTTCCCATCATCATCATCTCTCTCTCTTTTTCTCACACACACACACACACACACACACACACACCACACACACACACACACACACACATTAACTGAAAACCCAACCAGCCAGTTCTTATAAAAGGCCTAAATGGATCCATTGGCCTCAATAAGAAACCAAGTAATTAAACTATGCATTTGAATCATACTTAATTTGAAAATCATCACCAACAAAAACTTTCAGATCCTATTTGATCTAAATATCTGGTGTGGAGAAAGTCAGAAAAAATTTTCAATTAGCAACATTTTTGAAAAATCTACATTTTTTCTTATTTGAAATAAAGAAAGCTTAAAATCTGAGTGATTTTCAATCTTTTGGGAAATTGTCCCCAAACATGATTGGAATAATCATCACATATTCAGAAGATTTCTGGATAGATGACACTTTTTTTTTTATTAAGTCTTCTTCCTTTGCTTCACATAAGAATTTGTTAGGAATATTTTAACATTCTCTTTCTTGCCTATACAACACATTACAATAGAGAACTGCCTTTGACAAAAAAAAAGAAAAAGAAAAAGAAAATCAGATTGATGTAGATTCTACCCTTCTGCAGTATTTGCCCTTGAGCTTTACTGGAAGTAATTCCAAAGAATAGGCAGACAGGAAACAGTGCTGCACCAGGAAAAGGAAACAATTCACTGAAGGTACAATCAGAATCCTTGGTATAAAAGAACCTCTTTTCAGTATAAGGTTTTGTTGCCATCTTATATTATTCTGTTTTGACTAAATCTGAAGGGTATTTGCTTGATTATAAAAAAGAAGCTGCTTTTAAATGGAGGTTAAGATTTGGATGATATCAAATTTATCTATAATAAACTCAAATAAAACCAGCCCAGCTGGCTGGGAGGGTAGATTATGCTGACTGCATTTCTGCACAGGGGTAGGACCTAGATATGATACAAAACCATCTGATGGTAAGGCTCCAGTCTTGGAATTTTGGAAAATGTGGAATACCTCTTCATTGCTATTACTCCTAGGTTCACTGACCTGTTAAGGTCCTATCTTTGAGTCAAATAGAACCATTTAACTATTAAACCATTTACTATACTTAGAAACCATTTAACTGTGTGCAAACAAATTAATAATATTCAACAAAATTATTAGTGGTAAATAGCAAGACTTGAAACTATTTAACTGTATGCAAACAATAAATAGCAAGACTTAAAAACCATTTAACTGTGTGCAAACAAATTTATGATATTCAACAAAATTATTAGTGTTAAACAGAAAGATTTGAAACTATTCAACTGTATGCAACCAATACATAGCAAAACTTAAAAACCATTTAACTGAGTACAAACAAACAATCTCCGACATATCTAAAATAATGTTACCTACAAACTATTAGCTTACTAAAAACAAAAGCTTACAAATCATATATGTATGCGCAGGATTTGGCATTAAATAACCCAGAAGAATTGATATGCCATCAAACCAAAAAGAGAAACCCATCATATAAAAACCATCCTTTGAAATTTTCAGATGAATGCATACTTTATACAATCAAACAAAATTACAAAAGATTCTATTCAGCTGACCTGACAGGCACAAAATAAGAGTCAGTTTACACACATTGTAAGTAAAACCACCGTGTTAAAAACTTAAAATGTTTCAATTTTCAAAAAATAATATGCTAAAAGTATTCTGGTGTCGCATTGGTAACGACAGATAATTAGATAGCAATAGCTCTAGCTATTCTTGAGTTAGACAGATAGAGTAAAACACATCTGATGAATTATAGTAAGATCTATATATATAGATACATCTCTAGAGACACATATACATAGACATATCAATAAGTCTGCAATACAGTGATGTAAATAATATTTATCTTATACAATATCATTCAATATCACTTTCTTTGTCAATGCACTAAATTCAATGGTAAATCATACAGAACAAGCATTATACAGTGAAAATTTCAAATTAAAATCTAACAAATGAACATACATCAGATTTATTGATTCAGCCTCATATATAAACAAAGGCAAATATACATACACAGTTTATATATATATATATATATATATATATATATATATATATATATATATATATATATATATATATATATATATATATATATATATGAGTTGGATGACCATACTCAAGGACAAACCAAAGGCTCCTTTTCAAAAACTACTATACCAAGGTGTAAGGGAGGGTGCTACTCCGTTCCCTGGATGACTCCACTTACCCATATAATGCTGTGTTAAGCAAGGAGGCATCAAGTACAATTTTCTTAGTCTTTTGTATGACTAGACCTGGGATTAAACCCCAGTCTCTCAAACCATTGATGAACACTCTAACCATTATGCCAATTGCCTGGTAAAATATATATATATATGTGTGTATGAGAAAGAGAGAGAGAGAGAGAGAGAGAGAGAGAGATGTAATGCCATCCACCACCCTCAGGATTTTGGTTATGTCAGATATTTATGGAGGCATAATTGATAGGTGACAAGCAAGCCTGGGAAAGAGTTAAAATCAAATGAGCACTCAGTGATTGGTTATACGTAGTCATAAGAGAAATAACTATACAAGATCTCTGATCGCACCAAGATAGAATTTGTTTGATGGGGTGGGAGCATGTTGTTGCTCAATCTGAAGATGAAATGAACCAGTTACAAATAGCATCAAAATTGAGAATTCTACTTGATTATAAAATTAATTAATGAAAGTAAGAAAACCAATCTCTCTTATTCAGGTTGAACTTAAGCCTTCAGAAAGGTGTGTTAGATTGACCAAAATAAGTGACACTCATTTCCTTTGATTAATGAAGCATTAAAAACAAAGTTCCATCACACACACACACACACACACACACACACACACACACACACACACACACACACACCCAAACCACAAAAAAAATCAAGAATGACAGGTCTACGTCGAGCTTCCTGACATGAAACTAATAGAAAATATCTTGACCATTCTAGGTTATAAAATAAAGAAAATATACAGAAATCTTTCCACCACTTTGTCTTTTTGAAACCTGGTCTAATAACCTGGTTTGGTTGTGGAGGCACAACTCATGTAGCATGTCTTTAGCAGGAATAGCCGGGTGGAGCTCATCCCTCTCCAGGTCTATAACTGGTTTGAATCTAGAGTTTTTCTTCTCCTAAATTGGTTGCAATCATCATCATCATGTCGTACTGGTAGCACGGATATCCCTGACCCTCTCTCGCCACTTTTCCCTATCGTTCATCGCCTCAGGCAGGTCCTCCGGACAAGCCTCAGGCAGAGCCAAGTCTGCTCTACTATTTACCCAAAGTTGAAAGAAGAATAACTGGATTCATACCTTTTCCAGGGTACATTAGTACTATGTAAAATACAAACAGCCTCAATCAGGATTTGAACCTGGGTAACCAAATCTTCTTCATACAATGATAACTGTTATTCTACTGGTTAGATTTCTTAAAAGAGAAAATAATAGATCTGATAAAGTTGATGCATGAAAAAAATAAAAACTTTGAAACCTACAGATGATATTTCCACTAGATTTTCAGTTGTATAATAAAATATTCTTCAAGTGTTTAGATTGTTGAATAAAAGAGATGATTTGAAAAACAAAGGAATGATCATTCTGTCATACAATCTATATAAGTAAACTTATCTCTTTTTTCCTGATACTGGCACAAATCTTTTTGATGTATGCAACTAACAAGCTTGTATAGAAAGTTTCAGAAAAACAATTTTAGCAAAATAAAATATTAGTAAAAACTGAACTAAAAATATATGCTTACACGGATATCATTTATGCACTTAGGCATCTCATCATGGCTAGTCTGCTTGTCTAAAAGATCATTTACTAAAGTATTGACTTCAATCCTTACAAAGTGCTCCATATTTGCGGCCTTGTGCCAAATATAAGCTATGCTTAGTTTAGGAGTATCTTGCATAGTGGAATGGTTAGCGAACTAAGCTAGCAGACCATTGCTAGTGAGTTTGATTTTTAATGGGTGCTCCGTAGTTCTGCCCTTATGCTAAACTCAGCAAAGTTTAATAAATATATAATAGATATAATATATAATTGTGCAGTTTGAGTTTTGAATTTGGTCGGTTGGTTTGTTGGTTTTATAGTATCTCTAATTATATACTGCACAAAAACATATGAGGGTCGTTAAACAAGTTCTAAACCTCCCGCAGAAAGAAGAGCATAAATGAACATTTTTGTTCAGGCAACACATTAACACATCTTATAAAACTAGAAAAATCTGAATTAGTTTTTTCTAGTTTTATAAGAAGTGGTAGTGTGTTGCCACAATGAAAATGTTCAGTTCTGTCTCTTCTTTCTGGGAAAGGTTAAGAACTTTTTAAATGACTCTTGTATCTTCATAATCATTTTAAATAAGTAAAACTTATTTAAAATTTTCATTGTGGCAACACATTACCAGTTCTTATAAAACTAGAAAAACTAATTTGATATTTAGTTGCAATAACAGTGCTTCAGAAGCTAATGTATTAATGTAGTTCAGTAATTTTAAACATAATCTCAAACAATTCTACTTGACTTGTAGATAATAAATACAACTAGATAATAAATACAACTATTCTGAGCCAGAGTGGGCCTGGGAGTAATGGCAACAAAAGGGTGACTATCTTGTTCACAGCTCCAGAACTGGAACCTTACCCCTGGATAAATTTTAGTGTCATACTCAAGAGAGTTGAATTTTAGAGACATTCACTTCCAATAAATCTAAGTAAAAAAAGTGTCTGCTTCAAAAAAATTTACAATTCACAATGGAGAAATCTCAGTGATTAAAAAAGAAACATTTTTTAATGAAATATTCTACATTAGTTTTCAATCTAAAACTGTAATCACTGAGCTGCAATAACGAGTAAAAAATAATTCTAATTTGTGATCAACTTCAAGATGAAGTTGACTGTATAAACAAAAGCAAATACTTTGAAAATAGTATATGACACTTTGACCTTCTTCTTTGTGTATTGTCAGAGGAAACCGTTTCCAAAGAAATAAATTTCATGCTTCACCTGATCTGCAGAATTCTAAGCTAGTTTTGGTGTAGGAGCCAAAGACAAGACTCAGACTTTGGGGAAGACAAATCAAACATAAAATGACATTATCTGAATGACTAGACACAAGTAAAATGGACATGAACTGACCAAAAGCTGACCAAAGACATGCAAACAGTAACTTGCATCATCTATTGTTCAAGTCAAATATACATGATAAATACAAAGAAATATTTATACCATGACAGTATCACAGGTTTTACTAACGTATATGTGTACAGACTGTATTGAAGACTGCATTATGCCAATTTTGTACTGCACTAAGATTTTTAAATTCAACATTTAAAACTTGTCTGAACTTAAACTTGTATTATAATGCTAATAAAACAGATTAAAAGAAAAATATTTATATCATGTATCACAGACTTGATCAATTGATTTTAACAGCATATCAACCCATCTAGAGTTATTTTTTTATGCCTAGAATTTAGGGAATTGCATTCATTTTTTTTTTTTTTTTTTCTGTGTAGTTATTTCAGAGTTACTTTTTCTCTACAGAGAGGATTTTTAAACAGATCTATTTGATCCATACATAGGCTCTGAACAGATTTTAACACTCAAGGTCAGAGTGGACCTGGGAGTAATGGAAATGAAGGGCTACTCTACACTCCCCACAGGTCAAGAACTGGAGCCTCTCATCAGATGCAGTTTAGTATCATACTCAGAATATCCACATGAGAGTCAGAGTATTCTAAGCCCCACTGACAAAGTGGCTAACACAGACTTGACAATTACATAAAAGTAAGGATAAATTTTAGTGAGGTTTAAAGTGTGTGTTGCTCTGATGGTCTAGAAGAGAAGGAATTATTTGCTTTGAAAAACAATATTAAAAATTCTGGTTTTTACTAGGGTACAAGCAGTTACTAGAGACACCTGGTAAAAATATACGACTATTTCACCCAACTATTAGAAGAGATAGACATAAACAGATTTGAATAATGATAAATTTTAAAAAGGTAATTTTATTTTATGTATATAATATTAATCTCTATATGTATATGATTTTCTAAAATAAATTAAAATTCTTTATAGAATAATCTCTAAATGTATATAATTTTAAAGCGTATCTTATATAATCCTGTGTTTTACTAAAAAAGTTTTCATCCAAAAAGTACTGACTGGCTTCATAATTTTTTAAAAATTGATACTAAATCATCTGGATTTCATTTAGACATTATCACTTTATTATGATATAATAGCTCAGCTGTGCATAAGCCTTTATTTACATGTAAAATGTTTTTAAATCATAGGTTCCAATTTTAATCTTTAATTGCATCTATACCTATCACATATATACATGTTGGCTATATTCATAATAGTGTTCAATATCAGTGATAGAGCTTATATAAGTTAGGACAGAGTAGATAAAGAGTCACCAAGTCCTGTTGACTATATGTGTGTGTGTGTGTGTGTGTGTGTGTGTGTGTGTGTGTTACCCAATAAAAATAGCAGATTATAGTCATCATCATCATCATATCGTGCTGGCAGCACGGATATCCCTGACCCTCTCTCGCCACTCCTCCCTATCGTTCATCGCCCTAGGTAGGTCTTCAGGACAACAACCTGTATCCTCACATAGCTGCTGAATGTACGTTCGTGCTGGTCGTCCTGCTTTTGCGCGGCCGTGTGTGGGGATCCATAAGAGTACATCTCTTATGAGTTCATCTCTGCTTCTCCAGCAATGTCCTGCATGTCTGGTTCGCCTAACTTGAATAGATTTCGTGATAGGGGGCAGGTGGCCGTACAGTTGGTGTCTTGTGGGGTGTTGCTGCCAGGACTTGTTCAGGATTGCACGCAGCATTCTTGTGTAATTGCCATCTAGTTTCTTCTCCAGCCGTTTTGTTAGCGTCCATGTAGTGCATCCATATAGCAGTATCGATGTGACCGCTGCCTGGAAGAAACTGCGTTTCATTTTATCGGTTAGGTCTGATTTCCATATAGTCGATAGCCTATTGATAGCTGTCCATGCTTTCGTTAACCTCGTTTCGATGTCCTTTTCGGTTGATTCGACGCTGCTTCCTAGGTACGTGAATTTGTCTACTAGTTTAAGAGGGGTTCCTTCTAGAGTGGAGATGTCCCCCGTTTGGTTATAGCACATATATTCCGTTTTGTGTGCATTAACATGGAGGCCTATGCTTGCTGCTGCTCGTTCCAGGCTATGCAGAAGTGTTTCGGCTTGGTCAGGTGTATTTGCCAGTATCGCTATGTCATCGGCGTAGTCGGCGTCGGTAATTGTTGTTGCGGGATATCTTCTGCTTCTTTTCTTCGTCAGTTCGAAGCCATTCTCTTTGATTTTGTCAATCGATGTTCTAAGTACGTAGTCTAGACAAATGATAAAGAGATACGGAGCCAGCGTGTCCCCTTGTAGTACTCCTGCTACAATGTCGAAGTATTCTGTGTCTCCATCTGGTGATCGTACTTTTACTTTAGTGTTTCTATAGAGAATCGTTATTGCCGCTACGGTTTCTTTAGGTATGCCGTACGCTAGTAGGATTTGTTCCATCTTTCCTCTGTGAATGGAGTCGAAAGCCTTGGTAAAGTCGACAAATATTAATGTCGCTTGTAGGTTCTTTGCCCGTACACCCTCAAGGATTCTGCGGATGGTTAGTATTTGTGAGGTCGTAGATCTATTTCTTCGGAAGCTCTAACTTAGAAAATAAATCAATTACAAAGTCAATCTATGATAATTTTGTGGGGTCTGCATTCATGCTGAAAATCATTTTCTCATCAATATTCTAATTCAGAGGTGAACATCAATCACACTGACAGAAACTTATACAGGAAAAATATTAGATCAAAATTCAACTAATAATTCTGTGTCAGGCTACAAACTTATTGATCTCATTGATTCGTATGTTCTTGGGCAGTTTTACAAAACAAATCTAATGCATCTCTGCCGTTTACGTCCATATATAAATATATATATTTTTTTTTGTGTGTGTGTGTGTGTGTGTGTGTGTGTGTGTGTGTGTGTGTGTGTGTGTGTGTGTGTGCGCGCTGTAGTAAGCAGTTATGTAAAGATACATTTACAAATAGATAAAATATAGCCACAAATGCAATATACAAAAGACATGCCCCCATACATTCTAAATGTACCAATTACTTCTATATTCTGAGATTATACAAAATAGACTCTTTGCAGCCTATTTAGACACGATGTCTGATGACATTATCTTATATCTATAAATGTAGTCTAAATCCATAAAAAGAGGAAAAAATATTTTTGATGATTCAAACCATTAAACAGCTGACTACATTCACCTTCATCTCTAGAAATGACGATAGATTATTTTGCTTAATATTTCAATACCAAAGAAATTTTTTTCTTCTACAAATGTATAAATGGAACTATGAGGTCTGTCCAAAAATGATCAAGCAATTATTAAATCATTAATATATCTATCATCATCAAATCCACAGTGCCATTACTATCCCAAGAAATAAAGTCTTTATAAAACAAAAAATGAAAAAACAATAGCCCACTATTGACAACATTCAATAATATCCTTTCCGCATCATCATCATCATCATCATCATCATCGTCATCATCATGGCATGACAACAGCACCGATTCATTTGAACCTCTCTTACCATCCACCCCTATCAGCCATCGCACTTGGTAAGTTCTCTAGACAGTACCTACCCAGTATCCACATAGAGCTGATAAATATAGGTTTTTGCTGGTCAGGCAATACAGACTTTTTTTTTAGTGTGAAACTATTTTCTTTCATTAGATCTATTAACGTTTGTAGTATAACATCTAGGCAGATTATGAATGGAAATGGAGTCCCCCACTAATACACATTGCTAAAATTTGCTGGAAAATCCTTAAAATAAAACCTGAGATACATTTCTAGAACTGAGAATACTTGCATATTGTAGACCTGCAAATCTTAAAGATATGAAATAAGAAAATCTTAACCAACTGAAAAAAAATCTACAATGAACATAAAAGAAATTTCTAATGTTAGAAAAAGACTGTTGAAAACACATCAATTATATTATTCCATTGACTAGTTCTATTAACAATAAGACTTAAAATTTACTATGAATCAAAATAATAACAAAACATAATCTATCTTTTAGAATGCATTTGTTGCTCCAAGCATTAGATAGGGAAATCAGAATGGTCCTTTAATTTTAAAATAAACAAACAGAGATAAAGAATGAAATCCCAATGTAATATTGCCTTGTCAGCAGAGTTTAGAATATGCTGACTGTATGTATCTCTTGCAGAGGCATAAGACCATCCCAAAGAAAGATATCCTGGGTATGACACTAAACTGCATCTGATAAGACTCCAGTTCTGGAGATCTGAGAAGTGTGAAGTATTCTTTCACTGCCATTACTCACAGCTCCACTCTAACCAGAGTGGTAGTACCTGTTAGGATACCATCTATAGTTCAAATAGATGTTTAAAAATTATTCGTATTGAGTAGAACCATGTGCAAAAGGAAAAACACAAAAAATGTTAATATGAAAGTACAATGAACAGGATTCCCTAACCACATTAAAATCAATCAATCTAAATCATAATAAATTTCTTCCAGTAGTTATCTGCCAATCAAACAATAACTTTAACAGAAATACAAAATTTATTAGAAAAGAGATGATTGATTCGTTTGGTTTCTTTGTTTAATGACATATCAACCCTATTGAGTCTTTTAATATGAAAACCATCCTTATAGAAGGATAGTAGTGGTACTATTTAACCTATAGCTAGGAGAATAGGGAAATTCATTCCTTTTCCAAAAGTATCAGTCTGAAAGTGAACATAAGAGTGCAACCAGAGTTTGAACTCACTTACTACAACATCATAGTCAAGTACATTAGCCACTACACTTCACGGACTTCTCAAAGATGATTTAAAAAATTTATCAAACATTACATTAATATTAGAAATCCATGAAGATAGATGCATATAACATGTAGAAACCTTTATTCCAAAAGGATTTTACAACATATTAAACCACCCAAAAAAGACAAAATTTTAAGTCCCAAACACTTACACCCTCATTAGTCATTAACCTTTATATAAAAAAGGATAAGTTCAAAAATCATTAAAATTTAAAATGATATCTCCAGGAAAAAGAAAAAAATACAAAAAATAAACCGTGAAAATTATATTCAGATTTGCAAATATTTTTTAAACAGCAACCAATGAAATGTCATTAAGAAATGTTGAATGTCTAATGAAAAGTCATTAAGAAAATGTCTGACTTTCATATACACTCAAAAACTAATCTCCTAACATTTCTAAGTATATCAGTCTTGAAATATAAACAGTCCTGGAATAAATACTTGCTGATGATGGCCTAAGGCTAAGTTGGGATTAACAAATTCATAAAATTTATTTACCAATAATCATGTGTCTATTTTTTCATTCATACTATATATATACATATATATATATATATATATATATATATATTTGTTTGTGTGCATATGTGTAAGAGAAAGAAAAGTATGTTCTATATACTTCTTTGTTTCTTAGTCCATAATTTCAGTCATCATAAATATATAAAATTCACAAAAGAAACTTGCCCATATTCAAGTCTAAGCTGAAGGTAACCATGCAATGGAATATTCACTATGCTAGGAATACTGCTTGAACAGCATGGTAAAATTAACTTGGAAATATCAAAACTAAACAAAGCACACATATACTACACTAATTCTTAGATAAATAGCCAGGATATGACACTGATTTGAAGCAGAGCTGACAGGTAGTCTGATCATAGGCAGAAGTGTCCACCCATATGTAGATAATCATGGCATTTTTTATAGGTACTATAAATACACACAAATACAGAGAATGACCATGTGTCATAAAATTCACATTCAGTACTATTTATTATTATTATTTATTAACACAGTATATCATGTTTCAAGTTTCTTAACCCTTCCTAAAATAAAATTCTTTAAAAAAGAAGAAAATCCACTAAAAATTAGGAAAAATGTTATCTTCTTCTTCTTGTTAGGGCTAAGAACTTTTTACCACACACACTGTGTGTGTCTAATAATTTTATTAGCAATTACTAACAATATTTAATAAATGTTCACTGTTCTAAGGACAAAGCTAACTTGTTATAAGGGATTTAAAAATGTCTTATTTAAGGATGTTTTGTCATTACTTCAAGTTTTATGCAACTCTTGTTACAATCCTCAGATCTGAGTTTTTTGTCCACTCATTCTTATTCTAAGTAATCTGTATGTATGTATGTGTGTGTGTGAGAGAGAGTGATTGATTGATGAAGTTACTCAAAGAATGCTACTGATAAGTACTACTTGAAACATGGTTGAGTGATCAGAAACTAAACTAGTTTCCCTATAAATTAACTTGGTTAAACACTTAGTAGAGTGAAAAACAAGATCTTTCAAAGGACAGATGGATCCTCTCGTAAGGCCCACAGCCATCTAGCACACTTATACCATGGTGAATCCCAGTTTGGTTTGATTTGGTTGTATTTCATAGCATATCAACCATTGTAGGTTATTTAATGCCAAATCCTCTTTATACATATATATATCAAATTTATAAATTAATATTTTGTAGGTAACATTATTTTTAAACAATGCAGAGCCCATTTGTTTGCACACAGTTAAATAACTCATTTGCTTGAACTAATTCTTTCAATATTATTCATTTGTTAACACTAAGTTAAATGATTTCAAGCATTTCTACATAATACTAATAATTTAGTTAAATTGCTATGTAATTTAGTTAAATAGTTTCAAGAATAGTAAATGATTAAACTGTTCTATTTGGCCCATAGATGGGATCTTTACCGGTACTATCACTCACTGTCAGAGTGGATCTGAGAGTAATGGCAATGGAGGGGTACTCCACGTTCTCCAAGGCTACAGAAGTGGAGCCTCACCATCAGATGGTTTAGTTTCATATCCAGGAGATTTGTTGGGGGAGTTTTACTCCTCTTCAGAGGTGAAGTTAGTATATTCTACAGCCCCAGCTGATAGTGATGAATACCAAGAATCCAATAAATCACAAATCTAGAAAAAAGATACTTTGATATAAAATTGGAAGTGACAGATTCTTAGTTTTTGTTAAACCATCAGTCTAGGAGAAGGACACAAATATAAAAACTTTGGTTTTATTAATATCCACCGATGCAGGTTTTCTCTTTTTTTTGGATACATGCTGTTGAAATTTAGTGCCTTGTCCTCACAATAAAAAAGCTTCAGGTAAAGGTATTGCTTGATATCATGAGATTTTTTTAAATGATGTCATTTGATGGGAATATACAAATTTAAGATGGTAGAGAGAGTTGGAAGATGAAAAGTGTAAGGATAAAAAGAAGCAAAGGGCTTTCATTGAAAACAAAAAACCTTACTAACTTACAATCATTATCAAGTGTAAATAAGTTCACTTAAATTCAAATCACATAAAAAACACCAATTCCCACTAGATCATCAAAGTTAAGCAACAATAAACTTATTCAGTATTTAGATAAGTGACTACTTAAACTATGTAAGCAATCTTATGAAGCAAACTTAACAAATTTTAAATAAATTTGAAGTTTAGATGAAAACTTTAATTTTAAATATATCATGAATGATAAAAAAAAATTTCCTTTTTATTTTCTAATTGCAGATAAAATAATTTTGCTATTTGCATAAAAATCAACTAACACTTACATTGCACACTTTGTAACCTTCCTTGAGTCACAGAATATTCTAGAAATTCAACAAAAATTTTTGCCAGTTCATTACAAGAATCAAAAATGATGAAACTAAAATGTTCACAAAGTTTATATTTCCTATTAAGCTGTAAAAAAAAAAAGGAAAAAAGATAAAGGAAAAATAAATTTTTATAACAATTTTCTTCAAGAAATATATAAATGAATTACATGAATGACATGATCAAATAAAACAAAAATTACATCTGTATTGCACCAATCATGAAAGTACTATGTGACAGGTAATTATCTTCTTGAATTCCTCCTCTTTCAACATATACATATATATATATATATATATTCATACATACAATATATATATATATATATATATATATATATATATATATATATATATATATCTATATACATACACATACGCATGTATATATACACATACATACACAAATATGCACACACACACACACACATACACATACACACATACATACACATACATACACATACATACACACACTCACACACACACACACACATATGCATATATATCAAGTAAAATGAAATGAATCTAACAGTATGTAAATATACAAATATGAAAAAACAAGGAATTCAGAGGATGATTTTGTTTACAGTCAAATTATTTGCTAACATTAAATGTTTCGGTTTTTTACATTAAGTCATAATCAGAGCAATGTTAATGTTAATAAGTGATTTTGTATCTTCTGAATTATTTTCACTTTTTGAATATAATTCAGAAGATATATCACATATCAACATTTGCCTGATGATGGTTTAATTTGGAAAAAAAAACAAACATTTAACATTGGCAAATAATTCAACAATAAATAAAATCATCCACTGAATACCTTATTTTTTATATTTGTATATTCACACACACATTCATGTGATGTGTATGAGTCCAAAGGAAAATGTTGCTTATAAGTTCATACTTGCTTCTCCAGTTGTACCCAGCATGTCTTGTTGTTCTTACTTGAATGATCTCTGAGAAAGAAACTAAGTGGCCATATAACTGCTGTTTTGTGGTTTATAATGTCCTGCTTCTCAATTATATCCAGCCTGAAATTAAGATAATTCTTTTAAAAAATCAGGATTGCTTTTGAAAAAAATCACTCCACAACTTCACAGATTCTGACAATATGTCTAATCATTGAAGAAGCACAAGCAAAGAATCTCAGGGTGCACAACTGTTCATAGATTTCTCCAAAGCATTTGATTTCATATATAGAAGTATGATAGAGCAAATACTACGTACATATGGTCTCCCCAAAGAAACTGTTATCTCTATAATGATGCTTTACAATAACACATAAGCAATGGTTTGCTCATCTGATAGAGACACAGACTTATTTGACATAACCACTAGAATCCTGCAAGGAGATAAATTAGCACCATATTTGTTTATACTATGCCAAGATTATATACTTCAAATGTCAATAGATCTAATAAGAGAAAATAGCTTCACATTAAAAAAGACAAGAAGCAGATGATATCCTGCAGAAATTATGGCAGATGTAGATTACGTGGACAACCAAAAACTTCTCGCAAATACACCACCCCAAGCAGAATCACAACTGCATAGCCTAAAGCAAGCAGTGGGAGGCATTGGCCTCTATGTAAATGCA
The DNA here is from genome assembly GCA_963585895.1 of Sepioteuthis lessoniana. Taxonomy (NCBI): domain Eukaryota; kingdom Metazoa; phylum Mollusca; class Cephalopoda; order Myopsida; family Loliginidae; genus Sepioteuthis; species Sepioteuthis lessoniana. The sequence goes on from OY757930.1 coordinate 51,594,659, forward strand.
AATGGAATATATTTATTTTGAATAAAAAGGTACCATCTCCACTCTTTGTGGTAAGCCTCTAAAATTAGTGGAACAGTTTACCTACACTGACATCAACATCTCATCTACTGAAAGTGATGTCAACATACACCTAGTGAAGGCCTGGAATGCTATTGACAGATTATCAATCATATGGAAGTCTGACCTATTCAATAAAATAAACAAGATTTCTTCCTAGCTGTAGCTGTATCCATAATACTATATTGATAATACTATTTTTTTTTGCGGAGGTGCCTGTGGTGTAATGGTTATCGTCGTAGGAAATGGACACAGCAACACGAGTTCAAATCCTGAACGAGACTGATTACATTTCGCATTGCACTAATACCCTTGGGAAAGGTATGAATCCAATTATTCTCCCTCCAGTTATGGGTAAATAGTAGGGCAGACTGGGTTCTTCAGCCTTGGTGAGGCAACTAGTCTAGGAGAAGGAAAACTCTGAATTTAAACCTGTTAAACTCTGCTTAAAAATTGACCTTGTGTCATATCCTACCCAAGCGGAGGGGTTGGTAAATATGATAATACTATATTGATGCACCACATGGATACTAACAAAACACATGGAGAAAGAGGTAGATAGGAACTATACAAAAAGGATGTATGCTGTCTTGAACAATTCCTGGAAACAATACCCTGCACAAAGCAGCAGCTATACAGCCACTTACCTCCCATCTCATAAACCATTCAAGTAAAACAAATAAGACATATAGCACAAGGACAAACTCATATGAACACCTGCGTAAGGAAATCAGCTCTGTGCAGATACAGTCTAGAAGACAAGTTGGGAGCAATGAATGATAGGGAAAGACAGTGCAATAATATTACAGAACTCCACATGGCCAGTGTGATATAATGATGATATACATACAAATATACACATAAGTATATCTTGGCAGCATTTCCATCCAGAAATTAACTGACTCATATGAAGACTTAAACAGAATAGGCAGACACTTTGTGTCTGTCCTAATTAATCAAACATGTTTAAGTGCGTAAACATAAATACACATATATATATACACACACACACACATACAACTATACACATTATACATATATATATATATATATATATATATATATATATATACACACACACATATATGTACACACACATACACACATATATATACGTACATACATACAAACTTAAAATTTTCTGTGTCTGTATCATGAAGATTGCATAATTACTAAATAACTTTTCTTGAAGTTCTATCAATAGCTTCTTGAATTATTTTATGTAGGAAGAATATTTCTTTTAGAAAATTATATCAATATATTCCTCAATTTCTCATTATGTTTATATATATATATATATATATATATTGTTGGACCATAAAGTTGTAAGAAATGGAATCAGTGACCAGAGTTCAAATCCTGGATTAGGTTGTTTGAGTTTCACTTCCTGCTAATGCCCTTAGGAAAGGCACGGATTCTTAGTTTTCCCCTCAGTTATGGGTAAGTAGTAGGGTTCACTTGGTTCTTTAACCTTGGTTAGGCAACTAGTGTAGAAGAAAAAAAAACTGAATTCACACCAGTTTGCAAGGTTGGTACTGGAAGTAGCCTGGTTTTCTGGATACAGGTTAAATATATACAGTGTATAATACATTTTAAACTGTCATTTGTGTGGTGCAAGTGAACTTACACATGTAGCAATGGTAGCTCCATCTATTTAATGTCTAACAACTTTTTTTTCAGAATTGATCAGTCATGATCCTGACTTGGACTGACCATGTTTTTAAAGGTTAACAAAAAGACCAACACTCAGGTCTGGCAGTATTTCCACCACTTTTTGGCAAAGAGCATCTTTTAATTCTTCCAGGTGACTTTCTTTTAATCAATGAACCTGTGGTTCTGAAATTTTCAACCTGTGACAGTATCGATTTTCTATCCAGAACAGTATCATTCTGATGTAACATGAAATGAGCATGAACAGATCTCAGTGTAGCAAAATTTCATATTAACCAGTCTTAAAACTGTTTCAACAGCAAACACTCAGTATCCACCAGTCAAAGCTATGATTGTAACAGATGGTATCTGAAAAAAATGGTAAGACATTAGCTAGATTGGGCTACTATTACAACTTGCCAAGGTTCACTTATACCATACAGTTAACAGTTTAAAACATAGGAAGTATTTCTGTTGTAACCTGTATTTAAAATATAAAATGAACAATGAAAAGTAAAGAATGAAATTGTATTTAACCAATATAAATTAATATACTTTTAAAGCAGAATTTGATCTTTTATCAAGCTATCCAACTTTTCTAAAAAATACCTATATTGAATACCTGTACTGCATATAATATATAAGATGAAAATCAAACAAAGTAAAGTAAAAAAAACATTGAAGTTTTTTTTAACAGATACCCAATATACATGTACAAGAAATGAAACATATTGCTCAATATTTCAAAGTATGTAATAGATACGAAATGAATACTTATACACTTTTAAAGCATGGTTTTTTTACTTGATTATAATCCACTAATCTGTAGACAAACTGATACCTTGACAGTTTCAAAAAGGGCCAATTTAAAAAAAAAATACCTGTTTTTTTTTTAATTTGCAAAAATAGCTAATTTTCTGGATTTTCCAGATTTCTGTTACTCTGATAAATGGTTCAGTACCTGTATATACATTTACAGAAGACATAAAAGACTATATATATATATATATATATATATATATATATATATATATATATATAATTTTTTTTTAATTGAGAAAAATAGAAAAATAAGAAAGTAAAGAAAATTTAAAAAAAGAAAATGAATAAATAAGTGCTAAAATAAATGTAAAACAGATAAGTAAATACTAAAATATATAAATAAAATAGGTAGCAATAAACAGATTAAGGTTGGAATAAGATAAATGATTGATTGATAAAACTAGAAAAGTCAGCAAATGTTAATGGCAGTAGGAAAATAATATGTATTACAGAAATAATATGATAAAAAACGCGGAAAGCCATAAACCAAACATAGTAGTGTAAATGAACAAATCACAAGGGTAACATAGCATAGATAAGCAAGCCCTACAGGGAATGACAAACAAACTAGTCAAGTCTCCCCACCACCCCAGTATGCAACTTATAAAGAGAGCCCAACCACAAACCAAAATTACTTGGCCTGATGAAGGTCTAGACAAGAAACTAACAGTTGCCAAGCACCAGTGACTCTCTACACTCTCCAAACCATATATATATATATATATATATATAACCCAGCAGGAAATGACATATCATAGTGATATTTTTATCACAGAAATATATATAATGCTCTTAAAGAATAAAGCAATTCCCAATCCAATTTGTAGGTCAACGATAATTTGTTGGGGTCTACCTTTGTACAAAATATCACTTTTTTTTAAATCATTCCAATTCTCAATAAAATGGAGATAACTATGAACTGCTAATTAGGTTTGGTTTGGTTTGGTTTCTTTGCTTAATGGCATTTCAACCTTCATGGGTTATTCAATACCAAAAAAATCCTCGTAGAAGAAGAGTAGTGGCACTATTTAATCTATAGCAAGGGGATAAGAAGGTTCACATCTTTCTCAAAGATATGGTTGCAACTGGAATTTGAATTTGCTTACTATGGTGTAGCTGTCCAGCACATCAGTTACTACACCACGGGATCTCTTCCCAATTGCTAATTAGAATCCTAAAAAGAAGCATCAATATCATTATGGACCATTGTTATAATGGGAATCGAACAGGTTAGAGGATCATATAGTTTTAAACTGGAATTCTGAAAAAGAAACAGTTATGATTTTATACATATTAGTATCCTTTTTTGTTGTTATTTATATCATTATCCTGTTAGTGTGTCTTTTAGCCTTCCTTAAATTGATCAATACTTAAAGTTGGTTTGCTGGGTTCCTAAGAGAAAAAGAAAGAAAAGACATATCTCTGGAGAAATTATTATAACCTTTCCTGAAGAATACTTATACAAAAGATGAACAAAGTTGCAAGTTCAATAGTAAGAAACCACAATGGTTGAAAGAAAACAAGAGGCAGCTCTGTAAGCAGAGCTTAGAATACAATAACTGTATCTCTGGCAGAAGAGTAAGACTGTCCCCTACCAAAAAAAAAGTGGTATCATGGGGATAACATCAAAGCAAAGGGTGTGAGAACAACAAGATCCACTGTATAAAATAAATGGCTCTCATCAAAACATTCTGAAGAATATTAGCTTGGACATATTCTAAGTAAGATTACTAGCCAAAACATCTACTTATATAGAATAATATATTAGATGAAAATTAAACAAAGAAAAGTAAAGAATATAGTTCTATTCAGATACTTCAGTTTTATTTAGATACATAATATACAAGGCAGCAGTTATTCTTCTAAGGATGTTTTATTGAAAACTACAATGTTCTTTTTGATAATTTTTATCAATTTTCTTCTTGTATTTCAAGGTTTCTTAAATTTGATCCAATTTTACATAAAAATTGGATAAAATGTTCTTCTTAAGCTCTTTTTACCATTGCTGGTTATTTTCAAGTATTTAATTTAAGAATATATAAGACCTCAAATAGAATATTGTACTCAAGCCTGGGCTCCAGTGTTAAGATATGGAAATTGGAGTGTAATACAGAAAAGAGGAACAAAAATAATAAAAAGAATAAAAATTACAGTTATAGGGAGAAATTAGCATTAGCTACTTTATTAGAAAGCAGAAAGAGAAGTGATTTAATTGAAACTTTCAAAATAATTAATGAAATTTCTAATTATGATAGACATTTTTTCAATATTTCTTCTTGAACTGAAAACTTAATTTCAAGACAGATTTCAAAAACTAAGTTTACTAACCAATAGGATTTTTTGCTAATGGAGTAATATATCTTTAGGAAAAAACAGCTAAATCAGATAAAAAATAGCAATAGAGAAAAAATTTAAGATTAACTTGGATGATTTTAGAAAAAATGGTAAGAAAAAGAATTTAAGAGGGCATTTTTGGAAACTACTAGATGAATTACTTAATAGAATCTTATCTGTATAAAAATTATATTCATAATGTATACATTCTATACAAAGATTTTTTATTAGTTTTTTTAAGGTTGTGAGAAGATAGTAAAACATGGAGATGCTCAAGGAGGCACAACAAACAAATAGATGATCAAGTTGTGACTTTTTTTCTTCCAAATTCAATAAAACATTTTTTTTAATGTCTGAGATATTTTTAATATTTTGCAATTTTTCAGTTTTATTACATTAGCATTTTTAAATTTAGACTGCTATACCATGACAAACACTGAAGTCAGTGTAAAATGTTAACTGTAGTATAAGTTCTTAGTTATTAGATACATTTAGTATTTTGGTTCCCAGGCCAAATTCTTTGCCTGTTTGGCAGACCTTAGAATATGCTGACTGTATCCCCTGAAGAGTAGTAAGACCCCCTCATAAGGATGTCCTGGGTATGACACTAAACTGCATCTGATGATGAGGCTCCAATTCTGGAGATCTCAGGTGTGCAGAATACCTCTTCATTGCCATTACTCCGAGGTCCACTTTGATACAGAGTGATTATACTGGTTAGGGTAATATCATATACGGATCAAATAGATCTTTTTAAAAATCATTTGTATTCAATGGGACTGTGTGTGTAAAAATCCTCTTCTGAAACAACAACACAAAATGTAAGTATGAATGTTCAATGAATGAAATTCCCTATGAAATAACCCTAAACAGACTAATATGCCATTAAAATCAATCATTCATAAGTATATTTTGTTTCTCAGGCTGGATGCTATTTTTTCATATAGTTTTTTTTGTTTTTATAATTATGGCTTTTAGTATTTGCAATCTATTTTAAAAAGTTTCTGTTTTATAATATATTTGTGTCATTGTCAAGTATTTTTCTCATGTTATATGGGATAGGGTAACTTTGCATTTTATGTTGACTGATATGAGTTCTTATATATATAACACAATGTATCTTTAACATCTTTTTCTATGTTTCTCCTTTGTTTATCTAAGTGATTTGAAAGGATTTCAGCTGATCAATCCTTTTACAGTCACTAACACAAACCAAAGTGATCACTTTAAACTCATAGGCAAGTTGCATATATTTCTTGTAGGCTTTCTAATTAGAGTTGAAAGCAATATTTCTTGGAACTGCAAGATCTCTCTCTCTCTCTCTCTCTCTCTCTCTCTCTCTCTCTCTCTCTCTCTCTCTCTCTCTCTCTCTCTCATAATCATTTCTGAATAAGACAATAGAATAGCAAAGAAAATATGACAGGCTAAATGAAAAATTAAAAGATTTTTTTTTTAAAGCAAAAAAAAAAAATTAACTAACTGACAATGCTTGTCACAGATAATTAGCTGGATATTCATTTGTAAAATAACAACAAAATTTTTGGAAGTCAGAAGGAAGGTACTGTTTTAAACTTAGATACATTTACATAGGTATATCAATAAATCTGTATCCTAATGATGAAAAAATACTTATTTTACACAAATAGTTTTCAACATAATCCCCTTTTTAGTCAATATACTTAATTCAGTGGAGAATATTAATCATATAAATTGAAAATTATACAGCAAAAATATCAGATCAAATTTAATTAATAATTGTATATCAGGCAACAGACTTATCTCATTAATTCAGATAGTCTTGGGGAGTTTTGTAAAGTAAAGCTGGCGACCGTAGTCGAGAGTGACCCGAAGGCTCCCTTTTTGATAGCTACTACACCAAGGTGTAGGGGGGGACACTACTCCTTTCCCTGGATTGCTCCACTTTACCCTTGATCCATACCTTATAATACCGAGTGTTAAGCAAGGAGGCATCAAGTACCATATTTTTTTTGAGTCTTTGGTATGACTCCCAGGCTATTGGCAAACATTCTAAACATCATGCCATTGTCCGGTCATGCACATAAATGTAATGCATCTATTGTTTAGATTAACATGAGACTTTATCTAGTAAGCCAGGACAATAATATGTATCAGAGTAGTCATTTTCTAAGTTTAGTTTAGCTTGGCATAAGGCAAAATATGGAGCACCCAGGGAGAATTGGAATAATTTAACATTGGTCTGCTAGTCTAGCTCACCATGTAACACACCCAACCTGTATTTACTGTATGTGTACATAGAAAGCATTGGCATTTCATTTCACACTAATGCTCCTGAGAAAGGCATGAACCCATTTGTTCCCCCCAAAAAAAAACTATGAGCAAAATAATAGAGCAGACTGGGTTGTTAAGTTGTGGTTAGGCAACAAATTAGAAAGAAAATTCTGAATTCAACTGAGTTTTACTCCACTTAAAAAATTGACCTCATATCACATCCTGCCTGTGACTAAGGGGTTGGGTAAATATATAAATAGAAAATATGAAAAATCTTATATACACTATCACTGATAATTAAATACACCCCTATTAATTTTTTTTATAAAAGTTAATTTTTTTATAAATCAAAGATATCAGAATTTTATCCTTTCTAGTAGAAGATTATTCAGTCAAAATGGATATTATCAGGTATTTTTTATTAGCAAACTGTAATCAAAAATATGAATATATAGCTGTCCAAAAATAAGTATACCTCTTATGTATTTATGCAATTTTATTTTTGGTCACAGGTGTTGCAATTCATATATTTAGTTACAATGCTGTAGAGTTTGGTAATAAATAATACCTAATAATATCCATTTGATTGAATGATCTTCTCCTAGAAATGATAAAATCCCACTATCTTTGGTTTAAAAGGAAATTAACTTTTTATAATAAGTTATTGAGGTCTACTTATTCATAGGCTATACTGTATGTTAGTGTATAAGGAACTGATATCAATGGTTTACCCATGGAGGTGCCTGTGATGTAATGGTTATCGTCTTAGGAAATGGACACGGCAACACGAGTTCAAATCCTGGACTAGACTGATTGCATTTCACATAGCACTAATACCTTTGGGAAAGGTATGAATCCAATTATCCTCCCTCCAGCTATGGGTAAATAAATAGTAGGGCAGACTGGGCTCTTCAGCCCTGGTGAGGCAACTAGTCTAGGAGAAGGAAAACTCTGAATTCAAACCTGTTAAACTCCGCTTAAATTTGACCATGTGTCATATCCCGTTCGAGCGGAGGGGTTGGTAAATATAGATATCAATGTTTTACACCCCATGACCTACAACATAATTATTGTAACTGGCTCATTGGCCTAGTGGGTAGAGTGTTCATCAATGGACCAGGAGGCCTGGGTTCAATCCCAGGTCACGTCATACCAAAGACTTTAAAAATGGTACTTGACATCTCCTGGCTTAACACTCAGCAATATCAGATACATATCAAGGGTAAAGTGGAGCAATCCAAGGAAATTATCAAGAAATTTTACTAATTTAGAACAACATTTAATTTTATTTTCAATGCGTAGTTAGTTAATGATTTTACTACAAAATCAAACATACTACTTATTGCTAAAGACATTTGATTTAACACCATGAATACTAACATAGAAGAGGATATTCAGCTTTAGACGAACTAAACATATATAAAGTTTTAAAAATTAAAAATGTCTTCTTCAGGAACAATGAACTCTTTTCTTATGGTCAGCTCTATGTAACTATATCCAGAGAAGAAAATTCAAAAAGACTTAGCATAATAACAAAAAGAAATATAGAAAATAGATGTTATCCAAAAAATATTATGTATACAGAAATTTTATAGAAATAAGACAACTTTTATTATAACTTAATTTTCCTGTCTGATAAATATTCCACTTGTACATTAAATATGAGAATTATTTTAAGATATGTTCCAAAAGTATCAAAACTGAAGCTGTATTTATCAAGACAGAAACAAGCAAGAATGAAATGTTATATTTTCTTCAAAATAGTCCTCTTGGCATTCAACTCCTTAATTCCAACAAGTCCTATTGGTAAAAGCACCTCTGGAATGCCTCTTCTGATATGGTGTGAAGCTGCACAATCATATTTCTCTTAATGTCTTTCCACATCCTCAAATCTTATCAGTGAAATAAATTTTCAGAACAAGAAAAAGTTATGATGTGCTAGGTCCAGTAAATATAGAGACTGATATAGTCTCACATTCCTGTGTTTTTGCTAAAAACTGCAGTTAAAAAATATCAAAAAGTTTTAGATAAATATTGGTTTGCTTCAATTTACTTAAACGAAATGTCTTGAGAAAAAACTAGATTTGAACTACATAAGGATACTGCATGATGTTTTGAACAAATCTTGGAAGCAGCCCTCCAAAACAGCAGTTGTTCAGCCATTTGCCTCCCATCTCACAAACCATCCAAGTAAGACAAACGAGACATACAAAGTACTGCTGGAAAAATAAGGATTAACTCATCAGTGATTTTCTCCAATGGGCTCCTACTTGTGAATATACCAGTGTTGGCCGACATGCAAACACTTACATTCATCAGTTCTGAGCAGACACTGGATTCCATTTAGAGGACTTAGAGCAATGCCTGATAGGGAAAGATGGCAACAAAGAGTCAAGGGAATCCATGCTGTCAGAATATCTTGATGATGATGATGATGATAATAATAATGCAGGCTATATTGAGAATCACT
>OY757930.1:51611741-51747184 GCA_963585895.1 Sepioteuthis lessoniana
AAGAAACCAAACCAAACCTTTCTTAAAGTAGTCTCTTTTAGTAACCCCTAAAAAAGAAAAAATGCATGCAAAAATCCATTCTATATTTGGTTTAGATACAATTCCACAAACTTCCCTAGAAGTACTTCGACTATGTATTTATTCACCCCCTCTATCACGAGCAGGATGTGACATGAAGTCAATTTTTAAGCTGAAGACAACTGGTTCAAATTCAGAATTTTCTTTCTAAACTGGTTGCCTTACAAAACCTAAAGAGCCTTGTCTGCTCTACTCGTAGCTGGAGGGGAGAACAGATGGATTCATACCTTTCTCAAAAAAGAATTAGTGCAAAATGAAACATAAACAAATCTATTCAGGGTTCTAATTTAAAGATGGGATTTACACACATAAAATAAACATTTTTTGTTAATTCTATATCAATAGACATTCTATATTATTCTATATTAATAGTTTAATAATGAAAAAAACATTCACTTTGCATAACGATATTTCTTTTCCTTCTTAATCTCTTTCCTTAACCCAACACTTCTCCATAAATCATACATATTGAATATTATATTGAGAAAATGTTAGATCAAAATTCAGCTAATCACGATGTCAAACTAGAGACTTATTAGTTCATACAAGAAAGTTTTCTAAAGAGAAATCGATATCAATTTAAAGAGATGAGATTATACCCCAACTTGTACACATAGTAATATTTTTGATTAATAATCAGTCTTTATTATTGGTATTGTATATTGCAATACATTCATTTTCTGACATTTGTAATGTTGTGAGTAGACTCAAAAGTTGGAATCTCAAAAAGGTTTTTGATAAAAGGCTAAGAAGACAAAGAGATAGTCACTTGATCTTGATAACAAAAGTGAACAAACATGCATTTACAGTTTGATCCCACATATATTAACATGATCAAAACTGAAGCCAGCCACATCAGTGAGTTTCCAAACTGTCTCTCATAGAAAGAAAGAAAGTCTTTGCATCTTATGGTTTATATCAAAGGCCCTAAAAACGAATCTCTAAAATGTCAAGACTTAAAAATTCACCTAGTCTGTAGTACACCAGAAATCTAACTATTAAACACCAAAACACGAACTTTCCCAGGCCTGTTTCAATTCAATCTAACCTCTCAATACCTTAATACTTCTGCTGGAAAGCGTGTTGGTGCTAGGAGGACATTACATAACATATTCTTAACTTGTGTCTCTTAACATCTCATTCTGGTTATATAAAAAAGTTTTAACTTTAGTCAATATTCTAGAAAATATTGGCATGAAAAAGAAAGGTATATACAAAAGATTCCAGTTTGTTTGTTTGTTGATATCAACATTAATAATAACTAGTAAATGTATTTATGCGTCCTAAAAATATCTTCCTCGATTTTCTTTCATTATAAACAAATGTACCAGAAGTTTTCAAATTCCATCTTGATAAAATGACTTCAAATTTTGTTGCAATAAAATTGTCAGTGAAATTTTGAACATCAAAGACATCTTTAAATTTTTGGCCAAATAAGGAATGCTGAATCAATTGAAACAAATATCAAATGCTACCAATTCTGATGAGTGTGTTGACTTTCTCATCCCAATTTTATTATGATTGCTTTGGCTTAACAATGTATGATGAATACATTGATATCCAACAGAATTAATGTTAGAGGTTAAGAAATATGACTTAAAAATGAACACTACATTGTTGAAATTGACAATTTATTTGTATAACATCATTGGTCAGATACTATGAAATGGAGGACCTCATGGTGTAATGAATATTGTCATAGGAAATGGACATGGTGACCTGAGTTTAAATCCTGGAAGAAGCTGTTTTCATTTCACATAGCTTAATACCCATGGGAAAGGTATGAATCAAACTATTCTCTCTCCAGTTATGGGTAAATAATAAAACAGACCGGGCACTTTGATTTTGGTATGGAAATTGATTTAGTAAATTCTGCTAAGAAAATTGACCTTGTGTCGAATCGTGCTTATGGATTGAGTATATACATACTATGAAATTTCTTAGTTGTTTTAATAAGAAAAATTCATAGAATCTAATTATGCTGTATATGTGAAATATGTTATACAGCAAGTGGCTGAGGGAACTAAAGACTGTCACAAAGAAAAGGACAAAATGGTTTCAAATGAAGAAGGACTGAATGTGCTGTTGGATGTTACAAACTATTACAACAGCAGAATGTAGTAAAACACACATTATACATTATACTAATAAATCCTCAGTTTTAACAACACAGTTTTCATTTTTTTAATCATATTACTTAACAAAATAACAATAGGTGGATTACCAATGCCATACAGCAGTTTGGTTTTCCAGCTTCTCTTTCTTGTAAATGAGCTTTTTCTTTTTTTCTTCTAATAGCTGCACTTCAAAGGTGACAAATGTAATGTTAGCAGTGATTATTTTATTAAGATTTACTAATTTCTAGTATAGTATACCTTTCATATCCTAACTTTCACTAACCCGGTGCAAAAAGAACGCTCTGCTTCCCATGACTTTTGTGTAAGAGGCCATTTGTAATGTGAAGAGCACACATTAACAAGTTAGAATCCTTACATTATTATTGCATATGAATATACATAAGTGTATATAAGGACTTATCCAAAGTGATGCAGGACTGAGTTTGTCAATGACCCTTTGGATGATAGCGTTGTATTACCTATAATATTACCACACCACACCAATTTGAACTCTGATTAAAAGGTTGTTTTCTCACACCAGTTTATTGTTTGAGTGATTGATGGATGGATTTTAATGGCAAGTCAACAAGCCTAGAAGGTAGGGAATTGTATTCATTGTATGTTCATATTTTCATTTTAGTATCATTGTTTCTTAATAGTTTTTTCTCAGTCCTATCAGATATGAATAATTTTAAAAAGATCTTTTTGACCCATAGATGGGACCCTAACAGGTAATACCCCTCTAGTGGACCTGGGAGTAATGACCATGAATGAGTACACCACACTTCCCAGATCTCAAGAACTGGAGCCTCACCGTCAGATGCAATTTAGTTTCATACCCAGGACACCCAGCATATTCAAAACCCTGCCGACAGTGTGATTGAGTACTTTAGTTCACAAAAATGAAGTCCTCCTCAAAAACAAGAGCCAACTGATAAGGTTTAAGTATACCACAAAATTGGCCTAGTGGGTAGAGTGTTCGCCAATGGTCCGGAAGACCTGGGTTCAATCCCAGGTCACATCATACCAAAGACTTTAAAAATGGTACTTGATACCTCCTTGCTTAACACTCAGCGATATAAGGTACATATTAAGGGTAAAGTGGAGCAATCTAGGGAAAGGAGTAGCACCCTTCCCTACACCTTGAAAAGGGAGCCTTCTGGTCGTCCTCGACTACAGTCACCAACTTTACTTTTTTATACCAGAAAATAGAGTTCAATATTTTTTTTTTCAAAAAGTTTACATTTTGCTGTTGGTTGTGCATGTTGTCTTAGATTATTTTCAATGCTTTGTTTTATCATAGAGAATCCTTTTCTCATCTTCAGTAACAATATCCTACAAAGTTTTTTTGATCATGAAGTGCACGTGGTAAGACACTTTTATTCTGACAATTTATATAGAACCCAATTTCCCACTTTTGGAATTTTCATCACACCTTACAACTATTTACAGATCAGCAACAAGTTTTTCCTGATGTATTCTAATGTTGCTTGTGTATGGTAATCATCTAAGGGAGCTTACAAGTCATCATTTCTAAATTTTCATGGTTCATCCTACAAGTCAAATTCACTTTTTTTTAACTTTGCAAACACTTCACGACTGTTACTGCCTCCAAGTGAATCATCTCTATAAGCTTTGTCAATCATTAAGAACAACATACAGTGGCAAACATGTATCTAGTCCACTGCTCTTTTCTTTCTTTCTTTTTTTAAATCTTTCTTTCTCTCCTCAGCATAAATGAAGACTAAATACAGAATATTTGTAATCAGTCTCAAGTTCTTTTTTTAAATTTATGCAAACTTAATGCATTTGATTTGGCTTTAAGTTTTGAGCATTCAGTGATGAAGTAGAGGTATACAACATGGTTGATTAGTGAGAAAAAGTTTAATTTATTATTCAATAGATGACCTATGAGCCCATTGAGTTCTCATTGTAACAGTAGTCCATGATGGTATTAATGCTTCTATTAAGAAAGGAGTGAAGTATTCAAATTGTCCTTTTATAGTTATCAAGAAATGAAAGCAAACTACAAAATTATTACTCAGTGGCAAATTGGGCAGGAAATTGTTTTATTCTGTATATTAACATCTTAAATGTATTGGTCAAGTCTTATTCATACTATAATGTGCCTTCTTTGCTGTGCAGATGTATACACACACACACACACACACACACACACACGTGTGCACACACACACACACGTGTGCACACACACACACATATAGATAGATAGATAGATAGATAGTGATTCACTAATTAAACAGCCAACTTTTTCTTGTTATACAAATTTTCCCTAGGTTTTTGTTTTTGGTACTTTTAAACAATCATCGTTGATTTAACATCACTAATATCATCCCTCACAGTCCTGATCATGGTTCATTAGAACCGAAATGCTATAGTGTTAACTTTGCTTCTCAATACATCTCTCCTTCTACTTAGATTACTTTGTTATCTATTTCTCTCTCTCTCTCTCTCTCTCTCATATATATATATATATATATATATGTAATCTTTGTCCATGATTTGAAATCAGCCACCTGAGTTTAAATCATCAAGGTTGATTGAGTTTCAATTCAAGTTAATGCCCTTGGGAAAGGCATGAATCTGTTCTACCCTTAGCTATGGACAAATAGTAGGAGAGACTGCCTTGCTGAAAAAAAAAAACATGAAAAAGTGACTGTGCTAAATTCTGCCTGTCACAGAGGGGTTGGGTAAATATTTACACACATGCATAAACACACAAATAAATAAACACACACATACAATGAGAATTTTAAGTAATAATCACACTCTGATATGCCATTTTTTGCTGTGTAATTGTTAAACACACACATGCACACACATCATACACACTCACATCACACACACACACACACACACACACACACATACACTCACATCATACATCATACACACACACACACACACACACACACACACACACACACACACAAATAATGGGAATTTTAGTAATGTATAGATATCATAAAGCCCTGATAAAATGAATAACCTGCAAAGCCTCCAGAAGAAATCAAGTCAGAAAATCAACAAATATAGATGTAGTTACATTTATAAACTTGAAAGAAAGAAGTTGCTGACAGGTGAAGAAAGATGCAAGGTAGTGATGACTTATTTTGCACTATGTTGCAGACAAATGGGTTGTGTCTACCAAGGTATGACAGGTAACAGGAAGGGAGGAGAGGAATAATGGAAACATGTACACAAGTCTTTAGAGGAAATCATGGAAGTAATAAAGCAGAGACAGAGAAAATAAGTAAGAGAAAAGAAAAAAATCATCACAAGAAAATTCAAAAAAACTTGAAAAGAAATACAGTCAAACGGGGTATGATAAAAATATCGACATTGAATCTTTAAATTCTTTTAATTCTAAAGTTCAAATGAAGATATGAGCACACTTGGGTAAATTATATAATAAAGAGAAGATGTCTATACATCTAGATTACTGTCTAGATGAATCAGAGCCAGTTTAAAAAATGAGTATAAAGTCAATCTCATATGGTTTTTGAACAGCAGTTCTTTTGTGAAACAAGGTTGAATAAATATGACACTCCCTGCTCACCAGACCAAACATCATGTTATTTTTTCTTGTTTTCTAAAATGAAAATTCATATCTACCATAAAATATGAGAAAATGGAGGACATTAAAAGAAAAACAGTGTGAAACCTGCTGCTTCCTACCATATCAAAAGAAAATTTCAAAGATGCTTTGACCAATGGAAAACTAACAGGAATAAGTATGTTGGATGTAAGGGAAATTATTTTAAAGAAATTTAATGTTTTGTTCATAGTTCATTTCTGTCTTTGTATATACAGCTTCAGTATCTAGAATTTTTTTTAACACAGCCCATATGTACACTCAAAAACTTTCAAAAAACAAATTTATCTATTTATCATAATGAGACTTGTTAGATTCAAAATAGTCCTCACAATTGTTGATTCACTACTCAGTGATTCCTCTACCCTCAGTTCTAGTTATGTGTTCTAAAAGTAATTCTGAAGGATACTATCACTTCCATTGCCTGAAATTGATGACATTTCAGGGTGGATTGTTAGCAACAAAGAAAATTGACAGATATAAAGGAAAACCTATAATGAGTAAAAGAAAAAAAGACAAGAGTTGTTTTGTGCTTTGCAAAAAGTTCTCAAAGTGACAATCATCTAAAGACATAAAAGATCATGCAGATTTGGGATCATTTTTAGAGAATGTTTTCCTATTTTGAAACACTAGTACCAATCGATACATTGTATACAGTCCATACAATCCTTCCTATATGCCTGTTAATACATTAGAAAAGTCTACATAGACTGAAATTGTCCTAATTTGAAACAGAATTTCAAACAAAAATCCATTATTGTTCAGCTTTAGGAGAAACAAAATGACAAACACACTATTCAAATGTTCAGTTGTGAGCATAATAACTGTCTCATTGTCTGTTTTAAAAATTTAATTTCTATTTGGATGCATATTGTATGCATCAATGTCTGTTTGGAAAGTATTCAGCTCTTTGGAATATCTCAAGAACCAGTTGTACAGGGACTTTACTTTACATAAACTAACAGACACTCTCTTAGGGAGTTACTTAAATGACATTATGATACCATTCAGTGAATTTATGTTCTGTGTGATCATCACATTCACAACAAAGATGCCTCCAAATTTTACTTGAATTTGTACATTTATCAATACAAACTATTTGGATGATTAAGAAAAATTCAAGGGGGTGATTCAATAAATCATATCTACATAAAATTTTTACACTGATATATCAAATTTAGGTAGAAATAGATTAAAAGAAATCAATATTCTAGAGAGCCCTCAATAAACAGAATACCCAAAGATGTTGAACACTGCCAAGTAGGGCCTAAAAATATGCCAACTGCATCTCTAAAGAAAAAGTAAGAAAAAAGTGATGTCTCGAGTATGACACTAAACTGCATCTGATGACGGAGCTTTATTTGAGGGTCAAAGAGATATGTTAGAAAATTATTAATATTAGATAGGAATACTTGACACACTATAACTGTATGTGAATTATTTGTATTAAATAGGAATACTTGAAACAATATAATCATGTCCAAATTATTAGTATTAAGAATATTACTTGAAGCTATAATTGCTCACAAATGATTCAAATCATTAGTTACTTGAAACTACAACTGCTTAAAACGACTTTATTCAGCATTAAATAACCCAACAAGGGTTGATATGCTGTAAAACCAACCAACCAACCAACCAACCAACCAATCAGAAATGTTAAATTTATACAGGCTGCAATTAGAGGATATTGGCAACTAACAGAAGATCTAGAGATTCAATAGGTTGTATGGAAAGTATCTAGCGATTTTGATTATCTTGACAGTTCATTCTTCACATCTCTTGCTGGGTGTTTTGCAAAACATTGCATTATTCAAGTATGACAGCTCTGCTGTGACTTTTTCTCAAAGCAAATATCACAGTTGAAAAGGATCCAGTTCATGGATTTCATTTGAGAAAACACAAAGTAGCACATGACAATCATGAAAGAGAAATTTTTAGACTTCTGAAAAGTAGAAAGGATGCTGGAACAAGTATATGAAGACCCAAGAGGGGTACTTTGAAGAAGACTAAGGCACCATTGCTATAGGTAGGTTATTTTTTCATTATTAAATAGCTGGATGATAGAACAATTGTGTGAGATCCAAAAATGAATACTTTGAAGAGAACTACGGCATCATTTCTCTAGGTAGACTGTTTGTTTCATTAATATAAGTAAGTAAAGTTGGCGACCTTAGTCGAGGGCAACTAGAAGGCTCCCTTTTCAATAACTACTACACCGATGTATAGGGAAGGGCGCTACTCCTTTCCTTGGACTGCTCTAGTTTACCCTTGATACATACTTTATATTGCTGAGTGTTAAGCAAGGAGGTATCAAGTACCATTTTTAAAGTCTTTGGTATGACGCAACCTGAGATTGAACCGAGGTCTTCCGGACCATTGGCGAACACTCTACCCACTAAGGCAATGAGCCAGTATCAATGGTGACATAATTTCTCAACATACATTGTAATATTTATCCTTGCCAAAAACATGAATAATTTTCAAACCAGGTTTAAAAAGCTGCAAAAAAATTAAATAAAATGAAAACGAAAATGCATATCCATACATCATGTTAAACATAAAGTCTACATCAAACTTTTCATATTTCAAATATTGGTTGAATGTTACAGTGCTGTCAAGCAGAAACATAAATATTGCTTCTTATTTATGCCAATGTAAGTGTAATTAGATAGATATGCAATTTGTCTGAGGAGAAATAGTGCTCAGCCTAAGGTCATTGAGTTTCTTTCTTTTTCATTCATTCCTTCAATGTTTACTTGGATGGGCTACCACACCTGCCTCTTACTGTGCAGCTTGTTTTTGACAAGAAAATAACTTAGTAAGTGAGTAGACAGTTGCTTCTTCACTTTTTAAAATCAGTCTTTCAGTACAGCTTTCATCCAAGCTGATATTCACAAATGTCTGTGTGTGTGTGTGTGTGTGTGTATATATATATATATATATATATATATATATATATATATATATATATATATATATACACACACACACACACACACACCCACAGGAAAAATATACATTAAAAATATTATATATATATATATATATATATATATATATCCAGAAAAATATATTCACCCACACTCCCACATGTGTAATGTATATATATAATATATAAGCATACACATCCAGCTACATGGACATTTGGTAAACTAAGTATACAAGTTTTCCTACCTGAAAAAGATTCAGTTATCATCTTAGAAGTTATTTACTTGGAATGCATTTAAAATGTCAAAAGACGTTGCACAGTAGAAGCACTACTTTCTCATGATACACTTTTATCAAGAATGTATAAAAATACATTCTGCCAAGTTGCAATAATGCTTTTTCTACTTTAGAAATTATATATATATATATATATGTGTGTGTGTGTGTGTGTGTGTGTGTGTGTGTGTGTGTGTGTGTGTGTGTGTGTGTGTGCGTGCGCGCAGATTCTAATACTTTCCTATGCAGAGAGAAACAAGGTCAGGCAGAAAGAACAATATTGTTTTCATTGCTGACAGTAATTCATTTTAACGATTTCTATTGAAAATATATGTGTGTACATTTGATTTATTCATATTTACTTGTCATATTTTTGCATTATATATTAATTACACAGACTTTTGGTTTTTATTTTCACTTCATGATTATTTTCTGAAATAACAATGCTATAAAAAAGTACTGAAACTAAAACTTTGAAATTGAAATGAAGACGTGTGAACAGCTGAGATATTATATTATGAAATGATGATGTCAAGATAAATCAAAGTCAATCTGAAAAAAAAAAATTATGGATCAAGTCTCAATACTTTTTGAATTAGATGATTTTGGAAAAAATATAGAACTGTGTGAGTGCTGAACCCTCCATACTCATTAAACCTAGAGCCATTTGACTTTTTGTTTGCTAAACTGAAAAATTAACTCCAAGGATAAGATTTGAGGATTAGGAGGATATGAAAAGAAATGTAGCTTCACACCATATCATAACAGAAGTTTCCAAAGTACTTTGTTAAAATGGAAAACTTTTGAGAATTAGTGTGTTTAATGCTTAAGGGACTGTTTTAAAGACAATTAATGTTTTATTCACTGTTGTTTATATCTGTCAAGGTAAATACTGCTTCAATGTTTATACTTTTTGAGTAGATCTTATATCTATGAAAGAACAAAACACAAAAAAAACTGGTACTATTAAAACCATCTTAACACTGTTCGTAACTTTAGTTAGAAATTTTATCCCAATGAGAACGTTTTAACTATTACTAAAATTCGGTGGTGGTGTGGGGGGGGGGCTTTATGGCATATCAACCTTTGTAGGTTATTTAATGCCAAACCCATTTTTATACAAATAATCAGTTCTATTTCAAACAGTTCAGTTTAGCATGAGTACACAGTTTAATTGTCAAAAACCTTTCTATTTCAAGCTATTCAGTTTAGTCAAACAGTTCTAATTCAGTTTAGTATAGGTACAGATTTTGTTTACACACAGTTAAATGTCAAAACAGTTCTATATCAAACAATTCAGTTTAGTGTAAGTACAGTTTCAATGTCAAAAACAGTTCCATTTCAAACAATTCAGTTTAGTATAAGTACACAGTTCAAATGGAAGTACACAGTTTAATTGTCAGAAACATTTCTATTTCAAGCTATTCAGTTTAATCAAACAGTTCTAATTCAAACAATTCAGTTCAGCATAAGTATGCAGTTTAGTTCTATTTAACCAATACATAGGGCCCTATCAGGTGCTACCATTCCAGGCCAGAGTGAATCTGGGAGCAATGGCAATGAAGGGGTGCTCCGCATTCTCCAAAGCCCCAACATCAGATTGTTTAGTGTCCTAATCAGGACACTCATTCGGGGGGGGGTTCCTAACCCCTCTGCAGAGGCACAGTCGGTGTATTCTACAGCCCCAGTCGACTGGGCAAGTGTGTGTGTGTGTGTGTGTGTGTGTGTGTGTGTGTGTGTGTGTGTGTGTGTGTGTGTGTGCAGACAAATATACATATATGCACACACACACACACACACATATATATATATATATATATATATATATATATATATATATATGTATATTTGTGTAAACATTTTGTGCAAATATTTTTTTTAAGTGCTTGATGCCTTTATTAAGCAGAGGTTATTCAAAATCTAAAATATTAATGATAATACTCAAACAAATATTGGACATGTTATGAAAAAAATAATATTACATATCATAAACACCTCAGTAAAAATAATGAAAAGTGCTCAATATTCAATAGTCAAGCAACATTAAAACACACATAGACAGATGTATGAGGATCATTAAATACGTTTCCAGACTTTTTTCGTATGGGCACTTTCATTGATAGTACACACATGAAACACTAGTCCCCTTCAAAGTAATCTCCTCCGGTTGCAATGCACTTGTACCATTCCAATAACTTCTGGAAGGCCCCATTGAAGTCCTCTTGTGTGAGTGTGTCAATGACCTTCATCACAGCCACTTTCATCTCCTCAATTGTCTCATAACGACAGCCTCTGAGCTTAGGGAATAAGCAAAAGTCACATGGAGCAAGGTCTCGACTATATGGAGGGTGAGGAACTGTCTTGAAGCACATCTTGGTCAAATAGTCTGTGATAAGGATGGAGTTGCTAACTGGTGCATTGTCCTGGTGGAAATGCCACTGACCTGATTTGAAGAGTGCTGGCCTCTTCCCTAGGAATCTCTTTCTGAACTCCCTTAGAACCTCAACATAGTAACCCTAATCCTAACCCTCTTGCCAATCAACTCTGGTGTATTGACTTCCTTGCTCCTCCCACACCTTTCATCATTGCTCACAGACTGCCTGCCTTCCTTGAATCTCTTATGCCACTCAAAAACTGATCCTCGATTCATGCAAGATGCTCTAAAAGAAGTCTGAAGCATTCCATACGTTTCTGTGGCATATTTTCCATGTTTAAAATTGAATTTTATTGCATATCATTCTTCTAAAGTGTCCTCACGTCCAGATTGCATTTTTGAAATTGACCAGCTGTGACAATCAGGCTTTAGTAGGGTGTATTCCAATTGTTGCTGTAGCTGTTGATTTGAACCTGAAATCATAAAAATTGGTCAGTCATCTCATAAGATGTATAGCAATAACATACTGAATTTTCAAGAGTCTACGACAATTTTAAATACCTGTAGAAAAACGTCTAGAAACTTATTGAATGCATCTCGTATATCACTGTAACTCAGCAAAAATTGTACACCAAAGAGATATTCTTATTAGAGCAATACATTTAAAATACTCTAAAAAGATAAGACAATTTCCAGTCCAATTTGTAAGTGAATGATAATTTTATTAGGTCAGCATTTATGCTGAATGTCATTTCTTCATAATTCAAATAATAACTATGAAATGTTAATTAAAATCCTTTACTACTTTCTAAATAGATATATCAAATGTCATCATGGACCACTGTTACACTGGTAACCCAATAGGTTTAAAGATTGTTTCATCCACATTATTATTGTGGCTGTTTCCACACAGTGCTAACACTCTTGAGAAAGGTATAAATCCAATTATTCTCCTACCACCTATCATAAATAGTAGGGCAGACTAGGTTGTTTAACCTTGATATGGCAACTGGTCTAGGAGAAGGAAAACTCTGAATTCAGACCTATTAAACTCAACTAAAGAACTGACCTTGTGTCACATTCTACTCATGTGAATATATACCTAGTTATTGTCACAGAGTAAAAATCATGCATTGTCTTAAGTTTTTTGTTCGCACAAGAGTGTTAAACTATACCAACTTAGAAAATAATATAATTTTCAATTCAATTTGAAATTTGATAAGTTTGGAGAGTCAGAGTTCATGCTCATCCTCATAATTTCTCAAAAGGAGATAATTACTAAATACAAATCATATACTACTTACCCATATTTATTTATTTGCAATTAATCATAATACAAATAGGATATAACTAGACATTCATTTTAATTCCTTCCAAAGATAGCTTTTGAAAGTTAAATGTAGAGATAATATCAATAAATATATATATATATATATATATATATATATATATATATGCTATGATAAGCTATCCAGAATTATAAGCTTTGTTTAGTATCAGCACTTTGACTAGGATTCATACATATAAATCAATGTTTCCCTTAACCATATTACATCAAAAATTGTGTACAATTTTTCATACCTTCAGCTGCAGAATTATACTTTCATTTTACTATGACATATCCATCTTGGTTTGTTGTTTTTATTTGTCATTGACTTTTATTTGAAATTTCCTATTCTCTTTTCTCTACTCAGGAAAACGTGACAAAAACAAATATACTATTTCAATATTCATAATGGATTGATTGATTGATTTTGACAGCATGTCAACCAGTTGAGGTTAGGGAATCTCATTCATTGCATGTTCATATTCACATTTTTTCTGAAGCTGCTTGTTAATAGTGTTTTTAGGGGGAGGGGGGCACATAATCCGATCAAATACAAATTTTTAGATAGATTTATTTGATGCAGAGATGGGACCCTAATCTACCACTCTGAGTCAGAATGAACCTGGGAAAAATGACAATGTAGGGGTACTCCACACTCCCTAGTTATCCAGAACTAGAGCCTCACCATACTCAGGACACCCCTTTTTCTGCAAAGGATACAGTCAGTATATTCTAAGCCCTGTTGACAGGGCTTTACTCATAATAGAGTGGAAATAAGTTCTACTAGAACCAATTTTTTTCTTTAAATGCACAAGTCTTACTGCTATAGCAACTAAGGTTTATGATACTCTGCTTCTCAATTGTATCTGATTCAAAGTTGAGAAAATTCTTAGGAAAAAATCAGAACAGTTTTTAGAGAAATTGATTCACAACTTTTCAGATTTTGACTATTTGCCAAATCACTGGAGTATATGCAAAAAGTCTTGAAGCAACACTTGTTTATAGATTTCTCCAAGGCATTTGATTCAATACACAGAGTAACAAATGGTCTTCCCAAAGAAACCGTTAATGCTATAATGATGCTCTGCAAAAACATGAAAGCAATAGTTCACTCACCCAATAGTGACACTGACTTCTTTGACATTGTTACTGGAAATCTTGCAAGGAGTTACATCAACATTATTTCTATTCATAATCTGCCTAGATCACATACTACAAATGTCAATAAGTCTAAGGAAAGAAAATGGCCTCATGCTAAAGAAAGCAAGAAGCAGACAATATCCCATAGAAATCATTACAGATGCAGACTATGCAGATGATCAAGCACTTCTTGCAAATATACCTGTGCAAGCCAAATCCCAGCTGCATAGCCTGGAACATGCAACAAGAGGCATTGGCCTAGGAGCAAACTCAGATAAAACAGAGTTCATATTCTTTAAACAAAATGGAGTCATCTTCACATTAAATAGCAAGTGTCTAAAATTAGTGGACCTGTTCAGATACCTTAGTTGCAATATCTCATCTACAGAAAATAACATCAACATATGCATAGGAAGGGTATGGATTACTGTTGACAAGTTATTGATCACATAAAAATCTGATCTCCCCAATGAAATAAAAGGGGAATTCTTCCTAGCCCCGTCAGTACTACTGTAGAGTTACACCAACTGGACTCTAATGAAATAATTAGAGAAAAAGCTAGATGGAACCTACACAAGAATGCTGTGGGCTGTTTTAAACAAATACTGGAAGCAGTACCCCACAAAACAGCAGCTATATGGCCACTTACCTCACATCTCACAAACCATCCAAGTAATACAAGCAAGACATGCTAGGCACAGCTGGATAAGATGGGATGAACTCATTAGCAACATTCTCCAGTGGACTCCTACACATGGACATACTAATGTTGGCACACCAGCAATGACTTACATCAGCTCTGTGCAAACACGGGATGTAAACAAAAGGAACTATCAAGAGAGATGGATAATAGGGATGGATGGAGGTAAAGAGTCACGAGAACGTACTGTTGGCACAACTTGATGATAATGAATGTGAGAACCAAATAATAAAACCAATGTTAGATGTTTACATCTGTTCCAATCTCTTTTTTTTTTGGTTAAGTCATTTAATTCAGTGGTGAATAATAATCACGTAGACCAAAGATTATACAATAAAAATTTCAAATATTAATTCATATTATAACTATGTATCAGGCTACTGAATCATATTAATTAGCAATGGTCTTCTATTATACCATATTTAGTGCCCATATATAGTAGGTATACAATAACTGATGTTTGTACAACAGCATTGCTTCTAACAAAGCCTTCATCAGATGATGACTCTGGGTTCAGGCATGGTTTCGTGGCCGAAGCATCATATATATATATATATATATATATATATATATATATATATACATACATATATATATATATATATATATATATATATATATGGGAAAATAGAAATAAATCCAACACTATATACAAAAAATGGCAAAAAAATTGTACGTGTGTGTGTGTGTGTGTGTGTGTGTGTGTGTGTGTGTGTGTGTGTGTGTGTGTGTGTGTGTGTGTGTGTGTGTGTGTGACATAAGTACAAGCAATAATTTTTAACATAGTCTCCTTTCCTGTCAATTTATTTCAGTCTATGATAAATATTACTACTATTGATTGAGAATTATAAAGAGAAATTTCACATTAAAATTAAGGTAATAATTAAGTGTCAGTCTACTGTCTTATCGATCAGCTCTTATAGAATTTTGATTTTTTTTTACTCTTAGTATCCACAGGCTGAAGCATCACTCTTAATTCAAAGCACAACTTTCCTACAAAATGATGTAATTATATATATTAAAAAAAGAAAGAAAGAAAAAAGCTTTCTTGTTAAATAAACAATAGTTGAAACAAACAAGGTTAAAATCTAACCTCAGGAGCTAATTAAATGAATCTTTTTTTTAAGATTGTAATTAATTATCAAAGGTTTGAAAAAAATTCATTTAGATATTTGGTGTTCAAAATTATTTGAATACTGCAGTCTTATTTTTTTATGGAACTAAGCTTTTTATTTTACAAATTTCATTCAAAGAAATTTATTTATTTATTAATTTTTTTAAGTAATTTAAGAGAAAACTAAAAATAAACAGTAACAATGATTTTTTTTGTGTTCATACTTAATAATCTTGATTCATTTCCTCATCTAATGAAAGATTGATAATTAGTACATCATATAGAATGGGCATTTATATGTAAAGACATCTTGAGATTTAATCAGTTAAAACATTAGCTGATTGGATAAGGACATAGAGTGGGGAGATTTAGTTATATCTAAGTTTCCAAACATTAAATTATTTAGTTCATAGTATAGATCCAATTTCTTCATGTTGGCAAGAAAACAAGATTTTAAAAATAAACAACTGCAACTGTATCTTAAAGGTATTGGTCCATGTTATTAAAACTTCACATGAAGGCTGGAGAATTAACCTGCCAAAATGATACAAATAACAAAACAAAATGAAAACACTAACCTAAAAAATAATAAATAAATGATTAAATAGAATAATACAAGATGTGTTTAAATGATATTGAAACTGAAGCTGCATTTATCAAGGCAGAAATGGATAATGAATAAAAAATTTCATTTTCTTCAAAATAGTCTTCTTAACATGCTTATTCCATTGAGTTTTCTATTAGTTGAAATATAGTGTAAAGTTGTTTCTTTTAATGTTTTTCCATATGTATAAATCTCTTAACTTAGAGATGAATTTTCATCTTAGGGAACAAAAAAGTTGCACAATGTTACGTCTGGTGAGTGGATGCTGCATTTGTACAATATTGTGAGTCACTCAAAAACGTTGATCAAAAAGTACCAAAACTGGCTTCATAATTTAATTTTTTTTTTCTTTTCTTGACACTGAATCATCTAACCATTATATAAGTAACTCAGCTGTACACATGTCTTCATACTTTTGATCACACCTTTTATATATATATATATATATATATATATATATATATATATATATATATATATATATATATATATATATATATATAACAACTTACTATTCTAAGACAGTTTTTCCAGTACTCAGAGTTCAAGATGGAGCTACATGTATCAAATTTTTAAAATGCAAACATATTAATCTCAGTTGAGTCGACCCAAGTTAAAATCCTGCATGAAGCTGTTTGCATTTCACATAGTGCTAATACCTTTGAGAAAGGTATGAATCCAACTATTCTACCTCTAGCTATGGGTAAATAGTAGGGTAGACTGGGCTCTTTAGCCTTGATATGGTAACCAGTCAAGGAGAAGGAAAACTAAATTCAAACCTGTTAAACTCAACTTAAAAAATTGACCTTGTGTCACATCCTACTCAAGTGGAAGGGTTAGTAAATACAAACATACTAATCACAACTGTCAATTTTACACCTTCATAATCAGATGATAAAGAAAACTTTTCTTTTTTGAAAATGAAAAAGAAAAGTCTTCATTATCACCAGAAAATCATGAAAACATGAAACTGACAGTTGCAATTAATGCTTGCATTTAAAAAGTTTTGTGTGTGCGTGTATATATATATATATATATATATATAGTCAAGGGTGACCCGAAGTCTCCCTTTTTAATAGCTACTACACAGAGGTGTACCAAACGATGCTACTCCTTTCCCTGAATCCCTCCACTTTACCTTTGATCCATACCTTATAATGCTGAGTGTTAAGCAAGGAAGCATCAAGTACCATTTTTGGAGTCTTTGGTATGACTCAACCTGGGATTGAATCCCGGTCTGCCGAGCTTTGGCGAACACTCTAACCGCTTGGCCAATGGACTAGTTATATATACCCACCCACAAATGCAGGCTTTCACTCCAAGAATCAAATCACCAGTGTAGGTAATCCAATGGTTCACATCTTTAAGTGAATTATTGGGCCCTCATTCATCAAGGTTGATTGAAGAGTTTATAATATATATAGCTATCAGATATGTAGATTACCAGCTTACCTGATGATTGTAATTGGAAAACTGAGCCGTGAGTTTTTACTCTGCCTTTCATTTTCTATAATTGATGATATACTGATATTGCTCTACCTTCTTGTGTATTGAACACTGTAAAGATTTTACAATTTAGAGGCACTTTTAGTATTAAGTTTTAAGTTTTAACCATAATGTATATATATATATATGACTAAAGTTTGATACAATATTTCTTAAATGTTACCTTTAACTGGACATTACATATCATCCAATGAATAATTTGCAGAGAAGCTAGGGGAACTCTATAGAGATTCAAGTTTTGAATTTCTTTTTTGATAATTTCAGTTTATTTCAACTTGATAATACTGACATAACATGTCAATTTAGAATTGCCTTTGGGGAAATTACTTCATGTACTTTATCCTCAAGATAAATAATTAATAAAAACAAACATTTTCTGGTCAGTTGATTGGATGTACTCCATTCATTTAGGCACATTTAATTTACTTGATGAAAATAAATGAATTCTTATGGGCTTTTTTTTGTTGACAAATGTCTTGATAGCAGACAGACTTGATTCTGCTGCAGATTTTGATATATTATTCAAATGCCATGGGGTTTTTTCTATAAACTAAAGCTGCAAACATTTTTCTGAAACTAATACCAAAAATATAAAAATTGGCCAACATAATTGTGCAAAATCCTGACTCAAATATATAAGTTAAGAAATTATCAATCATCACTATTGACTGTGTCTATGCTAACTTAGATATATATGCTCTATCATCAACAATATTGAGCATGATATATATATATATATATATATATATATATATACACACACAAACAATCAATTAAAATAAATGGCAACCAAAATGCCCTTTTCTCCCATATGTTAGATTTCAAACACACTTTTAATTTTTCCCAAGTCACTCTAATCAAATCCATACATTGCAAAAAATCCCACAGATTATTAGAATCTGCAGTCATTTCCAAAACAAACCACATAAAACAACCTCTAGGTTTCGATCAGATGTCATCCTACTTGGCAGATGTCATCCTACTACATAAAAACAATATTAAAACAGAGAATGGATAAAAAATCTAGCAAAAAATTCAGCAAAAACTTTTAGCAAACTGATATTTTTTCACTCTATATAACCATACTACTGAGGATTCTTTCCTCTTCGTTTTCTTTTTCTTTTCTTTTCTTCCTTTCTACTTAGACACTCCATTATAGCCAATGTCTTTAATGAAATGGGACATGTCTAAACCCCACCCTTCCATCTCCTTCTCTTTCTTTCCCTATTTCTTTTTCTTTTTTCTCACTAAAATTAATTCCACTTACATTGAAAGATGAAACCTGATACATTTTACTCCATCATGCTCCACCATACACACAGTTACAATCAAAACCAATAACACTTACCACCATCACTTAAACCCACATCTACCTCCCTCTTTATTTCTTCTCTTACCTGCCTCTTGTCTTTAGACCCTCTCCCTTCCCCTTTTATACTATTATTTTCTCCGTTATTTTATCTATTTCCTCATTTGCTTAAATGAAGAAAAACTCAAAAAAATGTTTAGTCTGAAGAAATACTTAGAATAAAGAATGAAATATCACTACAACTAAATCCTTTGTAAGTGTCTGATTTATCCATCATCTACTTATTTTTATTATATATATATATATATAATCAATAT
Organism: Sepioteuthis lessoniana; assembly: GCA_963585895.1. NCBI lineage: Eukaryota > Metazoa > Mollusca > Cephalopoda > Myopsida > Loliginidae > Sepioteuthis > Sepioteuthis lessoniana. The sequence continues at coordinate 51,631,151 of OY757930.1, forward strand.
TTACAATGTAAAATACAAAAAAGTAAATACAACATTTTCTGCAGAGCTAAATAACTGGGATAAAGCCACTACAAAGTCAAAAATAAACCATGTTTCAAATCCCTTTGGAAACATCTAAAAATTGTAGCGATTAAAATTTTTTTTTAAAAAAGACAATAACATGAAAGGAATAAAATAAATCGATGCAAAAGTAACAGTTTCCCAGGAGGCCTCTGACCGGAAGCGGAGTCGGCACATGTCTAAAAAGAGGAGGATTCCTGGCGCCAAAGAGAAACTCATTCTAAGTTACCTAGATGTACCTCGACTGAATGGACAGACCATATTTTTTAGCTGCTAGAAGGGAACTTATGTGATTGCTGAATCCCAAACTTAGCAGCGCATTGTTTCTCCTGCTAGTAGCAACCTCTGCTGAATGTACCCACTGAACACAGAGACACATGCTCAAACTTATGATTTGCAAAAGATGATTCCATTATGTCCTTCAAACGCCTAGTCTGGGAGAGCACGGCAATTTCTACTGTTTAAGGAAAACATTCCCACCACAGTATAGTCGTAGACCCCAAAAATAAAACTTGAGTCTAAAGGTATCCTTGTCTTTTTCCTTCCATCCTTAATTCCCTTGCAGTTTTGACAGACAAACAAAAGAAGATAACAAGTGAATGGAGCAAGAAAAAGGAGTCAGACACAGACCTCAGAATTTCCCAACAATTCACCACAACCACGGACCCACCCCCCATGTGCCCCATAAAGTCGCTCAACACAGCTCTTTAATTTTAGCTATTTTTGAATCTAAATTTGAAAATTTTTCTAACTTCAAATGAAAATTATTGATACATTTCTTTAAAAATGTTCTGATAACATTCATACTAAAAGATGCCAAAAAACATTATACTAACCAACACTCGAGTATTGGAAATTGATAGATTATTTTAGAAATTTTGTAATTAACTTCATTAGTTTGTCAAAGAGGCTATCACTCATGTAAATGTGGTAAATGATACATCATTATGAAAATTTACTCAAGCTCTAATTGGTCAGAAAATTTCACAAAAATATTCTAAATGGTTTCGCCAGAATTTTATTTTGAAATGAGTGTGTCACTGCCGGCAGCCTCCAAAATCCATAGCAATACTGAAATTTTTTCCAACTTCAAATGAAAATTACCAATAAATTTAATTATTTTCTTTTTTACAAAATGCATACCAAAATATGCATGAAATCATTATCAACCAAGATCAGGGCATTGGAAAATGATAACTTTATTTATTTTCGAAACTTTTAGAGTCAAATTTAACAGGTGATAGTTGAATTTTTCAACTATCCAATTCCATAATATCACACATCAAATGGAAGAGCTATTCAAGTTTTATTTTGTCAAAAAATTTGATGAAAATATTTTAAGGAGTTTCGCCAGAATTTTATTTTGAAATGAAGGTATTCGTTGGAGCCGCATAAAAAAAAGAAAGATTCTCGACTAAACACTTTAAAATGAGCACTCTGGCAGTTTTTATTTCGACAGTAAATAATAACCATAGAAGATTTTTTTTCTAATTATTGCATCAAATTAAAGATCTATTTCTGTGCTATTTAACGACGTAAGTTGGACTATGATATATGTTTGACTACGAACTTATAAGGATTTTACTACGGGGAGTATGTCTCAAAACTTAAATCCCAAAGTTTTTGGCTGGGCATGTGCATTGCTACTAAAATTTATTTATTTACTTATTTGCGTAACTGTTAGTTTCACGATGATACATCAAACACTTGTGAAGGTGGTATTTATTTTCCTTATTTATAAGATGAACTGTGCCCGTCATCTTGTTCACTCTTAAAGGGGAGGTGGTAATAGTCACAGTTAGTGACTACAAAAATAAAAATATTCATTTATATAACGTTTTGATTGTTTTTTTGTTGTTTTTGTTTTTTCTGTCAGGAGTCAATTGATACATCAAACACTTTTCATGCCTGCACTTGCTAATGAGCTTTGATTTCTTATTTAAGAGACAGTTTTGTTTAGGGGGGAAATTATTTTAATTCTTCCTCCAAACAATCAACAATTCCTAGTGCTAAGCAGTTTTAGACGTTTTTCGAAAGTGATTAAAAAAGAAAAAAACAATTTTATCTATATCGACTCTGTAGTAGTTCTGTTCTAGACATTGAGCACTGAAGAAAAAACAATGTAAGTTGTATTTATCTTTTATTTTACATTGCAAACACACACATACACATATATATACACACACCTACACACAACTACACACACACATATATATACACACACACACACACACACACACACACACACATACATACATATATATACACACACACATACATATATATATACACGCACACACACACACACAAGCAACAGCACCTCACAAAACAGAAGCTGTACAATAAGATGGACAAGATATGCTGGGACTCACTAGAGAAGCATAATCTAAGTTCTGTGGGCTCCCACACACAGACACACTGGTATTGGCCAACCGGCAAGGACATATTTATCAGGTCTGTGAGAACACTGGATGCAAGCAACCAAGAACCTACCAAGAGTGATGAATGATAAGGATGAATGACAAGAGAGAATGAGAGTCAAGGGAATCCATGTGATGATGATGATGATGATGATGATGAGGGTGTGTATGTGTATGTGTATGTGTACCTTGAGATATTTTTTCTGTATGTGTATGGGGAGGGAGTACCTTGAGATATGGAAGTTATTTCAAAGGTTCTTCCCTTCTGAAATGGTTGGAGAAATGTTATCCTAAATATTATAAGAGAATCAGTGAGAATGTTTTCAGAAATTTTATGCATATTAGGCTAACCTTTAGAAGGAAGGGTTCTAATAATGAACCTTCACATAATTTAGCAATCCTGATCACTCAGTAAATAATAGTCTCATAAAATGTATCAATGTACATAAATTGAAATTCCTTTCTTGAAGTATTTTTTCAAAATAAACGAAAATGAATATGAAAGGGTTTTAGGTGTATATCAATATCCTTACAAGATAATTAGTACAAAATATTATTTCCTAACAAATTAAGCATTCTTTAGATTCTGGTTAATGAAACCAAATTGCTTTCAAAAAGATGAGAAGATAGGCAAGAAACGTTTGAAAACATCTCTTTGAGCTACATCGTGAAATTTGAATATTTAGCTTGTTAAAAATATAATTGAGTTAAATCAACATCAATTAAATTTGTAATGATCTCTAAGATAAAAGTTAACTGAAAATAAGATGAAAGAAATACTAGTTAATAATTAATAATCATCTAAGATGAAAATTGGGAAAAGAGAATGTTTTCTCATAAATCCTTAAAACAACTTTTTCACACTTTTTTATTTTTATGTTTTAGTTGAAGATTTCTCAATGATTATAAATTTTGACTAGCATTTTCTTTTATCTTTTGCTTTTCTTTTTAATACAATTCACTTAGGTCATTACTTTTATAACATCAAGGGAGAGTATGTCAAGTTGACAATAAAAGATAATCTCTTGATTGAAACTCAAACTTACATCCCTTTTTTGTCTCAGGGAAACTTAGTTATCTGGTTTGGCTTCTTTGTTTGATGACTGTGGGCTATTTAATCCCAAAGCCATCCTTGTAGAAGAATAGCAGTGGTACTATTTGGTCCAGAGAATCTGGCAGAGGATAACAAGGATGGTCCACACCTCTCTCAAAGGTTTTCGTTCAAAAATGAACATAATAGTCGCACTGGAATTCAAACTTGCTTACTACAATGTCACATTCAGTATGTTAGTCACTATGGCATGAGGACTCAACCCCACGTGAGTTTTGATAAAAAGAAACTAAAATTTTAAGATGAATAAAAATATTAGTCAACAACAACTATAATAATGATGATAATAATAGTAATCATAATACAAATGGATCACCTAATCTCAGCCAGACGACCAGACCTAGTAAAGAAAAAGAGAACTTGCCAAATTGTGGACTTTGTTGTCTCAGCTGACCACAGAGTAAAATTGAAAGAAAACAAAAAGAAAGATAAGTACTTTGTCCTTGCCAGAGAATTGAAAAAACTGAGGAACATGAAAGTGATGGTGATACCAATTATAATTGATGCTCTTGATACAGTCACCAAAGGATTGATACAGAGGCTGGAGGACTTGGAAATAAGAGGATGAGTGGAGATCATCCGAACTACAGCATTATTAAGATTGGCCAAAATACTGAGGAGAGTCCTGGAGACTTGAAGAGACTTGCTGTCACTCAAACTCCAGTGAGAAACCATCAGCTAACACTGGTGTGGAAAACTCGAAAAGGAATAAATAATATGTGCAAGAGATTAAAATTTGACCAGGCTTTCAAATGGTACATACACAAACCAGAATCAGCCCTAGAAAATGAGATGCATAAAATCCTCTAGGATCTACAGATAAAAATGGATCACACAGTCCTAGCCTGAAGACCAGACCAAGTATCAATTAACAAGAAGAAAACAATTTGTCATCTAATGGATTTTGTTGTTCTAACAGACCATAGAGTGAAAATAAAAGAAAGTGAAAAGATAGGTAACTACTTGGATCTTGCCAGAGAACTGAAAAAGCTGTGGAACAAGAAGGTGATGATGATAGCAATTGTAGTTGGTACTCTTAGAATAATCTCAAAAGGCCAGGAAAAGAGATTGGGAGAACTGGAGATCAGAGAAGGAATTAAGACCATCCAAACTACAGCACTGTTCAGAAAAGTCCTTGAGACTTACTATCTCTCACATTTTAGTAAATTTGGAATGAAAAACTAGCATAAAATGAAAATAAAAAGAGTTTTACTCATATTTTTTTAAATCTATTAAAATTTTTTAGATAGAAACTTGATCTAGTCTTACATGAAGTTATATCTATTCAATAAGAAATAGCATAACAAGCAATGGATTCTTCTTGGGAGAAAGTAAACCCAAACCTCTCTGTATATACATTGTACCATTATTGGTCACCTTGATATTCTAGTTAGACATCTGTGATCTCAGGTCTTTTAAACTTCAATTAACTTGCCTGTAATCTAGTTCAACATGCAAATATTAAATCACCACCTAAAAAAATCAAGTTTATACATGAGAAAACAAGTGCTCATTTTGTTTAAAAGCAAAGCATGAAATCATACTGAAATAAATAAATTCCTGAATACCAGGTAATATATTATCTACTATATCTAATATACTCCATGCTATAGTCAGGTTTTGACACAAGGTAATATTTTCAAGTGATGAACCTGCTACAAAGAAATGAGTGGTACCAAAAATATTAACTACTATATATCAAAGAACTTATAAGTTATTTACAGTATTTTTTTAAAAATTAGTTAAGAACTTAAATGGTAACAAAACTATAGAACTCTATTAAATGCATCATATGTTAGAAATTAAGATATATACATATGAATTGTGATTGTTGGTGAATCAATAATTTATTTATTAAAATCAAAATGAAAATCTTTTTATGAACTTAATAATTTGAATGAATTACCCAAAGATTATAAGTAAACCATTTTGTTTTAAAAATTACAAAGATTTAAAAGATTAACCTGCTGAACCCTGAAACCTAACCACTTGTTGCCAATACTCATCTCTAGAAGTCTTCAGATAAATTCCACTATTTCAGAACTGTCAATATAATACAACAAATTGGCAGTGAGGAGGCTTAAATGGCTTGTACAAAATTGGTTATATGAACAACCTTATTCTATTTACATGTTAGGTTGTATAATTCCTTAAAGATTAGTCAAGGACTTAAATGCTAACAAAACAAAGCAGTTACTTTATTTTTTTAAATGAATAAAAAAAGAATGGTTGTCAACAATGACCTATCATATACATATACCGAATTGTAATATCTATAATTCATTTTAGTTTACTGAAGTATCTGATAACAAAACTTATCTTCTGAATTATGTGCACCATATGTTAGCAATTAAGATATATTAACTTGAATTGTTATTTTTGTTACTGACAATCATAAGGAATACAAAAACAGGCACAATGAAATAGATAAAGTCATACACTAGGAATTGTTAATTCTCAGTTATTATATATCAAAGTACATATTACTGATTTATATCATGAAAAAAGTGTATAATTGAAAGATTAATCAAGAACTTGAATGGCAACAAAATTAGAAATTCTATTGTCTGTACCATATGACAACAAATTTGAACAAAGCTGGTCAATGTGGGCAAAAAAGTGTTAAGATATTTTCTTTACAAAAAAAAGTATTAAGAAAGATACCATCATTTTATTTGGAATAATAATTTTTTTTTTTTTTTTTGGCTACTCAATGATTTTTTAGTCTGTCCACACACAAAAAACTATTTTATCTACATTAAATCTTTAACAAATAAATTCCATACATACTTGATAATACAAGGTCAAATTATACCCTCAAACTTTTGAAAAGAACTACACCATCTATAGGCATAGTAAAAAGTGGTCTTCATTGTAGCACAAGCCTAAATGACCTTAAAACAAAAAATAAATGAATAAAACAAAGAGTAAAGAGGGTAACAAATGAGATGATCTATTTTGAAATTATTTGAAGAAACTTATTACTCAAATGACAAATCTTACAATATCCTAAGAACAGATTGAACAAAAATAGCATCAAAGACTGACATGAATGCACCTAAACAGTATCAATACTGAATGATGAATAGAACACATTAATACAAAACACATAGCTTCAAAGTTTGACTCATAAATTAAAAGTTATGAAAATAAATGTCATTTTCCACATGACTGATGTACAGTCACAGGATCATGAACAAGATCGGTTCCTAAATCTATTTTTAAGTTGAATTTTAGGAACCAATCATGTTCATGACAATGAGACTGCTTATACATTAAACATTTGAAAAATAAGTTTGATTTTGATCATCTAGCAAAATTATAAAGAGTTTTTTCTATTTCAATAATTAAACCTCTACATTGATGAGTAATTATTATAGCTTTTCATGAAGCAGGGACTTTCACATGCTTCATTCTTTTCATTTTATCCTTTAAAAATATTCTCGGCAGGGTTAGAAATATTCTGATCATTGACCAATTGTAGCCTAAGGCTTTCCCAATAACTAATGTTTCACCTCTTTATAGATATTTTTATTTTCTTCCTTTTATTTTGAAAATTGTAATTGCATTTCCTTTTTTTGATACATCATCAACACTTGATTTGGATTTATAATTGATAGCAGGGTCACAGTTACAAAAAAAGAAATTACTTCTGTGACATCAAGGAAGAATGGATCAACATGATAATAAAAGATAATCTCTAGATTGAAAGTCAAACTTACCCCCCCATTTTTTGTTTCAGGGAAGCCTTGGTTATCTGGTTTGGTTTCAGTTTCTTTATTTAATGGCATATCAACTTTCATGGGTTATTTAATGGCAAAGCCATCCTTATAGAAGAACAGCAGTGATACTATTTAACCCATAGCTGGTAGGGATAAAGAGTCTATACCTTTCCCAAGGGTATTAGTCCAAAAGTCAACATAATAGTGCAAATGGAGTTCAATCTCCTCTCTATATATGTACATCCATTGGCATAATGGTTAGAGTGTTTGCCAATGGTCCAAGAGACCAGGATTCAATCCCAGGTTGAGTCATACCAAAGACTCAAAAAATGGTACTTGAGGCTTCCTTGCTTAACACTCAGCATTATAAGGTACAGGTCAAGGTTAAGTGGAGCAATCCCTTTCTTAAACATCAGTGTAGTAGCTATTGAAATGGGAGCCTTCAGGTCGCCCTTGACTATGGTCGGCTAACTTACTATATATATAAGTAGATATGTACATGCACACACATATATGCCTACATATGCATATATGAAAAATAGATAAATGAATAAAAATAAAAAATGATATATATATATATATATATATATATATATATAGTACAATTAAATGGAGACTCAAACTCGGTTAAGCCATCATAATAAATTTATTTCGGCGGAGAATATTGTATATTCTCCGTCTCGTCAGATGACTCTTTTACATGCTCTGTCCTGTAGCAGAGATGCGAATGAGGAGTTAATATATATACGTGGTGCATATAAGTTTCCAGATTTTTTGTACAGGCATTTAAAATTGTCGTAGACTCTTGAAAATTCACTGTTATTGCTATACATCTTATGAGATGACTGACCGATTTTTATGATTCCAGGTTCAAATCAACAGCTACAGCAGCAATTGGAATACACCCCACTAAAGCCTGATTGTCACAGCTGGTCAATTTCAAAAATGCAATCTGGACATGAGGACACTTTAGAAGAATGATATGGAATAAAATTCTGTTTTAAACTTGGAAAAAATCCCACAGAAACATATGGAATGCTTCAGACTGCTTTTCAACCATCTTGCATGAATCAAGCATCAGTTATTGAGTGGCATAAGAGATTCAAGGAAGGCAGGGAGTCTGTGAGGGATGATGATAGGTGTGGGAGGAGTAAGGAAGTCAATACACCAGAGTTGATTGGCCAAAGGGTTAGGGTTAGGGTTACTATGTTGAGGCTTTAAAGGAGTTGTAGGAGGCCAGCACTCTTCAAATCAGGTCAGTGGCATTTCTACCAGGACAATGCACCAGTCCTCAACTCCATCCTTGTCACTGACTATTTGACCAAGATGGGCATCAAGACAGTTCCTCAGTCTCCCTATAGTCCAGACCTTGCTCCCTGTGACTTTTGGTTATTCCCTAAGCTCAGAGACTGTCATTATGAAACAATTGACGAGATGAAAGAGGCTGTGATGAAAGTCATTGACACGCTCACACAAGAGGACTTCCATGGGGCCTTCCAGAAATTGTTGGAATGGTACAACAAGTGCATTGCAGCCGGAAGAGATTACTTCAAAGGGGACTAGAGTTTCATGTGTGTACTATCAATAAAAGTGCCCATACGAAAAAAGTCTGGAAACTTATCCTATGCTTCTCGTATATACTCAGAAATACATACATACACTCATACATACATACATACATATACATGAATATGTATTAAATATCAATAAAATTTATAGGGCAAACAAACATATATGTGTTATTTATTTTTAATTATAACAGTTTCAAATTCTGAAACAAAACTTTGATAGCTAATGAAATTCAAAACAGATAAAGTGATACAGTAGGAGGGAGGGCTTTAAGGATGATTTAGTACTATAAAGTATAAAATAAAATTCCTATCAAGGACTGACAAATAATCATGACCACAGAGATTATTTAATTCCAATCACTTTGCAATTTTATTTATTGCATCATAAATTCATTGGTATTTCAACTGTCATTACTCACAATGAATATAGTAATAATGTGTTATTAGTTTTTACAAAAGTATTTATGGAAAAAATGGACAAACCATTTTTTTTAAGTTAAAGAATATAAGGTGGCAGGAACTGCTTTAATTCTGAAGAATTAGAAGATAAAAGCAGAAAATTACAAAAGTTTCCATTGAAAGTAAAAAAAATAAAATAAGATAAAATAAAAGAGGGAGTGGGGAGGAAGAATCACAAAAAAAATTGCTCTTATATCAACCACCAAAAATATTTTGAAAATCTGCATTGGAAATTGAGGCAAAAGGTAGCAGACAGTATCAAATGAAGAAGAGTGAGAAATCAAAAACTGACAGAATAATAACATAAAATGTCCAAAAATATTAATCACAAATCTGCATTGCAAATCAGTAAAAGATATTTTTTAAAAAACCAAAAAACTACAGATGAAAACAGGTCCATTTAAAGAGTGTGAGTCTTGCAGCCTGAAGCCAGTAGCATTTCAGTTACAATTAAATATTCTATCCAATGTAGGCTGGATCAAGAAAGATGTATTGAAAGACAGCCTCCCAACACAACCTGCTTACCATTTAACTTGAAACCAAGATCAGGATTCATACATATTTCTTTGGTGTTATTGATTTTGCATGTATACAAATGTACTGGCTTAAAAACAGACTTGCCAGCCCTGTTCACAGTGCTTATAATATTCTGACTGTATCTCTTTGCAGAAAGGTAAAACATTCCTCCCTACATACACACAAAATGAAGGTGTCCTGGGTAAGACACTAAACTGCCATTGTGAGGCTCCTGTTCAGAAGCTCTGACAAGTGTAGAGTACCCCTTTATCACCAATACTTCCAGATTCACTCTATAGATCTGTTTAAAAATTATTAGTACTGGATAGGCATACATGATACCATATAACTGTGAGAAAATTATTTGTATTAGATGAATATTTATGATTATAATCAAACATCAAAAAATGAATCTAATTTCAGCATTACATAACTGATAAGGGGTTGATATGTCTTTTAACAAATAGACCAAAGCTATCAAGACTTGTGCTGTAAACAGTATGCATAAATCATAACAAAATGGTAAAACAATTCTTTATACTAATTATCAATAGTTTCTATATGACTTTGAGAACCCCTGTATTGTAAAAAAATCATATCATCTAATGATATTTCAGAATAACAATAATAATAATAATGCTCAGAGAACAAGAAACTTACAATTACTTGGGAATATTGGAAGCGGATAACATCAGACAAGTGGAGATGAAAGAAAAAATTAAAAAAGAGTATCTCAGGAGAATGATAAAGCTACTCAAAACCAAATTATATAGCAGGAATCTCATCAAAGGGATAAACACCGGGGCTGTTCTCTTTGTAAGATACTCGGGACCATTTTGGAAGTGGACATGGGAAGAACTTAAACAAATGGACCAGAGAACAAGAAAACTAATGAGGATGCATAAGGCCTTACATCCCAGAGACAAAAGAGATAGACTGTATATGTCAAGAAAAAAAGGAGGAAGAGGACTTTCCAGCATTCAAGACAGCGTTGATGTATCAATACAATGACTCAAAGACTACATGCACAAGCATCAAGGAAAACTGATTACAGCTATCAAAAACAATACAGATAATACAATCATCAACAGAACAGAAATAAACAGAAAAGAAAAATGGGAAGGAAAACAACTCTATGGATACTTCAAGCAACAAACAAATGAAATCTCACATAAGAAAACATGGACATGACTAAGAAAGGGAAACCTTACGAGAGAAACTGAATCTCTTCTGATAGCAGTACAAAACAATGGCATAAGAACCAACTATATCAAAGCAAGAATAGATAAGATGCAGCAAAATAGTAGATGTAGATTATGTGGTGATAGAGGTAAAACTATAAATCACATAATAAGCAAATGCAGTAAATTAGCACAAAAAGAGTATAAAGCTAAAGACAACTGGGTGGGCAAGGTGATCTACTAGGACCTGTGCAAGAAATTCAAGTTAGACCATATGAACAAATGGCATATGTATACCCTGGAATTCATCCTAAAGGATCAGATACAAAAAAATTCTCTGTGATTTTGAGATACAAATGAATCACCTAATCTCAGTCAACAAAAAAGAGAACCTGCCAAGTTATGGACTTTGCTGTAACAGCTGATCAAAAGGTAAAACTGAAAGACATTGACAAGAAAATAAGTACCTAGACCTTGCTAGAGAATAGAAATAACTATGGAACATGAAAGTGATGGTGATACCAATTGTAATTGGTGCACTTGGTACAGTCAGCAAAGGGTTGGTACCGAGACTGGAGGACTTGGAAATAAGAGGACGAGAGAAGACCATCCAAACGACAGCATTATTAAGATCAGCCATAATACTGAGAAGAGTCCTGGAGACTTGCTGTTCCTCAAACTCCAGTTGAAGACCATCCTGCTAACACTGGTGTGAAAAACTCTCAAAGGAGGAATAATAATAATGATAGTTCTATAGGAGAAAAAGAACCATATTAACAACAGAATTGTATGTAAAAAATAAAGTTATAGTAATTGACACCCTGGCAATACCAGTAATGACATAGTTTTAATATAATATGGATGTCAACTGAAATTTTAAAAATAATGGATACTAAAGTTAGGAAACAAATAACCTGCCACAGAATGCATCACCCAAGAGCAAGATACAGAACGTCTATAAGTCAAGAGAGAAAATGGTGAAAATTGGCCAACAAAATGGTGAAAATTGGCCTACAAAATGGTGAAAATTGGCCGACAAAACAACCACTGTAGGATTGAAGAAATACTTATAAACTACAACAGATTATATACTACAGTTAGTATACACACACGAAAAGCAAAAGAAAAAATATTCAATCAGTAAAGAAAATAATGAATTTGCAAATTAACTTGACCCCACACTGAAAAAAATAGACATAAAAGATAAAGCAATAGAAGCATCAAAAAACAGACAAAAAAAGAAGCAAAAACCCACATCAATTAAAAGGAACAAAAAACCCTACAGGGATGATATGTACAAAGAATTAAAAATATTGATATAGATATAGTAAAGACTAATGGATGGCTGAAAAATGCTGGCTGAAAGCGTAGACAGAGGGGTTAACAATAGCAGTTCAGAACCAGAGCCTACCGACTAAAACCTATCAGGCAAACATTATAAAAAACGGATCAAATCCAATATGTAGATTGTGCAAACAAAAAACTGAATCAATTCACCATTTACTGTTCAGTTGCCTAATCCTAACACCAATAGAATATAAAGAAAGGCACAATGAAATAGGACATCACATTCATTGGAAAATATGTAAATATTAAAGAATATTGGATTGTTAAGAATGGTATAAACATCAACCAGAACCAATAACAGTATCCAAAGTCGCTACTATTCTCCGAGATTTTGTTATCCAAACTGATAGAAAAATAAAGTGCAATAGACCAGATAATAAAGTGATTAAGGAAAACCATGACTTGTAATTGATATACCAGTGCCAACAGATAATAGCATATCAATCAAAGAATATAATAAGTAAATAAAAAGACTTGGAAATCAAGAAAATGTGGCACCTTAATACAACCACCATGCCACTAATAGTAGGAGCCTTGGGTATAATCAAGAAAAGGACAGATTAACACATTAACAAGATACCTGGCAGTCCCAGACTATATGAAATAAAAAAAAAATTGCTCTTTGCGGAACCGCTTATCTCCTTAGTAGAGTACCATCAATGTGATTGAAAAAATATCACCCAAAAAAGGCAGTAAAAACAAATACATAGAATAGATATAATTACTACCTTCCCTCACTCTCAGTCTTGAATAAAGACCCGGTGAAGGATTGTAAGAAACTGAAAATAAAACTGATATGATAATAAACTGATATAAATGTGATTCATCTAAGTGAATCCAAAAGAAATAACACAGAATCATTTCAATTTCCATAACAATTATCATAAAAATATGATCAATTTGAATTTTTGTAAAAGACAACAGATAAACAATTTTATTGCAAGGATTTATACTGATTCTGGGTTTACAAAGAAATCAGTGTTTTCATTCATAGTAAACATTTATATGAATACTAGAAGGGTTGTCTAGCGTTGTACGTAACAGTACAAGAAATGTGTTCAGTAATATATTTCTTCTAAATTAACTAAATAATTCATTTTATTTGTTTATTTATTGCACTTACAAGTGGATCTTCATAAAATCTGTCAAAATAGTTTCATATCATTGTAAAATGAGCAAAATATAAATGGAAAGACATTTAAGAATTTTGTCATTTCTTTTTTTTTATGACTTTCTTATAAAAATTATACCTAAAACTATTATATATATGAAAAAAAATATATATATATAAAGGGGACATAACTTTGCATGTGCAAATGTATCGCCTTTGTTTTTTTTATCTACCAAAAGATTCTATTGTTTACCCTTGATCTTGATTTGATTTCAAGAGTGAAAGACAAAGAAGATTTTAGTGGTGTGTGACTTAGGATATCCAAAAGTACCCATAACTCAACTCTTGGAAGATGAACAGATTTAAAACCAATTTCACTTTCATAGTCAGGCAAATCTAGAGGTACCTTATCATAAAAAAAGTTTATACTAAAATTTCCCATTTTCCCAATAATATGGTTACAAACAGATGCAGAGATTTAATGTTATAATAAAAAGTGGAGCAGAAGAATTATCACAACATAAATTGAAAGAAAACATTCATTGAAAAAACAGTGTTTTGTCAACGTTCTCCATGTCCCTTAAACTTATTTAATATTGCATTGGAATTTTTTTTTTTTATCTAATTAACATATATAAAGATGGTTTGTTTTGTGTAATATTGTTGAGTATCCCAGTACTTTTGATTAATGATGTATCTAGCAAGATGATCTTCCAACTCATTTTAAATATCGATCATTTTAATTAAATTAGTTAATGAATGCTTCAATACTTTTCTCCATTCAATCTGGTGGAAAATATTATATAATCCCCACCCATTTTGAAAAAAAAAATTATAAAATTTCTATTGGAAGAGGATGTTCGTCCATCTTTTTTTTTATGAAAAAAAACAAATAAACAATTCCCAGAGATATCACTTTTTTAACAGCTGAACATAGAACATTCTTGCTTTACGGAACATCAGTCATTTATTCATTCAAGCTCGCTAAAGTGCCAACAATTGACTTCCACTGCAACTGGTTTTCCAGAAGCAGTGGGAATTCATCATATTTTATATCCATGTCAATTTCAAGGATATCAATTTAGCTCTTGGCCAGTCTTCCCCAGATTTTCCACCCACTCCCATAGAATTGTTTCATGTCCTGTCAAATCCCAGCTCCATCATTTACTGGGAGGTATGCAGCCCCACCTCTCCCCCTTTTTTAAATAGTATAAGATCAAGACAGCTTGGATTCTTAGTTGAAGTGTTATTCATTGTTCATGTTTGACCTTTCAAGGCATCAAGAATACACTTCACTGGTTACCAGTCCTACTAAAAAGTTGTTAGATAATCATTGACTTATAAAAAGGTTCATCCACCATTTAACAGGTCTTGTTTTTAATCCTGCTAAGTGTCTAGTCCTTCTCAACAGTTCAGTCTGAGGAGAGAAGTGGTTTAGTCAATGACTACTCCACCATGCAACAGGTAATATAGATTAAATGGTACCAGTAGCACTAAGTAAGTGACTTGGCCTGCAAGTATTTTCAAGACATGCTGATGCCTTTGACTTTCTCTCACCATCTGTCTTTATCAGCCATCACACTAGGTAAGTTCTCTACATGGTATCCAGTGTCCGCACAGAGTTGATGAATGCAAGTTTCTACTGGCCAGCCAATAACAGGTTCATTCATGTGTAGGAGAACATCGCTTATGATTCTGTCATTAGTGTCCAGCAGAAAAGTTTATGAGTTGAGAGGAGGGGTAAATGGACGTACAGCTATTGTTTTGGAGGGTGCATACATCAACCAAATTAAATGCAATTATTTTAATGGGATCTTTTTTCTCAGCTCAAATAGAAGAAAAATTATGGTATTGTCAACAGCAACAAAAACCAGTTAGTATTTTGGGTTTCTTCTTGGACTTTTATGATTCTTTAAGTCATGTAATTCAATAATCAAAGACAATATTCTCTATCTAGCTAGTTCTAATTTTCTTGCTTTGGTTTGGTTGTTTTATGCCATATCAAACTTTGCAGGTTATTTAATACCTAATCCTGTTTTATACATATATATATATATATATATATATATATATATATATATATATATATATATATGTTTTGGAAGTGGATAGTTTGCAGGTAACATTTTTAAATGAGCAAAAGCTCATTTGTTTGCACATAGTTCAAGGATTTTAAGTATTGCTATTTATCATTAACTATTCTATTTAATAGCAATCATTTGTTTGCACACAATTAAATGGTTTCAAGTATAGTAAATGATTGAATATTTCTATTTGACCATCAATAGAACCCTAACAGGTACTAACATTCCAGATCAGAGAGGACCTGGGAGTAATGGTAATGAAAGGGTACTCAACATTCCCCAGAACTCGAGGACTGAAGCCTCACCATCAGATGGTTTAGTGTCATAGCTAGGATATTCGTTGGAGGTGAAGGTCTTACTCTTCTGCAGAGATGCAGTCAGCATAAACTACAACCCCAACCAATTGGGCTGTCTAACTTTCTTGTCTAACAGCTGACAGACCAGTTTTGCAAGACCAGTTTTTAAACACTTCCCACTATAAATTTTAAATCAAGCTGCTGGCAACGTCATTGAATTGATATGCCTAATTTGAAGAACATGCTTTGCTTTGTGGTAAGAATCATTGTCATTCCGAAAAATAACTTCATCATTCGGCTTATTTTCTATTGAGTCTAAAATTTTAATGTTTATCGGTGAATTGACTATTGAGATAATCCCCTATCATAAAAGAGTGCGGAAATTTTATGGGTTTTTTTTTTTAAAGCAGTCATCTTTACATATTTTATTGGAACAAAACCAGAGAAAAATTCAAGCATGTGTGATTCATTATTGAATATCACTTTCCTCCAATCGTTCATACTCTATAATTGCCTCTCTATAGCCCACTGTGACCTTTTCTTTTGCTCAGGTGTTAATGCTGGTTTTCATTTGGAATTATGTAAATCCTATTTCATTCAATCAATTTCTTATGATTGCTACTTACTAATCTTTTTTGCTTAATTTGGCTTCATGTTGTTTACAATACTTGCTGTAACTAATTGATCACCCATCTAAGTACTGAGCCAGCTTACTGATGCTTAACTTTGGGAATCTAATTGGAACTAGTGCTTTCAACATGACATGACTAAGTTGTCAATTTCTTATAGTTCACTTATAAATATTGACTCCAGTTTCTGCCTATTTACTTTTCTATTTGTTGTGTATTTTCTATTTTAAGACACACTATTTTCACTCATCTTCCACGATCAATTTGTTTTTCTTTCATAACCATCCATTTTGTCTAAAAGTTGGTGACCATAGTCAAGGACAACCAGAAGGCTCCCTTTTCAATAGCTACTACACCAAGGTGTAGGGGAGGATGCTAATCCTTTCCCTGGATTGCTCCACTTTACCCTTGATACATACCTTATATTGCTGAGTGTTAAGCAAGGTGGTATCAAGTAACATTTTCAAAGTCTTTGGTATGGCACGACCTAGGATTGAACCCAGGTCTTCCGGACCATTGGTGAACACTCTACCCACTAGACCAATGAGCCGGTGAAATTTTGTCTAAACTCGCACCAAATTTCACACACAGCTGAGTAGAAACAACCAACAAGCTTGTACCACTTTGTGATGGATTTTCCACTCAAAAGAGTCATAAAACTCTTTTGAGAGGAAAGTGGGAAATTTCTTTGGCTTCAATTAACAGCCACGTCTACAAACACTCTCTTTTCCTGGCATTCATGCTGGGTAAGTGAAAAATTGATCGATTGGTCCCAGGGGTGCTTCCTCCCAAGCAGTACCTGTTTTGAAGGTCTGAATTCATTGATTGAGGCCCCCCAAAAATGGGAAATGCCAATGGGATCAAGCATTTTTTTTTTGTGACAGCTGCGCATGTCTCAATCTGTGTGTGCCCTTCTCTCCACAATAAAATGACCAAGTGTCAAATCCTAACAGGTGGGAGGTCAGATAAATATAACTCTCTTTTAACTGCAGGGTAATTTGCATATTCAAATTTGTGTTAGTATTTGTTTTAGAAATGTAAATTACAAGGTAATTTCAAAATTTTGTTTACTTTACTTAAACTGGAGAAAAATTACACCATCTACATATCAA
The DNA here is from genome assembly GCA_963585895.1 of Sepioteuthis lessoniana. Classification (NCBI taxonomy): domain Eukaryota; kingdom Metazoa; phylum Mollusca; class Cephalopoda; order Myopsida; family Loliginidae; genus Sepioteuthis; species Sepioteuthis lessoniana. Next base: position 51,648,770 of record OY757930.1, read on the forward strand.
TAACATTGTAAGTGTCTTTATCCTTAGAATATGGCGTGTGTCAAACAAGGTATGGTAGACTCAGGTAAGTCAAACCTAATCATCCCCATATCCACACACATGCTTTTACTATGGCAGATAGCAGGCAATTTGTTTACAAAATTAATTCTTAGCACACCAGCTTTCCCAGTAACAACATCACAACATCTGTCCTAACCAGCTTCTCTCCACCATGCTATCTCCTTTTTGCTAAAAACTTCAACAATATTAGAATTCTGATAATTTCTTTATTTTTTTAATTCAATAAAATTTATACTTAAAAAGCAAACAAGTATTTATCAAATTCCCACAACAAAATGCCATACTGATACAATTAAAGATAATGGAATGCAGTGACAGTCTATAAATACCATCACTTATTAAATTCTTAAGATTTTCTATTGTTTGAATTATTTACATACATTTTTAATGTTAAAATGAAAGTTGTATAATCCCACATTGAAGAAAGTCAGGGCAATAGCAGAAGGATTACTTTTACAAAAAATATTGTTTATTATGAAGTTCTAAATGGGACAAATATTCTTTTCAATAGTTTAGTTTATCAATTCATCAATTGTAGTTTATCTTTTAATTTAGTTTACCAGTTTAATTCAATTTGTTTTACTCTGTGTGTGTGTGTGTATATATATATATATATATATCGATACTGACTCACATGAGGATTGGCAATGTGAAACTTGTGGGTTATTTAATGCTAAAGCCATCCTTGTAGAAGAACAGCAGTGATACTATTTAATCCATAGCTGGGAGGATTAAGGGCTTCATAACTTTCCCAATGGTATTAGTCCAAAAGTCAATCTAATAGCGCAACTGGAGTTTGAACTCTTTTACTTCAAGACCACAGTCCAGCACTTTAGCCATTATGCCACAGAAACTTCATCAATAAACCCTGTCTAACAAAATTCAGTCAAAAATTGTATGAGTTATAATTCATGAAGCCAGAATATTCTACTTTCAAAGAACATGTCTGTGACTTGTTTATTATTTGCTGATGAGTAAAAAAATCCTAATGAAAATCCTCAACATGAAGGTTATTTCATAATTTTTGTCAGATGTTGTAGCATCATTCTTTTTGCATTTAGCAGAATAGTTGTCAAGGCTTCTTTAACATTGCCCACTCAATCAATATGACAAATGCGAGGCCAAATATTTTCCATCAACATCATTCAAATCAGAGCTGGACATTTTATATCACAGCTTGTTCAGGAATCCATCACTCTATTAATATGGTAAATGGAACAATTTTAGAATGGGTGAAATGTATTGCCTATCCTTTTAACAACCTAACTTATTAAGATCAATCAATAGGTCCATTACCAAACTCAGTTATTAGCTGAATTTTTTATCTGAAATTTTCACTGTATAATGTTCTGTCTGATTAATATTAAGCACTTAATTATGTGAAAATCTAGCAGCAAAGCATCAAACACAATGGTTACATTGAATAGTGCATGCATAGACTTCTACACCACTCATGAAATGGACTATAATGTCATATACTAAAATTAAGGGGATAACATTTTAGTTGCATTAAAAATTTTGGTGGTTTAACTTCTTTAATAAATAACAAAAAAGTAATTGGAGGGGGGAAAAGTTTGAAAAGTTTTGATTTAAACAAAAATCTAGTAAAGCTTAATCAACTTCAACCCATTATACTCAGTTGAGATTTGTATACACATACATACACACACACACACACACATATATGAAAGAGAGAGAGAGAGAAAGATATATATATATATATATATATATATATATATATATATATAAAATGATAAATATATATATATATATATATATATTAGTTTTTAGATATATTTAAAGGCATGGAACCAGCAGTCGCAGATAAGTATCCATGCCATTAAATATATTTAAAAACTAATATATATTTATTCATTATTATATAATAGCTCTATCACAGATATTGAGCACTCTTCAAATTATACCGCATTTGATCTGCCACAAACCCACCAAGTGAGATAGTGACAAACATACACAGTTTATATATATATATATATATATATATATATATATATATAAACAGTAAGATTTATAAAATAAATATGCCAAAACTGTTTATTCACTCTCATCATTACATAATGATACCTGTAATTCTGGAGCTTGTGGGGGAAATGAACCAATAACAATACTTGTGTTTTAGAAATGATTGCATTTGAATTTCATAGAAATCCATAAAATTTTCACCCATATTTGTTGCCTACTGACTGTTACAAGCCAACTTCCCTTTTCTACAATAACAAACCCTTTGAAAATGGTCAGGACTAAAGAAAGCATTACTAGGGAGGATATTTGAATATCAACCCACTTTAATGCTATGTAGTATAAAGTCTTTTTTAGTGTAGAGCACAAATGCTGATTCTCCCATAAAAAATCCCATCACTTTTTTTTTTTACAGGAACTATACTACTGTAATATAAATAGAGAGTATAATATAAATGGATTACTTAACATTTTACAATAGAAATGCATCAGAAATATTTTCCTAGTAGAAATACAGGAGAAATGTATTAGAAATAATTTCTCTGAAAAATACATAAAGAACAAATCCACAAGGGAAATACATCAGAAATGATTTCCCTAGTAGGATGCATTGGAAATGGTTTCCCTGTAGAAATGTAACATAAATGATATCAATATGGAAATGCATTCAGAAGGGAATTACATTAGAAATAAATTTCCTTATAGAAAGGAGTTAGAAATTAGGAAAAATTATATTGTCAAAAATAAGAATAAACATTACCAATATACACGATCTATTATATGCATAATTAATAAATCCAAAGAAAAATAAAGATTACTTAACACTCTAAAGAGACTCATAGAATACTTTGCTTAGTGACATATTTTGTAAAGATAATGTGGAAATATAACAAGTAGAGTTGACTGTATAACCATCATAGATAATAAAGAACTCAGTATTTTTATCAGAATATCCAAACCATCCATTTTCCTACTTCTAAAAGAAAATAGTAACCAAGAAAGACAGTCAAAGCATCGCTGATTGTGTTTCATCTATATTTGGCAGCCTGTTTACACTTTATGTAAATATACAGTCAGGCAGAAAGCGACACTAGACACAAACACCACACAGACTCTAGAACTATTTATGTAACTAGATTTTCTGTTTGCACTTGGTCATGTGTTAAGGAGCAAAGCAGCACAAATAATGGATGGATGCATCATCCAATTCCAAATCTAGGAACTAATATCTTTCTGTGATTAGATAACATGGCTACAATAAAAATCCCTTTAAGAATTGCCACCAAAGCTGTTACTTTTGTTGGCTTTGAGAAGAAATTAATTCTACTCGGCCTATGCATACATTCAAATGGAAGTTTGATTACTTTTGATCAATAAATCTAACTTTCCAGTTAAAGTAGGAACTTCATGTTTTCACCAAGTGAAGATTTAACAGGATTCATAATCAAAGAGTGTACACTCAAAATAGCACTCTGTGGGCAGGACATAGAATATGCCAACTGCATTCACCACAGTGGGGTAAGAACCCTCTCACATATACACCAAAAAAATGGGTGTTCTAGGTATGATGCTAACCTACATCTAGTGGTGAGGCTCAAGCTCTGCAGCTCTAGGGAATGTAAAAAGTCTCTTTCATTGCTGTTACTCCAAGGTCCATTTTAACTCAGAGTAGTCATACTTGTTAGGGTCCCATTTATAAGACAAAGATCTGTTTGCAAATTATAAGTATTAGATAGAAATGCATGAAATCATAGATATATGGTTTCATGTATTCCTATCTAATACTAATATAAAATGTATAAACTGTTTATGTTAAGAATAGTTACTTGAAGTTATAATTCATTACAAAGGATTATTATCATTAGTTATTTGAAAACATAATAGCTTGCAAAATAAAAAAAAGAAAAAAGAAAATTGAGGTTGGCATTAAATAACCTAAGAGTTGCCATGCTATAAAATAAAACATCCAACTGTTGTTTCTCAAGTTTCTTTAAATCTTCTAAAAACTCAAAAGATCATTTCTTTCTTAGTTGGTTGGTTTGGTTGGTTTCTTTGTTTAATGGCATATCAACTCTTTTTAGGTTATTTAATGCCAAAGCCATTCTCCTAGAAGAACAGTAGTGGTACTATTTAACCCATAGCTGGGACGATAAGGGGGTTCATACCTTTCCCAAGGGTATTTGCCCGAAAGTGAACGTAATAACGCGACTGGAGTATGAACTCGCATACTACAATTCCACAGTCCATCGCTTTAACCATTACACCATGAGGACACCCCCTTTCTTAGTTGGGCCAAAAACTTTTCAGCAAACTCTTATAAAGACTATAGTTAAAATATTTATGTGTGCAAATTATTAGTTTTAAGAATAGTTACTTGAAGCTATAAGTGTTTGGTTTGATTTGGTTGTGTTTTATGGCATATCAGCCCTTGTCAAATCTTGTTTATATATATATATATATATATATATATATATATATATATATATATGGTTTCAAATATTGCTACCTAACACTAATAGTTCTATTTGTGCATGGTTAAATAGTTTCAAGTATGACTATAACATTAGTAATTATATTTATCAAGTATTCCTATCTAATTTAATACTAATCATTTGTTTGCACAAAAATAAATGGTTTCAAGTATTGCCATTTAACACTAATAATTCTCAACAATATTTATTTGTTTACTCAATCAAATGTTTTCAAAGACTGCTATGGAATACTTATAATTCAATTAAAAATCAGTCATCTGTTTGCACGCAGTTAAATGGGTTCAAGCATAGAAAATGATATTTCTATTTGACCCAGGTCCACTCTAGCCTGGAGTGGTAGCACCTGATAGGGTCTTCTCTATCGGTCAAACAGAACCAACTGAGTGCAAACAAATGACTGATGTTGAGTTGTGATTTATATAGCAATACTTAAACCCATTTAACTGTGTGCAAAAGAGAACTCAGGCTCATTTAAGAATGTTATCTACAAAATGTGTTTACAAATCATATATATATTTAATATATATAAACAGGATTTGGCACTAAATAACCTACAATGGTTGATATGCCATAAAACCAAGCCAAACCAAAGCAATCTTTAATTTGCCAATGTTTCTTCTACATATTGTAACTTTACAAATCTCATATGTGGATGCATTTGGATGTGTTTTTATCTTGGTTGTGTGTAGTAAATTGAAGAACCTTAGTTGGGGACATTTGACCAAATAACACTGCCGGCTCATGTTGCACATGCATACACAGGCTATGCAAATATGACTGCACAGTGGGCATATGAAACACATATACGCTGTCCGTCATCAGTCTATCAGAGGAAACCATGCTGTGCACATTACCAATCTGTCCTCAGATAACACTGCCAACTTCAGCTGATTCTACATAGCGTCGCCGATAGGATTCAAACTATGGAAGACCATCTTAGATGCATGGAACAGCTACCACAGCCTCACTCTCTCCCCACTGGCACAAGATGCAACTACCTTCATTACTGAATGGGGTAGATACCGTTAGCGTTGAGCCTCACAGGGATTCCATGTATCAGGAGACGCATATACACGGCAATTGGACAACATCATTATTGATATGCCCATAGAAACTAGATGCATTGATGACACCATATTCTGGGATGAATCCATAGAAACATCCTTCTGGCATACAATAGACTATATCGCCCACTGTGTCAACAACGGCATCATCTTTAACCCAGAGAAATTTCACTTTGCAGAAAAGAAGGTGGAATTCGCCAGATTTCAGATAACAGAGGACTGAATAAGAGCCGCTAAGAGAATGACAGAGCAATATTGAGTTTCCCTACCCACAAAAATATCACAAACATCAGATCTTGGTTCAGGCTGGTGAACCAAGTGTCATCCGCATTTTCTCAAGCAGAAATAATGACTCCTTTCCGGGAACAACTAAAAACAAAGGACTGGAAATTCTACTGAGACAGCATGCTTGAGCAGATATTCAAAGAGTCAAAGCAGAGAATCATGCAAGAAATTGAGAATGGTGTGAAAACCATTGGAGTCAACAGACCAACATGCCTGTTGACAGTTTTCAACAGAACATGGATAGGATACTTCCTATTCCAGAAGCACTGCAACTGTGCCACCAAAGCAGGACCAGCCTGCGGTGAGGACCACGAAGTTAATCCTAACTGGCTTTCAGTTCACCGGCAATGCAGAATCACAATATGTGCCAGTAGAAGGGGAGGCGTTGGTTCTAGTATACAGGCTAGAGTCTTGCCGAATGTTTATATTTGGATGCACAGAACTATTGGTAACAGTGGACTACAAGCCCCAAATAAAAATCTTCTCAGACAAAGCTCTGGAAAACATAAAGAACCCAAGACTATTTAGTCTCAAGGAATACTCTTTAATGTACAAGTTCCAGCAAGCACAATGTCACATCGCATAAAAGTGTCATTCAGTTCATTGTACAATCATGACCCTAAACTGAAGGCAGTCATATGGGACCAAATTGTGGCCACAGCTGCCACAGACGAAGGATGCTGATCCCTCATCAAATATGTACAAAAGAGGTTTCCCAAGTATCAGTATGAACTGCCAGAAATGATTTGTCACTTTTAGCCCATGAAAAAAGCTCTATATCATCTGGAAGGAGTGACAATCATGGAAAATAAAATACTCATACCAAAGAAACTAGGGGGAGAGGTACTAGAATCACTCCACACCACATATCAGTGTTAATGGTATGTAGGCAAATGCTAGACAATGGCTATTTTTGCTGGACTAGATGCAAGCATCCGCCAAACCAGAGCCCAATGCAAAATCTGTAACACCATGGCTCCATCAAAATCTAGGAAACCCTTGATGCCACCATCAAATCCCAAATTCCCATTTCAGAAGACCGTAATAGACTTCTTCGACATGAAAGGAAAGAACTACATGGTATATGCAGATCCCTATACAGGGTGAGTAGAAGTAGCTCTCATGTATTCGGGGAATGCCAGGACTGCATGTGACACACTATGGGAGTGGTTCTGCACATATGATGTCCCAGAAGAAATATCATCTGGCAGAGGACTCCCATTGGATTCTCAGGAGTACTGTACATTCTTAAATAACTGAAGAATAAAAAAAAAGTACCTCGTTGGCTAACTACCCCAAGAGTAATGGACAGGCAGAGCTGGCTGTCAAAACAGCCAAACGAATACTGGCAGACAATACTTACAGCCACAACCATCTATACCCCAATTGCACAAGGGCCTTACTGATGCACCAGAACACCCCCGTCCAAGATCTGGATATGTCCCCAGCAATGATGCTGTATGGCCGTATAGTGAAAGACCATCTTCCAGTCCTCCAGGACAAATACCGAATCTACAAATGGTGGAGTGAAATCAGTCGGTATCGGGAAAAGGTGATGGCCCAAAGGCATCTGAGAAACGAGAGGTGCTACAATAAACATAGTCACCTCTTCAGGAAATACAAATTGAACAATCAGTCCAAATACAAAACCAAACCAGACCATACCCATGTAAATGGGAAAAAACTGGTAGAGTGGTGGAAGCACTTGGTAACAGGCAGTACAACATACCCATCAAAGGAAGCAACCGAGTGACCCAGCGCAATCACTGCTTTCTCCAGAAGATAAACCCAGTGATAGACAGCCAGTATTACCTATGACCAGAGGGCACTTCTTAGATTTTGGATATGGCAGATATCTCAACAGGACTGAGGCTCCAACATGCAGTTACGACCTACACATCACCAGCCTGGGGCCTCGGACGTGGTACCAATGGAGGTGGAGGATGCTGATAGCCCTGAAGATATATATAACCCCACAGTGATGAAGATCGATGAAGATCAGTCAACCACCACCAAACCAAGGGGTTCACTGCAGCACTAGAACATCACAAACACCCAAGGACTTATCTCCACAAATGCGGGGTACATCACATACACTGTCAGAACACCCCTCATATACTACCACAACCCGAACGTCTTGTGGGGGCATGTATAGTAAATAGAAGAATGTTAGTCAGGGACATTTGACCAAATAACACCGCCATTGCATGCACATACACAGGATTTGCAAATATGACTGCACAGTGGACGTATGAAACACATATAAGTAGTCTATATTAGTTCATCATCATCAGTCTACCAGAGGAAACCATGCCATGCACATTATCAATCCATCCTCAGATAACACTGCTGGTTTCAGATGACTCTACAGGTTGTTATTACAGCCATTACAATAACCAAAATGAGGACACTAGTCTTGATGTAGAGACACCTCCTATTTACCAAATTTATATTATAATTGCAAATAAATAATTAAGAGGAAATATTCTATAATTTAATACTTATCTCCCTTGAGAAGTTATAATGAGCAGCCCTCATATCATTGTTGCAAATTAGATTGGAAATTGTTTTATTCTTTAAGAATGTCATTTTTTGTTTTATTATGTTTACAAAAAAATCAGATTATTATAATATGATATTGTACTTGTCCTAAGTGCATTATAACAAATGGGCATAATTTTTTTGTTTACAAGAATGTCTGTCTTTTTCAAAGCAACTATATTACAAAGAAATTCAGAGGATGAATATATACCTTCAGGTGTTATAAGATGATGGAAAAATTTCATTTAGGCCAAGAGTCTTTTATATGAGTAATACTGGCACCAAGTAAACAATTTAGGATTTTAAGGAAGCAGTAATTTGATTTGGAGAATACCACTGGGCAAAAAATTAAAAAATAGAGGGTAGCAAAATGATCTCCTGCATTTTAAATTACCACTGTGCAGGTGCTAGCAGAGGTGAGCTGTTCAACAACCATTTCAGTTGCTATCATGACCTGGAATGGTGAACAGAGTTCATTTGTGATTGAAACTTATCTTTTTAAATGCTATCATTGCAATGCACTGCTTTGTAAGTGTGCTCAGTCATCAGATCTCTCTTCACATCATTACTTTCTCTGGAGATACCTGAAGGCTCAAGCTTTTAAACTTAAGCATCAAACTGAAAGATTTTATCATGAAATCACAGCAATATCAAAAGCAATGACTAGGCAAGTGGTGCAAAAATTCAGGGTGAGGCTTCCGAAGTGTATAGTTGATAAGGAGGGGCAAGCATTTGGATGATATGGTCTTTAAAACAAAAAATATCATAATATTGTTCTTTCTTATAGTAAAATTAAATTTTGAATCGGATCTACAAGGACCATTAAATAAGCTTACAGACTTTTTTGATATGGGCACTTTTATTGATAGTACACATGAAACTCTAGTCTCCTTCGAAGTAATCTCCTTTGGCTGCAATGCACTTGTTATACTGTTCCAACAACTTCTGGAAGGCCCTATGTAAGTCCTCTTGTGTGAACGCATCAATGACCTTTGTCACAGCCTCTTTCATCTCCTCAATTGTCTCATAACGACAGGCTCTGAGCTTAGGCAATAACCAAAAGTCATAAGGAGCAAGGTCTGGACTATAGGGAGGCTGAGGAACTGTCTTGATGCCCATCTTGGTCAAATAGTCTGTGACAAGGATGGAGTTGAGGACTGGTGCATTGTCCTGGTGGAAATGCCACTGACCCAGTTTGAAGAGTGCTGGCCTCTACTGACGGAATCTCTTCCTGAACTCCCTTAAAACCTCAACATAGTAACCCTAACCCTAACCCTTTGGCCAATCAACTCTGGTGTTCTGACTTCCTTACTCCTGCCACACTTCTCATCATCCCTCACAGACTCCCTGCCTTCCTTGAATCTCTTATGCCACTCAAAAACTCATGCCCTATTCATGCAAGATGCTCCAAAAGCAGTCTGAAGCATTCCATACGTTTCTGAGGCATTTTTTCCAAGTTTAAAACAGAATTTTATTCCATATCGTTTTTCTAAAGTGTCCACATGTCGAGATTGGATTTTTGAAATTCACCAGCTGTGACAATCAGGCTTTAGTAGGGTGTATTCCAATTGCTGCTGTAGCTGTTCATTTGAACCCGAAATCATAAAAATTGGTCAGTTATCTCATAAGATGTATAGCAATAACATAGTGAATTTTCAAGAGTCTATGACAATTTTAAATGCCTGTACAAAAAAGTCTGGAAACTTATTGACTGCACCACGTATATTTTATCTATGTTCTAAATCTGAGAGATCATTCTATGAGACCCTTAATTAAATGCTATAAAAGTAAAGTTGGCGACTCTAGTCGAGGGCGACCAGAAGGCTCCCTTTTCAATAGCTACTACACTGAGGTTTAGGGGGAGGGTGCTACTCCTTTCCCTGGATTGCTCCACTTTACCCTTGATACATACCTTTTATTGCTGAGTGTTAAGCAAGGAGGTATCAAGTACTATTTTTAAAGTCTTTGGTATGATGCTACCTAGGATTGAACCCAGGTCTCCCAGACCATTGACGAACACTCTACCCACTAGACCAATATGCTATATTGTAGAAATATTTTCAAATTTTACATAGGATAGTGGTAATATGTTATCATCTTTCAAAAATTTGTCAAACTGGGTGGTGAGAAAACAAAAGACCCCTAATTTATGCCAAAAACCTATTTCATACATTTTTCAAAAAATAATTTCTATCAGAATAATTTTAAATTGTTCCTTTTTTCCATTTATAGTACTCTATATAAGTATTTAAAGAAACCATCTCAATAGCCATGGCATGGCTTGCTTTAAATAGAATATAAATGTCACTAGTTTTCACAGTTTATAAAGTCACATAGCCTAAAGTTCAATCTTGTGACAGATGGGTAAGCTTGATTACTCATCAAAGAAGAAAATTGTAATTTCAAGTCAGGTAGAAAACGGCAGCAAATCAATGAACTAAAATTGTTCAAAATCATCAGAGAAGACAGAAAACTGAAGAAAAATAATCAACAATTTCATTCAAAGAACTTGGTTAACATACACTATATGCTGCTTCTGATTTCTCAGTCGCTCAGTGTTGACCTAAAAATATCATCTGCTCATACATTATACATAGTGTAATGATTGGCAAGCTAGAAGACAAGAAGGCTATGGCTAGTGACTTCATTTCTCACAAGGTGCCCAATACTTGTGGCATTATTGTTAAACTAAGCTGAGTTGAGTAAATGAATGTTTCATTGTATTTCATATGCATCAATCAATTTGATCTTAATATGAAAAAGTCAGTAATGGAACCATGAGATATCAGGGGAGTAAATAAAAGAAAGATGGCAAGAAAGAAAGCATGGTAAGAAAATAGGAAAGAGAGAATTGAAGAGTTGAAAGGAAAGAGAAATGGAGGAGGGAGAACATAAAAGAATGAAAAAGTAAAGGAAAGAGGAAAGAAAAATGTGGAAAATTGATGGATTGATTTATTTATTTTAACAGTATGTCAACCTGTCTGAGATTATTTTATGCCTTGAGCTTAGAGAATTTGTAGATTGCATGTTTATATTTACATTTTTTGCATAGTTTCTTAAGCTTTTTTTTATCACAGTTATATGTTATCATATATTCCTATCTAATACAAATAATTTGCAAACAATTTATTTGACCCATAGATGGGACCCTAACAGGTACTATCACTCTAGGTCAGAGTGGAACTGTGAAGGAAGAGGTACTCCACCTTCTCCAGAGCTTCACAATGAGATGCAGTTTACAGACAAACCCAGGACGCCCTCTTTTTTGAAGGGGGAGCAAGAGGTGTCTTACTCCTCAACATATTCTAAGTCCCACTAACAGGGCTAGAACATGGAAAAGAGACAGAGAAATTTGATGCTGATCTGTACATAAATAAACCCATAATTTATGCTAGAAGAGATAATTAAAACAAAACCATGCTTTTTTGTTTCCTTTCCTGCTATTGTAAGTGCAAATAAACATGAAAACCAACTTTTTTCATTATGAACCAAATATTGATTATATACAAGAATGTTTAGGGAGTTTCTTTATCTTTTAGAATTGATAAGAACTGTGTTTGTTGTCATATAAAACAACCTCATTAAAAATAGCTTAAAAATTATCTTTCAAGTCTTGTATGCAAAATTGAAGTAACAGGTAGACTAATATTTTCTCAGATGTCATAAACTATCAGGAATTGTAACAAGCCTAACTGCATAATAAGAAATTTACAACTCAAGAGAATTGGTGTCACTTTTTAATATTACAAAATAATTTTTAACAAAAAGGAAATTCTCTATCATACACTTCCAGTTTGTGTGCTTATCAGATATTTATGTCCTGGTAAAAACAATTTTGGCATAATTATGTAGGTTTTTAAAGTTATGATAATCAGTCCAAAAATTAAAATCAAGTTCAGACATTATATTGATTGGTTTTAGAGTATGTTTTCGTTTGCTTTCTTTGTTTAATGGCATATCCACCTTCGTGGATTATTTAATGCCAAAATCATCCTTCTAGAAGAACAGTAATGATACTATTCAACCTGTAGCTGGGAGAATAAAGGGGTTCATATCTTTTCCAAGAGTATTTGTCTGAAAGTGAATGTAATAGTGCAACTGAAGTTCGAACTTGCTTACTATGATTCCGCAGTCCAACGCTTTAACCATTACACCACGAGGAAACTCCCACTTTAGGGTATGTCAACTCATACTGTGTTACACAATTATATGGTTTTAAGTAACTATCCTTATTTGATTATGATCATTTGTTTGCACACAGTTATTTAGTTTCAAGTATTTCAAGCAATTATATGGTTTCAAAAAACTTATACTAATAATCCTTTATAAACAATGATAATTTCAAGTAATTATTCTTGATATTGATAATTTGCACATAAATATATGGTTTCAAGTATTTCCATCTAATACTAATAATTTTCAATCAGATTTATTTGACTTATAGATAGGGCCCTGAGAAATACTACCATTCTGAGTCAAAGTGGATCTGAGAGTGACTCAAAATTCCCAGAGAACTCCAAAACTAGAGCCTCATTACCAGATGTTGTTTGGTATCATAGCCATAACACCCCTTTATTTAAGGGTTTTACCTCTTTGTAAGGAAGAGGTGGTGTATTTTAAGTGTCACTGGCAGGGTGCATAGTAATGTTTTATTTTTTGGTTTGCCCATAAAATATAGCGAATAAATTAAGTTTCTTGTGGCTGATAAGTGTTGTCATTCGGTGCTTTGTTTAGCACAAGGCCAGAAGTATAGAGCACCCAATAAGAATCAAACCCATTAACAATGGTCTGCTAGCCTAGCAAGCTAACCATTACACCATTGGAAGGATTTGTGTTGCAAACAAGTGTTGAGTGTTATGCACTTACCCAATTCCTCCACTATAGTCAGGATGCAAAAGCAAAGTCAGTTTTTAAGTAGAGTACAGCTGGTTTATCGGCTCATTGGTCCAGTGGGTAGAGTGTTCACCAATGGTCTGGGAGACCTGGGTTCAATCCCAGGTTGAGTCATACCAAAGACTTTAAAATGATACTTGATACCTCCTTGCTTAACACTCAGCAATATAAAGTATGTATCAAGGGTAAAGTGGAGTAATCCAGAGAAAAGAGTAGCGTCCTCCTCTACACCTCGGTGTAGTAGCTATTGAAAAGGGAGCCTTCTGGTCACCCTTGACTACAGTCACCAACTTTACTTACTATAGCTGGTTTGAATTCAGTTTTCCTTCTTCTAGACTGGTTGCCTTACCAAAGCTAAAGAGCCTAGTCTGCTCTATTATTTACCTATAACTGATGGAGAAGAGAGGGATATATGCAATTTTGATTTGATATTGATTTCTACAATAACAATTTTATGCTCACAGTATGTCAAATTCCAAAAACTTCCTTGAAAAACCTTGTAATCAATTAATTCATAGTTACAAGACTCATCCTCTAACCTAGTTTAGTCAGTAGGGGAGCACTATGTATGTACTATGTCTTGGGCAAACGTAAAATGCTAAAACTCATCCCTCTCCAGGTCTAGTTTTGAATTCAGAGTTTTCCTTCTCCTCAACCTATTGTCAATGCCATTAAAAATCTATAGAGCCCAGTCTGCCCATCTATCTACATATAACTGGTGGGAGAATAGTTGGATTCATACTTTTCCCAGAGGTATTAGTTTTTTTATGAAATACAGTTTCATTCAGGAATTGAACTTAGGTAATTAAGTTCCCTTCCAATAACAATAACCATTACATATCTATGGTTTGTTATAGTTGACAAAAATCTTAACAGATAATCTAAAATGAAATAATGAAAAGTAACAATGAGTTTTCTAAGATGATTATTATTAAATATGGCTAGTTAAGTAAAAAGAGTTTCTAACATTAAAAAATGACAATTTGAATAAAGAAAGTTTTAATATAAGAAATCTATAATCTATCTTTTCTTATAAAGTTCCACAAGGGAAAAAACTAAAGCAAAATATAACAATAAATGTGTATGCATGTGTATATGATAAAAAGGAAGTAGCCAATAAGATTATATTGACAAGCCCACAGTGTCTTCTGAGTTGATTTGAATGAGGAGTGAATGATTCTAGCAGAATACTATATTTGATGGAATATAAGACCCCCAAAGATTTCATCAGGGAATATCAAGAAAAAAAAAATTCATGTATTGATATATAAGCATTTAATGCTATTGAAATATGAGAAAATTGAACAATTCATACATCTAGGACAGCAAGAAAGAAAGAAAGAAAGAAAGAAAGAAAGAAATGGTGGTGATGATGATGATGATGATGCAGTAATTTTCAAGAGAAAACAAAAGCAGCTTAACTTGCAGAAGAAAACATTTTATAGAAACAAGCTACCAGTAAAGATGAAAATTCTGGTAAATCAAGAAATAAGAGAAGACTAACAGTCATTTACAATGAAAATATTCCCCCGTAAATAAGTGGTTGTGCGCCAGACTAAGCTTTGTATATACAGTATCACCTATAAATAAGCACATCTCTAGTAATTTAAAAAGAATTTCATTTTCTTTTGAACCAAAGATACAAGGATTTTATGATTTCTTGTGAAACATTATACAATCAAAATGGATATTATTACATATTATCATAAAACTCTACAGCACTGAAGCAGTAACCAAAAATGAAATTGCAAAAATATATATAAGAGGTGTACTTACTTTTGGACTGCT
Organism: Sepioteuthis lessoniana; assembly: GCA_963585895.1. NCBI lineage: Eukaryota > Metazoa > Mollusca > Cephalopoda > Myopsida > Loliginidae > Sepioteuthis > Sepioteuthis lessoniana. The sequence goes on from OY757930.1 coordinate 51,663,873, forward strand.
GTATATTTTTTTTTATTATACAGTTTCAATGCAGTACAGTTTAGTAATAAATAATACCTAATAAGTTTTCATTGTATAATATTTTATGAAAAAAAATCCTGATATCTTATTTTCTTAATGTTTTAAAAATCTTTAGAAGTTTCTCTCTCACAAAATAATAATTTCCATAATAATTAGCAAAGTGACTGAATCATAGGATTTAACATTTTTAATCCAGTTATCTCTATAATAATGATCATATTTCAGTACATTTGTTTGATTTTTTTTATTATTGTGGTATAATTTTTTTAATAGTGCAATACAGCTAAAACGAAAGCAATTTCCAGTCCAACTGAGCCACTGGCTTCTATGTTTCTAAGAAATGAAATAAGTATAAATTGACAAAATAAATAAGTAAAAATTTGCCAAAGGGAAAAAACTTCAGGTTTATTAACTGCTAATTACAGAATTGTTTCCCCTTTCTCTTTATAGGAAAAGTATAAGCAGGGAAGAATCCTTGAAACTTAAAGATAATTAGTATTTGCAAATAATTATGATATAAATTCTATAAATAGTAACTGATACTACATCAAACTTAAACACCACCAAAAGCAGTATTCATGTGAGTATTTATTAATTAAAGCAAGTTTTTATCTAGACATATCAAGATGTCTGCCATGTAAAAGTCTTCATATAACCTTCATTAGTTTATAAATGTAAATGTTATAATCCTATCCTATTTGGCATTTCTTCAACCCTTTGCAGAACTCAGGCATACTCTAAGGTTTGTGAAACATGAGGAATAATGAGCCTTACCCTTCCATGCAACCCCATGACACAGTGCTTTTGAATTCAGCATTTTCCTTCTCCTAGACTAGTTGCTCTACCAAGATTAGAGAGTCCAGCTTGTCCTATTATTCACCTATAGCTAGAGAGAGGTGGGTATTATCAAAAAGTGAAATGTCAACAGCCTCATCTGGGATTTGAACCCAGCTCACTAATTCCATATTCTTTGATAATAACCTTCATGACACAGATACCTCCATGGGATAGAATATGGAAAAGAATTGAACATTTCATTAAAGTAAAAGCCACTTATTCCCAGGAAGTGTCAGATCACCTGGCTGCTATTTAATAAAGGACAAGAAAATAATTGCGTGAAAAGACCAATTTGAAGATTATTCTCTTACAAGTGCTGACCATTTTAAAGAAGCACTTGCACAAATAGCTGCCATTTTGAATTAAACTATTTTTTTACAGTAGACTTGGTTTGTATTTGAAAGAAGCACATTTACTCTTAAACACAAATTCAAATTGACTTTGATTGTATTGAGATGGTTATAAGATGTGAATAGGAAGAAAAGAAAAAATACAAAGAGAAAAAATCTAATCAAAAAGTTGAAAAAAATAAATAAATTGGAGTTTTTATATAACTAATTTATCTATTTTAGATATTGATTTTTTTCTTTCTTTTTTTCCTATATTTTATCACTATTTTTTTTTCTTCCAACCTTCATCACCTGTCTCTCTCTCTCTCTCTCTCTCTCTCTCTCTCTCTCTCTCTCTCCAGTTCTCCTTTCCTTGTTTCTTCTCTTTTCCATTTTTCCCCCTAAAAAATCTATTGACTAAATAGAGACACTGTTAAGCACATACCTTCTGGCCTGCAAACTTATTTTGGTTTTGAAACAAGAATGAGAGGAGAGAAAGAGAGAAATTTAATCTTAAAGGAACACTTAGCAAAATGTACACCTCAACCAATAAGAGAGACAAGAAAACGTTTTTTTCTGAATTTGACAAAAAATATATTCAAAGATGAATTAAATCACTTACTTCTTGGGCCAATACCAATTTCAAGGCAAGATTTCAAGGAGAAATATAAGAATTTTTTAATACATATATCTTTATTCAATAATACAAAAAAAAACTTAGAGTGAATTCGACCATCTTCTTTGTTGGCTTTAAAGGAAAATAAATTTGAAGAAAACAAAAAGAAATTTATATTCCCCTAAAAGAAAGGATCCTAAACAAATTTATTATTCATAGACTATACCCCACTGATGAAGATCAACAAATGAATAAAGATAAAAATTACAGACAGATTGCACAATTAATAAATTTGACCACAAGAGCCTTTTGAAAAGTTGTCATTCTTTCATTTGCCAAAATAGAATTGATAGTCATTTGATATTATCTAGGAAAACTATTCATCAAGTTATTACCAACATAATGTTTTAGCTTTTACATTTTCTGACCTTCTTCAAGTATCTGTCTTCTTTGGTAACTTTCTAGGAATTCAAAACTTAAATTTTTACTCAGTTCCTAATTATTCTTATTTCTCTATTCATGCTAAGGGATATCTCAGATCAGCTAATTTTTTTTTCATGTTAATTCATCCTTCATGCTATTTAATATGAACGTCAAGGAGTTCAACACATGCAGCACTTTTTTTGTGTGTGTTCTGGATATGACATTAAATTGCATCTGGTGGTGAGGCAACAGTTCTGGAGATCCAGGGGGTTTGGAGTTACCATTACTCCCAGGTCCACTCTGGACCTGTTAGGGTCTCATCTATGGGTCATATATATCTGTTTAACAATCATTATTATTATTATTATTATTATTAGATAGATAGATAGATAGATAGATATACTTGAAACCTTGTTAGTGTATGCAAATTGTTTGTAGTAAAAATAGTTGGTTGAAGCTATAACTGTTTACAAGCATTATTATTAAATAGCTATTTGAAACCAAATAATTGCTTGCAAGAGAAAAAACACTGACTTTGGTATTAAATAACCCAACAAGAGTTGACATGGTCTCAAAATCAACCAACTGATCATTGTATCTCAAGTTTCTTTAAACTTTTTTAAAAAATTTATTAAAAATTTAAAAAGTTAGACTCAGAACTTTTCAGCAAAGTCTTATTTAATATGATTAAGACGTTTAGCATTATGTAGAATAATCCATTTATTGCACAATTTATGATGTTAAAAGATTTTTAGAATAAAACAAATATAAAAATATTTTGATGAGGTGAGTTCAAAAAGTATAGAGACTAAAACAATTATCAAAACAGAAATGAACAATGAATGAACCAATCATTTTCTTATTCCATTGAGTTTTCATTGGTTGAAGCACTTCAGAAACTTATCTTTTGACATGATGGGAAGATGTGTCATTGTATTTCTTTTAATAACCTCTGCATCTTAAAATCTTACCTTTGAGATAAATTTTCAGTTCAGGAAACAAGACTAAGTTGCACTTACATAATTCTGTTTCACCAAAAACGTTTTGTTCAGAAAGCATTGAGACTAGCTTCATAGTTTAAAAAAAAATTAGCACCGATTTATCTAAACAGCAATTTAGATGTCTTGACATCATCACTTTATTATATAAGCAGCTAATTTTTGACACAATGCTCAATCTTTATGTTTTTCAAAACAATTTTTGATCAAATAAAACTTACTTCTCATGAATGTTTCAAAACATATTCAGGATAAATATAAGCAGCTCAGCTGGGCATTTGTCATTTAGTTTTTAGATCTTGGTTTGCATATACACTTAAAATTAGTCAAGTTGTTGCGGGTGTTATGTAACACAGAAGAACCTGTTGCACATGAATTGAAGAGTAAACTGAGCACTTCCAAGTAATCCTCATGGCTCTGAGAAATGCTCTGAAAAAGAATTACTCAGCAGGGTGCCCCAATAACCTAATAGGTTATGGAAAATATTCATTTTCTTTGTTAATTTGGATCATTTCAAGCTTTTCAAATTTTTAATTAATTTTGTTTCTTTTTATTTCTCTTTTCTGTTGATTTTTAAAAAAAAATTTATATGTTTTTAAGCTTGATCAATCAAGAAAATAGAAATATAATTTCTAAGAAAATACAAATATAATTCACACCTAAAAAATAAAATGGTTGATTTCAACCAATTACAAACAGTTCATTAAAATCATTTTAAGAAATGATAGAAACGGATACAGAATCAGTGTGCCTAAACAGGTGAAAACTATTTATGTTTATTTTCAAACTATTTATCATCTTTGCTTATTGAAAAGATTCTATCACAGCAACTGAAGAGGAATAATGGGAGATTAATCTCTATAAATTATTTCTAAGAATAAAAGAAGGAAAAACAGAAATTTTACAGAATGGAGGAACAATTTACTTGAACTAATCCAAGTCAGATACAAGGCTGTCAATTCAAAACAACTCATGAAGATTGAATTTATTCTACAAGCCAATACTCAATAGTTTTGTAATAGAAAAACTGCAGAATTTCCAAAAACTTTACAACAAATCTAATTTACCCATTAAAGTATATCAAATGTGTTGTAATTGCCTGTTCCATCAACTTGCTTTTAACTGTGTAATTTGAAGCAAGAAACAAGGTTTGACAGAGATAAAGAAAACATTGGAGAAAACGATGATGATTCATTTAGGCCCCATCATGTCCCATTTGCAGATAACTCAACTTTTTCCTCTTGAGAGAGTTATTTCCCCTTTGTCCCTAACAGCATCCCTTTATAGTGTAATGGTAAGTTTTGTGTCGGGGTGTTTACCTGTAGCTGTTTGTTAGAATGCTGGAATCTCATTAGCTTTCTAGTTTTCATCTCTTGAAGTCTAGGTCAATGTTCCACACTTCCATTTTGTGTGGTCATTCATTCCAACATTTGCCTTAGGTAGATCAAAAGTGTTCAACAAAATATTGAGTGGAAGATCTAACCTTTGGTTTGAGAATATTTCAAGTTTACAAGAGCATAGCTGGTTTGCATGTTGCACCTAAGTGAAAGATGGCATGCTGACATAGTAAGTGACATTTCCAGTTTGGCACAAGATGTAATCCTATGTTCCCTTCTCTGTATTATTCCAGTAGTCTTTTGTTAAGACTTGTTGGCTCAGTTTGAAGATACAACTTACAGCACTATGATGGCAGTTGAATTATTGTTCCATTGCTGTGTTTCTCTCATGAAAATTTAGTGTACTTATATATATGACATTTACATGTAATTGAATTTTGCAGTTAGTCAAAGCCTCAGCAGGTGAGGTACTGTTTGAGGTGTTTGTGTTTGGTGTGTCTCTGTAACTTATTAGGGATGTCTTCAATATTTTGGATACTGTACCCTTCCTTTTAAATTTTGGAGTGCCCTCTGAAAGCTGTCCACAAATTGCTCAACTTATTCATTTGATTGTGGATAGAATGGGAGTGTATGTATGTGTTTGATACCATACTGCTGGCAGAAACCTGAAAATTTCACTAACAGTGCCAGTGTCAAAGACAAAGGTCTCTAGGACTCCAAATCTGTTGAAAATGTGTTGTAATTTCAGAATTGTTTCCTTGGAGGTAATGCAGCACATTGGAAAAATTTCAGGCAATTTACTAAAGGTATCCACATGTAACAGAAAACATTTTCCATTGATATTTCCAGCAAAATCAATATGAAGATGTGACTAAGAGGAATCCGAGACAGGCCAAGAAAAGAGTTCTGATTTTCATGGGGAATTTGTTACTAATTGACATTTTGTATAGTTATGAGCAAGGTCTTCTACTTGCTTATTCATGTTTGGTCAATAGACATAGCTATATGCCAAAGCCTTCATGCAACTCATGCCTTGATATCTAAAATGAAATTGTCTTATCACCCAATTTATAAGGTCAATAAAACAATCATACATTTCTAAAAAAGAATACAGCCATAAACTATGAATAATGATGATTTCTGATGGTAAAAGGGTTGAAGATCTTTGTCTGGACATATGTGAATTTCCCTTACAATAATGATATCATCAATAAATAAGGCAGTTCCAATTAAACTAGTGAGCTTAGCATCCATCACCAATTGTGATAAAGCAAGCATTGACTTAACACCAAAATTAAGTTGATTGTAATGAAATAAACCCTTGTGGGTGTTGATTATCAGCAATTCCTTTGAATCCTCATCAAGTTCTATTTATAAAAAGGCATCAGATAAATCAATCTTTGCAAAATAAGTTCCTCTAAAAAGTTTAGTGAAAATAACGTTTGGTTTGGTTTCTTTGTAGGTTATTTAATGTCAAAGCTATTCTCCTAGAAGAACAGTAGTGGTTCTATTTAACCCCATAGCTGGGAGGGTAAGGGGGTTCATACCTTTCCCAAGGGTATTTGCCCGAAGGTGAACATAATAGCGCGACTGGAGTATGAACTTGCTTACTACGATTCCGCAGTCCATCGCTTTAACCATTACACCACAAGGACACCCCCCCTTAACTTTTGGTGGGTAGTAGGTGCATCTAAGAAGCCATTTAAACCTATAGAAAAATCTGCACATATAGGAACTTTGCTGATTCATTGACTGCAACAATAGGAGCTGCTCATGCGGAGTCATTTATTGGCTAGTTTACTCCAACTTGTTGGAGGTGATTTAACTCCTTTTCTACTAAATCAAGAATGGCATAAGGAACAGAGCATTTGAACCTAAAAACTGGTATTATGTTTCAGTTTGAAGGTGGCTTTAACTTTGGTGCAACACCCAAGATTCTCCATGGAAACATCACTAAATGTCATTTTTAGAAAATGTGGAAAGTAGTTTTCAAACTCAGAAACAAAGGAAAGAGCAAATTCGATAAACACAGTGTAGAGTAGCATAAAGAAAAGGTGAAATGCAACAATCCAGTCAAGACCAATCAAATTGAGACCAGACATGTACTAGAGACATTTTTTTCTGAGAAAAACAAACACTGCAATTCAACTCACCAGATAACTGAATTTCATCACCAAATGCACTCTGAGCAATGTGATCTGTTTTTGATAAATCTAGTTTCCCTAATCATTCCCATGTGGACAGTAAAATTAAGGTAATGTCTGAAGCTGTATCAAATTGGAAACGAATTTGAATTTTGTTGACAGAAACAGTAATATACTTTCTGCAGGATTCAAATTCAACTTAAAAAGTCACAAACACCAAATGTGAATTTGTTTGCTCATGATGTTGCTTGTTCACAGATTTTCTTTGGACTGGCTTTGAAGAAGAATCAGAAGATTTAGCTTCCAAGAAATGACAAAAGTTTTTCATGTGTCCACTTTTGTAACCTAACTGACATTTGTTTTTCATACTGACAGGAATGAAAATGATGACAACCATCACAAAACCAACAAGCTGAAACAGAGTTTTCTTTGATGAATTCTCCTTTGCTTGGACACTGCTGGTTGTGGACGAATTTGTTATTGAACCATTATTGTATCTTTTTAAGATTTAAAAGACTTTCAAATTCTGCAGCGAGTACTATCACAGTTAAGTTTTTGTCCAGCTCCAGGTTAGATAATAGTCATGTGTGCACATCAGTGTTATTAGGAGATTTAAAGCTGGTGAGGAAGATGAGACATTTATATTGGCCTTCTGAAGTTGAAATTTCTCACATTCACAATTAACACAGCTTGCAAATTGCTCCATTTTGCCCTTGATATGTACCTTACAATGCTCAGTGTTAAGCAAGGCACATCAAGTACCATTTATTGAGTCTTTGGTACAACTCAACCTGGGATTGAACCCCAGTCTCCTGAATCATTGGCAAACACTCTACTCATCAGGCCAATGGTCCAGTATAATTTCACTGTATTACACAAGACAACAATTTTTAACATAATTTCTGTTGAGTTTGATTTTTCACTTAGACTAAAATTGGCACCCTGATTTCAAAACTGCAGTCAGTTTTCTTCAATCATGTCAAGTTTTTTTCTTAACAGCTTACTCTCTGAATAAGCACAACTGTACAGTTTATCTATAAGTAAAAGGACTGGTCAGCTGATTGTTTTTATTATTTTATTGATAAGGAGTGAGAATTTTTTAAGATCTGGTGACTTTAAGCCAATTCCCAGTGAAGGGGCAAACATTTGTGAAGCAAAGGTATTTTCCATATTTTTAAGTAAAACTTGATGATAAAAACAAGTCTTAGGTCCCTCACAAGGTATGTAAGCAGTGGGTCAACAATTTACGAATGGGGACCAAAGGAACAAGTGATGATAAGTTGGCATTGGGTGAACCAATGATGTGGCAAGAGCCAAAAGATCAGTGTACATACTGTTACTTTTATTTTGTGAAAACTTCAGGATTTAACAAGAAAAACCAATGTAAAATTGAGTATCCTAATCTACCATTAGCTAAATATTCAATGATTCATTCTGCTAAAATCCTATTGCCAGTTTTGATGCAACAACCCTCTTTTGAAAATCTGAATCATAATGAATTCAGTGATAACAATCATGAAGATTTTGAGATTGAAGATGATTTAGCTTGTAAGGAATGTGATCAGTATGAGTTAAATGCTTTAACACAAGATTTGGGACTATCAAAAAGGTTTCATAACTCCTAGCATCAAGACAGAATGAGAAAAACTTGCTTGAAAAAGGTAGCCTACTTTTGATACAAATAAAGTGGATTTCTATAGTACTTTTGAAGTGACACTAGGTTCGTGTATTGCCACAATATATAGGGTTTACTGGAGAAATTAGGAATTCTGATCTACAACTCAACTGAATAGCGACTGTTTATCAATAGCTCTCCTTCATGATGGTAATTCATATGGTGCAGTCCCAAATGGACATTCAGTTTGTCTTCATGAAAAATATGGAGACATACAGTCACTGAGTTGTTGCAATATCACAAATATAATTGGATCATCTGTGTTGACCTTAAAATGGTATGCCTCCTGAGTCGTCAGCAATTCAGATACATTAATTATCCCTTCTTTTTGTGCACTTGAAATAACAGAGCTCAAGAGAAGCATTAGGTGGAGAGGAATTGGCCCCCAATATCTGACTTCAAATTTGATGATCCCCACATTCTACATGAGCAACTTATTGGCATAAAAAAATCATATTTGTTAAGCATTACCAACTGAAGGCAACTGCTTCAGGTATCTCAAGTCAGCTTTTCCAGGCTTGTCAACTGAAAAAAATGACCAGGGTGTTGGATGGTCCACAGATTTGGCAGAACATCAAAGATGAATATTTAATAGTGACAATGTTAAAACTTGAAAATGATGCTTGTTTATTATTCAGAGACCTTGTCAAGAACATTCTGGAAATATGCACACAAAGAATTACACTGAAATTGTCCAGAAACTATTGGAGAGCTACAAAATGCTCAGTTGCAACATTAGCATTAAGTTGCATTTTCTGCATAGCCATCTTGCTAACTTCTCAGCAAACCTTAGTGAGGTCAGTCATGATTTGAAGGTCATCGAGGAACAGTATCGGAGTAGATAGTATGTAAATATAATGACTGACTATTGTTGGAGCATAAAACGAAATTATCCACAGATTCAATGTTGTAGGAAAAGCTATAAGCATAATTTTTTACCTTAACTACTTGCACACAATTTGACTTACAGTAACAATATCTTTCATATGAACAAAATAAATTTGTACACACATTAGTTAAGCAATGTTTTGTAATTTTCCATTGTATGTAAACTTGTAAAACATTCAATAAAATAAGCACAAGTTTGTTAGATGCAGTTTTTTGTGGTTTTTGAAACAAAGTGGGAGTATTCTGTAAAAGTTGATATGATACAAAAAAACTGCATTTTTGGATTCAGAGACTAAAAGTTAGTCAAAAACAAGTGTCGGATCTAAGTCAGAAAATAATTGTGTTAACTAATGTTATCAATATTATTATTATATAAATTACATCATTTACTACAATTCAGCTTTATTTTTTGCTTTAAATGTTATAATGGCTAATACAAATAATGAGATTCAGACAAATTTTAGATATTTTATCAAACTGAGCTTTAAAGCATCTGAAGCTGCTTGCAAAATTTGGGAATTGAAAGAAAATATTACTATTCTGAATATTTTGAGTTATCATCATTATAATATAGATCAGGATGTATCAAATCTATTTCAATCTTTGGGAGTTTTTCCCATCAGCTCTAACTGGTGTTTTTTTCACTAGGATCTGAGTGACAGCAAGTCTCCTGAGATCTTCAGGATTCTTCCAAGTATCCTAGCTGACTTTGGGGGTGCCATGGTCTGGATTCTTCCTCTGATCTCTAGTTCATCTAATCTCTTTTCCAGGTTCTTAAGAACTGTTCCAAGAAGCCCAACTACAATTGGTACCACTATTACCTTCATGTTCCACAACTTTTTCACTTCTCTGGCAAAGTCCAAGTATTTGTCCATCATTTTCCCTCTGTGGTCAGCTGGGATGGAAATATCAACAAGATAACAAGTTCATTTCTTCTTGCTGAATAAAACTACATTCGGTATTATTGATATTATTATTTACTTTAAAATTCATTTCATGCACAGTATTATCACTGCTAGCTGATGTACACATCTACACTTGGTAATATATCAAGGCATTAATCACTGACAGAGAAAGACTAGAAGACAAATGTAAAAAAAAATCCTTAGTTCATTTTTAAAAACAATGTCTATTTTATAATCCTTCTTGTCAATTAAAAATTTATACTGAATGGCTAAAAATATCAATTGTTACTATAAAAGATAATTCTAAATAACAGAAAAAGATTCATCAATTGTATTTTTATATTTTCTCATTTTATTTTTCATCTCCAATAGGAAGAACTACATATAAACCTAATTAGCAATGCTTCATTAAACAAGAATTATTATTTTTATAAAAAAATAATTCATTAATTTTTTCTCAAGAAATTTGGAAATTTATTTCTACATAGACTAGTTATATTTTACAGCAAGTTGTTATTCAAGTTGATTGGTTGGTTTTATGGTATATCAAATCTTGTTGGGTTATTCAATGCCAAAGTCATATTTTTTTTAGTTCTTTTTTCTTTGCCAGCAATTATATGGTTTCAAGTAACTTCTTATTTAATAATATAACACAAAAAAAAATCTGAATATGAGCACAGGTAAAAAATCATACATAATAGTAGTAATTCTAGTCAAGTAAGAACATTAAGTTTATAAGTCCCAAAAATTAATTCTGAATTGTCCAGCAGGACACATGGTTATAGGCGTTGGTTCCCTAAGCTTCTAAGGAGACAATCATCTGGAGGCTACAGGTTCAATCCTGACTACAGGCGAGTAACAATACAGGAATACTTAACACTTGTACTCGGTTATGGCTAATGGAATCAGAACAGGTGACCCCCGTGGATTCAATAAAGGACGTAGTTCGAAGTTCTGTGAAGGTTCCCGAGTTCGACAAACACCTGAAGAAGGCCGGAGGACATATCGGCAGAAACATTGTGGAAATAACAATAAAGAAGAAGACAATAGTCCAAAAACCCTTAATGATAAAAATCAACAAGCTTCATCTCAGAAATTTAGACAACTAATACAACACAAATTTTGTTCCTGGATAGTACGAGTCATTTCTCAATAAAATTATATAAAATGTCCATTATTCCTTTCAAACTTTGCTTTTCTTTCCTGAATAACACTATACAACACAAATTTTGTTCCTGGATAGTATGTGCTATTTCTTAATTACTTATTTTGTAAAAGTATAGAAAATCGCCCTTATTCATTTAAAAGTTTGCTCTTGGGCCTTGCATAATGAATTTTTTTTTTTAAATGAAGAAATAGGCAAATTTACACACTTTCGTTTCAAAAAAGTTTAAATAAAATGACAAAAGAATCAAAATGTACATGTAATTATAGTAAAGTTATACAAAAATAAACAAAAACATTTAGAAGTGAGAAATTTTACAAAAATTATAAATAATTTACAAGTCTTTTAAGTTATGTTTGAATTAGAGTCACAGTAAAAGAAAACGATTTTACACTATTAAAAAAAGTCAAGAAGCAAAAGATATCCTGCAGAAACTATAACAAATACAGACTACCCAAATGATCAAGCACTTCTCCCAAATACATCTGCTCAAGCCGAATTCCTATAGCATAACCTGAAGTAGGAGGTATTGGCCTCTACGTGGACGCAAATGAAGCAGAATTTGTGCATTTTAAACAAGAAGGAGCCATTTCCATTTTAGGTGGCAGGTCTCAAAAATTAGACAAGGTCTCATACCTTGGCAGCAATATCTCATCTACTGAAAGTGATGTCAGTAAACACCTAGGGAAGGTGTGGAATACTATTGACAGGCTATCGATCATATGGAAATTCAATTTATCCAATAAAATAAAGCTGTATCTGTGTCAATACTACAGTATGGATGTCACAAGTAACTACATAGTAACTACACAAGAATGCTATGTGCTGTTCTGAACTAATCCCGGAAGCAACATCCCACAATATAGCAGGAGTACGAGCACTTATCTCCCATCTCAAAAAACCATCCAAGACGAACAAGACATGTGGGGGACTGCTGGAGAAGCAAGGACGAACTTATAAGCGACGTTCTTCTATGAACCCCTATAAAGGAGTTGCATCTGTTTTGGAAGGCACGCGTCCTTCTTATAACTCAGAAAAGAGATGTCAATGAGCATTAAATTCGGGCATATACTTTAATATGTTTAGAACAAGGAAAAGTAAAAAATTTAGTTTTTGATTATTTACTGATTAAATGATATAATTCAATAATTAAAAAACCAATCGATTTGTGGAACTTTTCACAGGTCTTCATCAGTAAGTACCCAAAAGAGGAACTCTTCAGGTCTTCTTAGAACCTGCCCTGTTTAAATATCACAGGTATTCCATAGGAGAAATTTGAATTTAATGCTTTTTCGAAAATTAGTATTTCGTAATTTAGTACTAATTCTTTTTTGAATTAAAATTTTTTAGAGAACTAAAACGTTTTTATCACAGTAACTAAACAGGCAATTAAATAAATTTTTAAAAATGTCATATTTTTTTAAGTCTAGAAAAATAAAATTATAATGCTTCAATCCACCCACCAATATAGGGTCATTTTAATTCCTAAAATAAAAGAGCATTAAAAAACATGAATTCTTAGATTTTTTTATCGCTACATTTTTAGAGGATAAATAAAATTTGAGTTACTAATACATTGTTCTGTAACCGAGCAATAATTGTAAAAAAAATAAAAATTTATAAGAGACAAAAAAAAAAACAGGAAAATGTTTTAAACCTTTTATCAGTAGAGGTGTGCAAATTTTTATAAATTATTTTAAATGTAAACTAAGAAAAAAGAAAAAAAACAATTCATAAAATAAAAGAATACTTTTCATTTAAATTAATGAGCGAAATCTTTCAACTACAAATAAGAACACATTTTTAAATCTTAGCTTCCCTTTCCTTCTCCCTTTCTATCTCATTCACTGGTGTTCCTGAAATAGTTTTCGTCCAGTCATAGACTGAATACTTCTGCTTGTATATATATAAGCAATAATTTTGTGTATTACTTTTATACATAAGGTATTTCAATTTTATTAAATTTTGATACTTTTTCATTACCTTTGATAAATATATCACCTACATAAATGTGCTTGAATAGACAGACACAAAATGAAAAATTAAGAACAAATTGTTTTGCAATGACTACAACAAAAAAAAAGAAAGAAAGAAACACACACACACACACACACATGAATGATAACAGTCTTCCTTTTCATATAGCATTACTTAACTTCCGGTAGAGGGGGGGGGGGTCCAAAACCAAAATCAATAAGTTTTTTGTCCTTATTTTGTTGTTTTTGCATAATGGCAAATTGAAACCCTATCTTAAGGAGTGGGGGCAAAGAAATGTCACAACGAAACGGTACTATGCCTAGAGTGTGTGTATAATTGATCAAGTCTCATCTGATGCTTTTTTTCTTTTTTGTAAAAAGTATATTAAACTAGTAGCAATGAGACTGTTATGAAGAGGTGAATAAACATTGGATTATATATATATATATATATATATATATATATAAACTACACACACACACAATTAGAATTTTAGTAACATAGATTACAAAGACAATACTAAAAAAATGAAAGAAACCTTCTTTTACCACCATTCCCTTTTTTAAACTTACAACTTTAGAATTCCTCAGAGGAACAAAAAAATGGATTCAAAGGTTAATGCACAGCATGAAGGAAGAAAAGCAACAAACCAATAATTGTGTACAAGGGTTTTACTTATTTATTTATTCAATTTTATCTATTAATTCATTTCATTTTATTTATTTGACAGTTGTCTATATGCAGTAGCACACTTCACATTTCAAAGAGCTTGTTGAACATTCACAACAAGCCAACAGCTGTCTACTTCACATAACATACACTTGTATGATGGTAAAAAAAAAGATCAGAACATTAAATGCTTTCATATACAAGGATGATGTATATGCCCCTGCCTCTCTGCCTCTCTCTCTCTCTCTCTCTCTCTCTCATTAACTTTTTTGTATCACTTGTCAGTTTTTAGAGGTAGAGTTTTTTTCTAACTTATAAATAACCAAAAACATGAAATGACTTTAAATCAAAGCCAAAGGCCTGCTGCACTTCCGGCTTGTCTAATGATATCAAAATCCATCCTATCTCTAGGTTATAAATACCAATATAAATTACAGAAAAAAGGATAGGGGATGTGGGTGGTTTTCCATACAGGTAAATAATCTACTTAAACTGAACCAGGTAAGTATATACCTTAGCCCTGCAGCTGGATCTCACTCGCAAAATAAACAAGGTTATTATGATATATCAACGACTTGAATGGCATAAATTTTGTTCTTGTGAATTTGGCTTCAATGTAAAATGAACATACTAGGGTGAATAAAAAGTTTTGCTGCATTTTCGCTGACATATTGCGCATTGCTGCAACACGCATTTGATTTGAAAACCCAACAGATGAACATACAACGTAATTTAATTCAGGAACATATGCTTTACAAGTTCGAATTGGGCCATAACACCACAGAAGTTGTGTGAAAGATGAAGGCAAAGTTAAAAACAATACAGTAATCAAATGTCATATTGCAAGAACATTGATCATCAGACAGACAAGGTCAGATAGGTCTAAAACCATGGATTCTGAGGTTGTGCTGCAAGCCATAGAGGCAAATCCGGTAACACTTGGAGAGTACCAAGCAAATTCAGCATTTCAATGTCCAGTGTGATTTGTCACCTTCACGACCACAACAAAAGCATCCAGGGGCTGCCGAATTCTGCCGCACATTACCGACATATTGCAAAACTTTTGACTCACTCTTTGTACTCAACTTAGGCTATTTAGCAGTATTTCAAAAAGGGTGGTGAGATGATCAACTATTTCTACTTAAGAAAGAGAGTCAAGTGCAAGACGAAGAGAAAAATAAAAATCAAGATGCTTTAAAATGCAAATTAGAGAAAAACCCAAACACCGACACTTGAAAACTTTTAGAAGAGATAATTTCAAAAAATATCATATGTACACATTATATCAGCTTATTTTTTTTAATTACATAGTTCACAACAAATTACAGGGAGATATACGTGATTAGAAGAAGCAAAATAACACCAGCTAAACAGGACCCTTGATGTTTATTTTCTTAGAAGTTGCTGGAAAAGCGAAATACAAGAATACAAGTATGACTGAATTTGATCATAATTTGAACTACTAAACTAACATCTTTGATAAATCATTTCATATATTGTAAAATAATTTTTTTGCTTTAAGTATTTCAGACAATATCAATACACGATGTAGGCTGAAGTTGATAACATTAAGAACAGTATTTGAGCGAATGAACCATGTTACAAACACAATGTTACAAACACAAAATGTAACTTTGTCATCTCTCTTAGACTGACTGGTCTGTCTTTGACTGTCCTGGTCTCTGACAAAGAACAACTTTGTCTGTGTCTTCAGGAATTTGATCAGCCAATTGACTATCTTGTCCCATTGTCTTTGTGGTTTGGAACTCATTTCTAGACCAAACTGCATGTTCTATATATATATATATATATATATATATATATATATATATATATATATATATATATATATATGAAAATGTACAAAGGTGAAAAAACACAAGGTCTTCAGGGGATGATTTTATTGGTTGAATTATTTGCCAACGTTTTAAGACCTTCATCAGAGTGTGTAGGTTATTAAATAAAACGAGAAAAAAAAATTAGAAAGTTTTAAAACATTTTATTTGTGTTGGTAATGTTCCTTTTAAATTTTCATGATGTAATCAGCATTAGAATTTTTTTCATATATATATATATATATATACACACACAGAGTCCTTGTCACACCACTTGGCTTGGCTTGGCTTGAAGTTTGTTTATTTAACAGTATATCAACCATTTATGGGTTATTTAATACCAAAATTTGATTAATTTGTAAATGTCTGATTATAATTATAACTATTTATATTAAGTTCCATTGCAATCACACATTTTAATCACATATTTTTTTATTTGTCTATAATAATAATAATAATAATAATAATTTGTTTTCATAGTTATATCGTATCAAATAATCCTATCTAATATCCATCCTTGCCCAGTTGGCTGGGGCTGTAGAATACACTGACTGCACCTCTGCAGAGGGGTAAGAGTCCCCCCCCAAACGAGTGTCCTGGTATATGACACTAAACAATCTGATGGTGAGGTTCCAGCAGTGCTGGAGCTTTAGGGAATGCAGAGTACCCCTTCATTGCCATCGCTCACAGATCCACTCTGGCCCGGAGTGGTAGCAGCTGATAGAGCCCTATCTATGGGTTAAATAGAACTAACAGCATACTTATGCTAAAATGAATTGAGTAAAATGAATAGCTTGAAATAGAAACGTTTTTGACAATTAAACCGTACTTACACTTAAACTGTGTGCTTATGCTTAACTGAATTATTTGAAATAGAACTGTTTTTCGACATTAAAACTGTATTTACACTTAACTGAATTATTACATATAACTGCTTGAATAGTTTGAAATGGAAATGTTTTTGACAATTAAACTGTGTACTTATGCTAAATTGAACTGTTTTCAATAGAACAGATTATTTACCTAAAAATGGATTTGGCGTTAAATAACCTACAAAGGTTGACATGCCATAAAACCAAACAAACCAAACCAAACAAACGTAATATCCATCATTTATACACAATTATATGGCTTAAAGTAACTTTTCATCAATGATAACAATCATTTATTTGCACATAGTTGTATGGTTTCAAGTATTCCAATCTAACATCAATAATTTGCACACAATTTCAAGTAACTACATCCTTAGTAAACAATTATAGTTTCAAATAATTATTCTTAATACAATTAATTTGCACATAGTTATATGATAACAAGAATCCCTATCTAATGCTAATAATTTTTAATCAGATCTGACTTATACATGAGACACAGGTACTACCACTCCTGGTCAGAGTAGATATTGAGTAATGGGAACAAAGGAGTACTCCACACTCTCCAGAGCTCCAGAAGTGGAGTCTCACTATTGGATGCAGTTTAATGTCATACCCCAGACAACCCTATGAGGATGGGAGGGTCTAACACCTCTGCAGAGGATACAGTCAGCATATTTTAACCCCTGTTAACAGGACACACACCACAGGGTTAATCTGACAACAGATTTAAAATATAAACAACTTTGTTTATATAGTTCAACCAATAACCTTAGCATACCTTTCTGTCCTTTTAATAAACAAAGTTTCCAAAACTCTGGCTGAATGATATAATAACACAACTGTGCAAAATTTTAAATAGTTTGGATAAATTCCATAAAAAGCAAATAAAATTCACAATAATATTACTACTAACTTTTACATTAAGCCTGTACATAATTTTCAAGATTTTTTAGAATGAAAAGTAGAGAGAAAAAAAAACAGACATGTACTGTGAGTTCAGTGTCAATTTTTCAAAAGAGAACACTAGGAACTTTTGCATAGACCTCAGACATAAAATTTACTTACATGAGAAAACAGGTCTCTACTTTGTTTACAAGCAAAACATAAAATTATATTAAAATTAACTCATTCCTGTAAATCAGTTAAAGAGTATAAATGAAAGAAAAGTAGCAAAACTATAAAACCCTTTTATACTGACCATATGTTAGCAATTAACATGTATAAAAATGATTTGCAGTTGTTAAAAATTAGTCCAGGATCTGAATACTAACAAAACAAAGCTGTTACTTTTCCTCTCTTAAGAAAAAAAATAAATGAATGAAAAAATAATGGTTGTCAACAATGACCTATCATATACATATACCGAATTGTAATATCTATAATTCATTTTAGTTTACTGAAGTATCTGATAACAAAACTTATCTTCTGAATTATGTGCACCATATGTTAGCAATTAAGATATATTAACTTGAATTGTTATTTTTGTTACTGACAATCATAAGGAATACAAAAACAGGCACAATGAAATAGATAAAGTCATACACTAGGAATTGTTAATTCTCAGTTATTATATATCAAAGTACATATTACTGATTTATATCATGAAAAAAGTGTATAATTGAAAGATTAATCAAGAACTTGAATGGCAACAAAATTAGAAATTCTATTGTCTGTACCATATGACAACAAATGTGAACATAGCTGGTCAATGTGGGGGGAAAAGTGTTAAAATGTTTTCATTACAAAAAAAAAAAAAAACACTAAAGAACTCATTTTATTTGAGATGTTCAAAATAGGCCAGAAAGGATATTGCTTCTTGTTGCTGTTACTAAATAACACACTAGGACTTGTAGAGATGAACACCATTCTATAATCCTTCCCCCACTGTGACCCTGAGAGATGCCACAAAGGGGAATTAGCATGGCAACCTGATAATCTAAAAAGGTTATGCGACACCTGTAATAGTTTTCAACAAACTAATTCATTTTTTTAAGGATTAGGGAACATCAATAGATCATATAAACAAGAATGGTGGTATTAGTTATAATTTCAGGGTTAAAAATTATATAGACATCACCATACAACAGTCAATTGAAGACATGATGATAAGTACCCAAATTTTAGGAAGAAAACAAAGAAGTCAATCAAATTTCAGGTAAAATAAAAAAAATAGAGAAAACATTTCTAGTTTCAAAATAGGAAAACGACTCCAAAAATTATAACCAAAAACAAAAAAAGTCTTGAATGAATAAATCTAAAAAAAATAGACAACTAAAAAAGTGGAAGTGTTGTGAGCTTTAGTTTCCGGTATTCTGTTCTGTCAAACATTGATTATTGGTAACAGAAAAAATAAATTAAAAAAAGAGGAAAGAAAAAGGAAGTCGATGTGTTTTAACAGATTTTTTAAAAAATAATCATTAAAGAAAGGCATAAAATTTGAATAATGCTGACCCATTAAAAAACGTGTTAGGATGTTTAAATCATAAAAAAAAATAAATAACATTTAAATTTGGGGTAATTTCAATAGTACATTACGGTCTTTTTTTTTTTTGTCTTTTTTTCAACAATTCTATAAATCTTAGAGCACATCCGCATAAAAATTCCAGTTTAATCTACATTATCTCTTGAATAATGAATAAAAAGTATTAATACAACACACATGGCTTCAAAGTTTGACTCATAAACCAAAAGTTATGAAAATTAATGCGATTTTTCAAATGGTTAATGTACAAGCAGTTATAGGGTCATGAACAAGATCAGTTCCTAAATTTATTGTGAAGTTAAATTTTTAAGTCGGGATAAATTTGATTTTGATCATCTAACCAAATTATCAAGAGTTTTTCCATTTCAATAATCAAACCACATGAGTAATTATTATAGTTTTTTCAACAACAGGGACTTTCTCATGCTTTATTCTTCTCATTTTATCCTTTAAAAATATTCTGATCATAAATTTAAGCTGAATACAAAGTTGTATACAAAATCCTCTTAAAGGCAACATGATCCAACTTAAAATGCTGGATAGCATTCTCCTTCCTCAAAGCAATGACTGTTAATGATACACAATGTTTTCATGGTTACAAGGGAAAATTTAAAAAAACTGAGTTTATAAGAATAAAAACAATTTTTTTTTTCTGTAATAGGCTTTATGGCAATCTCTAAGGATGAGTTGCCCATTAATTGAATGTTCTCAACTTAGGGGTCTTACTCTTTATGCATATGCAATTTTTCATTGATTTTTCATAGCCTCATTATTCAGTCATTAAAATATTTTTCTTGTTTTCACAGACCTCAATGCTACTTTTTAAGTAAATTGTGTATTTCATCCTAAAAGAAAGATGGTTTTGATTTCATAAATTCTTCAAGATAATTATTTTTTAAAATTACTGATCAGACTAAAAATGTTCATTGAGCAAAATGATTGACAGTCAAAAGATGAAAACTTTAAAGAATATGTCACATATAAAACTTCACATCTCAACTTCAGGATTGTTCCCTGCATCACATTTGATGACTATTTTGTCTTAAAATAATTTTTTCTCTTTTAGAAGGAAGTCAACTAAAACAAGTGATGGATAGCATTCTTTCTTATAAGTTCATTTGAAACTCATTTTCTTAGATTCTTCAAATTTCCTGAGAAAACATTGGATTTAATTCAAATTTTTAATTGTCTTTATGGCATTCTGTCTATCTGCATAGGTTTTCTATAAGTTGAGTGTTTTTAACCTGGAGACTTTCTATAATATAGAATAAAATTTTATCTTCTGAACTCTATTATAAAAATTGTTCCAAGAGCCATACAAGTTATAACAAAGAAAAAAATTAATTTTTACATTGTACTGACAAAATTTGACAACATTGATTTGGATTAGTGTTATATAAAAAAAGAAAAGAAAAGAAAGCAAAAGTTTAAGTCATTCACAAAAGAAAAAAAAAAAGAAGCAATTTCTATTTAAGAGACAAATTGGTAAAATTTAGAGAATTCAGAATTGAAAAATGATAATCAGAAATCAAGTAGTGGTTAATGTTATTTAAAAAAATATCAATCCAATCTAACACTGGGACTGTGTCTCATAGATAACTATTTTCATTATTGATTAGGTCAATGTAATGACATAATGTTAGAGTTCAAAGAGAAAGGTAAAAATCCATTTTTCGATAATGTGCTTGTCGTGATAGAAAGAAGCCAATGATAGTTGCATCAAAATAAGTCAGTCAAATCAAATAAATGTATATGATGTCTGTCCAGAACATATCCAGCTATTTTGAATATCTAAAAAAATGACTGCATGACTATGATGTAACTTAGCAAAGAAAACACAAATGCATAAACAGACACTCTCCTGTTGGGTTACTCAGTTGGCAGTAAGTTGTCATTAAGTGAGTTTGTACATCATGTGATTGCCACAGCCACAATAACTGAACAACTAGATTTTTTTAGCAAAACAGTGTATCATTCAAGTCTATACAGTACAAATCTGGCTCCCTAAAATATCATTGAAACGCCATGAATGCGATTAAAGAGAATGAGATAATCCAATTGATGGTAATCCCCAAAAATGACCTTGCACAATATTTAAAAAGGTGAAAGAGACAATGGGATAAGCATGTAAGATCTTGAAAAGAATAATTTAAATAGGAATAAAGCTTCATTTCTAATTTATTTATTCATTTATTCATTTTTGTTAAAATAAATGACTGGGTTCTTTCAGAATAGAACTCATAAATACCTTAAAGTGTTTTTGTATGTTCTGTAATTTCATATCCCTATATATAGAAAGAGAATGAGTTGTAATGGAAATGACCATGTAATCTAGAATATTGTCAATTAATCTAGCCATTATTCCAGTGATGTAAAGCACAGTGTCTCATTGCATAATATCATCAGTGAAAAATATATTTATACTTAGATTTGCTTTTGTCTACATTAGGTTAAGAAAAAGGCACTTCTTGTAGTATAATGGTTAGCAAACTAGGTTAGTTGACCATTATTATAACAGAGTTCAATTCTTACAGAATGCCCCAACTTCTGGCCTTGTGGCAAACTAAGCTAAGCTTAGTACATGACTGCACTAGGTTAAGAAATGAACTGGAAGGTAAATACAGTTGATTTGATTTTTGATAAATTTTTAATCAATAATTAAATGAGAATTGTTTTTTGGGTTTTGCAACTGACTGCGGAAAACTGCAGATGACATATAGATGAGAAAATGTAAAAAAGAAAACCAAAACAAGTTAAGTAAGTAAGTCAGAAGTGCATAAAATTTCTAATCTATTTTATAACTTATCATTAATATTTTTCATTAAAAATTAAATTTTGTAAAAGGTTTCAATGCAATAATGAACTGTAGACTTCCACTCACTCACTCTGTGTTAACCTATATTGTTTATACCGAAATTTTAAATTTATAAAACAACTGTTGTTGATAATAATAATGATAATAATAATAATAATCGACAATTGTGGACTAAGCTGTCCTGGCTGACCCTAAAGTAAAATTGAAAGAAAGCAAAAAGAAGTATAAGTACCTGGACTTTTCTAGGGAATTGAAAAAACTGTGGAACATGAAAGTGATGGTTACACTAATTATAATTGGTGCTCTTGGTACAGTTACCAAAGGATTGGAACAAGAATTGGAGGACTTGGAAATAACAATATCCTACAATGATAACTAGAACAACACCCACACTCCTCTATAAAATATACAGTTGTCACAGTATTGTTTTATTTTATTTATTTTGTATTTCTTAAAATTGTTATGTAACAGCCTCCTCCCATCATCACCCACCAAGTAGAAATGTGGAGGCATTTGATAGACAAGTGGGGCTAGAAGATATTTATTGGAAGCAAGTGATGAGAAAATTTGCATTTTGAGTTTTAACAATCAGATTTCTGGAATACCACAAAATAGACATATTTTTAGCGGTTTAATATTTTCCTTTAGAATATGCAAGGAGTTTCCACCTCCCTATTAAAGATGATTTAGAAACTACTTGAAATAACTGGCCTGAATTATTACACTGATCAACAAAATTTTTTTTAAAATGGTGTTGAGGCACCAAACATCTTTTTTTAGCTAATTTGAGGGCAATGAATCTGGAAATGACCTAACCTTTTCTTGGTTAGCTACTGTTTTTCCTGTACAGAAATGCCTCATTTTGGGAAAAAAAGCTTTTTTTTTTCATCTGTTTTCTGTATATATTGTATTGACTGATGGCAATATTTCTCAAAATAAATTCATAAAAACCTTTTAATTCGTATTTAAACCAACAAATATTGGTCTGCTTATTGGGAAATGATATTTTTGCAATAACAATCAGGCTTTAAAAATAACACAACTGAATATACCAATGCTAACAAGTATTTTCATCAAGTTATTTAATAAACTAACAGCAGAAATAAAACCTTTGAGAACATAAGAACTATGGTAAAACAATTTTCTCTTGATTGTCTATCATGTTCAATGTTATTTAGGTCCCTTTTGATACTCCAGTAGTAGTCTGCCATCATTCATTTGTCTTACCGTCCATGGTAGCGCTCTTCCATTTTTTGACATCCTGATGGAATCGTTCTCCTTGCTCATCACTCACATCACTGCAGTTATCCGGAAATTTATAGAGATGGCTATGTAAAAAATGAACCTTAATACTCCTATTAGCACCTATTTCCTGTAGAATTTTCAACAGCTTTCCTACTAACTCCTTGTAGTTTTCATCCGGGCGATTGTTCCAGAAGTTTATTACCATGTCAAAAAACGATGTCCAAGCGCATAATTTCAAGTCATTCATTGAATTAACAAATTCATCATCCTTAATGAGTTTCCAGATGTTATGGTGAAACCATTTTCATGATGTTCACCATGTACAATGGAATAAGTGCATTCAATTGGGATGTCTTTAGTTGAAGTTTCTTCCAACAGTGAAAACAAAAACTCTCAATATGCTTAGTGAAGGGACAAATACGATGGGATAAATTTATAAATATCAAACAGAAGATTTTTAGGTTACATTTTTTGATGCAACCTTAATCATCAGGTTTACTAAAGTTAATTTTAATTTTGGCAATAAATTGAAAAAATTAGGTACTTTTATTTATTTATTTATTTTTTTCTTTTTTCTTTTTTTTACTCGAAAACACTTTTTTTCTTAGAAAAATAGTTTATTTCAGGTGGCTGACATAAATTGCTTGGCCAACCTAAAAACTGATGGGTTTCTATGACCTTTATTAACTAAATTTTGTGATTAGCCAAGATCATAAATTAATCTTTTTTCCAAAAATGAGCAATCACAGTACAGCAAAAATGGTAGCTAAACATGAAAAACTAAGGGCATTTTCGGAATCAACACCATTAAATTAGCTAAAATGGGTGTTTTGTTTCTTGGCACAAAAAATAAACACGTAAACCAATCTGTAATTACATATTTGCCCTTTCTTTTTATCATTGGGATCATGTGACAGTTTCCAACTTTCATGGAAAGCCTTTGTCTCAAATCCAGTGAATGCAAAAGGTCCATTATATTCAAAAATACTTTTACTCATTGCAAATTGAAAATATCAAACAAAAATCAACTGACCATAAATTTGCAATAAATAAAGATATACATTTTCTTAAGTTCAAATTTTCAACAAAAAGAAGATTTCTTTATTAATCCAAATCTTTGTTCATAATAATAAATCACCTACAGATAATATTACCCGCATACAAATTATCAAATTACTTGAATAATGATTAATTACACAGATTATAAAGAAAAAAAACTTTATAGACTTCCTTGATATATTATCATTTCACAACATTTGATTATCTTGTTATAAATTCCTTCACTCAGTCTTCTTTGTGTTTTATGAATGTGGCAAGATAAAAACTCTTCTACTTAGGATTTTAAAAGGGTTAAACCAGTTAAAAGAACTAACACGGTTTTCACAGAGCTAAGAAAAATAAATAGAATTTTGATTAGGGCTCAAAAATTTGCCTCTTCCTAAATAAAATTAGATTACTAAATATGAGGCATAGAAATTTGATCATTCTTCTAAAATGGTAAACTAGCTTAGATCTAGGAATGTAATTAAGAAAAATCTCACTTAGAAACAAATGAACCCAGATGAAAATGACCAAATATGGAATCAGCTGAGAAATAGTAATTAGGTGAAAGAGCAGAATTAAAGAAAGTACTCCAATTATAAATATAACAATTTTGAAAATCAGACAGTCAGTGTATCAAGATTCAAAAGTTTTTGTCTAAAAGAAGCTTCAATACAGGGCAGAAATCGGTAGCTTAAGAGTTCCAAAGATATCTACATTGCTTAGCTATTGGTTTGACAGTTACATTTCTTACTTATTCCCATCAACAACCAACATAGAACATATAAGACTTAAATCCACTGGGTCAGATGGATGTCAAAAAATAAAAGAATAGAAACCAGTCCACAACTTAAAAAGGGCCAAATATTTATTCTGTTTGTGAAAATTTTATATATGCACATTCACTTTTTAATAACATTGATGGAATAAATAAATAAGGCACTTGTTAGATACATTTTTCCAATACTGTTATAATATTTCAGTGAAACAAATAGTGTGGGGGAGTAGTTAACTTATACAGGGGTCACAGTAAAGTCATCACAGAGAGAGTTGAAGTCCTTTGAATTAATTTGGCAACCAAATTCACCTGCAAGCCCACGTAGTAATAGCACATGTGCATGCGTATGGTGAAGTATATCTTCCTGCTCTACCCACAAGCATGAAGCATCCCAATTACTGAATGTAGATAGATAGTTAGAGGAATCAATATACACATAATAGCTGTTAGTAACTTAAACATTAACAATTGACCATAGGCAATCCCTTCCTTTCCGATTTTTAATGCATTTCCATAGTAAATGTTATTCATATAACCATATTTATCAACCCCTCTGCTCAGGCAGGATATGATACAAGGTCATTTTTTTAAGAGGAGTTCAACAGGTTTGAATTCAGAGTTTTCCTTCTCCTAGACTAGTTGCCTTACCAAGGCTAAAGAACCCAGTCTGCCCTACTATTTACCCATAGCTGGAGGGAGAATAATTGGATTCATACCTTTCCCAAGAGTGTTAGTGCTATGTGAAATGCAATCAGTCTCATCCAGGATTTGAACTTGAGTCACCGTGTCCATTTCCTACAACGATAACCATTACACTATGGGCACCTCAATGTTATACATATAACAGTCCTCCTTTATGAAGGCACCTGTCGTAGGAAATGGACACAATGATCCGAGTTCGAACCCTTGGCAAGGCTGTCTGCATTTCACATAATGCTAATACCTTTGCGAAAGGTGTGAATCCAAGAATTCTTCCTCCTGCTATGGGTAAATAGTGTAACACATAGGGCAGACTGGGCTCTTTAACCATGGTATAGCAACCAGTTTATGAGAAGAAAACACAGAATTTAAACCTGGTAAACTCCAGTTTAAAATTGACCTTGTGTTCCATCCTCCTCATGCAAAGGGTTTAGGTAAATACACATATATATAAAAGTCCTTTCATATTTTTCCAAACAGACAAGACCTGGAGAATACCATAAAATGGAAATGTTAAAATGTTTGTGTTGATATCAACACAAAGAAGAGACTTAATTGTTTAAATAGAGACATTCAATAGGCATAAATGGAATAAGATTTACATATGTTTTAATCCTAATTTATTTGTGATATATTATTAAATATATTTCTGTCCTTATCTGAGCAATTCCAAATATGAATGGTGAAAACTTATGAATACATTTGATCAGATCATTAAAAAAACATATTTTGTATCAGTAAAAATTAGTTAATTCTACATATCATTTACAACAAAGTAGGTTTTAATTGATTGATTTTAATGGGATGTTAGCCCATTAAGGAATATTTTATGCCTAGAGGCTAAGGAATCGCATTCATTGTATGTTCATATTTACATATTTTGTGTAGTTGTTTCTAAGGAGTTTTTTCCTTCTTTTTTGCCAACGATTTTATTGAATATGAATAATTTTGAAACATCAGGTACTACTCCAGGTAAGAATGGACCTTTGAGTAATGACAATCAAGAAGTACACTATACTCACCAGATCTCCAGAACTGGAGCCTCACCACCATAAATAGTTTAGTGTCCTACCCAGGAAAACCCTTTTTAGAAGGGGTCTAACCTGTCAATTGGGGATACAGTCAGTGTACTTTAAGTCCCACCAACTGGGTGACTAGGTTTAGAATATTCTTACATTCTGATAACATACATTTTTTCAGCTTAGTCAAATTTCTTTTAAGTAAAAATCACTTATAAACTTTTTAGTATTGTAGTAGACACTAAGAAATGTCTAATTAGTCCTTTTTCTAATTAATTATATTCACCATCCTTGATTTAATGATTTTTTTCTTTCTCTTAGATTAATTACAGTAATTGCATCTTCTTATAAATGTTATGTGGACTTCAGAGCTTACTTGTCATGTTTTAAATGTAAATTTAAATGTCTTAAAACAATTGTATTTAAAAGAATTATCATATGATGGTCATTTTAAGAAAAGCATCTTTATTAAACAAGTAAAAAAAATGTCAATCTACTAGTGTGTAACATTTTGTCTATTGCGGTAAAAACAAATTATCTAAATTGAAATCTGTAGATCTGCTACAACTTATTAATATACTAGGTACGATAACAAAAAATATCAAGTCTAAAGCTTCCTATTTTTTAAATCTAAATAATTGAAAGTGAACAATTAAGTAACTTATATAATAATGTGATAATATCAAGAATTCATCCAGACCCGTTATTATCAAGTTTTGTCTTTTTAATCATGAAGCCAGTTTTGATACTTTTTGGAAGAATTGTTTTGTGCAAATGCAGTAACCTCTATACACATCAAATCTAGATCTGTACAATTTTTTCTTGTTTCCTATTTGAATGTTAAAATATCCAAGAATAAAATAATCTTTTTTTGCAGTTTCATAACATTTCAAACTGAGGTTATTTTCATTTGTCTAATATACAAATATCTAAATCTAAATTTTCTTATGTTAGATGTTTTGACATAGATAAAAAAAAAAGGTTATCAATCTTCTCTAACAAACATTAACCTTTTCTTCTTTTTTTGCTAAGGATTTTTTACACACTTTTTAAATACAATTTGAACAATTAATACGCCACAAATATTTCATTAAATAACTTTATTTGTGAATGTGTTAAAACAAAAAACTATTGAAACGGAAGCTTGAAATTGTTTTTAATACTTGAATTTAAAATACAGATTAGAGTTAAACAACTTATATAATAAAGTAATGATGTCTAGATGAGTCAGTGGTAAGTCTTGATACTTTTTGAATAAAAGTTTTTGGTGAAACACCCTTCATATTTACCTGACTTTGCTCTGTGCAGCATTTTCTTGTTTCCTAAACTGAAAATTCATCTCAACAGTAAAATTTGAGATTATGCAGGACATTAAAAGAAATATGGTAGGTGCAGTTTCACACAAAAAAAAACTGATGATTGCTCAACTTTTTTATTCCTTGTAAAATTAGAATTGTTTGCAAGTCTTAAAGAAAATTTAAAAGTTTGGAAGATGGGCTTCCCATGAACTTATGGGAAGAAATATTGGTGAGCATATAAAACTTATTTCTATTACTGCCAAACACAGAAGAAAATATTTTTGAACAAAACTGATATTGAAAAATAGATCAATTATACAAGGATGAGTTAAAAGTTTTGCAATATTTTGGTAACATGAGGTACATGCGCTTGCTGGGGTTGTGAAGGTGATGAACCACACTGGACAATAAAATGCTAAACTCCCCTAAGTGCTACTCACCAGATTTGCCTCTATGGCTTGAAGCATGACCTTGGATTCCACAGTTTTAGGCCTCCCTGACCTGGCCTGATCATCAAGATTCTTGCAACATAAACAAAATTTCTTGAACCATGTGGTTACAGTATTGGGTTCAACTGTGCCTTCACATTTCATACAACAAATGTTTTTGGTTGTTTCTGCAATGTTAGGACCCAATTCGATCCCATAAAGTATAAGTTCTCAAATTAGACTATGTTGCACATTCATCTGTATGACTTTCAAATCGCAATGAGTGAAGCAATGAACAATATATCAGTGCACCAATTAGTGGGTACCTTCCAAAGCTTGAACTACTTTGGTCATGTGATATACATGTACCAAACTATTGCAAAACTTTTGTCTCGTCCTAGTAAGATTAAAAAAACAAAGAAAACCATGGCTAATTTCAGGGCAACTTTTAACATTTTAAAATGCGTTTGATTGAATTCAAAATGAATTCCTTATAAATTGCTGGAAGTTGGATATATTATAACTATATAACACTACAATGAGTAACTAGTTCATTTGAATACTGCATTTAAACAGAAAATAACTTTTTATGCACAAAGATGTTGATCATTTAACTTGCATACAAAGAAATAAATGTTTGCACAAGTTATGTATAAATTCATATTTTAAGATATTTAATACTACTTTAAATTATTAGAATATCTTATTGGCAAAAACATTTTTAAAAATACATACATCAAAACAAGACTTTATAAGAGCAATACAATTAATGTTCAAACTTAAAGAATAAATCAAATTCCAGTCCAATTAGCAATTAAATGATAATTTTGTGGTGTCATACTGACTGTCATTTCTTAATCATCTGAATTCTCAATATAAAAGAGATATCTATGATATGTTAATTTGAATCCTTCACTTTTTCCAACTGCTGTTACAGATTCTCAGGTTGTATAGGAAGTAACTAAAAAAATTAGATATATTTTATGGCCAGCAAGAATTTTTTATTAACAAATCTGGTAAGCTTTTTGGATAGAAAACAAAATCAATAAAATAATGAATACGAACAGGAAATTTTTATTTCAAATACATAAATCTAGGCTGAAAAATAGGGTGTTAGCTTTTATTTATTTGAATAAAGGCTAGTTTGGAACAAGGATAAACTATTGAAGTATTCAAGGAGATATAGATTCACTATCAATGGTTTACAAGATAAAGCTTGCTTTTCAGTGCATGCATGTATCTTCTGATTGATTTATGGTGGTCATCTTCAGCTGAACTATTGAATTTGTTGACGGTTTTATCAGTATAAAAAGACTAATAAATCTACAAAATATTTGTTTTGTCCTTATAAGAAAGGGAAAAAGAAAAAGGAAAGAAAAAAGTAAGATGACAAGTGAGGGAAGAAAATGAAAAATCCAGAGATGAAAAGAAGAAATCAAAATGATTTAAAAAACATGGAATAAAAAAATAAAAAATAAAAAATATTCAAGTCAGGGAGAAGAAAGAAAATGAAAGAGAAAAAAAGACAAAAGAAGGACTAAAAGAGAGAAAACTGTAAAGAAAAAGTGAGAATAAAAGAGAATGAAGATAAAAAAAAAGATAAGAGAAAAAGAAATAAAAGAGAAAAGAGAGAGAGAAAAAGAAAAAAGATAGAAAAAGAAAGGAAAATGAAAAATTGAAAAAGAGAGAAAAAATAGAAAAAGAAGGAAAAAGAAAAGGATGGGAGAAAAAGAATGAATGAGAAAAAGAAAGAAAATAGAAGGAAAAAAGATGAAGAATAAAAAAGAAGACAAAAAAGAGAGAGAATAAAAAGATAAAAATAGAAAAAAAGAGAGAAGGAAAATTAAGTAATAAGGAAAACAGAAATATGAGGAAAAAAGAAGGATGAAAAAGAAAAAGAAAGAAAAGACAAAGAAAAAAGAGTAGGAATAAAAGGACAAGAAATAGAAAAGTGAGAGAAGAAAAATTAAGAAAGAAGGAAAAAAGAGAAATATAAAAATGATAAAAAAGAAGAGGAAGGAAAAGATGAAAAATAAAAAAAGGGTGAGAAGGAAACAGATATCGATAAATGGGAGATATTGGATTACGGAGACTATTTGAGCAGTTAAGTAGCTGAAAGTGATCAGGAAGAGAAGAGGATGATAGTTGTTTTCCAGTACAACTTGCCTTAAAACTATCATGTACTGAGAGATAACAACACATTACACTATATCAATGCAGGCTATCAGCATGTGAAATGTCTGGTAGACATCATGTATATTTAAAACCCAAATCTGAAAACGATCAGGTCACTCAAAGATCAATCAGTAATCATTCAACCTGACAATTATCAAATTAGAACGCCATCAACAGAATTACATGACTGCAACACTGAAGACTTAAAAAACGTGGAATAAATTACTTCTTACAAATTGTTGATCAAGTCATATTATAATCCATTAAATGTTTATCAACTAAAGCTTCACCGCTTTTAGTCAGATTATAACAAAACTTTTTAAAAAGATTGTTATAACAAAACTTTTTATAAGGATTGTTAGGGCCATCCCTGAAAAGATATTAAACTATATTTAGCCAAGATTATTTAAATTTTACTCCTCCAAAATGAAAGTACCGCTTATGCTGATAAATTGTTAATAATCCCATAAGTTAATGATATGATTTACAATATGATGCCCAACATTCAAAGAGAACTGATGTCTTTTCAAAACTCAAATAAACACTTTAACAGATATAGAGACAATTTATCTATTTATCTTATAACATTTACTGTCAAAAAGATGGACACAAAGTAAGAGTCCAGTTTAGTATTATATGTAAATCTTCAATTAAGACCCTAATTTAGAAACCTTTAATTTGCTTCAACTTTTGAACTTAATTTATCTCAAAAAGGAAAAATGATGGCTATTTCAATACAGAGCAAATAAAATTACATTGAAAAAAAAGTTTACATGAAAAAAAAATGTAGACACCTAGCACTATGAACATGGATTTTTTAATTTGTTTTTATCAAACATAATCAATCTCTCTCTCTCTCTCTCTCTCTCTCTCTCTCTCTCTCTCTCTCTCTCTCTCTCTCTCTCTCATTATATAACATCACTCCACAGGTTTTGAATTTAGAGCTTGTCTTGTTTCCTAAACAAGGTGAAGATTTGAGGATGTGAAGTAAATTAAAAGAAATACAGAGCTGCTTTATTGAAAAATTGGCTAGAATAAGAGGTTATTTTAAAGAAAATTAACATTTCCATCTTAGTAATTGCAGCTTCAGTTTTTATATTTTTCGAACACACTGTATTTATACACAATATAAGTATGTATGCACAAGATATATACACTAAATACACACTTCTCTCTGTAATACTTCTCATAAGACTTCATTGCATTTATCAGAACAACAATTATTCACAAATACTTGTAAAACTGTTATAGTGAAGCACAATTACAAAAGTAATTGGGAAGGTAGGGGTAATCCAATGAACCAGAAAACTTCAATTTATCCATTAATAGAGTCAACAAGGATACCTTGGGCAACAAACAAATTTTTACAAACACAGACCTACACCCACACATACACCCACACACACAAAATAAATATCCCTGAACAAAATCTTGGAAGGAAAACTGTTTCTTATAGCCAAATTTCTAACATATCTGACCCAATAGAGGAGCTCCTCACTAAAGTAAATAAAATAATCACTTCATTCAGTTAATATTTATCTTTAGTTTAGAGCCAAAAATGTGCACATGGACACGTGTTTATATATATATATATATATATATATATATATATATATATATATATATATATATATATATAGGGATATTTGATAATCCCAAATATGAAAATATGGTAAAATATCATTTCTTCACACACAAATCCATTATATATGTTTTGGGTTTTTTTTTGTATTTTAGGGGAGTAGCATTCCACTCAGAAAAATCAATTACTTTTGTTTCAACAATATAGTAGATTATTTTTTTTAATTTATCTAAATTAAGTGGGATGTAATTACAAAAAAACAAGATGACTGACTTATTGATAAAAAAAAAATCTTAATTTAGAATGGAAATTTCAGTAAAAAATTTTATCCTTCATTGAAGACTAAACTTTTATGAAAATCCAATAATCAGTTTTTGATATTTTTTTCACCTAGAAATGTTTTCAGCTAGATTATTGGGTTGCACTATTTTACATTGTAAAACAATTTTTCAAATACAAATATCTCTGGTTCTATAGAAGTTGAACTCCCATGTCAACCTTGTATAGCCTGTCACAAGTGGAAGTCTTGTGAGTGTTCAGGCCAAAAATGATGTCAATAGGCCTTGTCATCTTGTCATTTTAGTATAAAAGTGGCATGGACACACAAACAGGAAGTTCATTTATTACAGTATATATATATATATATATATATATATATATATATATATATATACACACACACACACACACACACTTTTCATTGAATATATTCGAGAATGATGCAGCCATTTAGTATCAAAGAAAAAGTATCCAACCAAAATCAATCACACTTTAGTTCTCTTCACAACACATTCCTTGGAACCTCACCCACTTATCCCAACACCTCTTCCATTTTTCAAAACCATCTAAAATTTCTTCTTTTTGGATTGTTATCAACTGCTTCATCACATTCTCCTTAATCTCATCCATGACCTGAAATCTCTTTTTCAATGGCAATTTTGGCTTTGGTTGAAACTCTACATAGCAGGGAACCAAATCTGGGCAGACATGCCTGGATGTTACAGTATTTTGCCAAAAGATTACACACAAGATATGAAGAATGTGTAGTTGAGATATTCAAAATAGCTGAATATTTTCCAAACAGTTTAATAATAAATAGCAATATAAAGGTGATTTCCTTTAGTCTTTTATTCAGTTCAGGACAAATGCTGTGAGATCTCTAGATTTTCTAATTCTTCCCTAGAGTAATAGTAGCTAACAGAAACAAATAGATATGTTTGAAAATGATTTATTATTAAGATTTCTTGATAAATAACTTGCAGATTATTTGGATTAAGAATAATCACTTAAAGCTATAATTATTTACTAAAGAATATTATTACTAGTTACTTGAAACCATACAATTATGAATAAATTATTGGTATTAGAGAGGAATATTTGAAACTATATGATACTGTGCAAGTTATTTGTATTAGGAATACTTGATATCATATTACTGTATTAAAAAAATCATTAGACAAATATAAAAAATGTGATTTAAAAAATGCAATGGAACATTGAAAATATAGTTATGATTGTAATTAAATGTTCAGAAATGAATCAAATTCCAGCTTTAGATAACCCATAAGGAGTTGAGTCATTAAACAAATAAACTAAACCATTTAATTCTCACATTGTTAAATGCTGAAACAATAGGTCCCAATAGTTTATTAGGGCTTAACTTCTTGAGCCATCCTTGAAAGAAAGACTTTTCTTAATTATCTGAATAGTTTCTGCAAACTAATATCTAAGTTTCAAGGAAAACTTGATGAATTGTCATTGTAAATGTGTTAGTTACACAATACAGAAGCTTACTCAATAGCTTTGTTTGTTTGGGTTTTATGGCATATCAAACTTCATAGGTTATTTAATGCCAGATCCATTTTTATGCAAATAAACAGTTCTATTTTAAACAATTCAGTTTAGCATAAGTTCACAGTTTAATTGTCAAAATCATTTCTATTTCAAGCTATTCAGTTTAGTCAAATAGTTCTAATTCAAACAATTCAGTATACAGAAGCTTACTCAAAAGTGTCTCAGTACTGAGTATCCCAACTTTTGTGTTCATAGATGCAAAGCAAAGACTTAATCAGGGATACACACACACACACACACACATACATACCTACGTACACACACACACATACAAATATATATATATATATATATACACACACGCACACACACACACACACACACGAGAGAGGAGATGTATACAAATATATATGTGCATTAATAGATCTAAATATTACATAGAAATTCAGTGAGAAACAATTACATTGTAACTGCTGACTATAGACTAATTGAATTACCTATGTGTATAAACATGTAGGTTCATACGTGGAGGTAAGTCAGTTGGTCTATTAACTGAGGTTGAAAGAAGAATAATGGCATTTATTTTACATAAAGAATATCTATTTTTCAATATAATGTCCTTCCTTGTCAATGCACTTAATTCAGTAGTGAATATAAAAATTGATCACAATATAGTAAAAGATTCAAATAAAACTTTTGCTCAGAACTATGTTAACTCACTGAGATTTATCTATTCTCTTATAAACCCATGGAGAAAGGTGTACAAAACAATCTATAATAATAACTCATCTATGTTTTTTAATATTATAGCTGTCTGGTTGGTTGGTTGGTTGGTTGGTTGGTTTTATGCGCATATCAACCCTTGTATGTTATTTAATGCCAAATCCTATTTTCATATGCATCAAATATATATGATTTATAGATGAATAATTGATAGGTAACAATTTATAAACGGGCCAGAACTCATTTGTTTGGACAGAGTTAAATGGTTTCAAGTATTTCTATCTAACACTAATAATTCTATTTGCACACAGTTAAATGGTTCCAAGTATAGAAATAATTCAATGATAACTCATTTGTTTGTACACAGTTAAATGGTTTCAAATATAAAAAATGATTAAATATTTCTATTTGACCCATAGATACTATCACTCTGGGTCAGAGTGGACTTGGCAGTAATGACCATGAAGGGGTATTCTACATTCCCCATAGATGGTTTAGTCATATCCAAAACACTCGTTGGAGGAGTCTTATCCTTTTACAAAGATGAAGTCGGTATATTCTACAGCTCCAGCCGACAGGGCTGTATTATAGTTGAAATTGAAATAATCTTTTTTGACCTTTGATCTGTGAACATCTGTTTAAGAAAAGAAGGATCAAACAGACTCACAGTTGTTATTTCGTCCCATAATAGTTGTTAAATCGAGTGTATGAAATTTATATACAAATATGACGACTATTATTGGACAGAGGTAGTATAATATTTTCTAACGAGTTACAAGACAAATTATCTAATTATTCTTCTTTCAACTGAATATTTGAAAACACAACTTCTGTAATACAATGATCTAACAAAAAGTATTTACCAAACTTTTTCATAAGGTAAATACTTTTAGTCATTTATTACATGTTTACTAAAGATTCCAGTGAAAAATTAGTTTTTAACTGTGTATCAAATCACAAATTTTTCAATAAAAAAGTTTACCGAGAACTTTTACACAAATCTAATATTGTCATAAATATTTTAATGCAGAGAGATTAGCATACATGAGGTGTGTTCAAAACGTATACAGACTGAAGACAGAAATGAACACTGAATGAAATGTTATTTTTCTTCATTTTTTCACCTTAGCACTCAAGACCCTTATTTCATGGAAATAATTTCCCGAGGTCAAAGTACTCTAGAAATTAGTCTTTTGATTCAAGGACGAAACTGTTCTATTAGACTTCTTTTAAAGTTCTTTGTGTCCTCCAATGTTGCCTTTAAGGGGTTGTCTTCGTGGTGTAATGGTTAAAGCGCTGGGCTGCAGAATCGTAATAAGCGATTTCAAGCTCCAGTCGTACTATTACGTTCACTTTTGGACAAATACTCTTGGTAAAGATATGAATCCCCCTTATCCTTTCAGCTATGGGTTAAATAGTACTACTTCTGTCCTTCTAAAAGGATGGATTTGGCATTGAATAACCCAAGAAGGTTGATATGCCATTAAACAACAAACAAATGTTGCCTTTAAGATGAACTTTCAGTTCAGTTTATCCCCTTATATATTTGTAAACGCATAGTTCGTAGATAACATCTTTAAACGAAATGAGCCATAGCTCATTTCTTTGCTTACAGTTTCAAGTATTTTTATCTAACACTAACAATTCAACTTAACATTAGTCATTTGTTTACACAGTTAAATGGTTATACATATATGATTTGTAAAGGAATAGTTTGTAGGTAATTTTATTCTTAAAAAGGCCAGAGCTAACTTGCTTGCACACAGTTAAACAGTTTCAAATATTGCTATCTAACACTAATAATTCTATTGAATATTGATCATTTGTTTGCATACAGTGAAGTGATTTCATATATTGCTAATAATCCTATTCAACACTATTCATTCATTTTCACATAGTCAAATGGTTCCAAGTATTGCAATGAAATACCAATAATTCAACCGGCTTAATAATTTAAAAATAAAAAAAATTCCACTGACTCATTTAGACAGGGTCAAGACAATTATCACTGTATTATATAAGTTGCTCAAGAGTGTACAAGTCTTTATTTATATTTTAAGATTCAATCTTGATACTTTTATAAGAAAATAAATAAAGCTATTCAATGAAATAGTTTTAGTTTTTATAAGTTGTTTTAATAGTGCTAAGAAAATGTGAAAAAAATTATCAAAAAAGTTTTTTAAAATTAAGTAAATGTCCTTCAGAGAAAATTGATTGATAGCCTTTTTTCTCTGTGCCTGAATATATCATATAATAAAACTTAAAAATATAAAACAATATTTGTATATTAAACAAATGAAAATAATTCAATGTTGAAATGTCATGGAATTTCAAAAAAAGCTTACATTATAATTCTTAGATATTTCAACATTAAAAAAAAAATCAATAAAGAAAATAGCTCAAAAACTAAATTTTAATGATGTCTATTGGTTGGCTTTCATAGCCTAATTAGTAAAGCACTGTCTATATCAGACATTTTCAAGGATAGAGGGGTATAATGGCTAAAGTGCTGGACTATGAACTCAAAGTAAGCAGGTTGGAACTCCAGTCAAACTATCACATTCACTTTCAGATTAATACTCATAGAAAAGGCATGAACCCTCTTATCCCCTAGCTATGAGTTTAATATTATCACTGCTGTTCTTTTACAAGGCTTTGGCACTAAATAACCCACAGGGGTTGATATGCTATAAAAAAAAACCAAACCAAGGATAGAAAATGCAAGGTCAAATATCATTGGAAGCTTTTTTGGTTTGATTTCTATCTTTTGATTGCACATCAACCTTCGTCCCTCAATATTCAGCATGTTAAATACAGGTTCAGTCTCCAAACTTCTTGAACATACCTTGTATGCCAGTCCACCAGTACAGAGCAGGCACATACTAACCCCAAAACCGGGGATGACAAGCTTACCTGGAGACCCCAGAAGGGCAGATTTCATATATGTTCTAAGAATACTACTTTATGAAAATTAATATGTAGTAAAGTGGGGGCTCCTGTATCATATATTGAGGGGACGTATCATAAATTAGAGGTAGGGGCATGAGACCCAACCACTGGCCATGAGCCAGTCTATTTTTTGTTTACCCATGTAAAATAGACATCTAAAAGGTTTATATTTTGAACCCATATAATTAATAAATATAAATTTATAACTGGGATATTTTTCAAAGAATATTTTGTCACTTAATTTATTATTCATGATTTTTAACAAAACTTTGTGTTGCTAAATAAATTTCTAAAATGCAAATAATTTAACTATTCAATGAAAATTTATATTAAGTTGATTAAAGTTATGTTTTATACTTTGGTATTATTGAGTATGAATATCAAAAGTACCCAGTTGTAAAGATTAATGTTTCTTAGCACTGTACATTATTGTGTTAGACTGATTCACGAGTCTACGTGAATAGTACTATGAACTTATGCTTTGCAATACTTTAGATGGCAATGCACACACGCAATTTCATTAGGTATAATGGCTACTTTTGTTACTTTATATTTTTCTACACCTCAAATTAAGAAAAATCTATTATCTTTTTTTATTATTACTCTAATCAAAAAAGTAAAAACCTACTTTCATTAAAAAAAAAAAAAAAAAAAAAAAAAATGAAAATATTTTTAACCATTTTCAAAATCACAAAAATATTAAATACAGACAAATACTAATACCAAAATTTGCTTTTTTAAAAGGTTTTTTTTAAGTAATTGTTATAGTATTAAAATTATATAACCAAGGAAATTTGATTGTGAAATGAAAAAAAATAATTTAAATCTTCCTTCAAGAAAAAAATAGATGAATAAATAAAAAAATGGAAAGAAATTAAGCCAATTCCGGTAGTAAATCACCAAGTATAGGTCCAGCTATACCAATCCCTTTCGTACAGATCTTAAAGGGGAAAGGCAATGTCCTTGACCATCTGTCTGTCTTCCAGACAAACAAGCTAAGTACTACAACAAAAAATTTTTAAAATAAATATAAGTAAATAAAGTAACATTATAGAGATAGCAATTCAAGTAAATTTTGAAGGTCATGTGACAGGGCTATGGCTTAGTTCCAAGATCAGCTGCTCTAGTTCAATAAGTGGTAGCAAAACATTTAGAACAAGTAAAAAAAGAAAGTAAAATAAAAAAAAATAAGTGAGACAGAAAAGAAAAAAAATAGCATCAAAAGGAAGACCATTTTGCTATTCAGTGTAAAGTAATAAAGAGACAATGATAATTTAACAATGAAATAGCAGTATCAATTTAGGAAGAGTCAGAGTTCAACTTCATGGCATCGTTTTAAACTTGATAAGCCATACTTTTTATATGTATGCCAATACACCAGTCTAATAATATAATATCATCAGTGCAAAGGGATTGTTATAGAGTTTGATTCTCACTGAGTGCCTAATGTCAAACTGAGTTCAGTTTAATAGATGATATCATCAGGGATACTACCTCAAGGCCTGTTTAAAACACACAACCTAGTGTTATTGTAGTACGAATATCATTAAATAAGTTTCCAGACTTTTTTTTCGTATGGGCACTTTTATTGATAGTAGATACATGAAACTCTAGTCCCCTTCAAAGTAATCTCCTCCGGCTGCAATGCACTTGTTGTACTGTTCCAACAACTTCTGGAAGGCCCCATAAAAGTCCTCTTGTGTGAGCATGTCAATGACCTTCGTCACAGCCTCTTTCATCTCCTCACTTGTCACATAACGACAGCCTCTGAGTTTAGGGAATAAGCAAAAGTCACAGGGAGCAAGGTCTGGACTATAGGGAGGCTGAGGAGCTGTCTTGATGCCCATCTTGGTCAAATAGTCAGTGACAAGGATGGAGTTGTGGACTGGTGTATTGTCCTGGTGGAAATGCCAATGACCCGATTTGAAGAGTGCTGGCCTCTTCCCTAGGAATCTTTTCCTGACCTCCCTAACCCTTTGGCCAATCAACTCTGGTGTATTGACTTCCTTACTCCTCCCACACCTCTCATCATCCCTCAGACTCCGTGCCTTCCTTGAATCTCTTATGCCACTATAAAACTGATGCTCAATTCATGCAAGATGCTCCAAAAGCAGTCTGATGCATTCCATACATTTCTGTGGCATTTTTTTCCAAGTTTAAAACAGAATTTTATTGCATATCATTCTTCTAAAGTCTCCTCATGTCCAGATTGCATTTTTGAAATTCACCAGCTGTGACAATCAGGCTTTAGTAGGGTGTATTCCAATTCCTGCTGTAGCTGTTGATTTGAACCTGAAATCATAAAAATTGGTCAGTCATCTCATAAGATGTACAGCAATACATCGTGAATTTTCAAGAGTCTACGACAATTTTAAATGCCTGTACAAAAAAGTCTGCAACCTTATTGAATGCACCACATAAGTACACCCTAATGCTAAAATATGGACCCTCTATTGGCAGGGCTTAGATTACACTGATTATATCCCCTGCAAAGGAGTAAGACCAGCCCTCCACTAAAAAGTGGTCCTGGGTATGACACTAAACTGCATCTGAATAGGAGATTTCAGTCTTGGCGGTCTGGAGAGTATAGAGTACCCCTTCATTATTATTACTCCCACATTCACTCTAATTCAGAGTGGTAGAACCTGTTAGGGTTCCATCTATGGGGCAAATAGATCTGTTCATGGGCAAAAAAAAATCTTAAGAAACAACTACACAAAAAATGTAACTAGGCATAAAATAACCTTTGACAGGTTGACATGCCATTAAAATCAACAAATCAATCAACCACAATATGCAAACATGAAATATTATAAATACAGACACTTTTTATCATTATTTTTTTTTTTCAAATCTTAAATTATCTGCATAATTTTCTCTATAAAATAGAAAAAATATACAGTATTATTAAAGTTATGACAAAAAATTCAGTTATAAAATATTCTATAAAAAAATTAAATTATGTTTATGTAAATTAATCACTAGTTCAAGTATCTTTCATTCTGACTTAAAATTATTGAAATTTCAAAAAGTATCACTGTAAATATCAATGTCCAAATGTCTACTGTATATGATTAAACAAAAAATCGACTAGTATGAATAAAAGGGACAAAAGTATTTTAGCTGAAAAGTATAAAAGTTGGAAGAGAAAACCAGTTAATCAGAATAAAGGAATTTTAAACTATTATTCTCTCTATTCTTTTTTATTCATTTTAAAAGGAAGCTTTATCAATCATCATTTTTAATAATTTTGACTAGTATTAATCCTTTATCTTAATTCTAGATATTTTTTATCGCAACTTAGTTAAGTCATCACCATCAGATGCAGGGCATAACTTTTTTTTAGGAGGCGGGAGGGTCCTTACCCCTCTGCAAAGATAATGTTACCATATTCTAAGCCTCATTTCTTAAGATTTTTGCTCAATTTTGAATAACTTTAATAAATTACATATAATTTTTTATTCATTTTTTTTTTTTTATTCAGACCTTATGTAAATGAAAATGT
The DNA here is from genome assembly GCA_963585895.1 of Sepioteuthis lessoniana. Lineage (NCBI taxonomy): Eukaryota > Metazoa > Mollusca > Cephalopoda > Myopsida > Loliginidae > Sepioteuthis > Sepioteuthis lessoniana. The sequence goes on from OY757930.1 coordinate 51,705,100, forward strand.
GCAAATTTGCCCATTTTTACATAGAAAAATAGGTTAATGCCAAAATTTCATTATCCAAAGCAAAGTTTTAAGGGAATAGTAACTGTTCTCTACATTTTTACAACATAAGCAATTAAGAAATAACACATACTATCCAGGAACAAAATTTGTTTTACATTGTGTAATTAGATCACTCATAATAAGCACTTAGTATCCAAACACAAGCAAAATACAAGCATATTACATCTATGTAAAAAAATCATGTGACAAGTTAGGTCCACCATTTTAAGTTTACATTTAAATGAAATGCTATTCATTTCAAAAGACATATTCAAGACAAATTAATGTCAGATCTTAACACTAATCTAATGCAGTACTTAATTATTTGTTAATTATGGTCTACTTATATTAAACTCAATCCAATTCAACAATTGCCTTGTCAGTAGAGTTTAGAATATATTGACTGCATCCTCTGCAGAATCCATCACCCATCCATCCAGGGAATTACATTAAACTACATACAGGTGAAGCGCCAGTCCTGAAACACTGAGCGTGGAGTACCTCTACATTGCTATTATTCTCAGATCCGTTGAAACCAAGAATGGTAGGACCTGTCAGCATCCCATCTAAAGGTCAGTAAGAAAAGTTAAATGGATGTTTCAGTGTGTTTACTATCCATTTTTAAGTCTTTTTTTAAAATAATTTCATTATATATCGGAAAATTTAAAAATTGGGTTATAATGGGTTAAATAGAAATAGTTGAAACTATACAATTGAGTACATATTATTTAGCTTTAGATAGCAATACTTAAAATCATATAACTGTGTGCAAACAAAATATTAAATAGGAATAATCGCTTGAAAAAAAAAAAAAAGACTGGCTTCAGCATAAAATAAACTAACAAAAGTAACCAACCAACCAACTAACCAATTCAACTAAGTTTTTATAATATGAGGTATGTATCGAAAATATCCAGCCAAGTATTTGATATTTGATATTGATAAAAAAAAAAAATAGTCCCTTTAAAATTACTACCAATAGAGCCTCACATACTTATGCAAACATCTCTTCTAATTTTCAAAACATAATGAAAACATCTCTTTTAGGATTGCCATCAGCTGCTGCATTTCATTCTCCTTAATCTCATCCACAGTCTGAATAATCATTTTCATTAGTGATTTTAGCAAAGATGCACAGTGCCAAATCTAGTCTGTAATGAGTGGGTTGATGGACTTTAGCGATTTGATGTTTTGCAAAAAAAAATGCATGACATCTTATTACACAATGGTGCCTCACTGCTGTGTAACACCACTGGAGAGTGTCTGTTCACCCATATCTTCTGATTGGCAGCAAAGTTACATCAAGGCTAAGCAATGAGTTTTGAAGATATTCAAAAATCATTCCATACTCTTCAGACAGTCCTTGTATTTCTTCTTCAGTTACAAGTTACTATTTCTATAGGGAGTGAGTCCCCATAGTATCATGGCTAAAGTACTGTTCTGCAACATCTTGTTAAGCGAGTTTAAACTCCAGTCGTACAATTATGTTTACTTTCAGACTAATACCCTTGAGAAAGGTATGAACTCCCTTATCCCTTCTAGTTATGGTTTAAATAGAACTGCTACTGTCCAACAAGAATGATTTGGCATTACATAACCCATGAAGGTTGATATGCCATTAAACAAAGAAACCATATCAAACCAAACCAATTTCTATATACATCAGTGAAGGAAAATAAAATCGAAAGCTAATGGAAAGTACCTAAAAATCACTGCTGTAACGGTCATATCAGGCTAGCACAATTTATTTTATACAGGTACAAAAGAAGCTATTTTACGTAAAAGTCGAGTTTTACCTATTCACTTGCAAGTATATATAATTTTTAGATGTCTAGTTTTTAACATAAAAAATTGATGACAACAGAAAGTTTTCACTGTTTGTTTAAAACAATTTTATTTATGCAAGTCATCTATGTACAACAGAATATCAAATAAATATAATGCATATAATAAAAATATGTTAAAATAACTTATAATTCACCTTTGTCTGTTTGTACCGCTAAGGATCTGGCTTTTTTTTAAACTTTCAGGAATTGTTAGAATTGCACCGAGAAAGGTTTCAAACTAAACAAGGAGATTTGTCTCAGACTGGTTTTTAGATTATCTCTGTCTTTCATCTCCTTATATCCTATTGCCCAATACCATCGTTGTAAAAGGGAATCCATCTCACTTATCTACTCTTTCAGTAATCCTTACAGATGGTTCTCTATCTCCCTATATGTACTTAGACGTTCTTTGTTGTATCCAGGTGTCGAACTCAAAGGGAATTCATTTCAATTCATCTCATAAATCGCCCGGCCGAAGAAAAAAAAAATGTTAGAAAACCCAAAATTTAAATTTCACTTTATACAAGCATTTCAATTCTAGAAAATAATAAAATTAAATGTTCATTCAAAATATTTATTAATTCTTAGAGATTTTCGAGTGTATCTGAAATCTATGAACAAACCTAAAGCCATTTTTTTCTTTAAAAATTGATGACAATAGAAAGTTTTCCCAACTCGTTTGATACAGTTTTATTTATTTTATTTTTTCTTTATCTAAATCAACAGTGTACAAGAATATCTAATAAATAAAATGTATACAAAAATGTGTGAAAATATCTATGTTATTTTAAGACATAATATCTTAAAACATGGATCTAGGAAACCCATAGTAAATAAATGGTAAAAACAAATAAAACATCCTTTAAATATGGGCAGATATCCAAAACATTAATAAAAAGCAAATCTACGTCTTATATTTTGAATAATAACCATCTTATCACTTGTATGTAATATAGGTAAGTACTGCTAGTTTTAAAAAATTTAAACCTATATAAAATATTTTAAAATAGGAATCTACATTTCAGGCACAAAATTGTAAACTTCGTTGGTTGTCATATGAGTAAATATGTAAAATTCTTGTTTGCACAAAGTAGTACTTCCAATGTGTGAAAAAAAATTATACACTGTCGTAACATCATGACCTTATAATTGACAGTAAATTGATGACTTGCTAAGATGTGTTTATCTTATCAATGGCCAGTTAAAAAAGTACACTATCTCTTAGGTCTCCAATTTAAAGAATACAGAACTACGTGTGTGTGTGTGTGTGTGTGTGTGTGTGTGTGTGTGTGTGTGTGTGTGTGTGCTCTCGCGCCTGCATATTATTCATCAAAACAGACATAGACGGAATTGCTCTATTGTGAAGAGAAAATACATGCAATATATACACGTATTGGAATATTCCCAGAAACTAAACAAGTATGAAATATCTTAAAACACAGATCAACACATAAGACACAAAGTTGAATAAACATTCATTGGTTGTTATATGACCAAAGACAATAAGCAAATTTCCTTCGTTTGAACAAGGATATGCTGCTATCTTGTAAAAGAATAATACATTATCATAAGATAAGCTATTTCATCCATGGCATTGAACAGATTAATTCTTGACACTAAGATTAATTGTATGAGGGATGTCCGAAAATTTACTTATCCTGGCTGTTAACAAATAAAACATTGTGATTATGTCACCAGTACTACTATGCTACTTTTTCACATAGTCATCACTAATACTGATGCACTTGTTCTATCAGTACAGGAATGCACAAATACCAGCCTCCTGTTTTCTTCAGTCAATTGCTTTAGGACCCAATGAGATGACACTTTTTCATATTTCAATTCATTGTAGATGATTTTCATAGACTACCAATCTATCTTTATTTCTTTCTGTACCTTACTTTTTGAACATCCCTCATATTTTCTGATAACTTTCAAGGTAATACTAACTATATATATATATATATATATATATATATATATATATATATATATATATATATATATATATATTATTTTTTGGTATTAATTCGAATATATGAAATTAGAATATTCATCATTGCCAGTCTCTAACCTAAATGAATACAACTATTTCCAACATATCTGAATGTTCTACATTTTTTTTTTTAAGTAGAGGAATTATATTGTGAATTGAATTACCATGACCAGAAAATCAGGCAAACACTTACGCATGATATACGGAAACACTGGACAGCTGTTTCGACCTTATTAGGTCTAATCAGCAGTGTATACCGTAATCTCCACCACTGGAGATCGATCAGCGACCACAGATTGCAGAGCCTAAATTCTACAACTGAACCATCAGTCCATATTGCACACAAGTAACACCAAAGCAACTAGTCACAATATCTGAATGTTTATCGAATCATAATCAGTTTATGTGCAATACACCCATATATGAGAAATTATCCAAGGTATGTTCAAAAAGTATCAAGACTGAAGCCATATTTAACAAGGCAGAAATGAACAATGAATGAAACAATTTTCAAAATAGTACCCTCAGCAATTAACCTGCTTATTCCAGTGAGTTTTCCATTGACCAAAACACCTCTAAAATTCCCCTTTTCAAATCTCATTATGATTCATAACCTTCTTACCATGATCAAAAAATAAGAAGGCCATTTTCAAAAATAAGAAGGCCATAGACCACACAAGTCAATACCTGATGCAATGATGAGCAGGTCATATGACCACTTTTGGCCAATTGGAACACACCACATCATCAGCCTGAGAAACATATGAATATACAGAAATTTTCTCTTTTCTTGCAGACTCAAGCTAATACTATCAAGCTCGTACATAGAAGTTCCATTTTTAACTGACAACAGTCCTATCATGCTCACATGTGTATCACATAGTGACCCTATCTAAACACCCTACTCACTTCAACCGATGACTCTCTTTGTATCAACCTGCTCAACCAAAACTAAACTCTCATTTATGGTCCTAGCTATGTAAATCATATGCTGTAAATTACATTATGTCTTCTATATCCAAACCCTTCAGATGAATTTTCCATTTAGGATAAAAAAAAAAGTTATATCAATAGGTCTGGTACAATAAGAAGAGGTAATGTTACAAGGCTGAAATTTCTGAAGCTAGATTTACTTCATATTTTCTGCCACAATCACAGTTGAAAAAGAAAAACAGTTACCACACTTTAATTTTAATCCCAAGACTGGAGAATAAATTGGTTATCTGTCCAGCTGTGTTTATCCCTTTCACTCTCTGCTTTACACCACGAGAGAGAGAGGGTCATCTCTTCATCATATTTACCCAACCCCTCCACTCAGGCAGGATATGACGCAAGGTCAATTTTTTAAGCGGAGTTTAACAGGTTTTAATTCAGAGTTTTCCTTCTCCTAGACTAGTTGCTTCACCAAGGCTGAAGAACCCAGTTTGCCCTACTATTTACCCATAGCTGAAGGGAGAATAATTGGATTCATACCTTTCCCAAAGGTGTTAGTGCTATGTGAAATGCAATCAGTCTCGTCCAGGATTTGAACTCGTGTTTCCATGTCCATTTCCTACAATGATAACCATTACACCATGGGCACCTCTTTATAGCCATTATTCCCACAGAGAAGTCTGTGGCTTAGTGGCTAATGTGCTGAACTGCAACCATGTGGTGAGTTGGAATTCCAGCTGTGTTATTATATTCATTTTCAGACTAATACTTTTGGGAAAGGTATGACTTCCCCATATCCTCACAGCAATGAGTTAGATAATACCACTACTGTTCTTCTACAAGGATGGCTTTGGTATTAGATAATCCACAAAGGTTGATATACCATTAAACAAAGAAATCAAACCAAATGATTACTTCCAGGTCCACACTGACACAGAATGGTAATACATGTTAGGGTCCCATCTATGCATCAAACAAATCTGTGGGAAACTTATTAATATTAGATTGGAATACTTGAAATCATATAAGTGAGTGCAAATTATTTGAAACTAAAATTGTTTTTGAAGGATCATTATTTTCAGTTACTTGAAACCCTAAGATTGCTAGAAATACTAGAAACCATATAACTGTGTGCAACATATCAATATTAGATTGGAATACTTGAAATCATAACTGCATGCAAATTATTTGTACTTACAATCCTCAAAACAATTGAAGCTGTTTTTGTCAAATGATGCTTTGATGTTATTGGGAGATAAATACATCTTTGATGAGTAGAATAAACTATGGCTTTATTTTTAAGTGTAAAAGAAAGATTTCAATGAGCTCTATTCAATGATAGAATGGATTTCAACAAGCAGTAAAAACTTACTGAGTAAATCACATAATAGGCCTCAATGGTGTCACAGACTGTAAGAATAGTTATTTGAAGCTATAATTGATTACCAAGCATTATTACCATATAATTGTGTGCAAATTATTTGTATGAGAAAGGAATATTTGATATTATATAACTGTGCGCTATCAAATGATTATTATCATAATTTAATCTTTAACATTTTTTTTCCTTTTCAGGTATAAAAATGCCATTCACTGGAAAAGAAAAGGTGTTCAAACATCAAACATAAACTTTAGAGTTGTTTCTCCACATGCTGTTAAAATTTGAGATCATTTAAATGAGAATGGGTCAGGCTATTAGATTACAAAATGATATCAATTTTTCTGAAACACCCTGTATATTTCAAATGGTATCAATTTTTTTTAAATCTTAAGTCCTTTACCTTTAGTTTCAGATGTTATACTGGCAGTATTGAAAATCTGGAAATTTTGAGGTGTTATTTCAAAATGTTGCTGAAGCTACTTTCAGAATTCAGGAAGTGGAAGGAAATTAAACAATATCTGACCATCCTACTTAAAACTGGTTTAAGTGCCTTAAGAGTGGTGACTTGTCCCTTGAAGAAGTGGATGACCATCACATGTCAATTATTATTTTTTTTAAATGCAAGGTAAAAAAGAACCCAACCACCAGCATTCAAAAACTTTCATAAAAGTTACGATCATCAAAAGATGTTATATGTAGAACATTACTTAAGGTAAAAAAAACTACTCCAAGAGGTTTCTCATGAATTTACAGTTAATTAAAAAATAAAAATACTTTTAATAGATAGATAGATAGATAGATAGATAGATAGATAGATAGATAGATAGATACTATAGTGTGGTACACATGGTTAAAAAAAATTATACAGGAGTACTAAAAAGAATTTTAAGAATTCAAATACTTTTGATCTACTCCAATATTTTTTGGTTTTTTTATCTTACTTTGTCAGCTTTTAACCAAGATGCCAAATCACTTTGGATTAACAGAATTTACATTATAATTATTTGCAAAAAGATAAATGAATTTGAGAAACTACTTTTCTCAATAGCTCTTCATAGACTTGGATTAACGCCTCTTGAAAATCAGGTGAGTGTAAATGTAGACAACATTAAGTTGAAAATTGAAGTGGAAATTGCTTTGATAAATTTGCATTAATAAATTTGTTGTTTAAAATAATGTTTTTTGTTTTTTTTTCATCATTAATTGACAGAATAATTGATGTGTATATGTTTACAAGTTATAAAGAGTAGGTGAAATATCTCTTCTAGCTACAAAGATTAACCATTTTACACACCGTATAGTTACAATTTTAAATACTGAACTGGTTTGCTTGTTTTATGGTTATCTTGCAAAAACAATTCCCTCATCTCCATTCTGAAAATCCAAAGTATTTCTCCTAAAATTGATGTTATTAGGTTCCTTCATAAAGTCAATTCAGAACTCCTTTGGCAAAAATAAAACTATTTATAAGGCATAAAAAATTATCCTGTATATTTACATGTTAAATTTCCTTATTCAATCAATTAGCAGTTTAGATTATCTATAATATCTGAAGGATTTATTAAACAAATGTATCAAATCTTTCACACATTCTAATGATTATATATATATAATACAGTTGATAAGAAAGTAAGTGGAAATAAAATGATAATCACTTTAGCATCAACTGCATTTGAACCCAGTAGTATATTATAGGTAAGTTTTTTTTTTGCTTTTCTAACAGTTGTGTACAGGCTTTACCGCTACTCCACCACTACCTTGCTTAGCTTTCATCATTTTCTTCATTAAAAAAATAAATACTTTGATAGTAAAAAAAAAAAATGAACAAACACTAAATGTTGCAATTCATATGTAGAAGGTATGGTATCTAACTCATATGTTATACACTGAAAATGAATATGCACACATAAGCATATATACATAAGAATGTGTGAGTATATATACACACACAAGTGTGTGTGAGTAAATAATTATCTAAGCTAAACATTTTTTTTTTACTCGCAACACTGAGTTTTATGAAATTCAGAGCAGCAAGTAGAAAAAAAATGTTCAGTTTGATAATTGAATTGCCCTATCACTGTGATGTTGACCATTTTTTAGTTTTAAATAGCTGATCAATTGATTTCATTTTTTAATTGACAGTGTCTTTATTGATAACACTGTATAACATATAAAAGTATACACACACATGCACCCGCACACGCACACACACATTCGGAAAACTGGAAATAAACTTGACAATATAAAAATGTACAAATGTGAAAAAAATAAAGGTCTTCAGAGGATGATTTTATTTTATCTTATTTTGTTTTATTTTATTTTATTTTATTTTATTTTATTTATTTATTTATTTATTACCAATGTTAAAACTTTAGGGTTTTTAAATAGGAAAACATTAAACCTTCATCACAGGGTTGGTGGCATTCTTTTTTTTAAATTTGTGTGATGTAATTAGTGTTTCAACATATTTCCTAGAAAAAAATTATATCCCATCTGTCAGTCTATCTATCTATCCATCTATATATAAATGTTCATATTTATTTACCTATTTTAAACATTCCATAACTCATCTATCTGTCTGTCAATGCCAGTCTGCTTTATTCTATCTCTTTCAGTAAGTTTGATCCAACTATCTGTTTATCTATCCTATCTAAGTATATATAAACGATGAAGCCAAATTTTTTTAAATATGAGGTTTTGTAACTTTTTAAGACTAATCTGACTAAATAAGGAGAGAAATTGAAAGAGCTGGTCTCTGTTTTATAGTGTTGTGTGGTTTGAACTGATACTAAATTCAACAATTTTCCTACATTTTTTATGTATATAAACAAGTATTATGGATGTGAAATCTTTAAAATTAAAGCTGCGATTAGTTTTTAAATTAGTTTTTATGTTTGGCCAAACTGTTATATATATATATATATATATATATATATATATTATATTATATACACATACATACACACACAGGATGTTATGGGTAAACTGTTGTCTCAATTACACAAAAATGAAAATAACACTGGCATCTCACTTTATCAGATATATTTACCAAAATTACATGAAAATATCTTGAAATACTTAAGATTAAATTTATTCTAAAATAAACAAATAAATTGCCACTGGCTTTAACGACAGCCTCCAGACAACTTCAAAATCACCTGCAAGTCTTTCTAACTGTCGCCCTATTTAGATGGGTAAATGCTGCCATTATCATTGCCTTCAGTTCATCTTTGGTGTTGCACAGACTTTTGTTGGTCTCTCACTCAAACACGCTCCACACAATAATCAAGGGATTGCAATCTGGGGAATAAGACAGCTAGATGTTAGGGGTGATGTAGTTACAGAAATTTTCTGACAGCCAAGACTAGGTTTTCCTGCTTGTGTGGCATAGCACTGAGTCCTGTGTTCAAAAGTAGAGTCTTCCAGCAGTTACCTTCTCAATCCAGGACAGCACTACCACCTCCAAGCATTTGATGTAGGCCTCAATGTTGAGTCTGAGGCCATACGGGAAGATGAATGAAGGCATAACATTACCACTGCTAGTGAGAACACCAAACACCATGATGTAGACTGGGTGTTTTTCATGAATATGAATCAGTCCTCAGATAGGCACTCAAACACTTTGAAATCTCGGTATTAGGGTTTCCAGCATGAATGCCAATCAGTACAGCATGTTGTTTCCAAATTTCTGGAGAAGAGAATTGCATCATGGTGCTGTTCTTCTCATAGACAGTGCCCTAACAACTCTAGTTTGATGTACCGTAGACAAAACTTGAAACAAAGCACATTCACAAAATGAATAATTCAAAATGACAATAATTTACCCATTGTACCTTTCGTGTGTGTGTGTGTGTGTGTGTGTGTGTGTGTGTGTGTGTGTGTGTGTGTGTGTGTGTGTGAATGTCCTGAAGACCTACCTAGGGCGATGAACGATAGGGAGGAGTGGCGAGAGAGGGTCAGGGATATCCGCGCTACCAGCGCAATATGATGATGATGATATTGACATAAAAATACTTCTAAATATGAAATTTTTGTTTCAGTTATACTTGAGTGATTGATTTTAAATGGTATGTTAACTTGTTTAGGGTTATTTTATACCTAGAGGTTAGAGAATTGCATTCATTCTACATTCAATATTTCTTTTTTTTTTTTTTTTTAGTTGTTTCTTAAGAGTTTTGGGGGGATTTTTTTTGCACATGGTCCAATCCAATACATATGATTTTTAAACAGAACTATTTAACCCAGAGATGGAACTGTAACAGGCACCATCACTTCAGGTCAGAGTGGATCTGGGAATAATGGCACTGAAAGAGTTCTCTACATTCTCCAAATCTCCAGAACTGGAGCCTCACTATCAGATACAGTTTAGGGTCATACCCAAAACATTGCTTTTGGGGGATCTTATCACTTTGCAAGAAATACAGTCAGTGTAGTTTAAACTCTACTAACAGGGCGACTTTCAATTATATTGATCAGTCTATCATTATTTTTTTTTTTGGATATTATGCCATAAATTTTTCCTGCATTTATTCTGATAGGAATTTAGATCAGACAATTAAGTAAAACTTGTCAATATCTATCTATCTGAATCTATCTATCTATCTATGTGAATCTGTTTCATATCTATCTATTGATTTGTCAATTGTTTCATATCTATCTCTCTGAATCTGTTCATATCAATCTATCTTTCTTTCTGAAACTGTTTATACCTATCACTCTATCAATAAGAACTATAGAAATTGCCATTAAAAAAATATGCTGGTAATTTATATTACATGATATTTTGTAGTTTTTAAATAACAACCATTACATTACTATAAAAAAATGATGCATTTAACACATCTCTGAAGAATAAGGTATCTAAAATATTATGAACACTAATAACAGTGTGTGTCTGTATTTCTATACATATATATACATTTACATATGCTATCATTTACATTACTCCCAGCTATGGGTTAAATAGTATTACTACTGTTCTTCTACAAGGATGGATTTGGCATTAAATAACTCACAAAGGTTGACATGCCATTAAACAAAGGAACCAAACCGAACACACATTATAACTTATAATCATACAGATATATACTATACACACATAAACATGCAAATATATATATATATATATATATAAGTACACACACACACATGAATATAAAGTACACACATGCGCGCACAGACACACACGTATATGTAATATATGATATTACACAATAAGTGAACAACTTGACCCAGACATAATAAGGTTCATCACTTATTGGGAATTTGACCAATGGTCAAAACCTGTGAGAAGTTAACTTGAGAAATTCTTCTTGCCTTTGGCAATCACTAATAAAGTGGAGAGTCATGTGTCTTGGCACAAGTGGACAACCAATTATAACTCTGAAAATCTCTTTGAGACAGCAGAAATCAAGCTTAAGTAGACCTCTTCACTTAAAAAAAGAATTAAAATAAATGCTTCTTTGGAGTGCTTGTAGTACTCTTTGGATTAGCGTTGTCAATTTTGTTGTTTACTTAATGAAAAATCCTAAACAAATCAAATATTGTACAAACTTTTGATAACCAATTTACGAGCATATAAAAAAATGATCAGTTATGCAACTTGGTCTCACTATAAAGTAATGAGAAATTCTGTTGTTATGGTAACATAAGGTATTATTTAACATGAATGATATTACCAAACAACAAAATATCTCATTATTCAATTACAAGACCAGGTTGCTAATGCATTGCAAGAACACTTTGCTTTCTGCTTCAAAACTGACAAAATTTACTTTGGACCATATATTAATATTAATAGATATGAAAACAAGACAAATCTTATTTTGATATCTATTTGGTTTTTCTTGTATCTTAATCTTAGGTTCAATTTTTTTTTTTTGGAAATGGTATGTTAAAATAATTACAATTTTATGAAAAATTGGTAACCAATCTACGAGAACATAAAAAACAATCAGTCATGCAATAATGAACAAGTAAGAAATAATATCAGTGACATAAGATACATAGAAATTTAGACAATTGAATAAAACTTGCCAATATTTATCTATCTATTTACAGAGCGAGCATAAAAATACATTGCTGTTGGGTGAGCACTGGAGATCTTACTGCTTCTAATGGTGGGAGTAGTGTACAGAAATTTTGCTGGTGAACAAAGAAATAATGTATGCAATGTCAGCATATTTGTAAACATATTCCAATAGGTTTTGATGACATGACTTCTTGAAATTAAGAAGGAGTGTTTTTGTGCACACCCTGAATTATCATAAAAGTTATCATAAAAAAAATTATACTGGTAATTGTATACACATATGATATATTATACTTGTCACACATGATATATACAGTTCTGAGTAATAATACAATAGATACAAAAACAAGACAAATTGTTTCACTTCACACTAAATAGCCTTAGTTTTTAATTTGATTTAGATTTTAATGATTTTCTGATTTTAATGATTTTTTTTTTATTTTTTGATTTACATTTTTTTAATTTTTTTATTTAGATTTTAATGATTTTTTTAATTGCATTTAACTTAATTATCTTTTTATAACTTAGCATTAGTATGGTGACCATTCTAAGAGAAGGAAAACTCTGAATTCAAACCAGCCTTATTCAGCTGAAAAACTGGCCTTGTGTCACATTCTGCATGCAATGAAAGAGTTGGACAAATACATACATAAATAATTTTATCATTTTGATAGGAACTATGTTGTTTTCTTTTAAAAGACTATTAGATATTTTATTTAATACAATACAAAACATGCCCTGCATGCAGAATATTAAGCTAGTAAAAATAATCAGAAATAAAATAAATAATCAAATCATAAAATCTAATGAAATGATGATAATGAATTCATATGTAAAATTCAATGACAACCAGTAGTTTCTGAAATTTCAGTATCATATTATACTACTGAAAGTACCTGCATTTAGTACCAACCTGGACAACTATGAAGATGGGAAAAGTTTTCATATAATTAATGATATAAATTTTATATAACGATATGAGCATTACTGGTGTATGACGCAGAAACTATAGTTAGATAATAATAACTTTGATCTTCTTAAATTTTTAGAATTTAGAAATAGATTCTAAAAATATCAAAATAATTTTTAGAATTTAAACACAATTTCATCACTACTGTAGTATTTCAGCAAAAGGGAAAAAGCTTATAAGAGACCAGTTGGCCTAGATAAGTGTAATAGCAGATTTATCAAGAAGGGAACTGATGTGCAAATGACTGATATTAGAATTACTAGTGTTAGCAATACTTGAAGCCAATTAACTGTGTGCAAACAAATGAGCTCTGGTTCATTTAAAAATAATGATACCTACAAACTATTCAAATCATGTAAATATAAGTGTGTATAAAGAAGATTTGGCATTAAATAACCCATAAGGGTTAATATGGTATAAAACACAACCAAATTGGCCTAGTGGGTAGAGTGTTTGCCAATGGTCTGGGAGACCAGGGTTCAATCTCAGGTCAAGTCATACCAAAGACTTTAAAAATGATACTTGATACCTCCTTGCTTAACACTCAGCAATATAAGATACGTATCAAGAGTAAAGTGGAGCAATCCAGGGAAAGGAGTAGCGCCCTCCCATACACCTTGATGTGGTAGCTATTGAAAAGAGAGCCTTCTGGTCACCCTCGACTATTGTCGCCAACTTTATATACAATACACATACATACCTTTCCTATTGGCAAGACATACAATATATGAACTGCATCCTCAACAGAGAGGTAAAACCTTCCTTCCATAAAAAAGGGTTTCATGGGTATGACACAAAAATGCATTCAATGGTAAAGATTTGAAGCTTTGACCAGAGTGGAGTCATGCTTATATTGCCATTACTCCCAAACCTACCATGACCTGGAGCAGTAGTACTTGCAAGGATCCTATAAAAGGGTCAAATAGACATGTCTGAGATAATGAAGTGTTTACCTGCATGTGAAGATAAATTCTGGTACCAGTTATAATTGGAGACCATAATTGTTAAACTGACTTCAGTTTAAAATAACCCAACAAGAGTTGACATGAGATAAAATCAACCAACAGACCAAATACAGACGGAGAGAGGGAGGGAGAGAGAGAGAGAGAGAATATAAACAACAACAAATAAAAAGCTTGAATAATAATAATACAATAATGTAAACTGATGAACTATTACTCTCAAGTCCAGCTTGACCTGAATGGTTAGTCAGTTGGGTTTATGGCATATCAACCCTTGTAGGTTATTTAATGCCAAATCCACTTTAAACATATATACATTGAATATATAAAATTTGTAAATTAAATTGTTAAAAATATTTCAAACAAGCCAGAGCTCATTTGCACATAGTTTAATGGTTTCAAATATTGCTAGCACTAACAATTCTATTTAATATTAGCCATTTGTTTGCACACAGTTAAATGGTTTCAAATTTTGCTATGTACCACTAACAATTCAATTTAACATAAATCATTTATTTGCACACTGTTAAATGATTAAACAGTTCTATTTGACCCATAGTTTTGATCTGAACAGGTACTACCAATCCAGGTCAGAGTGGACTCGGGAATAATGATAATGAAGGGGTACTCCACATTATTCAAAGCTCCAAGACTGGAGCCTCAGCATCAGATGGTTTAGTGTCAAATCCAGGTAATTTGTTGGGTTAGTGTGAGGGGTCTTACTCCTCAGCAAAGATGCCCTCAACCTATTCTATAGCCCCAGCCAACTGGGCTGCCTTGACCTGGGGTGGTAGTTAGGTTCCCATCTATGAGTCAAATAGATCTGTTTAAGATAATGAAGTGTTTATCTTTTTAAAATGATTGTTAAAACACAGTTTTGTACTGTATATAACTATTAAAATGACTTTGGCATAAAATAACCCAACAAGTGTTGACATAAAACTAAAACAACCACACACACACATTGAGGGGGAGAGAGAGAGAGAGAGAGAGAGAGAGAGAGACTATAAACACAAACAAATAAAAAGCTTGAATAATAATAGAATAATTTAAATTCACAAACTTCTTTCATCCTTTCCAATTCCAATTTTCTGGCTCTCATTGGTTCTGATTAATAATTTCGAGGGATCAATACAGTTGGATAAATTCTAATTCCCAAACATACCTTGAATCTATCCTTCTATAAGCACTTTATTATTATGTTCAAGTATTTTTGCCATCTTTCAAGTTTTTTATGGTTTTTTTATGTTTGTTTTTTTCAATTCTCATTTGCTTCTTATAATTTCAATCTTTTGCTCTTTTGCTATATCATTAGCATTTGATGAATCATACATGTCACACACAAGCTATACATAACAGCAAAACAATGTAGTATTTTTAACACTTCAGCTTTTCCCAGGATCAATATGATGAGCCAGTGTTTATGCATAATAATACCACTAACACTTGCATCTCTTCCAGATTACAAGACTTAAATGAAGAGATGTATATTTTAACTGTTTTGACTGATTGATTTATTTTAATGGCTTGTCAACTAGTATAGGGTTATTTTATACCTTGAGGTTAGGGAATTAAATTCATTGTACATTCATATTTATATTTTTAGGTAGTTGTTTCTTAAGATTTTTTTTTTAGTGGAGGGTTGCACACAATCCAATAACAGAAGCAAATAATTTCAAGATAGATCTATTTGACCCATACATGGAACCTTAACAGGTACTACCACTCTAAGTCAGAGTGGACCTAGGAGTAATGCCAATGAAAGGGTACTCCACACTCCCCCCAAAATTCATTGAACTGCACCCTTACCATTAATTGCAGTTTAGTGTCATACCTAGGACTACTTTTTTTTGGAGGGGATACAGTCAACATATTCTAAGCCCCATCAATGGAGCAATATTTTGGATACGTAAGGTGATTCTTAGCTTACCCATCTCTTTCCCCTTTCTATCTCACTCACTGGTCTGATCATGGACCAAGTACTTCTGCTAGTACACACACACACACACATTATATATATATATATATATATATACACACACACACACATACACACATACATACATACATACATACATACATACACACACACACACATACATATAAATAGAATTTATAGTTTAAAAGCATAAGTATAGATGTTTTATTTTGTTTTTTTTCTGACCTGATGAAATGTTTTCTTTTTCCTTTGAAGAATACCAGGTCACATCTGTGACAGAAACACAGATAACAATCAACCAACCTCATCTCTAAGAATGGAGTCTATTGATGAAAGAAAAAAAAACAGCCACCAAAAGATTTCCATGACTCTTTGTCAGGGAGCTCTATGCTGTCAGCAGGACTTGATGATGATGATGTGGTGTGTGTGTGTGTGTGTGTGTGTGTGTGTGTGTGTGTGTGTGTGCAACAAAGAAGGCAAATTCATGATAAATATTAAGCACACTGAATGACATAAATTGATATGAAAATCAATCTAATGATAAGTTTATATATCTACTAGATGATTTTGAAAAAAATATCTATATTTATTCAATTATGTTATTAATTTTTTTATCAATTTCAGGAAAAAATTACTGCAGAATGTTAAAACTATCTATGACATTGTCATGGCACTATCATAAGGAAAGCCAATCATTATGAAATTTAGAAAAGTAGGAACAAAAAAGTTTGAAATTGAACTTACGACCATCATTATGAATTAAAGGATTTAGAAACATTAGTATTACAAATTTTCTGGTAAGCAAAATAACATTCCACTTAATCTGTCATTGGTTTGATTAACAAAAGCTTATCTCCAATATTCACAAATTTTAATGTACTTTTCAATCACCTTGTAAAGTGAGAATGGATCATAATCAAAACCTCATTTTTTTTTATCCCCTATTATTAAATATTTTGGCAGTTATTCTAAGATAGGCATGTGCAACTAGCTGCCTGCAGGCTACAATCTAGGCTGTCAGACCACTCAGTGTGGCCCTCATTAACCGTTTTATTTTTTACCTCATACATTAAATTATTTTCATAGCCGTAAGATAAATTTTACAGTTTTCAAGTTAACAACAGAGAATGTCATGAATGACGTATTTTTGACTTTCAAGTTTGCTACACAAAGAGGCTTTGTTTTGAATTTACAGTTACTATTAATGATTGCAGGTAAGTTTTTAATTAATTAATTTTACTTGAAATGTGAATTCAATGTTGTATGCAAAAACTAAATTTTATTTGTCAATAATATCTAAAAATGTATTTACAATGATTTCATAACTCAATACTCTAGTTGTCTTTAAACTACATATTTTTGATGGTGACTGGCCCTAATTGTTGTTCCAGTGTTCCAAAATGGCCAGCCAATGATAAACGTTGCACACCTCTGTTCTAAGATGAAACAACACCCCCACCCCTACAGCTGGTTTTATCACATGACATGAGGCATGTAACAGAATAATGAAAGTGACAAAAGAAAAAGCCGAAGGGTGAGTGACATTATACCAACACACAACCTATGTACAATTCTTGTTGAGAAGTTGTATGTGCATATGTGTTGAATAAATTAGGAAAAAGGTATGTTGTAAAAAACAAAATTATGAAAATATTTTTTTTCAATTAATTTCCTTTATCTGATTTTAGATATTTTTACATTGATCCCTTATTTAATTTATAATCTCCATAAAATATCATTTGGATGTTAAGAATATTTACTGTTTTAAAATGATGAGGTCCCAGGTGAAATGTTTGACTAATATTTATATGAGCACATCTTAATTCAAATTTTAACATTAAAGATTTTGGCCAAATACATTTTGATCCACCAGGTATTTCTCTCGGAGATCAGGTTAAAAAAATTCAAGAAAGCAGCATTTATATCAACTTATCTAGACAGATGAGTAAATCAGATAGGTGTGGATTTTAACACAGACTGGTTTTCTTGGCTCAGCGGAAAGGGGATTGGAGAGTATCATGTATAGAAATATAGAATCACCACTGTTGCATGTGCTACTAAGAATGGTATTGTCTGTGTTGCTAAATTGCTGAAAATTAACTCAGCCAGTCAGTATATTAGCCCCCATCATTTGTCCAACACCTGTTTTCATGGAGAAAAAAAGACACCTCTCTTTTATAGATTGTACATCTGAAAAAGGTTGTAAAAACTGATTGGCCAAAATATAATAACAGTAAGTCCAACAGAAAAAAATGAGTTCAGTAGTTGAAACAACTGTTGGAATGTTAATGACTATTCTCAAAATTACAGACAGTAACACACACACACACACACACACATATATGGGGGAGTATTATGTATAACATAAAAAGAATATAGTTTCCTCACACCTTTGTGACAGTTTCATTACTATCAGTTTCATTTATTTAAAATTTTTTTTTTTAAATCAGATGAGAATTTAAGCAAGATTGTACAGTAATTGTACTGGCAGTAATGAGCCTGCAATAAAAAGATGAATAAACATTCATTTTACGTTTTTATCTTCTCTATTGGTTGGTATTGAACACTTTCTTGATTTATGAAAAATTTGTTATGTGATTTGTTCATTCAACTATATAAGCACTACCTTTTCAACCACAGTTATTTTGTAGGGTAAATGTCAAGAATGAGCATCAAACTATTTTTTAACGTCTGCAAATAGCGAATGCGAGTCAAAGCACATAGATATTAGAGACCATTCTCCTAGAACAGCTGCCTTACAGAAGCTAAAGAAATCAGTCTATCCAACTATTTACTTATAACTGGAGAGAGAATCGAATGATGTCCACCTTCCCTAACATGAAATCAACTAGCCTCAACTTGTCCATTACACCATGTGTACTTCATAAACTATCAATAACTTACGAATTCATCAGACTTCACAATAGTCTACATACAAGGCATCACAGAATTCAATCTTTTTTGTCTCTCAAAAAAGCTACCCAAATACATACATCTAAAATAAAAATATTTGGTGTATATTTTTAAAAAATTTCCAATGCGGATTGAACCCACCATAATTAATTTGCAAATTTTCTGCTACTCAACAGGTTTCTGATTTCAGTGTCCCTTCTATTTTTCAATTTGTTTTAAGATGCCAATAAGATAAAAATAAAACAATACTAGACCTTTTAGAATACAAGACTTTTTAAAAAAAAATGAAATAAAATAATATAAAATAGAAATAAAACCCATGTAAAATTTGAATATTAACAACATATTTTGTAAGTGTTCAATTACTTGCAAATTAGGTCAATGCACAAATTTGGGATATATTTCAAGTACATAGATGTTAAAGAGACATCTATAGTGACTATAAAAAGCAAATTTATTCATTTGGTTAACAAAAGCCCAATGAATAGCATTTGATTAACTATGAAATTGAAATATACAAGGTCAATTTATTAAGTACTGAAACTGATAATTCATTTTTCAGGTTAGTAACCCTGATTGAAAATGAGCTGAATAATATTAATCCATTATCAATTATTGCATAGACAAACATCAATTATATCTGATCAGTCTATACTTTTTTCTTTTTTTGCATATTCCTCAGTTTGTGAAAAGACCAGTGGGTCAAAACACGGTTCTCTTTTAAATTTCAAGTCATCCAAATATCTCTAAAAAGGGGAATTAGCACAAAATTTCAGTGAAAAATATATAAAAAATACTAAAAAAATACTATGGATAAAATTTTTTAAAATTGCAAAAAAGTTATATGAGAGAGAGAGAGAGAGAGAGAGAGAGAGAGAAAGAGAGAGAGAGAGAGAGAGAGTTTTAAAAATAAAAGTACAAAAGTTTTAATGTTCAATAGTAACGAATGCAGCTAATCAAGACTGTAAAAGTTGTACAGTTGTGATGCTGGAAAAGCTCCTACCACCTTGTCATGGCACAGTTGGCCACCAAGAAGCAAACATCAAGAATCATTTTAAAAGATGAAAGACAACCTCAGCCTTGTACCAACTATGCCTGAAATAGAAAGCTGATCTTTATAAATCTGTGTTAACTTGTTCAATGTTTGTGTCAAATTGTCCTGACGTTTGTTATAGGATTTTCTGTTCAATTTTCGTGAATCATAATTGTAGTTACTGACTTCTATTGTTCAGACTCATGAGTAAAATACGAATTTGATTCCCTAACCTGGAGGCATAAAATAACACTAAACGGGTTGATATGCCGTTAAAATCAATCTATTATCATAATTGAAAAAATACTATCATTTTACAGAATGTCAGAACCAAGAGGCATGAAACTCCAAACTTTAAACTATGCATACAAATATACATCTATCCTTTTAAGGGTGATAAAAACAATAATGAATTTTTTGTTGCTGACACTGGAAAGTACAATAGAAAACAAATAGAACTAATATATATATATATATATATATATATATATATATGAATATGAATTGATTGTTCATTCATACAAGTGGGTGTCAAATGATATTAAGTAAAATGATTACATCAAAATAGCAATGTTTTGTCCGGCTCAATGGCCTAGTTGGTAGAGTGTTTGCCAATGGCTCTGGAGACCAGGGTTCAATCCCAGGTCGAGTCATACCAAAAGCTTTAAAAAAAAATGGTACTAGATATTTCCTTGCTTAATACTCAGCATTATAAGATATGTATCAAGGGTAAAGTGGAGCAATCCGGGGGGAAGTAGTAGCGCCCTCCCCTACACCTTGATGTAGTAGCTATTGAAAAGGGAGCCTTCGGCTTGCCCTCAACTACGGTCGCCAACTTTACTTACATCAGTGAATTTTCACTTTTGGGATTACATACCATTTCTGCATAGTATCATGCCTCTTATATCTTTGTCAACTAAACAGTTCTTATTTTAATAAGATAACTGATTTACATATTCATGCACACTATCATATACATACACACCTGTTCTAAGACCTGGCAGAATCTGCATTTACATGAACCTGATAAGTTCATATTGTAAAATAAAGCCTACAAGGATGGGTGATATTATGAGGTATTGCTGGGGTGCCCCGGGTTAATGCTAATGATCCTTCAACTCTTGTTAAAAATTAAATTGTGGCAAAGAACTGGATTTTGTTATTCACTTCCACTTTGGTATCTTGATTTATCTGTTTAACAGATAGTTTATACAAATAAAATATTAATTATTTCTGCCCTGAGATTGATAATAGCTTTAGTCTTTCAGGTTTGAGTCTGTAAACTGTTGAGATTTTTATCTGTATATTTTGAAAATCTAACTAAAATTTCATTTGTTTATATTCATTGGCTATGAAAAAAAATCACATTAGTTTATGTACATATGATCATTGCGTTGAAGTTAATTTTAACTTCCTTTGTTTTTTTTGGGGGGGGGGTTGTCCCAGACATAACAAGGAAGTTCGGATAATACATATATCACACACACACACACACACACACACACACACACACACACACACACACACACACACACACACACACACACAGAGTTCCAGAAGTTACTTTTCGAAATAAGTATAATTCCTCATTCTTAAATGGTTGTACAGACTGAAGTGTTACTGTAGGTTTGGAATGTTATCACGCCTTTCCAGCTAAGATATCTTTAACCACCCAGAGTCTATATCATATCATCTGGTCAATTAATTCAAAAAGATGTTATAGTATGGAACTAATGATTCCTTTTGAGGAGAATATTAACTGAGTGCATTAAACTGGGAAAATATGAAGATCCGAAAGAGTAACTTGTTAAAAAACAGGACAACCAATACATTTCTCAGTGAAGTGCTGAAGTTTTATTGCCAATTTGAACTCTACATAACTAAATTGTCACTAGCAGAAAAAGAAATATGTTAAGAGGCTCCAATATTAGGCAAAACCCGCATTTGCATGGACCTGGTGCATAAAATCCACAAGGACTTGTGGTATCATGAGGTATTGCTGGGGTCAATGGTAATGATGCTTCAGCCTCTGAAAGGATTATCATCTGATGAAGGCTTTATTTGGTGGCACTGCTACTGCTGCTGTCTTTGCAGTAGCATGAATATTTATATAATTACTATCCTGTATTAGCCGTTCTGTTATTTCGGGTTTCATGTGTCGCCACAATCATGTGATGGGAAAATAAGATCAGGCAGCAGCTGAATCTGCATGGACCTGATGATCATGGTGGCACATAAAACTCTGATCAAGTCATGCAGAATCAGTACTTTTTAACTCCTTTCTTCACAATTTGTGTATATATATATATATATATATATATATATATATATATATATATATATATATATATATATAAGAGAGAGAGAGAGAGAGATTAATTCACATCAGTCGTAAGTTTAGAGGAGTATTCCCTGTGACGTAAAGGCTAAAGTGCTGGACTGTAGCCTCGAAGTGAGATCAAATTACGTTCATTTTTCGGACTAATACTTTAGAGAAGGATATGAACCGCCTTATACCCACAGCTATGAGTTAAATCCTCTCACATGTTCTTCTACAAGGATGGTATTGACTTTAAATAACCCATGAAGGATGATATGACATTAAACAAAGAAACCTAACCAAACCATAAATTTAAATGACAATAGACTAAACTAGTAATGTGTATGCATATGATAGTTTTTCTTTTTTCTTTTCTTTTTCCCCCACAACCTTGAAAAAATATCAATGTTGTTAAAAATTCAGAACAAGACTTATTTGTAATATGAGACAAAGTAAAAAAACAAACTTTTTTTTTTAATTGCTAATAATCTTAATTAGATCGAACATGAATGCAAGAGTTTCTTCATACAATAATTTTCCAAAGAAATGAATGGAAAATAAGATAAAAGAATGAATGGAACAAAGGCAAGCATAGTATTTCATCAATTGAGTTTTTCTTTCACCCTTCTCTTTTCTCCCCACGTCGTGCTATTTTCTTACAGCCTTTGAGTCGACTGACTGACATCAAATATCATGTTATGTTCTTCATTGAATTCTCAGTCCGTCTTTCTCTCTTTTTCTGCATCAATCTGCAGCAGTTCAAAAATCGGGCAATATGTGGGAGGTTAAAGAGAAAAGGCTATCAAAAAGTAAAATAGTCAATAAATATGTAGGTGAAGAAAAAAATATAAAATTGCAAGATGGTGTGGAGCGGTTAAAAGAAATGCAAGAAATAGACACAAGAAGAGAGAATTTACAGTTCAAACTAGTACGTATTAAGTTAAAGAAGGCTGAATATTTTTTCTTTCTACACTGAACTTTGCAGAAAACAAACGACTAATATAGCTATAAACAAAACAAAAAAAAGAAAGAACTAGTTTTAGTTTAAAGTTCCAAAAGGATGACTGAGAGAAACACTTACTACCAACTTGAAAATTACAAAAAAAATGTGTTTATGAATATGAAGACGCCTAATTTTTTTTCTAATAACTCCTCCATCTGACCATTTTAATACGAGAATATTAAAGAAAGTTTTCAGGTGGGGGGTATGTATTAATCCAACTCCTCCAACATGAGCAGGATATAACATAAGATCATGTTTTATGCAAAGTAAATCTGGTTTTAATTCAGTTTTCCTTCTTCTAGACAGGTTGCCTAACCAAAGCTAAAGAAGCCAGTCTGCCCTGCTATTTACCTATAGTTGGATGGAGAACAGTTAGATTGATGCCTTTCCCAAGATCATTAGTGCAAAGTGAAACACAAACTGGTCCAGGACTTGAACTCTAGTGTCTGATTCCATCTCCTATGACGATAACCATGACGCTTAGCGCACCTCCTTTCAAGTGATGTAAATAAGATTAATTTTTAACAAATAATATTAATATAAGTCAGAGATATCAAACTCATTTGACTTTGCAGATCGAATTGAAGCATAAAGCAAACCTTGAGGGCCAGATAAGGTCAGTTATTCCTAAAAACCCTATTTATAAAGTAGGTCAAAGTAAATGGACAAAAGGGTCAATATACATTAAAACTACTTTATCAACAATAAAAAAAGTGAAGTGTCAGCGAAGTGTGTTTGTATTTACTCAAAAAACTGGATGTGACACAAGGTCAATTTTTAAGAGGAGTAAAACTGGTTTGTATTCAGTTTTCCTTCTCCCAACCCATCATCATCATCATCATGTCGTGCTGGTAGCACGGATATCCCTGACCCTCTCTAGCCACTTTTCCCTATCGTTCATCGCCTCAGGCAGGTCTTCTGGACAACATCCCGTATCCTCACATAGTTGCTGAATGTATGTTCGTGCTGGTTGTCCTGCTTTTGCACGGCCATGTGTGGGGGCCCATAAGAGTACATCACTTATGAGTTCGTCCCTGCTTCTCCAGTAGTGTCCTGCATGTCTGGTTCATCTAACTTGAATAGTTTTCATGATAGGAGACAGGTGGCCGTACAGTTGGTGTCTTGTGGGGTGTTGCCGCCAGGACTTGTTCAAGATTGCTCGCAGCATTCTTGTGTAATTACCATCTAACTTCTTCTCCAGCCGTTTTGTTAGAGTCCATGTAGTGCATCCATATATATAACCCAGTCTGCCCTAACCCATAGCTGGAGGATGAATAGTTGGTTTCATACCATTTCCAAGAATATTGGTGCGATGTACAATGCAAACAATCGAACCCAGGATTTGATTTTGAAATCTCCATATCCATTTCCTACAACTATATACACAACAAATGCTTCCTTTTCATAGGATAAGTCAAAATAAATGGACAAAGAGGTAAATATACATTAAGATACCAATAAAGAAAGGAAAGAATGAGAGGTATTAACTAAAGAGATTTAAATATCAATTCCAGAAAGAGAAAAAAAATTTAAGATAAGAAATTTTGGTAAAGGCCACAAGTTAATAAGGACATAATAATAGAGTCAAATTTTGAAAATCCACAACAAATTTATGATAATTTATTTCAATTTTTTTACCTACCAAGCTGTTTAGTTGGACCAGCACAAATAAATCAAAACTAATAGGTAATTGCTGACTTAATCAGTTTCAATCAGACAGCATTTGTTATGAGCAGTCTCTTAAAGTATAGGTATAATGACATGATATACATGTACAAAATACCCCCACTCAATAAAATGTGATAAACTAGAAAGCAATTAAACTTATAGTAGGGGGTGTCCTCGTGGTGTAATGGTTAAAGCGATGGACTGCGAAATCGTAGTAAGCAAGCTTGTACTTCAGTAGTGCTATTGCTTTCACTTTCAGGCAAATACCCTTGGGAAAGGTATGAAACCCCTTATCCTCCCAGCAATGGGTTAAATAGCACCACTACTGTTCTTCTAAGAGAATGGCTTTGGCATTAAATAACCTTACAAAGAAACCAAACCAAAACTTACAGTGCTTCACTAAGCTCAATAAAATATATACATATATATAGTTTGCTTATATTCAATATCTGTGATAAAGCATCTAAGTTAGAATAGTATAAAAACAAAGTCAACATTGCTTGGTGACTAACAGTTTGTTACCTATGCAATAACTGAACCGTGTGTGTGTGTGTGTGTGTGATGATGATATTCACAAATGGTTGTTGTCTCTTGATCCTCTAGCATCATCTAGATGGGCATCGATTCTTTGACTTGAGTCTTCTCAGATGTCCAGTAGCAGAGATGATAGTCAAACGGAGAGATGACTGTAGATATTACTTGATGCAGTACGTGGAGAAAGTTCTTGTGTACAAAAATGTATCTTTTCAAGCTGAACAAAGATTTGTAGACTTTATTGCAAAAGACACAATTGGTATCACCTTGCTTCAAAAAAAGATTCTTGTTCACATCTATCATGAAACTTCATGTGATTGACATATCCAGCTTTAAAGAGAAAAATAAGGTTACAAACATTACATCACAAGCAGGTTCTTGAACCCAAAAGTTAGACATTGTTCTCTTCCTCAGCTATCTTTTTAACCATTCATCATTTTTACGTCTCAACTCCTATTTTAAATGTCTTTCTCCACTCAGATTTTCTCAATGCTTTTTCCCAGCCCAGAATATCAATTTTCAGTGATTTAAGAATATTCTTGACATTGTCTTTGTAGCATTGCCTTGGCTTATGCTGAGGATGACATGTTTAGGAAGCCTTTGGTGTCCTTTTCAGTGCATTTGATTTGTCATAACCAAAGACTCTATACTTGTGCCTTCAGCTATGCTCAAGATTTTAAGGTCCGGTGTCTTGCTTAGCCATTTCACATTGAACATTCGCCTCGGGCACATTTGGTGAAAAAGTTCTAAAAGTCTAAAATGCTTGCAAGTGAACTGACCATATTTCTGATGAATAAAGCAAAGCAGTCAATACACATGCTTAATAAATAGGGAACTTTGTTTATCTATTGATTCTATGATCTGTCCATGTTCTCTTTTCAAACTTTCAAAATGTATCAGATACTTTCCCGATGTACAGGAATACAAAAGAATCAAGAGAACTATCTCTTGTTAGTATACAACTGAGAGGCATTAGCCACTTCTAGACTAGTGTCATTTATCAGAATATTTGGTTCAGTATATGCTTGCTTTAGAGCTAAAAAGAACATAACTTTATTTATGCTATAGGTTGATTTTGAGATCAAATTTTTAACAAGATTTTGAAAAACAATCCATGAGATGTTGCAGATTAGCTTCCAAGTTAGTTACAAAACCGTCATAGTCTGCATAAAAGAGTTCACTGACCAGGACTTGAAATGTTGCAAATCTTACCAAAAATCTTTTCAGATTAAAAATCTCAACCAGAAGTCCCAAACTGTAAAATGATTTCTTTGTTGCAATTATGAAAAGCATGAAATATTAGAGTAGCAAAGAAAATTGAGAAAAGTGTTGGGGCCAAAATATCACCCTGTTTCACATTGTTGTCAACTGGAAGCTGATCAGACAGCTGTCCATTGAATGTAACATACCTTCATATCTCTGTTTTACAGGTGTTTAATCAGGTTGACAAAAATTGGACAGTGACTAGCTTTCCTAAGAATTACCCAAGGTGCTTCACAATCGACAGTATCAAAAGCTGTTGTTAAGTCAAGTAAAAATTGATAAAGAAGCACCAACTGTTCAAGGCATTTTTCCAGAATAGGTCTAACAGAAAAGATCATGTCAATTGTGTCTATACAAGATCTGAAACAACTCTGCACATCAGAAATTACAGCTTGGCAAATGTCTTCCAACAGCCTATTCAAAAGAAGTCTAGCAAACATCTTTCCAACCTCTTATGACAAGGTGGTACAATGATAATGGTCAAAGATGGACCTTTCACCCTTTCCCTGGTACAATAACACTAAGATACCATCAACCCAATCTTCAAGGAATAGAGTATGCAGATCAGCTCTCAGTAAAGAAGGTATATATGTCACAAAGTATGTTTTCACAACTAGTCTTTAATAGTTCAACTTGTATGCCATCCAGGCCACATACTTTGCTACTATTAACTTGTTTGATAGCCAATTTAATTTCATCAATATGTAGCAATTAGTTCATCCTCATAATGACCTCATACTGAGGAAGATTTTGTATGGTTTCCATGTCAACTATTGAGGGATTATGAAAGACATCTCTTAAGTGCTCATGCCATCTTTCCAAGACTTTAGCAGGCTCCTTAATGAGAGATATGCCATCTTTTGAAACCAATTGAACAACAGCAGATGTATGTGAACCAAAGACTTCATGTAAAACAACATGGAACTTATTTGCAGAGTCCAAGATAAGATGTGCTCCCACCTTTCATTCTTCTATATTCATGCTGTATGGTTGCTTTATACTCTTTGTAAGTTAATATCAGAAAAATGATTTTATGGGGCTCTTTTGATTAAGGTGTTCTGCATGTAGCATGTACCAGGAGTTCATTAATAGGGGCTTTATTAATCAAACCTGTTTTGATATTTCTTTGATTTAAAATCTAGAATATCACAATCAACAGCATAAACTTGAAGCATAAATTTTACCATGGCTTGTCAAAAACCAGACAGTTAAGCGAGTCTGATACATTTAGGTTTTACTCCTTTCAAATGAACCTTTTTGCTGATGTAGAGTGAAAATTTTCCATACACCAATTTGTGATTTGTGTTACAGTTTGCCCTGTGTAGCACTTTGACACAACAAACATTAGAAAGACTAGCTTGAGAGTGAGCATGAAATCAATTATTTGCCTATGCTTGAAGTGAGGATGGTACCGGGTTGCTTTGAGTTTGAATTTTTGACAAAAGAAACTATTGCATCTTGAGAGATTGAACTTAGAACAGAGTTCTAGCAATCAAAGCCCATTGGAATTAACCTTCCTTATGCCAAAATGACCAATTGTGTCCCAAGTTTCATGGTCTTTTCTATTGACATTGCCATGAATGAGTTTTTCCTCCCTAGGGATAGCTGCAATCATTTTGGGAAGAGTTTTATAGAACAAAATTGTAAAATCTTCTGATGCTTGAAGAATTGGAGCATGTGAGTGAGTTAGGTTATTTTATGTCAATTTAACCATATAAAATGTATCTTCATAATAAATTTAAACGGGTAACATTTTAAGAAAAAATGTATTAACATAGCTCAAAATCATTTTAAACACTATCTCAGACAGATCTATTTTAACCATACATGGGAACCTATCAGGTACTACAGTGACTCCACATTCCCCAGAACTCCATACCAGTAGATGCAGCTTAGCGCAATAACCAAGATACTTTTCCTTTGAAGGGAGAGGATCTCCTTCTGCAGGCCACCAACTGGGCAGGTAGATATTAAGACCTGTGTGCCAGATTAAGCAAAGCCTAGAAAATTCTAAGTAGAGAAACCGATTAATAAAACAGTGGATTTTCATTAATCAGATTAGCTATTTGTTGAGGATTCTTCAGTTTTATTTTGAAACTAGTTTTCATTTTTCATATTTCTGATAATCAACTCAGCACTTTATGTGAACTTAGGTCTCCCAATCTCTAGTTTTCCTCCTTAGCCTTTAGGTTAAAATCAATAAAACAGTTTAGTGATTTCTTTTTTGATTATTGAATTATCAAGTATTTTTATGTTGTCTAGTGATGGCAGGATTTTGTAAAATTGTGTTGGCCAATTTTTATATTTTTGGTATTAATTTCAGAAAAACCTTTGCCACATTATTTTGTACAGTTTGTACAGATACAAATGTGCCAATTGAATAATATATTAAAATCCCCACCTGAGCCAACTGTCTTTTTTATTTATTTAGAATAATAACTAGGAAAAATAAACCTCATAAAAGGTTTAATTTCCACAGGCACAGCTAATCTTTACAATTGTGCTATATCAAAAAAAAAAAAAAAGAAAAAAAGGGAACTAATCTCATAACAGAAAAATAAAACAATTATAAGTTTATAGTTGTGCTGAAAGCACTAGTTCCTGTTAGATCACGAAAGTTAAGCAAAGATGAGCTAGTTCAGTACTCAGATTAGAGACCACTTAGAAACAGCAGGTACTTTAAGAAGCCTGTGAGCCAGACTAACTTTTGTTTAGTCTGGTAACAATCCCTGAATATTACAACCAAAAAAAGAAAAAAAAAAGATTTTTTTTAAATTTTCATGTAATGATTTTTTAAGTACACTTTTCTATAAGTTAAAATACAAGTTATCATAGATGATCTCCATAAATCTATTTATTAGGCTGTTTCAAAAGTTCTTTTATACAGACATTTATTACAAAACCTAATTTCATGTACCATCAAAAGACTTTAACTTCACTAGATTATTAATATATCATTATCACTACAATTCAGTTGTATCTTTTAAAGTTTTAAACATAATGTCAATGATATTGAAATTCTGGAAACTTTGAAACATTATTTTAAATTTAGTCTCAAAGTAGGATCCAGGAATTGAAAGTATCTGAACATACTGCTAAAAGCTGGTTTAAGTATCTTAAGAGTGGTGACTTATGCTTTGAGATAAAGTTCAGAAGTAAACAATTATCAGTTGAACATTATGACGCTATAAAACCAGATAGTGGAGGAGAACCCAACCACTAGTACTCAAGAATTTTTAGAAGCACAAGAATCACCAAAATATACCATATATAGGGAGTATTGTATAAACTTCAAAAACATAGAGGAACCTTGAGTTTCTCGATGAACTCTCAGTTGATAAAAAACAGAAATACTTTCTGATACACACCAATTTATTCTTATAATAAACAGTATAAATGTTTGATAGCCCACTGCTATCTTCTATGGTTGTGATCATCTGGACTTCTGACATGGTATTTGATGCCTGACTTCTTTCTTTTTCTGTGGGCTGCAGATGTTTTCTGTTGTAACACTGAAACATTTCTAACTGAGGGGAAAAATAAATGCTAACAAGTTAAAATATCTTTGTGCACACATCTTACTTTATTTCTGCTATGACGTCCTTCTTACATTTTACCCACATACATTGGGAAGTGGTTCTAGAACTTAGGTGGAAAAATATATCCATCATTATTCACCCATGTGCTAAACCAACTAACTGGATTTTTAACTATTTTTCTAAACTCTAGAACAATTTTGGTTAAATGATTGAAACTATCTAATCCATGCCATGGTCTCAAATTGACATTAGGTTCATTGGTTGTTGCTCATACCAAGTTATATTCATTATGAATGTGTTTTGTACCATAGTGTATTGTCCACACCATTCAACCATTTGAATTTATTCAAATTCAACACAATTCAATAATAGATTTTGCCAATATATATTTAAGCAAACATGAAACAAAGAATCATTCATTTTAGATATTGAAAGGTCAGGCCTTAAAATTACAAAGGAACAAAAAAGTATTTAAAAATTCTCTTCTTTTAAAAATATAAAACTGAATTTCTCTTTAACAAATTTTTCAAACAAAACTTTTGAAATTATTCAGGATAGATAAATATTTTCAATAGCCTAGTATATTTTCATGGTGCTATACAAGGTAATTCCTTTTTATGGAATCTCTCAAAGTAATGGAGGTTATATGGCTATGTCTATTATCTCTTCAACAGGTTATCTTAGACGGTATACATAGCATAACAGTTATTTTTATAAGGAAATAGAATAAACAATTTGATTTCAAATCCTGGACAAATCTGTTTACATTTCTCTTCACTCAAATGACCTTAGGAAAGGAATGAATCCATCTGTTCTCCTCCCATTTATGGTGTTCTGATTTCCTTACTCCCCCCACACCTCATCATCCCTCACAAACTCCCTGCCTTCCTTGAATCTCTTATGCCCCTCAAAAACTGATGCCCTATTCATGCAAGATGTTCCAAAAGCAGTCTGACACATTCCATACATTTCTGTGGCATTTTTTCCAAGTTTAAAACAGGATTTTATTGCATATTGTTCTTCCTCACATCCAGATTGCATTTTTGAAATTCACCAGCTGTGGCAATCAGGCTTTAGTAGGGTGTATTCCAATTGCTGCTGTAGCTGTTCATTTACCTGAAATCATAAAAATTGGTCAGTCATCTCATAAGATGTATAGCAATAATATACTGAATTTCCAAGAGTCTACGCCAATTTTAAATGCCTGTACAAAAAAAGTCTGGAAACTTATGGAATGCACCACATATGTATATTTTACAAAATAGATAAAACATCATCACAAGTAATGTTTTCTTTGGAAGATCAATAGTGCAAAAACAAAATCACACACATACATTATATACGTGGTGCATTCAGTAAGTTTCCAGACTTTTTAATGATCCTCATATATGCATATATATAATGTAATGTTTTGTTATCTAAATTCTAAATAGACCATCCGATTCATATGTAGCTCTGAGTATGGTCACATTTTATGCACCAAGTCCACCAGCCATGCCAGTTCTTTAGGGAAACAACTTTTAAATGTAATGTACTTTATGCATCCCAGAAAGCAAATTTAATATCATCTTTTTATGCACAACAAGCATCAGCATGTCAAAGTATACAATGAAGTTATTATTCATTTTCTTATTAATAATAATAAATTGCACTGACTCTCATAACTCTCACACTCTTCATGGTTTCTGGCTTATAAGCTGCAAATATTTCCTCTTATTTCCATTCCAGAACCAGAAAAGATTACTTTGGCAAATTTTTTTTTTTCATTTAACAACTTTCCATAGATTATTTTTCTTTCCTTACTAGAAAAGCTCATTTAGATTTGACAGTTATATTCATTTTATGATCAATTAGTCAATAATTTCCACATTTATATAAATACTTTTAAGATTAAGATGCTGAATATTCATATCTATATATTAATAAAATTCAAGGAGGTGCTAGTGATGTAATGGTTAACGTCATAGGAAATGGACACAGCGACCCGGGTTCAAATCCTACACAAAGCTGTTTGCATTTCAAATAGCACTTGGAAAAGGTATTAATCCAACAATTCTACTTCTAGCTATGGATAAATAGTAGGGCAGACTAGGCTCTTTAACTTTGGTATGGCAACCAGTCAAGAGAAGGAAAACTCTGAACTCAAACTAGTTGAACTTTGCTTGAAAATTGATTTGGTATCACATCATGCTCATGTGGAGGGGGTTGGTAAATATATATATATTACTAAAGATCTCATTATATTTGTAAATAAGTGTATGCTTTTTGTTTATAAATAAACAAGACAAAACTATTTCAATACAGATTTTACTAAACTCCACTGCTATTTAAGAATAAGCAAATAAGATAAATTATAGAACACATTTCTTACTATACTGTTATATGCTTTGTTATCGTCTCTACCAAAGCAATTGCAGGTAGCCTTTCCAGTATATATAAATAAGTTGGCTGTGCCTGTGGTGTAATGGTTATCGTCATAGGAAATGGACACGGCAACACAAGTTCAAATCCTGGATGAGACTGATTGCATTGTACTAATACCCTTGGGAAAGGTATGAATCCAATTATTCTCCCTCCAGCTATGGGTAAATAGTAGGGAAGACTGGGTTCTTCAGCCTCGGTGAGGCAACTAGTCTAGGAGAAGGAAAACTCTGAATTCAAACCTGTTAAACATTACTTAAAAAATTGACCTTGTGTCATATCCTGCCTGAGTAGAGGGGTCGGTAAATATGTATAAATAAGTTGGCTGATCAAAGTCAACATCGACCAGAAGGCTGCTTTTCAGTAGCTACTACACTAAGGTGTAGAGAAGAGCACTATTCTTTTCCCTGGATTGTTCCACTTACTCTTGATCCATGCCTTATAATGATGAGTGTTAAGCAAGGAGGCATCAAGTACAATTTTCTGAGTCAATCTGGGCCATTGGCAAACACTCCTCTACCCATTATGCTAATGGGTCAGTTATATATATATATATATATATATATATATATATATATATATATATATTATCCTTAACCTCACCACATAAGCTGGATGCAACACAGTCAATTTTTAAAGAGTTTAACAGGTTTAAAGTCAGAGCTTTCCTTCTCCTAGACTGGTTGGCATAATAAAGTTAAAGAGCCCAGTTTACTCAACTATTTACCAATAGCTGAAAGGAGAATAGTTGAATTCAGACCTTTCCTAAGAGTATTAACAGTATGTGAAATGCAAACAGTTTGTGTATATATATATATATATATATATATATATATATATATATGTGTGTGTGTGTGTGTGTGTGTGTGTTTCATTAGATAATAAAGACAAATTTTGTCTATATGATTTATTTAAGATTCTTTCAAGTTTCCTGATAAGTGTCTTAGTTTCAAGGTTGGAATTGATAGATGAATTTCCCAAAATTGTCCCCAGCGCTTTCGGACCCTTCATAGGCCATCATCAGGGGTTGCTTGCTTGTGTAAGGTGTGTTGTTTTTAAAAATGACTTTTGAAAGTTTTTGAAAGCTTTTTTCCCCATATTCCTTGATAGTACTCAATTTCAATTGATAGCGTTCACTTTATAAATATCGTTCCCTTTTAAATAGCATTCCTTTTTTTAAATACATCAGTTACCCTGTTTTTATCCAACTCTGCGTTTGCATATTTTTGTTATGTTATAAAAAAACTTTCAAAAACTTTCAGAATTTGTCTTTATTATTTAATGTAACATGCTTAAATGAACAACTACTGCCTAACTACACACACTGCACAATATTCCAAAAATGTTGCTTTTTTTTCCTAAATTAATATGTATTTCTACATCACCAAGTGAATCATTTTTAATTATATATATTTGGTTTGTTTAATAATATATCAACCCCTTATAGGTTATTTAATGCCAAAATCTGATACAAATAAATTGCAGTTATATTGTTTCAAATAAATAATAATTTTCAAACATCTCAATTTGATCCATGGATGGGACAAGTACTACCACTCCAGGTCTGAGTGAATTTAGGGGTAATGACTATGAAAGGGTGCCAGAGTACCCAGAGCTCCAAAATTAGAGTCTCACCACAGGATGCAGGTTAGTGTGATACACAGGACACCTCTTTTTTTTTTTGGAGGTGATGGTCTGATCATTCAGCAGAGGATGCAACTGGCATATTCTAATTCCTGTCCGGGGCGGGGGTATATAAGATATGTAACGGTTTCAGTATTTTCTAATTTAAAAAAAACAATCTTTGTTTATTTAGTCTTTATTTTTCATATAAGAGGGTACTGATAATTTTACATACACCAAATACACACACACACACACACACACACACACATATATCAGTCCAAAATTGATATATGGAATAATTCATATAGAATATATGAGAAGTTTCTACTTCTAATAGAGTGCTTGATGTATGACAAATGATATATAAGAACACAGAGAAAAAACTCACATAGCAAATGAGTATATATATATATATATATATATATAAACAAACACCCACACTGAGTGGTATATATATATATATATATATATATATATAGTGACTGCCACTTCTTTGCAAAACATGGCCATCTCCTCGATTTGCTAAGAGTACTCAAGGGAGTACATGTGACTCCTCAGGCCAAGTATATCCTTGCAAGCCCTATTGCATATGTGACAAAAAAATTAGCAGTTTTTTCCGTTGACATAACCCCCTTGCACCCTCATGTGACTTGTCATACATGTATACATACAAGTAGATAGAGAGAGGGAGAACAAGATGCCCAAATAATATTCACCAAAAATGTAGCAATTGCTCATTCTTCATTTACTAAATAAAAAGAAAAAAATCCAACAAGTCAATTCTTCCTTCATTTGCTGTGGCATTTCACCACAAAGGTTTTTCTATCTGGTTCTCACAATGTCAACATGACATTCTTAATCATTTAGAGCACAAAACTTTCATCTGAACAGATAAAAATGGACAGCACAAGTTAACCCTAGAGGTTAATATGGAAAATATAATAATAGGAATTGAATGTTGGTAGAATCCAAAGAATGAGACTGTTTTTCAAGAGATTTCTTAACAGAATCTACTGACTTATGATTGCATTTGATCAATCAAGTTAAGCAACAAAACAACAAGTCAGAATTTAATTGGGTAACTTTGAGGAACTTAACTGACATGAATGAATAAAACATGTCTCTTTTGAAATAGATATATGTAACTTGCCATCAATTTATTACATGAGTTAAGCAACTGGTCATCATTTACATGGGTGACTATATGAGAAAATCAAGTGACATAAATGAAAAAAAACATGTGCCTTTTGAAATAGGAAGGTGTAACTTGCCATCAATTTATTACATAGCATTTATAATACATACTTACTAAATACTATACAATAAGGGATCAATCACAATCCTTTTAATGCTATCAGAATAAAGTACTAGAATCTAACTTACCCAGAAATCCTTCACAGAGTATTTATTTCTTTCACAATTGGATAGTGAGGACAGGCAACAAAAGAGCTTATGAAGAATACATTTATAAGGTATCCCAGATTATGGGATGCAAGTAAAAGGGATTGCACTGCATATCTTTTTATACCACTGGGAAATTAATCTTATCTGTTTACTGAGGCCTATTTTTCCTCTTCCATACAATAGCTCAAAATATGTGCTATAATAAAAATCATATTCACTGACTTTGTAAAAAGCAAAGCTTAGCAAATTATAAGAGCAAGTAATTGCTAGCAACATAGACAGATTCATGGTCAAATTAAGCTTAAAGCACTGGTTGTTACCAGATCACAAATGTTAAGCACAGATAAGTCTGCTCAGTAGTAAGATGGGTGACTACTAACAAACAAACGGTACTATAAGTAGAATAAGATATATGTGCCAGAATAAGCAAAGCTTAGTAAATAACTAGTATTTTGGTAGGTGATCACTTAGAAACTGCAAGTACTGAAAGCCACAAGAGAAACCTGTATGCCAGACTAATGAAAGCTTAGTAAATAGCCAAAAAAAAAAAAAAAAAAGAATTAAAGCAACAATGAGTCTATTCAATACATACATAAAATGACTGATCATGTAGCAATAGCAGGTACTGTAAGCGACATCAGAACTTCATGCTAAAGAAAGCAAAATTTAGTAATTTCTAAGTACAAGGCAATAGTAAATACTAGCAAGATATACATAAAAAGGTTTATGTTCAAGTCATACTTAAACCACTTGTTTGAACCAGGTCAACTAAGTTAAGAATAGATGAAATGGTCCACTACTTCGAGGGGAGACAAGTTAGTACAGAGGATCCTATGAAAAACTCTGACCCTTAGTTGTCAGACATAGCAAGGCTAAAAAGAAAGGGTGCCAGAGTACCCATAGTTCCAAAATTAGAGTCTCACCACAGGATGCAGGTTAGTGTGATACACAGAACACCTCTTACAAAGATAATTATACGGTTATATGGTTTCAAGAATCTCTATCGAATGCTAAAAATTTTCAAACACCTATTTAAGCCACGGAGGGGACCCTAATAAGTACTATAACTCTGTATAAGCAATGAAGATAAAAAATAAAATTGTCTCTCTCTCTCAGAGTATATATATATATATATATATATATATATATATACACACACAAACACAAATAAATGCATACATATATAGACATATATACATAAATACATATGTATATATATGTAAACGTAAATAAATACATATATATACAAACATACATATATATGTATATACATATACAAACATAAATAAAAACATATATATACACACATACATATATATATATATATATATATATATATATATATACAAACATAAACACATACATATATAGACACACATACATATGTATGTATATATATACAAACGTATATACATACATATAGACACATACATATATATACAAACGTATATACATACATATAGACACATACATATATATATATATATATATATATATATATATAAACGTAAATAAATACATATATATACACACATACATAAATATGTATATATATATATATATATATACAAACGTAAATAAATACATATATATACACACATACATATACATGTGTATACATATATCATCATCATCATCATCATATCGTGCTGGCAGCACGGATATCCCTGACCCTCTCTTGCCACTCCTCCCTATCGTTCATCGCCCTAGGTAGGTCTTCAGGACAACAACCTGTATCCTCACATAGCTGCTGAATGTACGTTCGTGCTGGTCGTCCTGCTTTTGCGCGGCCGTGTGTGGGGATCCATAAGAGTACATCTCTTATGAGTTCATCTCTGCTTCTCCAGCAATGTCCTGCATGTCTGGTTCGCCTAACTTGAATAGTTTTCGTGATAGGGGGCAGGTGGCCGTACAGTTGGTGTCTTGTGGGGTGTTGCTGCCAGGACTTGTTCAGGATTGCACGCAGCATTCTTGTGTAATTGCCATCTAGCTTCTTCTCCAGCCGTTTTGTTAGCGTCCATGTAGTGCATCCATATAGCAGTATCGATGTGACCGCTGCCTGGAAGAAACTGCGTTTCATTTTATCGGTTAGGTCTGATTTCCATATAGTCGATAGCCTATTGATAGCTGTCCATGCTTTCGTTAACCTCGTTTCGATGTCCTTTTCGGTTGATTCGACGCTGCTTCCTAGGTACGTGAATTTGTCTACTAGTTTAAGAGGGGTTCCTTCTAGAGTGGAGATGTCCCCCGTTTGGTTATAGCACATATATTCCGTTTTGTGTGCATTAACATGGAGGCCTATGCTTGCTGCTGCTCGTTCCAAACTATGCAGAAGTGTTTCGGCTTGGTCAGGTGTATTTGCCAGTATCGCTATGATATCGGCGTAGTCGGCGTCGGTAATTGTTGTTGCGGGGTATCTTCTGCTTCTTTTCTTCGTCAGTTCGAAGCCATTCTCTTTGATTTTGTCAATCGATGTTCTAAGTACGTAGTCTAGACAAATGATAAAGAGATACGGAGCTAGCGTGTCCCCTTGTAGTACTCCTGCTACAATGTCGAAGTATTCTGTGTCTCCATCTGGTGATCGTACTTTTACTTTAGTGTTTCTATAGAGAATCGTTATTGCCGCTACGGTTTCTTTAGGTATGCCGTACGCTAGTAGGATTTGTTCCATCTTTCCTCTGAGAATGGAGTCGAAAGCCTTGGTAAAGTCGACAAATATTAATGTCGCTTGTAGGTTCTTTGCCCATACACCTTCAAGGATTCTGCAGATGGTTAATATTTGTGAGGTCGTAGATCTATTTCTTCGGAAGCCATTTTGGTTTTTTCTAAGTATGTTGTCGATTTTGGGTTCTATTCGGTTTCGTAGTAGGGCATTGTAGATTTTGGCAGCTATGGATGTAAGTGTTATGCCTCGGTAGTTTTTGGCTAATCCGAGGTCCCCCTTTTTAGGGAAGGGGAGTATGCATCCCTTCGTCCATCTATCTATCGGATTTTGATGTATACTGCGTTGCAGTGTCGGAGCAGTATGTCGTCGAATTGTCTGGTCTTCCATACTTCCGGGGGAATTTCGTCCCAGTCCAGCAGCTTTCCTATTTTTAATTTTTCTGAGAACCGAGTCGAGTTCTTCTTGTGTGAACGGTCCAAGTTTAATGTCTAATTGTTAGCTAATTATC
Source organism: Sepioteuthis lessoniana (assembly GCA_963585895.1). NCBI lineage: Eukaryota > Metazoa > Mollusca > Cephalopoda > Myopsida > Loliginidae > Sepioteuthis > Sepioteuthis lessoniana. The sequence goes on from OY757930.1 coordinate 51,744,074, forward strand.
TGGTGATTGGTTCAGGCGTTATTTGTGGTGGGTTTCCAAGTAAGTTTTCGAAGTGCTGTTTCCACAGTTTTATTCTTTCTTGTTGGTTTGCTGCTTTAAGTTTTGCTTTGGCTGTGTTCTTTCTTCTGCTCACTTCGTTTATTGTTTGCCAGGCAATTCTAGATTGTCTATCTTCCACCGAGTCTCTATCTTATCTATCTGATTTTGGATGTATTCTGTCTGTTCCTTTATATATATATGCCAGCTAATTGATATTGTGCCGTTTTTAGTTTTAAGGCATTTGTGTTTGTTGGGTTTTTTCGATAGTTTTTTGAGGCTGTTTTCACTAGTGCACGTTTTTCTCTCACCGCTAAAGTTTCCCATGGGACTCTATATTTAGTTTTAATTTTGTTGGAATGTATTTTGCTGCTGCCTCAAGGTGTGCATTGACGAAATTTTCGTATTCGTCGTTTGGTGTACTTTTTTCCGTCTTTTCTTGTAGTGTTTCGAATCTGTTTCTTAATTCTAATACGTATTTATCTCTGACATCTTTGTTGTTTAATAGGGCCCAGTCATAGTGTTTGGTGGTCGCTGTTCGTTTGTCGTTTTTTCGTAGGCTTAACCGTATTTTCGCCGTGACTATTCGGTGATCGGTGACACACCCTCAAAAGAGGAGTATGCCTCGCAATTCAATGCACTATTCTTCCATTTCTTGTTTATAAGGACGTAGTCTATCTGAGCTTTAGTATTGTTGCCGTACGTGTATGTCCATAGTTTGCCCTCTCTTTTTTGGTAGTTTGTATTGAGGCATGCTAATCTATTTTCTATCATGAAATCTGTTAGATGTGCCCATTCCTATTTGACGTGTTGTGGAGGCTGTATTTGTTGTTTCCGTTTTTCCCGATTTGTGCATTCATGTCTCCACAATGACTAACATGTTGTGTTTCGGGATGCTACGCACTAATGAGGATAACTCATCGTAGAAGGTGACTATTTCATTTTCTTCACTAACATTGGTGGGGCTGTAGCATGAGACGATTGTTGCTCTGGGGTTTCCGTTAAATGTAGCTACCATCATGTCGAGGTGTATTTTCTCTATGCTATTAAGCGTTTTTAGTGCTCTAGGTCCTATAAGCAATCCTACCCCCTCCTACTGCGGCATGACAGAGTTTTTCCATGCGGATACAGTGGCGAGCGACCATCCATTGCCAGTTTTTTCGTGATATTTGATATCTTCTGTGTGCGTGTATCTGTGTTCTTGTATGCATATTATGTCTATTTTATGTTCTTCGGCGATGCGATTAGCTCGGGAGTTGTCCTATTCTATTTAAGGTTCTTACGTTAAATGTGGCTATTTGTAGTGTTTGCTTGCATTTTAGTTGTTTTGATTGTTTGAGCTCTGTAGCTGATTTTTCGAACACCGAGGCCAGGGCTCCAACCTCAGCAGGACGCGCCCCTTTTTTACCTGCGCGAAGAGCGATGCGGTTTGTGTAAGTGGTTTGAGTGTGGGTCATGGTTATCTTTCGATGGCAGTTTTATTCTCTTCTATAGAGCCACTCTTATAGAGGAGCAGCAGTAGTTCCCCGATCGAACTGTCGATCCTGAGCGAAAAGTCGTCATGTCTTTAATTCCAATTTAAAAATGCTGAATTTTACAAAATGTTATGCTGTATTTTGTTGTGAAATAATGCTTAAACTATGCGTTTTAAATGTAAAGGCACGCTTACTCTACTATAAAGCCAATTTGATATTAAGCCTATCCACATGTCAGCGAACAAGGCAGAATGTTTTTGAATATCTTCTATCGAATATTTAAAAATTCGTAAAGTAAGCCCTAACAGTAGTTTAGAAGAAAAAGCTTAGATTCTACAGCCCCCCCTACCAGCCCCCCCCCCTCAGAAAGGGAAAAAGGAAAAAAAAAAAAAAAAAAAAAAACCAACAAAAACGAATTCTCCCCTCCACCCCAGTAGACCGCCGCCCCCAAAGCTACCTAAAATATCAGTAGTAAATAAAAGTCCAAACGAAGAAGAGCATTTGAACTCAGGAGCCAAGTGGAAGAAATATGTCAATATTGGTCAGTATGTCTTTATTTCCAATTTAAAATGCTGAATTTTACAAAATGTTATGCTGTATTTTGTTTGTGAAATAATGCTTAAACTATGCGTTTTAAATGTAAAGGCACGCTTACTCTACTATAAAGCCAATTTGATATTAAAGCCTATCCACATGTCAGCGAACAAGGCAGAATGTTTTTGAAATATCTTCTATCGAATAATTTAAAAATTCGTAAAGAAAGCCCTAACAGTAGTTTAGAAGTAAAAGCTTAGAATGCTACCAGCCCCCCCCCTCAGAAAGGGAAAAAGGAAAAAAAAAAAAAAAAAAAAAAAAACCAACAAAAACGAATTCTCCCCTCCACCCCAGTAGACCGCCGCCCCCAAAGCTACCTAAAATATCAGTAGTAAATAAAAGTCCAAACGAAGAAGGAGCATTTGAACTCAGGAGCCAAGTGGAAGAAATATGTCAATATTGGGTCAGTATGTCTTTAATTCCAATTTAAAAATGCTGAATATTACAAAATGTTATGCTGTATTTTGTTTGTGAAATAATGCTTAAACTATGCGTTTTAAATGTAAAGGCACGCTTACTCTACTATAAAGCCAATTTGATATTAAGCCTATCCACATGTCAGCGAACAAGGCAGAATGTTTTTGAATATCTTCTATCGAATAATTTAAAAATTCGTAAAGAAAGCCCTAACAGTAGTTTAGAAGAAAAGCTTAGAACGCTACCAGCCCCCCCCCCTCAGAAAGGTAAAAAGGTATTATACATATATAGAAACGTAAATACATACATATATAGACACACATACATATATATGTATATATATTTACACACAAACATATATAATATATATATATATATATATATATATATACACAAACATACATACATACATATATATAAACACAAACGTACATACATACATATATATAGCACACCAACATACATATATATATATATATTTATATACGCACACATAAACATACATACATATATATACATATAAACATACATACATGAATATATACACAATACATATATATATATAGATATATACACATAAACATACATA
>OY757930.1:51747384-51989884 GCA_963585895.1 Sepioteuthis lessoniana
ATAGTCAAGAGGAACCCGAAGGCTTCCTTTTCAATAGCTACTATACTGAGGTATAGGGGAGGGTGCTACTTCTTTCCCTGGAATGCTCCGCTTAACCCTTGGTATCTACCTTATGGTGCTGAGTATTAAGCAAGGAGGTATCAAGTCCCATTTTTTGAGTCTTTGGTATGACTCGACCTAGGATCAAACCCCGGTCTTCAGAGGTTATGATTTCAAGCGGAACATTATACAATGACAACAGATATTACTAAATATTAACTGAAACTCTGTGACCAAGAAAAAAAAATCAAATTTGGTTTGAAAATATACTTTCTATATAGAGTTTTGCATAGGAGTGTTGTTCTTTTACACAGCAACATATTCATATTTTTGGGTACATGCTCTCAAGTTTATTGATAATATGATATAATATTTTCAGCTTTCAAGAATTATCTTTTACAATGAAAAATAAATATGAATATTTCTGTACCAGTCTTATTGCAAAATTGTTTTCTCATTCTTTTAAAGAATAAAATTACTCACATTTGTAATACTCTCTTAAAGATTAGTTTATTCTACTAAAAGTCCCTATAAATTATGCAACCAGATGATTATCTATTATGGATAACTTTGAAAAGAGTCATTAACATACCAGAAACTGTTTGGATAATTGAACCTCTTCTTTATATTTTTTATGTTGTTAACACAATGTTTCTGCAGAAACATATTCAATTGTCAAAACAATTTTCTGGTATAAATGGTTATCTATTCAACCAGCAAAACAGAGACAAACAGAGCAATTGGTTGGAATTGAAGACCAACTTAAAAATGCTACACTTCAGAATTCCTATTTGAAATGGGGGAAAAAAAGCTTCTTTTTATATTCCTATTTGTAAAAATGTGAAATGTAAATAAATTGAAGACCAACTTAAAAATTAAAAGAACAAAATAAATGTGCTACACTTCAAAACTCCTATTTGAAACAGTGGGGGGAGGAAAACTTTTTGATATTCCAATTAACAGAAATGTAAAAGTATCTAAATACAAACTGCTGACTAAGTTAACTTCTTAAATGACCTTATACATTTTTTAAATAATTAGCAATAGACTGTTATCTCTAAATTTGATGTCCTTTCATGCAATATCATACTTAAGCCCCTAGTAAAGTGAAGTTGGTGATTGTAGTCGAGGGCGACCAGAAGGCTCCCTTTTCAATAGCTACTACACTGGGGTGTAGGGGAGGGCGCTACTCCTTTCCCTGGATTGCTCCACTTTACCCTTGATCCATACCTTATAATGCTGAGTGTTAAGCAAGGAGGCATCAAGTGCCATCTTTTGAGTCTTTGATATGACTCGACCTGGGATTAAACCTCGGCCACCTGGGCCATTGGCAAACACTCTACCAATTAGGCCAATGGGCTGGTTTTAGGCCAATGGGTCGGTTACTTAAGCCCCTAACCACACTCCAAATAATTCAAATTTTATAAAACAAAGTTTGTTTTTAAGAATAGACAGTAAAGAAATTAATAAGATAAGGCACATATAAAAATAGTTATTTTACAAGTACTAATTTAGTAAATGAATAAGCATAGTAGGCTTCAGCTGTTTCTGAGGAACTATAATGAGAATTCTATTTACAAACATCCTCAAGGTTTGAGTGAATTATATTTTACATATTAAATATAGCATCCATCAAGTTTCACAAGACTATGGATTTGCATCTGAATCCCAGACAAGGTTTTATGATAAACCAGCAGTTACCCATGCTGTAGATCTGTTCTTTTCACCATACCAATGTTGTCCAAAGGAAGGGTAAAGTGCTATATAATTTAGCATCAGTATCACTGCAGGAATTGCCAGAATGGGAATGAACACTATGTTAGATTCTCTTAAGGACTCCAGCTTCTGTTTTTGCCAATCTACCATGGCAATTTACCCTGCCATACTAGTAGGGGGTTTTGATTCAGATTTCTTCCTTTTCCGAGACTAGTTGGCCTATCAAGGCTAGAGAGCCCAGTCTACCCTACTATTTCATTATAACTGTAAGGAGAAGAGATGAATTCATGCCTTTATTAAGGGAATTAGTATGCAGTGATATGCAAACTGCCTTGTCCAGAATTTGAACTTAGCTTATCACATTTACATTTTTTAATGATAACTACTACATCATATGCAGTTTCAATACATAGAGTTGAATTAAATACAAACAAGTATAGAGTTGAGTTGAATGAAATATAAAAGAGTATAGAGTTGAATTAAATAAAGAGTATAGAGTTGAGTTGAATTGAATATAAATTAAATCAAATTAAATATAAAAGAGTAAGGAGTATAGAGTTGAATTAGATACAAAAGAGTTATTGAAGAATGGACTTTTAAGATGTTCGCAGTTATTATTATTATAAATCCAATGTCAATGACTTATTTTCGTTTTATTTAAACCATTAAAAAGAGACTTGCTTGGAATTTAGAAATTTTAAACAACATATTTTTCTTTTTAAATAACCAACAAAAGTCTATAACATGCAAATTGATGAAATATACTGACTGCAAATAAAAATTGTAACAATCTGAAGAATTTGAGCATGTTTGGGAGTAGTAACTATTCTGTTAAAATTTTTAGTCTTCAGTCATCTTATAATAACATATCAATGCATCATCAGTATTTATGCCCAAGGAGAATATATAGTATATTGATACAGGGTTCAAGTCTTGGCTCAATCCTTATAATGGAATCTGTACACATATTGATCTGTATGTAATCATTTACTCTAAACCAGCTATATAACCTGTATGTTTAATCTTAAGTAAATTGAAACATACATCAAAGGTATTACAATTTCATTTTTGATCAGTGTATTTGAATTCAAGATGCAATTAGCCCATAGAAACCAAGCAGCATAGCCACCCCTAAACCAATTCAATAAATTGCTCCCAACTGGGTCCTGTGCATAAGGGACCCTACACTAGATAGTAATCTATTCTTGGCTCGTCAAGTGCACACAACACATTGCAATATATATGTTCCCAATTGGGCCCTACACCTCCTAAAGCCAGCCTCACCAGGCAGCCAGTATTTGTATTGCTACCTAGATGTATATCAATACAGGCAACCTGAATTCATACCAAAGAATCCCCATTTCAACATTGCTATAGCTAAGCAACAATATGGCCAATCAGATGTACCCTTAAATTTGAGCAATGGCCCAGTACATTTGGCCGATATGGATGCCACTACAAAAAGCACACATAATTGAGCAACCTGAATTCTGGCCAAGTGAGTGTGGCATAACTGTTATAGTAAGAAAAGAACTTGACAAGAAGAGTTCAAATCCTAAACTAAGATTTATTTCAATTAGCACTGATGCCCTTGGAAAAGGCATGAATCTTTCTCTTCTCTCTCCCTCCCAGCTATAGGTACTTGGGAAGATTGGGCTTTTTAGACTTGGTAAGTCAACCAGTCTATAAGGGAAAACTTTACATTCAAAACCAGGGAGTATGGATTGTGCAACTCTACCCCAACAAAACTAACTTCCTCCTGAAACTACAGTGCCACCACAAAAAGATCTCTGACCTGGTGACTTATACAAGTGGTTTCAATTCAGAGTTTTCCTTAACCTAGACTGGTTGCTTTACCGAGACCAAAGAGCCTAGTCTTTCCTCTAGTTTTACCTATTGCTGGGTGGAGTAAAGATGGATTCTGGCCTTTTCCAAAAGCATCAGTGTGAAGTGAAACACAAACAGCATTATCGAGGATTTGTATTAATTTGAAATATTATGTTATGGCATGCAAAGAATGCTGAGTGAAGTATGGTTTTTAACCAACATGGCTAATTTTGTTGGAAGGATGCATTTAATACCTGAGCCCCTAGTAGGTAAAGGGTTGAAGAACATTTCAAATGTGACTTATCAGCTCTAATAAGGCCACATTCAAATGATGACAAAGAGAGTATTGTGAATAATGAAAAATCAAAATTTTGAAATAAAATGAAATTGGAACTTCTGCATTCCATTCTAATGGATTAAAGTTAGCACAGGAAACTCTACTGTAATTAAAAACTTCCTTCTTGAGTTTTTTTTTAAGACACTGAGACAAATGAAACGTATCAAAGCAATCCAGCAGAAGATAAAAATCCCCAGATCCTTATCAACCAAGATCCCCAAATGTTAAAAACAGAGACGATTATGAGAAGGAAAAGAAGTGTTATATTTCTTCCAACAATACAATACAAGTTGGTATTTTGTAAATAAATCACTTTTTAAAATAGTTTTGGCATTCAAAGAATTCTTCGGGCAATTAAGCTCCTTGTTTTTGTTGTCCGAATATGATATTTCGATCGGTACTATCTCTGGCATTCATTGAAAGACCTTGTTCTGAGCTTTGAGGTGGGAGAAGGAACATGAAGCAAAAACGGTATCAAACAGATCTTTGTTTATTTATTTATTTTATTTTTTTATAATGGAGTTGTTAACAAATAAGTAGTTTTTTTAGGCCAATTTCGTGTCTAAACCAAAACCTAGATATTACTGAAAAATAAAACGTACATTCTTCATAATTTTAATATAAGAGAACAGGATAAACAAAATTTTCTCACGCAATAATTTAATTTCTAAACAAATCGAAAGACAGAATTTTCTCATTCGGAGAAATAAATGCTTACAAATCATTTTTCTAAAATCTTAAGCGATGTATTTTCTTATTTAGTTTATTGATTACTTTATCATAAAGTATAGAAATATTACTTCTTATATTTTTTGTTTATTTTTATAACGATTAATTATTGATATGTGATATGTAAAAGGCATGGTTATATTACATTTGTTGGTAGAAAAAGAAACTGTACACAAAACGTCAGAGAAAATAAGTAATACTTTAATTTTTAATTCATAGTAATGAAATAAGTAATAATTTTTATAAAGTAAAAATGTCGATAAAAGTAATTTTTCCAGTGACTTTTTTGTCGCCAGAAGCTAAAATTTTGATTGTTTTATGGCAACCCGCAAAAAGTGAAAATTCACAAATAAAAGCAATCAATTTCATTTTTGTCAGATATTTATAGTTTTGTGATTATTCAAGTAATGGGTAACCTTAGAAGAGAACTGTTTCACAACATGCAAATATGTAGCTAATTAATTAATTAAAAAGACAGACAAATTAATTTTGAAGAGTTAAGATGAAAGTGTTTGTTTTTTAAAAGAATCGATCACTTAAAAATACCAATGTTAAATTGTTTGATGTAATTTTTCACGTAATGTTGAATGATTTCTTCCCAACATTTCGACGACCGAAAAGATTTTTATCAACATGTTTTGCTTTTATTTTTATTTCAAAATAATCTTTTAGTCAGGTCTTCAGTATCAATGAGCTCAGTTTTAAAACTCACAACTTTACAATATTGATCGACAAAAACAAATCAAACATTTTTCATTTTGTTAACTAGGAAGGTTCACTTCAAATGTTTACTCTTAAAACAAAATAAATTGTAAATCTACTTTTTTACCGCCTTTATTACCATAAAACAAAAAAGAAAATAAAGCATTAAAATATTTATTTATTTATTTGATTTGGTGAACATCACATTTCTTCCAAGTTAAAATAAAACTAGAAAAGATGCACATGTAAATAGTTCTAAAAACAACATCCTTTTTTAATAATATCCACACTTTAAAAGTAATTGTTATAAAGTTGCAGTTTCAACAAGAAAGCTGAAGAAGCAACAAGAGAAGCGCTAACTCGGGCAAAAATCCCGCAAATTAAAAGGATAATCTTTTTATAATGAAAGGAAGAAAGCTAATAATCGAGCGTACGTGCGTAGACTTCAATCATCATCTTCAACAAAAGACATGATTTTAAATTATTGTTGTTATGTAGTATCTACCAATAAAGAATACCAAATCAAATAAATTGAAAACTTAGTCTTAATTTTTAAAGAGTAAGGAATAATATGAGATATATCCTACAAATCGAACAGTAACAAAATAAAAATCAATAAAGTGTTTTGAATAGGAAAAAGAAAATAGAAAATTAATTAGTCCGTAAAATTATTCAGTAAATTAATTTAACCAAATTTACTTTGTAAAAATATTGGTAATATAAAAATAATCCAAGAAATTTTTATTCAGCGAGTGAAATGAAAAGGAATAAATATAGATGAATACATTTAATGATTTTTTTAAACAAGTTTTGTTGCTTTGGAACCTTTCTACTCACGGCAAAAGTCGAGTGAAAAAATATTAACACTTGACTTTTAAAAAATTCTTGTGATTAAAAGGAAGAACTTAAATGTCTCAAACTTTAAAAATATTTTTTTTTTTTTTAATTTTAACAATCAAACTTATTGATTATAATTTCAACTTAAAACAAAAATGAAAACTTTTTTTCTAGTGAAAAAGAAACTTAAAATGTTGAACAATTCTCCATCAATTTCTTAAAGAAGGAATTTTTCACTTCGTTAGAGTATTTGGGCGGGGGTTATTTACACGGCCAGAACAATGAGAAAGGTAGATTATCATTTTCAATTGCAGAATACTTTGTAAAAGTTTTGTACATTTAAAAAATTGCACAAAGAATTCTTTGATTCTAGAATGAATATACAATAGAATCTTTTTTTCCACAAATATGAAAAAAAATTAAAAGAACTGGATCGAATCCACTGTTGATTTTTTGATTGATTATTTTTTTTTAGCAAAGAATTTATTGGAATATTGCCAACTACTCTAAAATATAACTTATGGCAATAAATGCAGACATTATAAAAGTTTTCTAACCTTTAAAAACAAATTTTATAAAGGTTTATTTGTTGCTGGTTTATTCCATACATTAAAAAGCTTTTTTTTTTCTTTTACTTTTTTTTTTTTGTCTGATAAAGCTAACATCATATTATATACACCCGGTATCTAGGCTCCGATTGTGCCGGGTGTATAGCACTTGCAACTGAAGAAGACTTATTTGTGCATGAAAAGCAATCAGCTTTATGATATTTAAATCTACACATGCTTCGACACTGATACAATATAGTTAAGTCAAGAAAAAATTACTGAATAAGCACAAATTAAACGAAGATAAAAGTTATACAACAAAGAATATTGAAGTGAAGCTATTCAACCGATCTAAGAGGAACGAAGTTACTAATCGTGTATATAGCAATATTCTTCTACAAGAGTGTTCCAATTTGACTCATGTTTCAAATTGAACACTATGAAAAACAACTATTAAGTAACGAAGAATTAACTATCTGGCGTGTCAGTTTGAGCTGTGTAAATTTTACTATCCTTCTGATTATGCAAAATTGACCAAAAATGAAATAAATACGTGGGTTTAAAACGTGTTTACCGTACGTGACAACACGCACTAAGAACCAAACTAGCTACACCAACGAAACAATTCCGATTTGTTCTTATACTGTTTCTTTTGTGAGTTTTTAACCTCCATACGCTGAAATAAATTATATTCAAACATACTTTTAACGGTATCTTTAAGCAATATAAAAAGAAACAAAGAAAACATTGTACACACACGCACCAAACATATAAGGTCACATAGCGCATAAGATAAACAACCGGAATAAAAACAAAATTAAATTATAGAAATTTCTATTAGTCGAGAACAGAAAATAAACAATTATAATTGACATTGCGTTTTTAAACTTGATATTTTTTTTTTAAATAATTGTACTTAAGAAATTTCAAACAAATACAAGATCAAGAATTTTTTAAAATCAAGAGCAACAAGAGAGGTGATTTTTTTAGGAAAACAACTAAGCGAAGTTAATTTGACGGATTATTTAGGTATAGTTTCAAAAACCGAGTGAAAATGAGATGTTTTTTCACGAAAATTCTACGAAATTATTTTTAGTTTTTGATATCTGAGCAAAATTTAAAACTTTAGAGGATTTTTTTAAGTGGATGATCGATCGTTCGATCTCTCACGAATCAATATTTCCTTGTTGCAAGATCCAACAGTAGTTTGTTTCTTTGGGTTTTTTATTCACATAGCTTGTTGTTTTGTTTTGTTTTGCGATACTAGACCGATTTCTTACTCATTTTCGTTTAAAAAAATGGACTCAAACAGGAAAACAATAATTTTATCAACCTCTCCAAGATTTGCGAAGAGGGAAGGAGAGAGAGTGTGTGTGTCAATATTTTGGTTAGAATCGTAGCGGCGGGCACTTAATTGGATTAAGGGCTAGAACTCGAGGGTCGAGTCCAAGAGAACCGAAGAAGAGATTGGTTGTTGTTGTGCGTTGAAGGATCTTTGTTTCTTTCTAACCTGTTCCTGTGTTACTTGAAGATGGATTTCTTTAAAATTTCGTGTTTACCTTTTCTGTTTACAATTTATGTATAATTTCAATATAAAGCAAAAAAGAGTTACGAAGATTCCTCACGAAAACGCAAAGCGATTTTGTGGGAATTGGTAACTTTAGAGAAAATCTTTCAAAAAGATCTTTAATTTCTAACGTATGAGATCCAAATTTCTAAATTGTTTTATTTCGCTTTAATAAACTTAAATTAATAATACTTTATTTAAAAAAAATCAAAAATTAAATCAGGGTGTATGTCAAATATTTTCCGATGATCACAGTTGAAATTTATGTAAACAAAACTAAGTGTATCAACAAAATAATCGACTAAGCAACTATCTTTCTTTTTTTAACCATATCCCTCGAGATTCGGGAACCGTTTTTAAAGATTCTGTGTAAAATAAATGAATAAAATGAAAAAAGCAGTTCCTTAAATATTAAAATCTAAATAAATAGACAGGTTTTTGTTTTTTCTCTCTTAAGACACATGGCACATGTAACGTAACAACAATATTATAAGTAAGTATTAAGTAAGATAATATAAAAAGAAAATAAATTTTGACAAAAAAGTAAAAAGAAAAATAAACAAAAATAAAAATATGAAAGAAAGGAAGGAAGGCAAAATGATAACACGAGTAACAGTTTAATTAGCGAAATGAAATGCGTGGAGTTGTCACTTCTCCACTTAAGACTTACACAGAGAAATGAAATCTCTTTCTTTCTTTCTCTTTCTCTCTCTCTCTCTCTCGTAAACAAAAATGAAAGGGAATATATTTGGATTTTTAAAAAAACATACACACAAGGACAAAACTATTTTTAAAAAAAGGAAGAAGAAATGAAATGGTCTTACAAAAACGACCAAAGTTGTGACAGAAAACAGAAAAGGATTTTAAATATTTAAAAAAAAGACCATTTAAAATGAAAGAAAGAAAAAAAATCCTTCCTCAGTTATTTGTAAACAAGTAAAGTACTTACTTATTTTTAAAGACTTTTTAGGAGGAAGCGAAGTACAGCACACACGCATTTATCTTATCCACTCCAGAGTAACATGATGTTGTGTGTATGAAATGTATTAACGTTGTTGTGTTATATTCACTTGGCCACAAGAAGTAATCAGCAGCAGCAGCCGTCACTCACTGTGGCCATGACGAAGGCGGTGGCAGCGACAATGGTGAAGGAACAAACGGAGACGACGTTGACGGAGACGATGGCAGCTGTAGAAGCAGCAGCTACCGCCGTCGTCGTCGTCGTCGTCGTCGTCTTTTCTGTACTTGATTCCAACACTTGTTTTTCTTCACCAACACTTATTCTTTCTTTTCTTACTCTTTTCTTTCCTTTTTCGATCTCCTTCTCTCTCACTTTCTTATTTCTCTTCTTTCACCAAATTCTTCCCCTCCTCTTCTTTATCTTCTTCATAAATGTCTTTTCTCTTTTCTTTTTTCTTTCTCCATTCTCCGCTGTTTTTGTTTTATTTTACCCACTTTCTTTTGTTCTTGAAATTTTGTTCTTCCTATCATTATTTTCTTATTAAATAACTTCTTTCTTTCTTTCTTTTTTTCTTTTGCTTTCTTTCTTTCTGTCTCTTTTTTATATTTTGTATTATAATCGCCTTCATTTTCTTTTCTTTTTTTCTTGTTGAATCCAAATATTTCTCCTATGAAATTTTTACACTTGTGATAATAATTTCCTTTCTCTCTTTTTCAATCTATCTATCTATCAATTAACCTACTTATCAATCAATATTTGATCTGTATTTTATTTCAACTAGTTTGAACCTATTTTTATCTATCAGTAACAGAACATCTCCTCATGTCTATCTTATTTTTACATATCTATCACTATTTATGCCATTAGATTTTTATTCTTACTTACCTCTTTACTCAGAACATAAATAGTTTCAGAAACAGCGCGCCTTTCACATAAACGATGAAAGTAACTCTGAAAATCATATTTAAAAGTAATCAATATTTGATTAACAAAAACTGCAACTCATTTTAATAAAATTTCTCGCTTGTTACTCTCTACCTGTTCACACCTTCAAACCAAACAGTGTATTCCTCTGTGTATTTTGGTTATAACGATATATTTCTAACACATTTTTGTCTATCTTTGTCCATAACTCTCAAGCTTTTTTTTCTTCTGTAAGAGAAGAGAGAGAGAGAGAGAGAGAGTCACATGCATGCACGTCGCGAAGGTGGTCCAGAAGCAATGGCTTTTTATTTATTTCTATTCCGTACACTGCTGATAGCCAAAAATTAAGTTATTTGAAGCAGATATAGTAGTATCTATCTATCTATCTATCTATCTATCTATCTATCTGAATCTGTTCATAGCTATCTAAACCTATTCATACTATCTATCTGTCACTAAATCATCATTATGTCTATATATATATATATATATATATATATATATATATATATATATATATATATATATATATATATCTGTGTGTGTGTGCATATATATATATTAGTTACTTCTTATTAAATATATATATATATATATATATATATATATATTTGTTATTTCTTATTAAATATATATACATATTTATTGTTATTTCTTATTAAATATATATATATATATATATATATATATATATATATATATATATATATATATATATATCTTGTTATTTCTTATTAAATATATATATATTTATATGTTGTTATTTCTTATTAAATATATACATATTTGTTCTTATTTGTTATTAAATATATGCATATTTATTGTTATTTGTTATTAAATATATATGTATATATTTGTTGTTATTTATCATTATATATATATTTATTGTTATTTGTTATTATATATATATATATATATATATATATGTATGTATGTATGTATGTATGTATGTATGTATGTGTGTGTGTAACACTTTCCTATATATATATATATATATATATATATATATATATATAGGAAAGTGTTAAATATGTAAATATAATCCAGTGAAAACAGCAACTTCATAGCCAGATTCTTCTAAGACAATACACTTAAAATCCTCTTTGAAAATAAAGCAATTACCTGTTCAATTTGCAACTGGAGGATAATTTTTGTGATTTTGCTACACAGAATGTCATATTCTTATCATCAAAATTCTGAATATGGAGATACCTATGAAAGGCTGATTAAAATTTTTTATTCCTTTCTAAATGGAAGCATATATGTCATCATGAACTACTGTTATAATAGAAACTTAATAGGTCCAGGTCCCAGTCATTTGCCGCTAGAGAATACACTGACTGCATCTCTGTAGAGGGGTAAGACTCCACCAACGAGTGTCCTGAATATGACACTAAACAATCTGATGGTCAGGCTCCAGTAATGAGGAATGCGGAGTATCCCTTTATTGTCCTCACTCCCAGGTCCACTCTGGCCCAGAATGGTAACACCTGATTGGATCCTATCTATGGGTTAAATAGAACGAAAAAGTATACTTATGCTAAACTGAATTAGCAATACAAGATATGTATCAAGGGTGAAGGGGAGCAATCCAGGGAAAGGAGTAGCACCCTCCCCTACACCTCAGTGTAGTAGCTATTGAAAAGGGAGCCTTCTGGTCGCCCTTGACTAAGGTCGCCAACTCTACTACTCTCTAACAACTATATGCATAAAAATGGATTTAGCATTAAATAATCTACAATGGTTGATATGCCATAAAACCAAACCAATAGGTTCACGAGTCATCTAGTATATGACTAAAATTTATATATATATATATATATATATATATATATATATATATATATATCTGTGTGTATTTAAGCATGTATAAATTTATGTATGTATATGTGTATCTATGACTGTAACCCAGCAAAAAAAGCACATCATAAGAATTTTATTAGAGCAATACACTTAAATGCTCTGACTTAGTGAATAAAGCAATTTCCAGTCAAATTTGCAACTGAATGATAATTTTATGAGAAGGTCTGCATTTGTTATGAACATCATTTTTAGTCATCAAAATGTTTTATGTATAACAGAGACATATATGAAAAGCTAATTAGAATCTTTCACTCCTGCTTAAATGAAAGTACCAACATCATCATGAACCACTGATACTCCCAGAATCCAATGGGTTCAGCAGGCATCTAGTTACAATTTTTTAAAAAAGTCCATTTCTTTTGAACCTCTCTGAACATTGCTTTCCTTTATCATATAATAATCTTATTTTGTACATATCTTGTAACCATACTCAGTGCACATGTATCAATATATATATATATATATATATATATATATATGAGTAAAGTTGGTGACTGTTGTTGAGGGTGACCCGAAGGCTCCCTTTTCAATAGCTACTACATTAAGGTGTTGGGGAGGACATTATTCCTTTTCCTGGATTGCTCCACTTTACCATTTTTTGAGTCTTTGGTATGACTAAACCTGGAATTGAACCTGGGTCTCCCAGGCCATTAGCAAACACTCTACCTATATTTGGCTACTATGCAAGAATGTAGTCAGAAATCAGTCTGCATTTTTAACATTACATGTAAAAGCCAGCTTGGGTAGTGTGCACAGATATTCTATCCTCAAATAAATGGTCAGCAAGCTTTGAATATTTTTTTCTTAACTCTTTGTTATCAATTTAAAAAAAAGAAAATTGACACTTTGTGACATCACTTCAGCTTTCACAAAATTACATCAGTTATCTTTCTTTACATGCATGCACTGCACTCATGTAGAAAATTAACATTATCTATCTGTCTATTTGAATCTGTTCAAATATATTCATATGAATTTGTTCGTTATCTATCTATCTGTCTGACTATCTAAATCTGATCATATCTATCACTCTATCTGAATTTATCTATCCATCTGAATCTGTTTGTTTATATCTATCTATCTATCTATCTATCTATCTATCTATCTATCTATCTATCTATTTCTGAATCTGTTCCTATATGTCTATTTGAATCTGTTTATATCTATCTGAATTTGTTCCTTATCTATCTAACTATCTAACTGAATCTGTTCATATCTATCTATCTATCTATCTATCTATCTATCTATCTATTTGAATCTGAATCAATCTATCTTTCTAGCAAGCTAACTAGCTATCTCTCAATCTATTTCATATCTATCTCTCAATTTATCTGGATTGTTTCATATCTATCTATCTATCTATCTATCTATCTATCTATCTGAAACTGTTCATATCTATGTATCTGATTTTATATGTATGTATGTATGTATGTATGTATCTATCTATCTATCTATCTATCTATCTATCTTGTTTATATGTTGCTATCTTAGCCTGCTCATATTTATCTCCCTGTTCTGTCTTTATCTGGCTATCTCTCTTGTTAATATTTATCTATCCATCAGTCTACATATCTTTTTGTCAGTCTATCTATCTTGTTCATATCTAGCTTACTATCTTAATTTATTCACATATATCTGATAAAGTATCCATATTGCTGCATCTCTCTGAATGTATGCATGTATGTATCTATGTGGGTCTAGCTTACTATCTAAATATCTAGCTTACTATCTTAATATTTATCTATCCATCAGTCTACATATCTTTTTGTCAGTCTATCTATCTTGTTCATATCTAGCTTACTATCTTAATTTATTCACATATATCTGATAAAGTATCCATATTGCTGCATCTCTCTGAATGTATGCATGTATGTATCTATGTGGGTCTAGCTTACTATCTAAATATCTAGCTTACTATCTTAATATTTATCTATCCATCAGTCTACATATCTTTTTGTCAGTCTATCTATCTTGTTCATATCTAGCTTACTATCTTAATTTATTCACATATATCTGATAAAGTATCCATATTGCTGCATCTCTCTGAATGTATGCATGTATGTATCTATGTGGGTCCTTCAATAAATTTCCAGAATTTTTTTGTACAGGCATTTAGAATTGTAGACTCTTGAAAATTCAGTATGTTATTGCTATACATCTTATGAGATGACTGACCAATTTTTATGATTTCAGGTTCAAATGAACAGCTACTGCAGCAATTGGAATAGACCTTACTAAAGCCTGATTGCCACAGCTGGTGAATTTCAAAAATGCAATCTGGACGTGAGGACACTTTAGAAGAACGATACACAATAAAATTCTGTTTTAAACTTGGAAAAAAATGCCACAGAAACGTATGGAATGCTTCAAACTGCTTTTCGACCATCTTGCATGAATCGAACATCAGTGTTTGAGTGGTCTAAGAGATTCAAGGAAGTCAGGGAGTCTGTGAGGGATGATGAGAGGTGTGGGAGGAGTAAGGAAGTCAATACACCCAAGTTGATGGCCAAAGGGTCAGGGTTAGGGTTAGGGTTACTATGTTGAGGTTTTAAGGGAGTTCAGGAAGAGATTCCATCGGAAGAGGCCAGCACTCTTCAAATCGGGTCAGTGGCATTTCCACCAGGACAATGCACCAGTCCACAACCCCATCCTTATCACAGACTATTTGATCAAGATGGGCATCAAGACAGTCCCTCACCCTCCCTATAGTCCAGACCTTGCTCGCTGTGACTTTTGGTTATTCCCTAAGCTCAGAGGCTGTCGTTATGAGACAATTGAGGAGATGAAAGAGGCTGTGACAAAGGTCATTGACACACTAACACAAGAGGACTTCCATGGGGCCTTCCAGAAGTTGTTGGAATGGTACTACAAGTGCATTGCAGCCAGAGGAGATTACTTTGAAAGGGACTAGAGTTTCATGTGTGTACTATCAATAAAAGTGCCCATACAAAAAAACTCTGGAAACTTATTTAATGATCCTCGTATATTGGCATACATACACACACATATGTATATATATATATATAAACATATACATATTTATATACAAATATATACACATACATGTACATATATATATGTATACACATATATGCACACACATATACTCATATATTGCCCAGTCCGCTGGGGCTGTAGAATACACCGACTGCTCCTCTGCAGAGAGATAAAAAAAAAAAAAACCCAATGAGTGTCCTGTATATGACACTAAACAATCTGATAGTGAAGTTCCAGTAATACTGGAGCTTTGGGGAATGCGAATTACCCCTTCATTGCCATCACCATCACTGGCCCAGAGTGGTAGCACCTGATAAGGGTCCTATCTATGGGTTAAATAGAACTAAACCATGGTTTCTTGATTTTACTTTTTTTGCATTTAAACTGCATACTTATACTTTACTGAACAGTTTAAAATAGTACTGTTTTGACATCTAAACTGAATTATGCTAAACTGAATTATCTGAAATAAAACTGTTTTGTCATTAATTCTGTGTATTGCCCAGTCAGCTGGGGCTGTAGAATACACCAACAGCACCTCTGCAGAGGGGTAAAACCTCCAACGAGTGTCCTGGATATGACAATAAACAATCTGATGGTGAGGTTCCAGTGATGCTGGAGTTTTGGGGAATGCGGAGCACTCTTTCATTACCATTGCTTCCAGGTCCACTCTGGCCCTGAGCTGTAGTATCTGATAGGGTCCTATCAATGGGTCAAATAGAACTAACTGCATACTTATGCTAAACTGAAATGTTTCAATTTGAACTATTTCACTGAACTGAATAGCTTGAAATAGAAATGTTTGTGACAATTAAACTGTGTACTTACATTTATACTGCGTACTTATGCTAAACTGAATTGTTTGTAATGGAACTGTTTTTGACATTGAAACTGTACTTACACTAAACTGAATTGTTTAATATAGAACTGTTTTGACATTTAACTGTGTGTAAACAAAATCTTTACTTATACTAAACCGAATTAGCTGAATTAGAACTGTTTGACAAGGCTGAATAGCTTGAAATAGAAATGTTTTTGACAATTAAACTGCGTACTCATGCTAAACTGAATTGTTTGAAATAGAACTATTTGCATAAAAATGGATTTGGCGTTAAATAACCTACAAAGGTTGATATGCCATAAAACCCAACCAACCAACCAATCAACCATATACACATATACATATATAAATATACATATACAGTTGCGCATATACATAAATATACCTATATATATATATATATATAGGTGTACATAAATTGAATTACCATAACCAGAAAATCTAGCGAGCACTGCACACAACATATGGAAACACTGGACTGCTGTTTCAACCTTATTAGGTCTCATCTATGGGGAAGATGATTGATGGTATACACAGTTTATGAGACCTAATAAAGCCAAAATAGCTGTCCAGTGTTTCCATTTGTTGCACTCAGTGCTTGCCGGATTTTCTGATCATGGTAATTTAATTTGTAGCAGATAACAGCAAAATTTCAAGACAATCTTTCATTTCTGGAAGCAAGCATCAAAATTGGCACAAATACTCCTTGGGGATCGCTCTTTTGATAAAACCCGTTTGCCATCTAAAAATTTAAGATAGCAGCCCTTTTTCAAGATGGCCACTATCGAATATACAAAAATCAATAAAATCGCAAAGACTTGTCCTATTAGAATGATCTTGGCATCAAATCGTATATTTTCACTATTTAGAATCCAAATTGGGAATTATATACCCATTCACTAGCTTCCTTGTGCCATAATATCAATCTCGGAATCATAATTGGGGTAACAAGTACTTGTATCATTGGCACTATCAGTCCCATATAATATTTGATATACATGTAAACAGTAGGCCTATACTTTTTTACCACATATTGTCTTGCTGCCGGGATGAGTATAATATAACATATCTAAACCATGGATTTGCAGTTGAACAGTGTCATGCAGGTCATACCAAAGCAGTAGGATTTACATCAACCACAGCATTCTGACTTGCATCTACACTTGGTCAGCTGCTGGCAACTTTCTGCAATGGAGGGGAGCTCTATCCAGACAATCTGCCACAGATCCAGCCCCAGTTGGCAAGAGTCTGCTTTTCTGTTTGACATATTGTTGACTGACTCTAGATGCAGCCAGCCTGGTGGGCAGCATAGTTCACATGCTGCTTTAGCACTCCTCAGGTTGAAGGAATAACTTCATATGACCTCTGCTTCTGAGCAAACATGTCTAACCTCGCTTGATCGACACCTTCAGCTGTGCTGGATCTGTCATACATCATAACCACAAACTTCTCCACAGTCTTCTGGTCTTCATCATCCGCTACCAGTGGATACTGGCTGAGTTTACTGAAGATGCTAGAAACTTCACCACAAACATCCCACGTTTGCCAAGCAGACTTCTTCCCTTTGCCATAGAATGCTGAAACAGCATCCCACCCAGTGAATGCATGGAAGAAGAGCATTATTTAGCTCTTTTCTGCAAGAGTGCAACACAAGTTTTGTACAGAAACCCACCTCAGGTTCTGTCCTTAGCCATAGGTAACCCACAACTGCTGGAAACCTAGCTCCTGAAGTTCCTGCAGAACACTGACTGCAATGATAACATCTGTGTCACTAGCTTTGACCATGATGACTTTGCTGCCTGTTTCTGTTGCATATCTGGCATGCACAAAGATCCACGTGTCAGCTTCTCCACGTGTCAGCCAGTAGACATCAAACACAATGTCTGTTCTCTTGTATTTGGTAGAGTATGCTTGTATTGTACTTAGGGCGTTGAGCACTGTATATTCTTCAAACATCTTTGAACTTCATGGGGGTCGAACTGTTCACCAATGCCAAACCATCAATGATAATGGTATAAATGTCTGGCTCTGTCTTAGGTATTGTAATTAGGCTATCAAGAATGGTAGTGAGGTAGGATTTCTGACTGGTTGTTTTATAGTCACAATACAACTATACAAATATACAGATGTAGGGAAATACGAAACACTGGCGACTCTCCGTTGTTCAGGTACGAAACGTTTATTAACTTCTTGACTTTAGTTTTTCAACACAAGGAGAGAGAGACACAGTTTTTACTATGCTGACTGTACTATCTGACCCAACAAATGTGCTGTGCATCCCATAGCCCCCAAGATCTCTGTCGGTAAAGATCTGCAGAACTCCATGGTCAGACTTCAACTTCAACTGTCTGCCACTGAGGCAGACAAACCCACTGTCTCCTACATCGTCCACAGTCAACCCCCCCAGCTGGACTGGCCCAGCCCAGAGTCTAATCTCTACTAACATCTTTTTCAAAATCACCAAATTCTCAGCTCATCACTTCCGAGCATGATATCATTTCCTATCTGGGGTTTTTATTATGACATTTGTGATTGTCATATCCTCTGCATGCGAGCGTGAATTGTACTCAATGTGTGTGCACCTGCACTAAGAACCGAATAGTTCAAAGCCCTACCAAACCGAATGATAAAATGTAATTAACGAAAAATGATTAATATAAAAAAATCATTCCGTAATTATATAACATGGTGTGGACCTTTCCATCATCACTGAGAACAGCAGGATATGACTGGTTCTCATAATGGAAGAACTCCTTCAAGTCACATTCTCTGCTCTGGCATGATATGAACAGCTTGGAGAACAGTTGACTGTCTGCCTTCAGTACTTTTTGCTTTGAAGAGTCAACAGATGCTGGTACTTGTTGAAAAAAGTCAACCCTGTTCTTCTTGATTGCTTCATTGAAGGTGGATTCTTCATACCCTTCCAGTCCTTTCACGAACTTCTGGAAACGGACCATGCCATTATCAAGGTGTATCCCAATGAGCTCAGCTGCAGTTTGATGAGCAATATCCTTTGCATCAAGGGAAAGCAGGTTCTGACTCTCTTCCAGGTAAGGATTACCCATATCTTGCATGGCCTGTGTGAGCTTTTCTACTTTCTCAAGGAACACTCCTTGTGCTCGTTTTGTCACCCCATGATGGCTGATGTGTTCAGTGCCCTCCTTGTTCCCACATGCTACCTCATACTGTGTAACCAAGGGGCTGACTTCAGGACCAGCTATCATCCATCTTCTCGAGCTGATGGGTCTTTAGTTATGCCAATTGCACCCTCATCTGCCTTAATAACAGCATTAGCCTGTTTGTCAGCTTGGTCAATAGCCACTGCTGAGAACTGTTGACTCAATTTGTGAACAACAAAGTTTCCACTCTTGAAATCCAGAGCCAGCTGAGGATGTTTCTGTACCAGAGTCACCATGTCTCTGTAGTGGATTAGAAGCCACCATACATATTTTGCATTGTTGTTGGCAAAGAAGTATGGTATCAGCTCAGCCAGTGACTGAAAGTACAGAAAGAAATTGGCTTCTCTGAATGACCAGATTAACAAAAGGATAATCAGTTCCATTGACTGCACCATATACCAGAAATGAAACTGGGGACTTTGTAGTTAGTGATGTACACACCAAGCTTCCAAGCTAGGCACATCTTTTAGGGGTTCATCAGTCTCTTTCAAGTAGTTTGTGTGAGCTGCTTTCAGAAGCTTGCTCAAGATTGCATGCTGTTATCTGGTGCATCTGCCATATCCTAGTGATGCTCGAAGCTTTCAAAAATGAATCTGCTGTCCCAGTAGATGCTATATCTGCCTCCATATGGGCTCCTGTCCAACCACTGTCCTTGAGTAGAGTTCCAATAGACTTCAGTGCCGTCATTTCTATGTGCAAGCCTCCGAACATTATGACAACTGGAGGTGCCCATGGTGTAATGGTTATCGTCGCAGGATATGGACACGGTGACACAAGTTCAAATCCTGGACCTGACTGATTGCATTTCCCATAGCACTAATACCCTTGGGAAAGGTATGAATCCAATTATTCTCCCTCCAGCTATGGGTAAATAGTAGGGCAGACTAGGTTCTTCAGCTTTGGCGAGGCAACTAGTCTAGGAGAAGGAAAACTGAATTCAAACCTGTTAAACTCCGCTTAAAAATTGACCTTGTGTCATATCCTGCCCGAGTGGAGGGGTTGGTAAATATGATTATGACAAACTTATCCTCACCATAGATTTCAGGCCAGTGCCACTGGACCTGCTTGGCTTCTGCATATATTGGTTAGTCAGCAGCAATGACAAAGATGCCACTATCTCCCTGGTCTTGTCTATCACATGCTTAACTGTAGCAACCAAGTGGGCCTCATCTCGCAGTAGAGGCAAAAGTGACATAATGCTGACCACAAATGACTTTCCTCTCTTCTGTGAAGCATGGTTGGCTGACCAAGTTACCTCAAATGGCCCATCTGTCACTGTGACCTTCTCAAGCTACTCATACACCATTGACT
Organism: Sepioteuthis lessoniana; assembly: GCA_963585895.1. Taxonomy (NCBI): domain Eukaryota; kingdom Metazoa; phylum Mollusca; class Cephalopoda; order Myopsida; family Loliginidae; genus Sepioteuthis; species Sepioteuthis lessoniana. The sequence goes on from OY757930.1 coordinate 51,767,763, forward strand.
GTGTTGACCTTAGCAAACTGGTGTCTGGGTATGTCATACTACTCTTTGGAGGAGAGGGTTTCTTCTTGGTAAAGAAGACAGGCCAGATATTGGTGAAGGAGTCTGGAAGTTTTGGAAGTTCTGGAACTGTTTTCACTTTCTGCTCTCCAACTTCAGCTGTCCACACTCTTCAATTTTGTTTTCTTTGGTTGGGTGCTCAAAAACAGAGATGCTGGTTCCATTAAAAAAAAAAGTGGTTGCTGTTGTTGCAGTGGGATTGTGGCCTTTGTTGTCCATGGTAGATGCAGTGGACAGGCCTTTCCGCAGAACTGGTGGACAGACAACCCCATCCTCCATATACTTGCTGACTGTTGCATCTCCTAGCTTTGCAGATATCTCTAGCACCTCGTCATATGAAATGCAGGTACCATGCTCATAAAGCATTTCCACCAACATTCTCTTTCTGGTCTTTGTGTAGACAGACAGCCCTATGTAAACTGGAAATGGGGTCTTTCTGTCTTTGGAGTGTCTATGAGCTCATGCTTCTTCTTTGTACCTAGCATAGCAGTTGTACTGAAGAAGTTGAGCAATTGCAAGATCTTTGATGCACCAAACTTCAGTTGAGATTTGATGTCTGCTCCGTGTTCAAGCATGGCAACAAACTGAAGAAGAGTGAGTGGAATAACCAGTTCAATGCACCCTTCATGAAAGGTTCCATCAAATGGGTAGTTGTGGTCCAGCATGTGTCTTTGCAAGATGTTAGCTGCTTTACCAAGAATAATAGCTTCACTATAATGGTCAGATGCTTCTGACAAAATAAAGCCTACATCTTTGTGGAAAGCTAGAAGAACATCTCTTCCCTGCTTGTGAGCTTCCAACTCAGGTATTTCTGACAGTAGTTTTTCCATAAGTCTTGTGGAGTTGACAATGGGTGCATCAACACCCAGTTGTTCCTGGCACTGGGCATACAGGTGAACTATGTCTGCAAGTCGGAAGACTGTAGGATCCTTATCAGATCTGAAAGTATCCACTAGATATGTGATTAACTCTGAGAATGCCTGAGGGTTGGCATCTTCTTCAAGTGCACATTCCTGTTCCGGTCACCTGGTTATTCTGAGGTATGTCCTCTCTCTATAGTACAGGTCGGTCAACCAAGAAATATGGTATTTGAGCTTCTGTGCATCTCCACCGCTGAGTCTTGCAAGAAGTTTTCTGTCATTTAAAGTTTGGGTACATTCATGAAGTCTATTATTTAGGTTTATTGTCATAACTTGTCTGAGTTCCTAGAATGGGACTTCTTTGTCACACATGAAGCATTTTTTGCCTTCAAGGACAGTTCTACGCAGTTTGGTCAGGCATTCTATTGGCTGTGCACTCTCTGCTTTTCTTTTTCTGGCTCTGTCCAGTTTTGTGTTGTTGAACATTAGGCAACAATTTTGGTGATACTGCACCTTGTTCTTCCTCAAAGTTTCTCTAATGCCACCACCATCATCAAGTCTGATGGAATCAAAAAAAATAGGCATCTCATTAATTGCATGAAAGAGAGGAATATTTGTCGCAATCATAATGTAGCTATCATGTTCTTGTGGTTGTTCTGCGTGTCATGACTTGAGCTCTTCACTTTTCTTTTTCTGGCAAAGACAACACTTGCTCCAGTCAGTCTGGAATTTAAATGGTCCTGGATCTGTATTTTCCATCTTAGTGAATGGTATTCAGGGTATCATAGTATGATTATTATTTGTATCCTGTGAATCTAGGCTGAGGGTTTGAGAAAATCATGCACAATAAGGTATGGGATATGACTAGGTTCAGAAATAATAATATATGACCTACACTTAACCCAATCATTTATTCAGTATCATTTAAGTCCTGTGTGATCTGTACACCATCCAGGTAACTACATGTAAAGCAATGTAAAACTCCGTTACCCTTGGCTTGGCTCTCTCATGCTAGCACACCCTGTCAATTCAGGCACGGCTGTCTGACTGAACATCTTTGTTAAAGTACATTAGGTAACAGATGTGGGGCTTATTAGGCAGCATTTAGGGCACTAAACAAATTATTTAGGTACACTAAGTAATTATTGAGCTGATACTGAACCCCATGTTGAGTTTCACAGTAGCGGTACCATCCAGTGTGCCCTGCTTGTGCATTGACATCTGCAATATTGATACAAGGAAGCCAGTGAGAAAGTCTATGGTTCCAAATTTGAATTCTACATAGTGAAAAATATATGATTTGACACCAAGTTCATTCAAATTGTGATTTTATTGATTTCCGTATAGTTGATGGTGGCCATCTTGAAAAATGGCTGCCATCTCAAATTTTTAGATGGCTAACAGGTTTTATCAAAAGAGCAATCCCCAGGGAGCATTTGTGCCAATTTTGATGTTTGTTTCCTGAAATGAAAGATTATTGTTATCTGCTCCATTATATATAATTCCTCTATTAAAAAAAATGTATATCTATTTCCTTGCCCATGAGGTTATGATCATGCAGATGCATATCTCCAAGTTGGGAAGACATGGCCCAGGAGATGACCATATCCTCTGTAAGAGTATGGATGTAACTACAAGACACATCAGGTTAAGTGGTCGTGCATTTACCATGATTAGTTAATTTGGCAACACTTCTGTGTGATGTAGCCCAGTGGCTCAGTGGTAGAGTTTCAGTTCTGTGGTCAGTGGTTCAATCTCCAGTGGGGAAGATTATTGTATACACTGCTGATGAGACCAAATAAGGTTAAAACAGCTATCCAGTGTTACTATATGCTGCACACAGTGTTTATCAGATTTTCTGTTCAGGGGAATTCAAGTTATATATAACTCCTCTATTTAAAGATTAAAAAAATGTAAGTAAAGTTGGCAACCTTAGTCGAGGGTGACCTGAAGCCTCCCTTTTCAATAGCTACCACACAAAAATGTCAGGGAGGGCACTACTCCAATCCCTGGATTGCTCCATTTTACGCTTGATCCGTACCTTATAATGCTGAGTGTTAAGCAAGGCAGCCTCAAGTACCATTTTTTGAGTGTTTGGTATGACTCAACATGGGATTGAACCCCAATCTCCCGGACCATTGGCAAATGTACTTAAATATATGTATTCATACATACAGATATACATGACAACATGAGCTCAAATCCTGGATGAGTTCACATAGCACTAATACCGTTGGGTAAGGTATGAATCCAATTATTCTCCCTCCAGCTATTGGTAAATAGTAGGGCAGACTAGGTTCTTCAGCCTTGGTGAGGCAACTAGTCTAGGAGAAGGAAAACTCTGAATTCAAACCTGTTAAACTGTGCTTAAAAATTGACCTTGTGTCCTATCCTGCCCGAGTGGAGGGGTTGGTAAATATATATATATATATATACACATATAGACAAATATATACATATACATATATATGGATAAACTCCTATATGCACTCATATGTATATATACACATATATATATATACAAATATATATACACATATATATACTCACTTATCTATAGACGCACATATATAAACATATATATATGCATATACACAAATATATATTTGAACATATTTATATACACTCATATATAAACACACATATACACACAAATATATATTCATATATATACACAGATTTATACAGATATATACTCACATATATATGCACACATATATACATACACACACACACACACACATATATATGCATATATAAACATAAACTTGAATATATATGTATTTATGCATATACATATACATAAGTGCATATGTAAACACACTTATTCATATATGTACATACATATACATATGCATGCATACATATACATATATACACATGCATATACAAATACATATATATACATACATATGTATATACATATACATACATATATGCATAGATATATATATGAATTCATACATACATATATATTCATGTATATAAATACATGTACATATAAAAGTAAATTTGGTGACAATAGTCGAGAGTGACCCGAAGGGTCCCTTTTCAATAGCTACAACACTGATGTGTAGGGGAGGGCGCTACTTCTTTCCCTGGATTGCTCCACTTTACCCTAGATACATACCTTATAATGCTGAGAGTTAAGCAAAGAGATATCAAGTACTATTTTTTGTATCTTTGGTATGACTTGACTTCAAATTGAACTCAAGTCTCCCAGGCCATTGGCAAACACTCTACTGATTAGACCAATGGGCCAGTCATATTTTCATGAATTTGCAAATATTCATTTATATATATACACACACATGCATATATATATATATATATATATATATATTAATGAAACAAGTTAAGTGCCGCAATGGTTTTATTCGTAGAAGACTTGTATTTAGTATAAACTAAATACAAGTCCTCTTCAGTAACTTTGACCTTAATATAACCAGATATCTTTTGAAAAAATTAATTTGAAGATCTTCTTCTTGTTTAGTACAAGATATAAAAATTCCCTGAACTATGGTGGTTTATACTGTTAGGAGACATCCAGAAACAGGACAAAACAAAACCAAAAGTAGGGCTTGTAGACCAAAAGCAACATCAAGAGCAGAGGAGTTACCTGCTTGCATGACAGAAGGCTAACTGTTCCTTACATCACTGCACAACTAAACTAATGTCATGAAAAAAAATGTGTCAACAATCACTGTGAGGAGAAGACTCTATGGAGCTGGCCTATAGGACAGAATTGCTGTCAAGAAACAACTGTTGAGGAAGCAAAACAATCTCAAAAGGCGCCGTTAGGCTAAGGTGCACAAATACTGTACAATAGTGTAGTGAAATAAAGTCCTTTAGATTGACAAATTCAAAATATTTCGGTCAAATAGGAGGGGTCTATGCGCAGCGAAGTGTTGTCAAAAGCGCTGCAAGCCCCAATATCACACCAACTGTAAAGCATGGAGGAGGCTCTGTTATGGTGTGGGGGGCTTTTGCCAATTGCAAAGTTAGGGATTTGCACCAAGTGAAGGGCAAATTGAATCAGTCCAGCTATATCAGCATACAGCAGCATCACGCAATTCCATCTGGAACATGGCTTATGGGTCAAGGATTCATACTCATGCAAGATAATGACCCAAAGCATACCAGTCAAGTCTGCCAGAGGTACATTAAAAACAAAAAGGAACAGCACATCCTTCAACTGATGTCTTGGCTAGGACAATCAGTAGACTTAAATCCCATTGAACTGGTGTGGGATGAACTTGACTGAAAAGTCAGAGCTAAACAACCTACAAGTGCAGCTCCCATCTGGAAACTCTTGCAAAAAACTATCTTCAGTCTACCTCCAGATGAAAAGAATGCTAAGAATCTGTGAAGCAGTAATAACCACTGAAAGGGGTCATTTTGAGTTTTTTGGGTTTAATTTGTATTTAATGTGGCTCAGGAAGACTTGTATTTAGTATAATAAATAAACCATTGTGGTGCTTAACTTGTTTCATTAAAAATAACCCTTTTAGGATGAGAAATAAAAGTTTTTGAGGGTTGCAAAATATTTTTGACTGGTAATGTATATATGTATATATATATATATATATATATATATGTACATGTACACATAAAATGCACATAAACATACAGTAGCGAGCATAAAGATTAGAACAATGTTAAGAAAAAGTCTAAATGAGAAATAACTTTTTATTTGAAACCTTCATAGCACATTTTATTAAGGAAAAATTAGGATATAAAGGTAAATTATATAATTCCTAAATATACAGCTCAATAAACTTATTTTGATAAAGTTATAAGAATAAATATATAACATTCGAAAAAAATAGATAATCAAAAACAGCAGAACAATTAAATAAATTTTAAAAATTTAATAATTATATTGTATTATCATAAAAAATTTTAGGGTAAGAATATAAAATAGTGTATTTTACTAAATTACACTGGCTCTTCACCAGCTCTTGCATTGTAAACATGGCGAAAAATCTGTGACATCATTGGAATTTAAAAAACTGATCGTCAAGTTTTGTAATGAAGCTTAACTCTTGATTGGGGATATTTCAAAGACTATGGGGATATCTAAAAGTGTTATTCATAGTGTTTTAAGAAAACTTGAGGAAACTTGGCCATATGAAGCCAAGAAACCACCTGGCAGGCCTCAGAAAACTACTGCAAGGGAAGACAGATGGATTGGTTATAAATCAAAAAAGGATTGATTTGTGATAGCAGCTGCTATCTCTAAAAGAGCAAATGCTAACCTTGGCATTAAATATCAAGGCACACTATTTCTCAAAGACTTAATGAAATAAATTTGAACAGTCAAGTAGCTTCTACAAAGCCTTACATTTCTAAAAAGAACAAAATAGGCCGATTGAAATTTGCCTCTGGACACCTCATATGGACTGAAGAACAGTGTGATTGTCTTCATTTCAGCGATGAGTTAAAGTTTAACCTGTTTGGTTGTGATGGGGGAAGGTTCATTTGATGCAGTACTAAGGAATTATAGTCACCTCATTGCACTAAAAGCAGCATTAAATTTGGAGGGGAAGTGTAATGCTGTTTGGCATGAATAAAGCTGCTAGTAAAGGACCTCTTGTCAGGCTACATGGTAAAATTAATGCAACTGTATACAAAGATATATTGAAGAAACATGTTGTACCTAATTTGAAAACTGAAATTAATCAACCAGCTGTATTTATGCAAGATAACACTCCATGTCACACGGTGAAGTCTGTTAAGACATTTCTTTCAGAGGAGGACATTTCTGTTATGAAGTGGCCTGCTCAAAGCCCAGACATGAATCCTATTCAGAAAGTTTGGAAGTTACTAAATGAAAGAGCTAAGAAAAAGAATCCAAGAAACATTGTAGAACTATGGACTAATTTGAAAAGAGAATGGGAGAAAATATCCATTGATGTATGCAAGACATTAATTTGCTCATGTAGCAAAAGATGTCAAGTTGTTATTGAAAGTAAAGGTCTACATATCAAGTACTAATGAATAATGAACACTATTTTCATTTATGATGTATCCAATATAAGAGTATTATTTATTTAATCGTTCTGATGTTTTTGATCATCTATTTTTTTCAAATGTCCTTATAACTTTATCAAAATAAGTTTATTGAGGTTTATATTTTGGAATTATATAATTTACCTTTATATCCTTATTTTTCCTTGATAAATTCTTCTATAAAGGTTTAAAATAAAAAGCTATTTCACATGAAATTGTACAGGGGTAGAAATGATTTATATATGTGTATATATATGTGTATGTGTATAAATGTATACAAATATATACTCATACACATATATGTACACATCTATATACACAGGTACATATGTATATCCATAAGCATATGTACATATATATATATATATATATAAATATATATATATATATATATATATATATATATATACGTACATACTCATACATATATATATATATATTTACACATATACTCATATACATATATATACACATAAACATATATATATATATATATATATATATATATATGCACATATACATAAATATGTACACAAATACATATATATATATATATACATATATACTCACATATACATATACCTATGTATATACAGATATATACATGTACACACACATATATATATAAATATATTAACATATATATATACACAAATGCATATGGATAAATATATATATATACATATATATATATATATATATACCTATATATACACACACATATATATATGCATATATATATATATAAATATAAATATATATATATATATATATATATATACACATATATATGCATGCTCATATATATTTACACAGATATATATACACACATATATATATATGACCATATATCTCTATGCTCATACATGTATATAAAACAGATATATGTACACATTTATACCTATATTTACATATCTATATACACATATTTTTACACATCTATATACACACATATATATGCACATGTATACACATACACATAAACACATATATACGCATTTATATATACACACATATATATGTACACATATTTAGACATGTATATAAGCACACACTTATCTATACACATGTGTACACATTTAATTATATATATATATATATAGAGAGAGAGAGACAGACAGACAGACAGACAGACAGACAGAGATAAAAAGACTGCTATTGATATCACCCAAAAATGTATAAGAATTTTTTCATAAAAATTTCATTTTCTTCTCAACTGAAGATATGAAAATGTTATTATTTCTTGTGTAACATAATACAATCAAAATGGATATTATTAGGTATTGATTATAACCAAACTTTACAGCATGACCATTCTCAAACCAAAAGTATAGATATGTCGCAATCCAAAAATGAGTATTCTCTTTATATATATTTAGGCAATTTTTTGCAATATTATTCTTTTATGCAATTCTATTTTTGGTTGCAATTTTGTAGTGTTCTATAATAGATAATTCATAATACTATCTGTTTTGTTTGTATGATATCCCACTAGAGATTATAAAATACTGTTATCTTTGGTTTATAAGAAAGTTAACATTTTATTAAAAATTGTCAAGTGTGGACTTATTTATAGGGGAAATTGGAGATAGATTGATTTGAACAGACTTAAATACAAATACAGTTAGATTATTCATACCCCCTGTACAATTTTAGAATATCTTCGTAAAGATATTTCAAAATGAAAATTTTTTTATAATGTTTTTATCAAATTTTCTAAGTTATTCTTGAATAATAGACAAAATAAATGTTTTGTAAAAATATTAATTTTGTTGAAATAAGATACAAAAATTAAAAATGTTCATATTTATTCATACCCCCCGCAATGATCTGCTGCAAAGCACTCATAGCTAAATCAAGTAATGTTATTGGATTATTAGTGGATTTTAATTGATTAATGGTGATATTCATGCTAATTATGGAGCATTTTTGCTTAGTTCATTTAGCATTGGCATCAGTGAAATATTCAATTTACAGTTTAGACACATAAACCCAATATGGAAAAGAAAAAGGAGGTCTGTATCGAGTTAAGTCAAAAAATTGTAGATGCTCATGAGAATGGTAAAAGCAAAAAATTTATTTCAAAGTGATTTGATATCCCAAAATCAACTGTTCAAAGCATCATAGAGAAGTTTAAAAAGTTTAACACTATTCAAAACTTTACAAGACAAGAAAGAAAGGAGAAAGTTTCACCTTGATTGGCAAGACAAGTCATGTGAGAAATTAGTAAAAGCCCCAGAATTACAGGAAAAGTGCTTTTTCAAAATCTCAGTACGGAAGGAATAGAAATTTTGAGATCAACACTACCAAGAACACTTAAGAAGGAAGGACTTAAAGGATATAGACCAAGGAAAACACCTCTTCTTACTGCAAGACACGTAAAAGCCCAATTATATTTTGCCAGAAAATATATTGATAAAGAGACTAGCTTCTGGTCATCAGTTTTATGGTCAAATGAGACAAAGATTGAATTTTTCAGTCATAGAGATGTTTCTTTTCTCTGGAGAAAAAAAAAGGTGAAGCTTTTAAATCTAAAAACACTATCTCAACTGTAAAACATGGTGGTGGGAGTCATGTTTTGGGGTTGTTTCTCCATGAATGGAACTGGAAGAATTGTGAGGGCTAAAGGAATCATGAAACAAGATCAATATGTAAAATTTTAAAGAGAAAATTTGGAAAAGTCTGCCGAAGCTCTTGATATGAGATCTGGTATGAAGTTTCAACATGATAACGACCTGAAGCATAGTGCCAAATCTGTTAAAAAATGGCTGAGAGATAATAAAATAAATGTTTTGGATTGGCCAAGGCAAAGCCCAGATCTTAAACCAGTCAAAAATTTGTGGGTGGTTGTTAAAAAAATGTCAATATGAGGAAACCCAAAAATCTTGTAGAAGTAGAAAAAATTGTAAGAGAGGAGTGGTCGAATATTTCTGATGATGTTTGCAAGAATCTAGTAGTTAACTAGAGGAAACATCTTGAGGCAGTTATTAAAAATAAAGGCTTTGCAACAAGTTATTAAGATGGGTACAAATAATATGAACATGTTTCATTTTTAATTCTTGTTTGTTATTTCTACAAAATTTAATTTTTCCCAAAACACTGATTTTGTGTATTATTCTGTAACTTACAAAATTTTCATATAAGTGTCATTAAAAAAATTCTCTTATTGAACTGTTTTTTCAAAAACATTCCAAAATTGTAAAGGGGTACAAATAATTTCTGGCATAACTGTATATATACTGAATGAGAAACATAGATATGAACCAAATGAGATAGATAGATAGATAGATACATACATACATACATACATACATACATACATACATGGTGTCTTAAAATAGATGCAACCCATTAATATGATAATGATTTATAACTGAGACAAACATAATGGCAGTTATTTGGAATATGTCCTGTAAAAGGTGTATTCTGTGAGCTACAGATATCAAATCAATGTTTTTTTTAGATTGTTATTATATCAGCTTCCAGAACATGCAATCTTTTTTTGAGTTTCTTGTCTCAATAATAAATCATTATCATATTAATGGGTTGCATCTGTTTTGAGACAATTTTGAATGATTTCGTCTCCAAATAAGTAGTGAGGCAAAATATTTTTTCCTCTCTTGTCCAAGGCATTGTGATAGAGAATTAATAGTTGTTATAGTATACTATTTTCAAATCTGAAATAAAAAAGAACACAACATTATTATCAATAGAGTTATTAGCAGCCACATGGGTCCCATGTATATTTAGATACCCTTTACATATTACATGAAGTCACTTGTTATAATATTTAAAACAGGAATATAATATTAATAATTATGCAGATAAAAATCATGTGTGTGTGTGTGTGTATATTTTCAGGAATAAAAAGAGAGAACATTGGAAATGGCAAATAACTCTTTGTGAATATTCCATTCTTATTCCTCTTCCAATAAGACCTTTGATCACATTAGATAAACCTATTTTCATCTGCATTACAGATTTTTTTTAAAAATCTACAAGATGTGTAACAAATATTTCCAATCATAAATATACAAATTTACACTCAGTAAAGTTGTGCAATCAACTGACATAAAATGTTGACAGCATTCTGGAAAACCAAAGTATTCAATCTACTTTCCACTTCTTTTCTTTTTCTTTCTCATTTTCTTCTTTTTTTTTCCTTCTTGGGTTTTAGAGAATTTTTGTTTGACTAAACTTTTAACACATACTCTAACATAGATACGTACTGACACATACTCATAATTTTTTGTTTAATGTCAATAATTGAGTCACCTTTCTAGATCAAACTTACTATCTGTAGCTTGCAAGGTTAAATCAAATCTCTTTTATCATCATCATCATCATCATCATCAAGGTATGCTGACAGCAAGGATTCTCTTGACTCTATTTTGCCATCTTTCCCAATCAGGCATCGCTACTATTAAGTCCTCAATACAGCATCAAGTGTCTGCACGAAGCTGATGAATGTATTTGTGGGTCAGCCGATACTGGTGTGTTCATAACTAGGAGTCCATACAAGAATGTCACATATGAGTTCATCACAGCTTGTCTAGGAGTGCTCAACATGTCTTGCTCATCTTACTCGGATAGTTTGTGAGATAAGAGATAAGTGGTCATGCAGCTGCTGTTTTGTAGGCTGCTACTTCCAGGATGTGTTCAAAACAACATGCAGTATCCTTGTGTAGCTCCTATCTAGCTTTCTCTCCAAGCATTTCATTAAAGACAAAGTGGTGCAACCATATAGTAATACGGATATAGCTACAGCTTGGAAGAATTCCTATTTTATTTTATAAGAGAAATCAAATTTCAATATAGTCACTAACCAGTCTGTAGCAATCCATGCCTTACCTATATGCATGTTGTTATCACTTTCAGTAGAGAAGATATTGCTATTGAGTTATATGAACTGTTCGATTAATTCCAGAGGCTTGCCATTTAATGAGGAAATTGCACCATCTTGATTAAAAGACATGAACTCTGTTTTATCTGAGTCCATGTTGAGACCAATGCCATTTGCTGCCTGTTCCAGGCTATGCTGCAGAGTTTCTTAACATCAAAATAAGTAGGTCCCAAATTTTCTTGCTTGCGATGTAGGATTAAAAAGTATCAAAACTAAAGTTTTAACTTTTTTCACGTTTTTTTAATTTAAAATTTAATTGGAAAAAATTATAAAGTTAAACTCTTTTTGAACAAAATGTTTTTGGTGAAATGCAGGATTATGCAAGTGCAACACTCTCTTTACTCAACAGACCTTCAGCTGTGTGCCACTTTTTCTTGTTTCCTAAACTGAAAATTCATAAAGAGAGTAAGATTTGAGGATCTAGAAGATGTTAAAAGAAATAGAATGGCACATTTTCAAAAGTTATCAAAAAAGGAGTTTCAGAGGTACTTTGACCAATGGAAGACTCACTGGAATAAGTATGTTGATTACCAAGGGAACTACTTTGAAGAAAATCAATGATTCATTCATTGTTCCTTTTGTTTTGGCAAATACAGCTTCAGTTTCGAGACTTATGAACACACATTGTATTAGACACACATTTAAATTCTAAAAAAACAATTCCAACACAAACTTTTTACTGTGTTCAGTTTGCTGGTATCATGACTTGGGTACCATATACTGAAACACAAAATGTACAGTTACAATGTTGGATGAACTGAAGTGAGTGAGACTCTTTTGAATATCTTTGTAAGTGACGGCGCCTTATCAGCCAGCAAATGCAGTAATTCAATTTTAGATAATTCATTTTAATTAGCTTTTTAAATTTTTTCATTTTTAGTAAGATTTTTAATCTAATTTTAACTTTTTAAATACATTTTATTTTAGTTTAGTGTATTTTTATTGAATTTGTTTTCAAACAAGAATTCTTTAAAGGTGTATTGATACTACTGCATGGTTGCACTATTTCGACTCTAACGAAAGAAAAAGCAAGGTGGGAACTATGTGATGATGCTGCATGTTGTTTTAAAATTCTGAAAGCAGCAACCTACAAAACAACAGCTGTACGGTCACTTACCTCCTATCTCACAAACCATTCAAGTAAGATGAGCAAGACATGCTGGCCACAGCTGAAGAAGTACAGATGAATTCATAAGCAATGTTCTCCCATGAATTCTTCCACATGGGCACACCAGTGTCAGCCAACCAACAAAAACTTATATTTATCCGCTCTTTATAGACACTGGGTGTTGACTAGAGGACTTGGCAAGAGAGAGTCAAAGGAATCTCTACTGTCAGAATACCTAGATAATGATGATGATGATGAAGATATTTTAGATGAGGTTTCTCCTAATTCCTTTTCCTCTGTGTCTCTTTTTACATTATATATTTCTTGAATATAAATGCATTCATACAGGAATTTACAATTATATGAAATTTTTAAAGATAGATATCAGAGTACACTTCTATTTTTACAGACCTTTACTCCAAAGCTTATATGACTCTTTATAATTTTTATCACTATATCATTATTAATATTATTATTATACTCTTTGTGGGTTTTAACACCAGTGCTAGAGTGTAGCTTTCACTGGATTGGACTCCAATCTCCTTTTTTTTCTCTTGGACTCTTCTCAGTATTTAAGCCGATCTTAATTGTACAGTGCTCTCCAGTTCCCCCAGTCTCTTTTCTAGGCTCTTTAGGATTGTTCCAAGGGCCCAGTCTATTGTTAGTATCACAGCTACTTCCATGCTCAGTATTTTTCTACTTTTTAATTTTCCTTTACTTTCACTCTTTGGTCTGATGTAATCATGAAGTCCATGAGTTAACAAATTCTTTTCTTCTTGTTGACTATGAGATGGTTTGGTCACCTGACTCAGATTAGGTGATCCATTTAAAAAAAATGTTATCATCATCATTATCACTAATACTATTCATCTGTCGCCTTAGTTTATAATGGTATATTGAAATACTAGTAATTTTGAAGCATTATTTCAAAAAATGGGTATCAAATTCATTGAAGCTGTACACAAAATTTGGGAAATGGAAGGAAAGAAACAATAGTTGATCAAAGAACCTAAAATTGGTTTAAGTGAATTCTACCTTGAAATAAACCATCAGTTTTCTTTTATGGCATATTAACCCATGTTGGAATATTTAATGCTCAGGTTTTTTCTTTTGCAAGAAATTATCTGGTTTCAAGTCACTATTCCTATCTAATAATCATCATCATCATCATGTCGTGCTGGTAGCACGGATATCCCTGACCCTCTCTCGCCACTCCTCCCGATCGTTCATCGCCCTAGGTAGGTCTTCAGGACAACATCCCGTACCCTCACATAGCTGCTGAATGTATGTTCGTGCTGGTCGTCCTGCTTTTGCAAAGCTCCAAGTAATTATTCTTAAATACAAATAATGTGTGCACAGTTATAAGGCTTCAAGTATTCTTATCTAATACTCATAACTTTAATGCCCAATACTTTACTAAAAATAAAATGTCGGAAAAAAATGAGAAACCAAATAGCAAACAAGACCATACAAACAAGCAAAAACAATGTAACTCCTAAGAGCCAAAACACAATAAAACTAAAACTCTAACTAGAAGTGAGAGTGTAGAAAGTATGAATATTGAAACTTTGGCAGCAAAATTCCAAACCTCAAATTAGTAAATATATAAAAGTATATATAAGATACATCTATGAAGCCAGACAATCTACAAAGCTTTTGTCTGTGAAGCAAAATTTATCTCCTAATCTTTGTCTTGTGCATGAACGTTTGTTTTTAAATAATAGTTACCTACAAAAGATTTGCTGACAAATCATATATGTATATAATAAATATAATAACTTGACATTAAATAACCTGCCAGAGTTGATATGCCATTAAACACTATCCATTCAAACAAACAAGCAATCAAAAGGTTACCATCTATAAGCTTTTTGAAGATCCTCATAATATACTATTACATAATCTTAAAAAACATACCTAAAACTTTTGAGAGGTTTTACATGAACTCTTTGTTCATTAAAAAGGATATACTTTTGATACTCTCGGAGATAAATAGAGTATACATACTCAAATATCAAAAACTCTTACCAGGGCAAATGATAATGACTTCAGTATCATTACACACAAAGTTAACTTTAAAGGCTGATTCTGAATTATGATGTTAATTTTTCATGTGTGTTCTTCAGAAAGGCATGAATTTAATATTATCTGCATCTTGTCATATCACTAATCATTTGGTCTTTATGGAAGAAAGAAAGAATGAAGATCGTTCTGAATATGCCTTTTTCACTTTAATCCAACAAACTTTAGACTATAAAATGAATTAAGTCACCAGAAAACAGAAAACTCTATGTTACAAAATATCTATGTGAATGCAGCAATAGTTGTTTAAAATAATGCCAATATACCTAACTGACAGCTACACATTACTCCAAATAAAATAAAAAAGTCCATAGAAAATTCAATCCACAATAGACAGAACTTAACTATAGACACAGTGATAGACTCAAACACACACACACACACACACACACACACACACACACACACACACACACACACACACACAGAGGAAGAAAAATTAGTAGTCAGTTGAATTTTATGGCATATCTACTATCACAGATCATTTCAAGGAAAAGAGAGATAATGGAAAAAACAATGCCTCCCTACATATGCGCACACACACACACACACACACACACACACACACATGCACAATCACTCAGGGGGAAGATTAGTAAATTTTATGGCAAATCAACTATCGTACATTATTTAGAGGGAACAAGAGTCATAAAAGAAAAACACCAAAAACCTTGAAAGTACATACACATATGCAGATGCACAAACACTCAGAAAACATTCTTGTAAAAAGAAAAAGTGAAAGAGAGAAACAACACCTGCAGAGATGAAAATTTGTCATGGACAATTACCTTGATTTGAAAATTCTCTAACTCAAATCCTGGAAGTAAAAAGAAGTACAACATTGCCAAAACCATTGTAACTATATAAATCAAAGGGAACACCATTATCAACCATTATCACTCCCTGAAAACAGTTTAATACACTAGAAACATGTGTTGAAGAGAAATAAATGACTTAAAAAAATAAATCCTCTTGTGGACCTATTCATTTTAAAGTATTTACTTTTTCTCTTATTGAACCAACGAAAGAAAAGTTTACATATATGTATATGTATACATACTGTAATGAAGTAGTCACTTCCCACCACTGATGAACCAAGTGCCTGGCTATGTTACCAATAACAAATGATCAATGACAGGAATGCTCATGGTATGTGCAAGAAATGGTCATGCATAAGAGTAGGAGATTTTCAAAAGGGATCATTTAGTAACTGGCTAAGTGACAAGAAACAACTTGAATTTGGAGACTAATGAACCTTCCCCATTGATGGAGGGCTATGATTTGTAGAATAAATGGATCTTTCATAAATTCAAGAATACCACTTCACTTCTTTCTGTTTTGGAAGCTAGTTGCAACACCAATAATAAAGTGTGGTATTTTTTCAGTGACCTCATGTCTGACTTTTTCTGTTGTGAACACATCATCATCTCTTCATCTTGTCTCTATTTTCACTAACTTTCTTTCAAAATCCCTCAATATCACAATACATATATATATATATATATATATATATATATGTAACTATAACCCAGCAAAAATGACAAATTATACCCAGATTTTTAGTTGAGCAATAATGTGTTCTTTGATTTAGAGAATAAAGCAATTTCCTATTTATCTAAGTTTCTGAGATGAAGCTTGATGATTTTTATCATTTAGAGTATTTGAACTATCATCTTTATCTTTATTATTATATTCACAATGTTTTGGCTGATGCATCCTTTGGCCTTCTTCAGGTGTTTCATGTTGAATTTTGGAGCGTACATGAGTTTGATAAAAACAATTTCCAGTACAATTTACTATTAAATAATAATTTTGTGAGGTCTGCATTCATGCTGAACATTAATTTTAAGCCATATAGCAGAAATTTTACTTATCAGAGGCAAATATCAAGAGGAAGATTGTGTTACAACTATTTTCAAAATTATTGGGGCCTATTTTTGTTTATACTTGCAAGCACTTTACAGAGTCTAGAGGTGCACTTGTGCTAACAATGTGGTTTCAGTAAGAATTAGATTCTCTGCCTAAATTTTCTTTTCCTATTAAACCTTAGATGGATGTCAAGAAGGAATAGATTTATGCCTTACTTAGGATATTTTAAGGGATTCTATTCCTGGTTTTGAATTCATTGTTGACTTTTCAACTGGTTGCTGACACAAGCTAAGGGAGCCTAGAGACCCCTACTATTTTACCTATAGCTGGTCTCGAGGAGAAGAAACTAATTTATTCTTTTTCAAGAACATTAGGGCAAAATGAATGCAAACTGTCTCAGTCTGCATTGCTGATTCCATTTTCCAGGCTGTTAACCTTGTTAACCATATTAGGCCACTGAAATCTCCATGGAGGGCCTGGCTGCGTTAAAAATCAATACTTGAAATCTTAGCTTTTTACTGAAGCTTGAGCTCTGATCTCTGGCATCAGTGGGGATTACATAAATATTTCAACCATGAGACAGGTCCAAATCATTCTAATTTCTCTCTTGATATTCACTAAACTTAGCTTTGTACACCTAAAAAAAAAAAAAAAAAAAAAAAAAAAAAAGCTAGAGGAAAATAACAGGAGGAATATTATATTACACCATTCCACCAGGTGGTGAGGGAAATTCTGTTTTTTGGGGTCTGACCACTAGATATTGGTACTTAAGGGAAATATATTATTATTATTCCTCAATATCACAATATATATATATATATATATATATATATATATATGTATATATATATATAACCATAACCCAGCAAAAATGACAAATTATACCCAGATTTTTAGTTGAGCAATAATGTGTTCTTTGATTTAGAGAATAAAGCAATTTCCTATTTGTCTAAGTTTCTGAAATGAAGCTTGATGATTTTTATCATTTAGAGTATTTGAACTATCATTATTATTATTATTATTATTATTATTATATTCACAATGTTTTGGCTGATGTATCCTTTGGCCTTCTTCAGGTGTTTCATGTTGAATTTTAGAGCATACATGAGTTTGATAAAAACAATTTCCAGTACAATTTACCATTAAATAATAATTTTGTGAGGTCTGCATTCATGCTGAACATTAATTTTAAGCCATATAGCAGAAATTTTACTTATCAGAGGCAAATATCAAGAGGAAGATTGTGTTACAACTATTTTCAAAATTATGGGGGCCTATTTTTGTTTATACTTGCAAGCACTTTACAGAGTCTAGAGGTGCACTTGTGCTAACAATGTGGTTTCAGTAAGAATTAGATTTTCTGCCTAAGTTTTCTTTTCTTATTAAACCTTAGATGGATGTTGTTATTTACTTTTAAGTTTTATTTTTGGTTTCTTACAATCTTTCACTTGGTCTTTACTCCTGAACGAGCATAAGGGAAGGTAGTGATTATATGTATTATATGTAATTCTGTTTTTTGTTACCTCTTTTGGGTAATATTTTTCAGTCACATTGATAGTACTCTTCTAAAGAAATGAGCAATTCTGCAAAGCTATTCTTATTATCATTATCATTGAAAGTCACCCAAAGGAAAGCTTGTTAGCTACTATCAGTAAAGGGTTACAAAATAGTTGGTTGATTGGTTTCCCAGTATGGATTATTATTGGTTTGGTTCAGTTTGTTTAGTGGCATGTCAACTTTCATGGGTTATTTAATGCCAAAGGCATCCCTGTTGAAAAACAGCAGTGGTACTATTTAACCTATAGCTGAGAGGATAAGAGAATCAGTACTTTCCATAAAGTCAAAAAATAAACATAACACAACTATAGTTCAAACTCATTTACGATGATGTCACAGTCCAGCATGTTACCAACAACAACACAGGAATTCCTTCCTTTTATAGTTTCAAGTGACTATTTCTATTCAATAATCATTTTTTGTACACAGTTATACAATTTCAAGTAACTAATAATAATCCTTAATAATGAATCCAAGTAACAATTCCTAATCCAAATAATCTCCACACAGTTATATGATTTCAAGTATTCCAATAATAATGATTTTCAAACAGATCTATTTGACCCATAGATGAGACCCTAACAGGCACAACCATTCCGGGTCAGAGTCAACCTGTGAGTAATGGCAATAAAGGGACACTCCACACTCCTCTAGAGCTTCAGAGTCTCACCACCAGACACAGTTTAGTGTTATACCAAGGAAACTAATAATCATTTGTTTGCACACAGTTATATGATGTTAAGTATTCCTATCAAATACTAATAATTTTCAAACAGATCTCTTTGATTCATAGATGGGACCCTAACAGATACTACCAATCCAAGTCAGAGTGGACCTAGGTGTAATGACAATGAAGAAATGATTCCACATTCCCCAGAAGTCAAGAACAATTTTGTGTCATATCCAGTACACATTACAAAATGACAAATAAAAAGTAAGACTGTAACAAATAAGTATTACAAAAGGACAACAAAGCAGAAATCTAAAATAAAGATTGGATATGACACTTATTAACCTTGAACTTCAAAAAAAGTCTTTAAAAAGAAATTAAGTATTAGATAAAAAACTCAATAAAGTAACATGTTTTGTTTTTAAATAAGAAAAATTTATGATTCATTGTTTTATGTCAACTCAATGGTTAGAATATTGAATAAGAAACCAACAAGTATGCAGCACAATCTAAAGTGCAAATAGTTGCAGCAGCTGGGTTGAGAAACAAAAAACAATTTAAATTTTAGTTTTATTTTAATTAAAATAATTCTAAAATGTAAGGCAAGCTCACTAACAATTTGTTGGGAATCAGATCAATCTGACTTATGGTAGAAAAACTTTTATAATGAGTTTTTTAATAATCAAAGCCACCCTAAGCAAGGGGAATTAGCCACTATTAGCAAATAGTTACAAAATGACAAATGAAGGATGTAAAAAAATTTGTATTACAATAGGGCAATTTAGCAAAACTCCAAACTTAATACAGTGTAAAACACTTATTAATTTTGGACTTATAAAGTTAAGGGTTGTAACTGTAAGGAAAATATTTCATAGTACAGATTTTCTTGAAGAAAAGCTGTTGTAATGAAACATGGATGATGTGGGAAAAATTCAAAAAGAAAGGATGCTGCTTAATAGACACAGCAAAACAAGTTCTGAATAGAAAATTGAACATATGGTTGGGAGTTTTTGTGGCATAGTGGCCAAAATGCTGGACTATGGCATCATAATAAGCAAATTTGAATATATGAAAAAATTTTCAGATTCTATAAATAAAGTAGCATATATAAATTAATTTATTAGCCATTTTATGTACAAAACTTTTAACATGTGTTGTATAGCAGAGAAAAACAACAACACTGATGCAAAAAATATGATCAGCTTCTTTTCTTTTCCTTTTATTGCCCAAAATGTATGGACGGGTAAGAGAGAGAGAGAAAGAGAGAGAGAGAGAGAGAGAGAGAGAGAGAGAGAGAGAGAGAGAGAGAGAGAGTTAAAGACAGCTGAGCTTCACACACAGAGCCTTTTTACTCTTCAGGGTGAAATCTCTATGGTTATATTATATTCTGGATGCCCACGCAAATTCTTGTGATTACATCTCCTCCAACCTGCTGCTTACATGGATAGCATGCTACCCACACTGTTTAGGCAACATTTCTGCTGAGGGAACACTTGTGTCAGGTGCATTTCCTGTTTTGTTTTGTTTTTTTGTTCCCAGTGTCCAACCTCTTTCTAGCATGCCACCCACACAATTTACACATCATGTCAAATGGGGTCTTAAGGTCAATATCCAATAGATGGAATTCTTTTAGTTCTCAAAACCATCCCAAATAAGGCCAGTTGGCCCCTATAAGCAAAGAGTTACAAAAAGATAAATGAAGGGCAAGGATGTAACAAAAGTGTATCACACACAAAGAGACAACAAAGCAGAAATCCAAACTTAGATAAGGTAAGATACTTATCAATCCTCCAGGTAAGAGGAGGAGAATAAACTATTCTGCAAAATAAGCACAAGTACAGAGCACCAAAAGAAAAAGGTGAACCACAGTTTTTTGTTGTTTTTTTTCTGTTTTTTCTTTTCTTTTCTTATGAGGATATTTTGCCATATTTTCTGTCAAAAATGTTGGAACCCTCATTTATTCTAATTTTCAGAAAGATTGGCAAGTCAGTCATTAGTGAAGCTGTACACATTAATGAACAAGGATCTCATTTGCATATGTGACTTTTTTCTTTCTTATGATGTACAAATGAGTAAATGGCGGGGTGGAGAGGAAGAAGACTTTCATTTTTAGTTCTCCATTGTAAGTGAAACACCTGTTGTATGGGACTGTATTTGAGCTACTTTTGTTTTATTTGATATCGACAACAACTGACCTGAATGGAAACACTCATGGTGTAACAGTTATCATCATAGGAAATAGACATGGCGACTCGAGTTCAAATCCTGGTCAAGGCAAATTGCATTGCTCTTAGTGCTAATACTCTTGGGAAAGATATGAATCCAACTATTCTCCCTCCAACTATTTACCAATAGTTGGGCAGACTGAACTCTTTAACCTTAGTTTTGCAACCAGTCTAGGAAAAGGATAACTCAGACTTCAAACCAGAAAAATTGCACTTAAAAACTGACCTCATATCGCACCCTGCTCATTGCTGAGGGGTTGGTTAAATACATATGCCTAACCTGTTAATGGTGAATTTCAATGCCACTTTGTCTCATCACACTAACCAGAATTTTACAAAGCTTAATAAGGCTGCAACTTGACTGGCAGTTAAAATTGTAACAATCACCAGATTTTAAAGAGGATCTTAAGAAGTAAAAATAAGGTTGTAATTCAATTCTCTTTGTAAAGTTGATTCGACTTTATGAGTTTATTTTATTTTATTTTAGTAGTAATTTGTACAAATACATGGGTATTCGAGACTTAAGCAGTGTTACTCCTCATGGCTATATTTTCCTTTTAAAGTGATTTAGTTGGGACAAGAGTTCATTTAAATCTCTACAACATTTTCATATCATATCAAATTGAAGACCATAATTGCTAAATAAACTTTGGCATGAAATGGCCCCACAAAGTTAAATATGTCACAAAAACCAACCAACCAACCAAGTTTTTTGCAGTATCAACAAAACATGTCTGTTTTAATATATGGTACAATGTAGACTGTGTGAAGTCGACAAGTTACTGAATTGATCTTTGATTTAATTACTTTGTACGGTTTCCAGTTTGCTGGTTGTTTGATGGTTTGGTTTTAATGCATGTCAACCTTTGTTAGGTTATTTTATGCTAAATCAGGATTCTTATTTTTGTATTTTAAATATATTTCTATATTTTTATTTTTATATTTCATTGTATTGTCCTGCTTTCTTTTAAAAAGTCTATAATTTTCCTGCTCTTTAGTTGCAGATTTCCATTTGGTTTCTTGCCAGAAAGTATCTCTTTTTGATTGGGGCTGACTTTTTGCATTCTAGAAGGATGTGTTTTACTGTGATTATTTTGCCACTTGTGCCTTTCATCCATTCCTCAGACTTTTGTATAAAGACATGAGTCACTCATTTGTGATTGATGTGTAGTTGGTTTAAGACAACCAACACTTTTCTGTTTCTGGTGCCCATTCCTCCCGGATTTCCAGTTTGGTTTCTTTGTTTAATGGTACCTTAACCTTTGTGGGTTATTTAACGCAAAAGCTATCATTGTAGAAGGACAGTAGTGATACTTTTATAATGAGTTTTTTTAATAATCAAAGCCACCCTAAGCAAGGGGAATTAGCCACTATTAGCAAATAGTTACAAAATGACAAATGAAGGATGTAAAAAAATTTGTATTACAATAGGGCAATTTAGCAAAACTCCAAACTTAATACAGTGTGAAACACTTATTAATTTTGGACACCCATTGCTGTAAAGAGATAAGAGAATTCTTACCATCCCCATCGATATTAATCTGAAAATGAATGTAATAGTGCAGCTGGAGTTTGAACTCATTTACTTGATGTTGCTATCCAACACATTAGCCACAATGCCAAAGGGGACTCTCCCTAATTACTTTATAGTTACTGCATAAAAGGGTAGATATTTTATCGATGGACCCTATTGTGTTACTAAATTAAAGGCAGTAACTTTATGTCTAGTTGTTATCAGAGCAGGGACAAGGGGTGAGTGCCATTGTTTGGCTGTGCTCATAGCATCAAGTGACTTTAATCTGATCCTGCATTCATGAAGGAATTTGATTAAGATGTATCAAAAGTATTTTCATTTTTTAATTGAGTGTATGTTTTTTAATCTCATGTAATGCTCTATTCTTTGTATCTTTCAAAAATCCTGGCTTTTCTTTAAGTTTTCAGGTGCTTATGTTTGGCTTTATTAAAAATCAATACTTGAAATATTAGCTTTTTACCTGTGTTTGAACATCAACAACAATAAGAATTGAATAACTATTTTAGCCATGAGACAGGCCACATTGCAGAATACCTTAATGTCTTTCATGTAGTTTTTTCAATTCCCCCTAGTCTCAATACTTGACTTTTTTATTTGTTTTTTTCTTTCTTTATATTTTCTTTTTTGCTTTTTTTCCTATCATGTTTATGTTCTTTTTTTAAATTGCACTTTTTCTTTCTTTAGCTTTCATTCCTTACTCTTTCTTTTTTATTCTATTTTTCATACACATTTTTTCTGCTTTTCATCAATAATCCCTTCTTTTCCATTACCTTTATCATCTTTTCCTTCCCCTTTTTCTACTTATCTTCACCCTTTTTCTTCAAACTTTTTCTTCTTTTCATTCAGATTTTTATTTTTATTTTTTGTTTCCTTCTTTCTTTTTCTTCTTTTTCTCATGTTTTTCATTTTTTCTTTCAATTTTCTCCTTTCTCTTCAACCATTTCATCTTTTCCTGTTCCCTTTTTCTTCTTTTCCTCCAATTTTTCTTCTTTCCCTTCACCTCTTTTTTATCTTTTCCTTCACTCTTGTTCTTTTATTGCAATTTCGCATCTTTATTTTAAAATTTACTACTATCTTTTACAATGTCTAATTCTATTTTAACAACATTTATAAATTCCTTTTTTTTTCTCATTTTTTCTGATTTAAGATTTTCCACTCATTTTCTTTCTACAATTAGAATGAAGTAATTTTTAAAAAATTATTTTTACTTACTATTATGTTAAACCACTATTATATCTGTCATTATTACATTTAACATTATTATATCAATAAATCATATTTTCTCTTTTTTATTTCTACCTTTCTTATGATTCAATAATTTTTATGGTTATTATTAATGTTATTAACAAAGATTGTGATTATTTCTTCTTTTCCTTCACTATTTTCTTTTTTTCTTTTGTCTATCTTTTTAATGTCTTTTTCTCTTCTGTTCCATTTTTCTTTTTTCTTTTTTTTTGTTCATTTCTTTCTCCTTTTATATCTTATATTGATCTTCAGTTCTTCATTTCTTTCTTTTTTTTTCAAATTTCTTTTCACTCTTTATTTTCACAGTTTTTTTTTTCAGCCACACCTCTTCCAAATTCCTTGAAAGAACCATTCTTGAAGTCTCTGTACTTACCTCTGAACAATGAAGATTTTTTTGTGTGTGTGCGGGAAGGTTAAGAGGGTCTTATTTTCTGCTTGGTCATCTTCTCTTTCTCATACAAATCCAACAAATAATTTTCTTTCTTGATTTTTCCTTGCATTTATCTCCCTTTTGATTTTTTGGGCATGTGTTGGGTGGGGTGAAGAGTAAAGGGGGAGATATTTTTCCTTACCTTTCAATTTTTCTCTATTCTTTTATTTTTTTCTGAGGTGTAACTATTTTGCTCTTTTTTTTTCTCTTTTGGATACAAAAAGCAAATTAACTGCTTCGGCAGTTTTGGTTGATTATTTTTTTTGAAAATTTTTTTAAGCAAGGTCATCTACTATTGCCTGAAACAAAATACATTTCATGATTACCACTTCAAGTTGATCTTTGTTCTAAGCATTCTCTGAAATCTCTATAAATGGGAATCTTTGAAAATTTTCCTTCATTCGAGTATTACAGATTTTACCAAAAATAGCCTGAATTATAAGTCCAAAGAAGGTTCAAATAGCATAATGGTTATCATCTAAGTAAATGAAATCAATAAGCCAAGTTATAAGGGCTTAGAAATGTTGTTGCTTTTTTTTTAAGGATGAAAGGAAGGAAGAAGGGAAGGAAGGAATGAAGGAGACAAAGATACCTTTTAAATTTCAACTTTATTTTTGGCTTTCATATGGCTACCCTGTAGTGAGGAAATGTCTTCCTGGACCATTAGAAAAATAGTCACATCTCCCAAACAAATCATTGAAAGGTATTATATTAGTCATTCTCAATGGTTGATAAGTCCAACGTCAGTAGTTATGTCCTGTTGGTGTTTTTAGTAGTATTTGTTTTGGCAGTGTTGGCTTGGTAGCAGCAGGGATGGCTAAGTGTCAGGCCACAAGACTTGATCCACACACTCGTTCGTTGCTAACAGTCCCGTAAAAGAGAGTTCATTCAGTGCTACGGTGGAAGCTAAAGTGGGGTAGAATTTCTCTTTAGCACAGGAACAGTACTTTCTTTGGACATATGCCGCTCCTACTTCCTGATTATAATGATTATAAGATTTTAGATATTTACCACGCTTGGCTTAATTGTAGCACAAGGTCCAAAGTATTGGGTGCCCTGTGAAAATTGAACTCACTAATGATGGTTTGCTAATCCAACTAGCTAACCATTACATCACATGAGGTGCCGATGATAATAAGGTTTAGTTATTGAAATTATTGGAACTGTAAATATGAAATTATGGGAGTTACCAATCATGTAAATATTGTCATTTGGTTTGATGAGTAAATTCAATATGACATAGGTGAAAGCAATATAAAGGTAAGAGTTTGTCATTTTGTATAAGAACAAATTTAAATGTGTAAATGGCATACTGATCATCATAGGAAATAGACTTGATGAGCCAAGTTCAGTTCTTGAATTTGGATTTTCCTTTGTGTTGATGCCTTTGGAAAAGGCATGAACTGATTTCTTCTCTTCCTAGCTATGGGTTAAATAGTCAGGTAGAATGAGCTCATGGTACAGTAACTGATCTTGGAGAATTAAAACCAACAGTAAAAACTGACCTTATGTAATATCCTGATTGAGGTAGTGGGGCTGGATTGATACAAACAATGTATTCAAAAATGAAGATCTATGTTGAGATAAATGAATGAAATTATTGTCCAGTACTAATGAGTAGAGTGTTTACCAATGGTCCTAGGTTCAATCCCAAGTTGAGTCATACTAAAGACTCAAAAAATGGTACTTGATTCCGCCTAGCTTAGCACTCAGCATTATAAGGTAAGGACCAAGAGTAAAGTGGAGCAATCCAGGGAATGGAGTAGTGCCCTCCCCTACATCTCGGTGTCGTAGCTATTGGGTCACCCTCAACAATGATCACCAACTTTACTTACTTGTTTGTAAAAGTTCTTCTCATGATCATTCGGCTAAGTTTTTTTTTTATAACATGTCTGTAATGTTAAATAACTTTTAGAAGACGTGGCTTGTTGTTTTTTGATGATATGACTTCGATGTTGTGTGTTCTTGTTTGTCACTGCTTGTTTTTAAACCAAATAGCATGTAACTTGTTCATAGTAAAGTAGCAAACAGCTAGTTTGTAGTAAGACAGTACATAGCCAGTTTGAAATAAGATGAGTTGTACTCAATCAATTCATCTCTCACAAAAGTCTACCCTTCTTACTTAAGTCTTTTTATAATCGCACAAACCATCAAAATAAGATGAGTAAGACATGTTGATCACTGTGGCAGAAGTAAGGACAGACTCATAAATGATGTTCTCCTACAGACTCCTACACATGGACATTCTAGTGTTGGCTGACCAGCAAAAATTACAATCATATATAATGTTCCACTAGATATGAAACTCTGCTTTTTTTGGTGTACAAAAAATTAACTTTTTATTAAAAAGTGGTAGGAGTATACTTATTTATTGGTGCTACTGTATATTTCATACCCTAAATATAACAATTTGTATGGAGTTGAGGAGTATAAGAAATCAATGAGACATTTTCCATAGCAGAACCATTGAAAATGGTTATAATTATTTGAAGTTACTCCAATACTTGCAAAATCTGCAATTTGTTTTTTATCCAATTATTCAAGAATTCTACATATTTCATTTTAGCCATTATTATGTTTTATTATTTTTGTTTTTTACAGCTAAGATGAACAGATTTTCAATGTGCAAATTCAAATAATTGGCATCAGGTGATATATTTTGGTGTCCTAAGTGATTGCTACATACCAACCAATTGTAAATTCATCATGAATATTAAACTTTCAATAATATAACCATGGATCCTAATGGAAAACTCATTTTTTGATCCCCTGTTATTAAATATTTTGGCAGTTTTTCTGAGATAAAACTCTACATCATCCCAGCTAGTTTTATCTTGATATGACATTGAACAGATAATGGGAAAATGGGAGAGTGACAAAAACAAAGGACAAAAGTAATCAACATTCTACCACTATACTGTGTTCATTTAATGGGGAGAAGTTATAAGAGGAATGTACTGAAAAGTTTTCAGTTTATCCAAGAAGGGAATGAGCTAAAAACTTGAAATGTATATGTTATTTTGTATATTCATCCCACAGTCCAATATAGTTGGCACATTACGATGGTTCCTAAAAAAGTCCCTAGCTTTCCTCAGAAATAAGAGCTATAACTGGACATTTTTGTTGTGCCAACACACTAACACTTTCAATAAAATGAGAAAATTACCCAGTCGGCTGGGGCTGTAGAGTACACCGACTGCACCTCTGCAGAGGGCTAAGCCCCCCCCACTAACGAGTGTTCTGGATGTGACACTAAACAATCTGATGGTGAAGTTCCAGTGATGCTGGGGCTTTGGGGAAATGCTGAGCACCCCTTCATTGCCATTGCTCCTAGGTTCACTCTGGCCTGGAATGGTAGCACCTGATAAAGCTCTATCTATGGGTTAAATAGAACTAAACTGCATACTTATGCTAGACTGAATTGTTTGAATAAGAACTGTTTGACTAAACTGAATAGCTTGAAATAGAAATGTTTTTGACAAACTGTGTACTTACATTTAAACTGTGTACTTATGCTAAATGGAATTGTTTGAAACGGAACTACTTTTGACATTGAATCTGTACTTATGCTAAACTGAATAATATAGAACTGTTTTGACATTTAACTATGTGTAAGCAAAATCTATACTTATACTAAACTGAACTGGCTGAATTAGAACTGTTTGAATAAACTAAATCGCTTGAAATAGAAATGTTTTTGACAAACTGTATACTCATCCTAAACTGAATTGTTTGAAATTGAACTGATTATTTGTTATTAACCTACAAAGAATGATATGCCATAAAATCCAAACAACCAAACCAAGATGAGAAAAACTTATTCAAATTTCTGTCTTAATTTCTGTGCAGGTGAGGTCAATAAAAAGTTGAGAGTTATGCGACAAATCTAAAAATAGACAAAACAGAAGCCCAAGTTGTCATAAAGTATCTGAAAAAGAAAGGTATGACACTCAAGGAAATCTACGTGAACATTGTAGAGGTATTTGCTGAGGACTCCCCTTCCTATACAAGAATGAAGAAGTTGGTTGCAGAATTAGACCAGGACAGGGACAGCACCGAAGTTGACTCTTGGTCAGGCTGTTCAAAAATTTCAACTACTGATGAACAAGTTGTAGCCATTCACTGTATGGTTTTGTATGACAGACGTCTTGCTGTCGAACAGATAGCTAAGTCCATAGTTATTACTTCTGTTTCAGTCAACCCTGTTTTAACTAAGATCTTGGAGATGAGCAAGTTGTCTGCAAGATGGGTCCCAAGAATACTGATGCTAGTATACAAGCTGAAAAGGGTTGACATTTCCTGGACACTTCTGACTCACTTCCAGGTTAACCCTAAGAATTTCCACTGTAGATAAAACCTGGGTTCACAACTTCAAACCTGAATCAAAGACTCAAAGCAAACAATGGAAACACTTTGATTCTCCACCCACAAAGAAGTTCAAGCAAGCAACATCTGTTGGCAAGGTGATAGCTTCTGTATTTTTGGATTCTGAAGACATAATCATGATAGACTACCTGCAAAAAGGAAAAAAAAAATGTATCAGAAATTAGACCACTAAAGGAAGCACTCAAGTCAAAGTGCTCTTGCTTCAGGTTGTAGTTGCTGAAATAGTCAACAGTGGCTTTGAATTCCTCTTACTTACCAGACTTTGCTGTATTTGATTTCTTCCTGTTTCCTAAGCTCAAATCTCACCTGCATGGCTACCATTTTAGGAATGATGATGAGTTTATATGAAGTGTAGAGAAGTTTTTGTTGGACAAAGGTGATCCCATCTACTCGGACTGTGATGCTTGAGCATCATTGAACCAAGTGTATTGAAATCAAGAGGAAATATATTGAAAAATTGTGAAAACCTCTCTTGTTTCTCCAACTCCTTCTTGGTTAGGCTTATGTCTCAAGTTTCTCAAGTTTCTTTAACCTTTAAAAAAATTCAATCAAAATTTTAAACACAAAAACATTCTCTTTTTAGTTTGTCTAAGAACTTTTCAGTATGTGTAAATTCATTGAATGATCGAATAGCTATTATATGTCACTGGCAGAGTTTTTAATAAAAAAAAACAAAGTAATGCTTTGAAAAGGGTTTTGATATAGGAAATGTATTAGGAAGGATTTTACTATTGGAAAGGGTTTTTACAATAGGAATGTAGTGGAAATAGTTTTAGCATTGGAAATGCACTGGAAAGATTTTATTATAGGAAATATATAGGGAATGTAATAGAAATAGTTTATAATAGAGAACGTATGAGAAAGAGTTTTATTTTAGGGAATACATTGGAAAGGGTTTTACGATAGGAAATTTATTGGAAAAGGTTTATTATGAGGAAAGCATTGGAAAAGGTTTTACTATAGGGAATGCATTGGAAAGGGTTTTTTCTTTGGGGAATTCATTATAATACTTATGCAATAGTTATAGTTTCACATTTTGTAACAATTACTATCATACATCAATGATTTGTACATCATTTGCTCGCCATTGATGCAGTCAAGTGATTTTTTTATGAAGCTAATTGGAAAGATTACAAAAGATAGCCAGTAGGGGACATTTGAATAATAGAAATCAAACTATAAATGGTTAAAAAAATTCTGTGATAGTTATTTTAGCAGTATCACAAGTCTGAGCAGATCATTAATTTATATGTTTTTATCTATGGTTTATAATGAGAGATATTACTTAAGTATTGTGGTCCATAAACAGGCTGTATAGTTTGTCATTTAGAGCAAGTAGTTTGATTTATTTTTGCATCTCCTAACCAGAATCTCTTGTGCATTACAATGAAATTATTTTATTAACAATGGAATTATTTTTGGTCATTTAAGTTTAGAGTAGAGGTTAGTGGTTGATCAGGTAAACCCAGAACACAGCTTGTTGAGTATGAAATGTGAAATAGATTCAGTTTGATTTCTTTGTTTAATTTTATATCAACCTTTGTGGGTTATTTAATGCCAAAGCTATCCTTCAGTGAAATATACTGAACAATGCTTTACATTAAAAAGGCAATATTTTGGAAAACAATGAATAAAACTATACACTAAAAAATACTAAAAAGTACTATACACTGAAAAATACTAAAAATTACGATACACTAAAAAGCAATGAAAAAGACTATACTTAGAAAAAAATAAAAAACTATACAATCAAAAAGACTGAAAAACATTGTGAAGTGAAAAACAATATACACTGAAAACCAGTGAAAAATAAAAATAAATTTCATATGCTAAATGTTGTTATATACAATGTATTGAATTTATATGCAAATGTAATAACTATAATGGGACAGAGAGAGTATATGCTAAAAAATACCATAAAAATGATTTCTTTTTTACCTTACTTTTGTTGAATAACATTAATGCACTGACAATCAAGTTAAATCATCAAAATATTATGAAATTTATTATCAGTGTATAAATCACTACTTGAATAAATCCTTGAATATTTCTTTCAAAATTTCCTTGTCATTTGGTGTTAATACATTCTAATTGGGGATTTTTAATCTCATATAAAAACAGAAAAAATCATGTTATCTGAAATTCTGAGATGAAGTATCTTGATTATTCCATAGATTATTTTGTTTTTATCTTAATTATTTTAATCATAACACTTTGACTGATGTTGTTCAGTTGAAACATACAAGAAACAACAAAGATGAAGATATTACTTTAAATAATTTATGGGACAGAGAACAATTATACTTCCTGCATTATACTTTCCAAGAGACAGAACATCACAAAACACAAAAGATTCTGATGCCAAAGTCAAGTAATGAAGAATAGCAAGAAAAAAAATGTTTTTCACAAGGATTATCTTTGATGAAAAATCAGAATAACATTTTTTTTTTAATTAAGCAATACATAAATTCATAAATTGAGAAAGCACTGAAGAAAACTGTTGAAAAATAGAATGTCAAGAGAAAGGAGAAAGTGTAACTGGAAAAGAATATAAAAACAGATGTTTGTGCAGTGCTGACAAAAATTCACAAAAGTCATGCAAAATATGGAATTCAAGTTGGTTGTTCAGTGATTTTATTTGGCACAATTTTTATTCTGTAAATACATTAAGAATATTAAGCCATGATGTCTTCTGAAATTTCATAAACATTTCTTAGAAGATATCTCATAAACAGTACTGGACTTTCCTATAAACTATACCTTAGGTCCATACACTCTTGAGGTCACATTTTAAAAATATATTTTCATTTTATCATTAGTTTTATTCTTTAACAGTAATTCATTAAAAATTATATATATATATATACATACATATATATATATATATATATATATATATATATATATATATATATGTACATATATTGCAATGGAACCACTGGCGATATCATTCCTTCTTCGCTCTACTTATGATCTCTTACCAAATGCGACCAACCTAAAATTATGGAGATATACCAATTCGGACCTGTGCTTGTCATGTAAAAGTGATTGGGGTACTTTGCGCCACGTCTTATCTGCATGTCCACACTCACTTCAGATGTACACATGGCGACATAATAAGGTATTAGAAGTGATAATAGAATTGGTAAGAGCACAATGTGAGACAGCAAATCAGCAATCCATAACAGCCAAGGAACCCATAATTCAGTTTCTCAAGGAAGGTGAATGTCCTGTGAGGAAACAAAAAATCCTAACATGAAGCTACTGAACGAAGCTAGTGACTGGAAAGTTTCAGCAGATCTCAAGACATCTCTACAATTTCCAGTTCACATTATTCAAACGGAAAAGCGGCTGGACATTGTAGCATGGTCCGATTCAAAAAGAGTGTCCTCCTCATAGAATTGACTGTCCCTTGGGAAGAAAACCGGGAGGAAGCACACAAGCGGAAGAAAAACTGCTACGAGACACTGCGTGCCGACTGTGTGGAAAAGGGTTGGATATGCCATATGATTCCTTTTGAGGTTGGTTGTCATGGTTTTATCGGACACTCAGTCATTTCGTTTCTTTCAAAAATAGGAATCACTGGTCGCAGTTTGAAAGTTGCCTGGAATCATCTTCAGACCATGGCGTGATATGCATCAAGTTGGATTTGGTCGAAAGCGAGAAAGTTTTAAGCATGAAGGTAATACACGCGGAACCACCTTTCCTGTGTGATTACGTAAGAACCACCTTTCCCGTGTGATTACTGTAAACGCGTAATAACATCAACTGCTGAAAGTAAACGCATTTTTTAAATCACAAACTGCACTCAGAAAATGAAGATTAACGTCCAATATAGTCTCTGCATTTAATTGATCTGGCGTATATATATATATATATATATATATATATATATGATTCTCTTAATACCCTGTCTGGTGGCAAAAGCTGCTTGGTAGCGCCAGGGGTGGCAGTACCGCCTTGAGCTACCAAAACTGTGTTATCACCTCTGGATGGTGGCTGATGAGGACATGGTATCGCACGTGCTTTCACACGTTGTATGATGAAAAAAAAAAAAAAAATATATATATATATATAATTTTCAATGAATTACTGTTAAAGAATAAAACTAGTACTATATAAAACTGTATATATATATATATATATATATATATACTTGGGTGAATCAAAAGTTTTGCAATATTTTGGTATGTGCTGGTTTGCAGCTGGTATATCACATGACCAGAGCAGTTCAAGTTGTAGAGGGTACCTGTTGTGATTAGTAATATAATGCTAGTTGGTGTGCTGAGACATTGTGCAATGTTGTCAAATTTGGGAACTTATATTTTACAAGTTTGAACTGGGCTATAACATCATGGTAGCAATCAAAAACATTTGTTGTGTGAAAGGTGAAGTTGCAGTTGATCATAGTACAGTAACAAGATGGTTCAAGAGATTTTTCTCAGGTTGCAAGAACCTTGACAATCAGGCAAAGTCAGGTAGACCTAGAACTATACTTCAAGGTATAGAGACAAATTCAGTGAGTCACACTCAGAGAGTATCAAGCAAGCTTGGCATTTCACAGTCCAGTGTAGTTCATCTCCTTCATGACCTCACAAAAGAACCCAAAGCTTCCAGATTGTATGTCACATTACCCAAATGTTTCAAAACTGTTCACATCCTAGTATATACATATATATCTATCCATAAAACCAGGCCATTGGCCTAATGATTTGAGTGTTCGCCAATGGTCCAGGAGACAGTGGTTCAATCCCAAGTCGAGTCATATCAAAGACTCAAAAAATGGTACTTGATGCCACCTTGCTTAGCACTCAGCACTATAAGGTGAGGATCAAGGGTAAAGTGGAGCAATCCTGGGAATGAAGTTGTGCCCTCCCCTACATCTCGGTGTAGTAGCTATTGAAAAGGGAACCTCCCAGTCACCCTTGACTAAGGTCGCCAACTTTACTTTACTTACTTTATATATATATATATATATATATATATATATATATATATATAATTTTTTAATGTATAATTATTTAAACTAAATATTTATCAAAATTTTTATCTGAAAAGGGATTCAAATTTCATATATCTTACATCCTCAGCTGGTGAAAATCTGGTCCTGTTCATAACTTACTTGCAAATAGTTAATATATCATGTAAATATTATAAAATCTACCTACAAGATTAGCTATGATCTAACTAGAATTTAAATTCTGCAGTTTGGTGAGTGGTGATATTGTGAATCAAATGAAAACTCAGATCAGCAGAAAAATAGATATAAAGCAGTTTAATAAAAGATAAAAATATGAAATTTGATGTAAACTTTAAAAAAATGTTTTATGATTTTTAATAGCTTTTCTCTTACACATGTTCTTTCAAAATGATGTGTTCATGAATTTGCATATATATTATCCAGTCAGCACACAAAGGAAATTTAATTGGACAAAAAAAAATTGAATAGAAAAAGAAATACAGTAAATGTTAAAGAATTCAAGACAGACAGTTTTCTCTCAAGGATACAACTTTATCTGAAATACAATTTTATGTACTTATTGACCATTGCAGATTAGAAGGAATATTTTGATGAATTACATTTCCTCTGTCCCATAATAGTTGTTACATTTAGTGTATAAAATTTATATGCAAATGTAACAACTATTATACTTTTTATTTTCTTTTTTTAAGACTATATACTGTTTTCTATTAAAACAACAGTATTGGACAGAGAGCAAAGAGTGGAAAAACTTATGACTGCCACACATTTTAATGAAACTTTAATGGCTTAGACACACATAGGAAATGTTTATTTTCCTTGATTATTGTTGTTAAAATTCCTCTAGTCATAGCAAAAAGTCATAATTTTCTAAAAAGAAAATTCTCAGAAATACCAAAAAGGAAATTTTATAGAATTTTCTTTTCTTTTATTTCCTATTCTAATTTGTGATGAATCCTTTCCTAATGGTTAGTAAACAGTTGTTTGAGTTTGAAAAAGGTCAAATTGTAACATTCAATCATTGTAGATTGTCACTTGGGGATATTGCAAAGAAAGGGAATTACCATCATTTATCAGTTGATGTTTTCTTTAAATATTATTAGAAAACTGAAAATTATCCTCAAAAAGAAGGTTATGGCTTCAAGAGAAAAACCACTGCATCTGATGCTAATGGATACCCAACCAGATTTTAAATTGTCATAAGTTGTCTTAACTTGTCATAAACTACATTAATTATCATCAATTGTCTTGATAAAATTTTTCATATCAGCTGTCAGTTTTTTGTTTGTTTGTTTGTTTGTTTGTTTGTTTGATAGTGTATGCATTTTAGAGTCTCAAACAAACTGAAAGGGTTTGACACCAGCAAGTTAATTCTCTCATAAATTGAAGCTTTACTCGTCTTCCTATAATTATTAAATGCATATAAAAGATAGAAAACAACTAAAGATGAGTGAAAATATAAACTGATGCTACCAGTTATTAACTAATAAAAATCTTTTTCTGGATATCAGTATTATAAACACACACACACACACACACACACACACACACACACACACACACACACACACACACACACACATATATATATATTTATATAAAAAAATTACACCAAATGTATAGACAATTGATAATAAAATTCTATTTTATTTTAATTAGAGAACCATTAATCACTTGTGCTGTCATCATAACAATCATAATTTTTCTTAAAAGCATCAATTGTATTGCCTCTATTCTATCATAGTTGTTACATTTAGTGTATGAAATTTATATGCAAATATAGCAACTAGAAGAGGACAGAGGTAGTACACAATAAAATCATGCCATGAGAATGATCAGTTGCTGGCTTTGCTTTTGCTGAATAATATTGATATAAATTCACCAAGGAAAACCATTATTTTCATACAATTAATATCTAAAATGATTTTACATTTCTTTTTTGTTTTTAAGGCTTTCTATTATTGAAAAAGAAAACATAATTATCTTCTTTAGACAATCCTTATAAATGATATAGATAATATAAAACAGTTCATTTGCTTATTGTTGCTATTCTCTTGGATATTTATTGACAGATATATATTATCTGGAATTATTTTGGGGTTGATCTATTATAAGGAAAAAATAATCTTAAAAAAACCCCAAAGAACTGTAAGATATAATGAGACTGTTAAGGAACATCACAATAGATTATTAGATTAGTGCAAAAATAATTTATTCAAAATAACAATAACAACAATTAGTTTTGTACAAATCCAGTTGCTTATTGTGAAAACCTTCATGCATATTTTGGAATAAACTATTATTTAACTATACAACAACAACAGCATATAGTAAACAATTTTAAAGAGTAAATTTCATTTTATTAATTCATGCTAAAGGTTTTGTTTTCACCATTTTGTTCTTCTTTATTTTAGGTTATCAAATTAAAGACAGAAAAAAAGAAGCAATTTCAAGTGATTTAGGTTATGAGTTGAAAATGAAAAAATATCCAGCCCCAGCCATTTTGAAAATCTTAAAACAGGCTCATTGTCTAGTGGGTAGAGTGTTTGCCAATGGTCCAGGAGACCTGGGTTCAATCGCAGGTTGCATCATACCAAAGACTTTAAAAATGATACTTGATACCTCCTTGCTTAACACTCAGCAATATAAGGTATGTATCAAGGGTAAAATGGAGCAATCCAGGGAAAGGAGTAGTGCCCTCCTCTACACTGCGGTGTTGTAGCTATTGAAAAGGGAGCCTTCTGGTCGCCCTCGACTACGGTCGCCACCTTTACTTACTTACTTGAATATCTTGAAAACTAGTGACAAGATCTTTATATAACTTTGAAACTAATTAGAAGAAACTTTAGTGCATATATGTGAACAGACACTCTTTCATAAGGTTATTCTGTTGCCAGTGAGATTCCATTCAATGAGCTTCTGTACATTGTAACTGCCACACTTACAGTTGATATACATAAAGTTTTTCTTGGCATAACAATTAGAACAAGCTGAGTTCAGATCCTGAATGAGGCTGTTTGTATTTCATTTCTCACTAGCACCCTAAGGAAAGGCATGTATTGAGTTATTCATTCCTCCAGTTATGAGGTAAGATTATAAGACAGGCTGGGCTCTTGGGCCTTGGTATGGAAAACTTTGGTTTCAAATCCATTGTACTTTGCTTAGAAACCTTAATTTGTGCCCTGCCTATGGTAGAGGGGTTGGATAAGTTCATACCCTCATTTCCTACTCTCCAACCATTTTTCCTCTTCATTTACCACACCTCACTTCTATATCATCATAATCCTTCACTGAATAGTGACCAATTTGGCTTTGCTTATATCAAATGTTAGTAAAAGAATAAAATAAATAAATAAATTGAAATCATCAAATTTATTATTTTTCTCCTGTTTTAAATCTTGCTCTCATAGTTACTTGAAACCTTATCATTTCTAATCCCAATGCAATCCTCTCTAGATCAGAAATAGGGACGAATCTTATACATTTTATGCATCGATTGATCTAATCCTGAGTTTGAATGTGCCATATAAATTTTGTACTACATTAATTATTGCAAATATATTTATATAGATATATTTAGCATTTTAATTCAATTCAATGATTTGATATAAAAACAACCTGAACATTACTTTCCTTCATGAAATTTTTGAGTTTGCTTTGATTTCACTAAAATTTTAGTGTTTAGTGTTAAATAGTATCTGAAAACAGCAGAGAAGTCTTTAAATTTTGATTTGTCAATCACTCATTTTGCTTATAGCTGAAAATTCTTGGTCCTATCAGTATGTATTTACCCGACTCCTTAGTCCCATGTAAGATATGTCACAAGGTCAATTTTTAAGTAGAATAAAGCTGGTTTGAATTCAGAGTTTTCCTTCTCTTAAACATGT
This sequence comes from Sepioteuthis lessoniana, assembly GCA_963585895.1. Taxonomy (NCBI): domain Eukaryota; kingdom Metazoa; phylum Mollusca; class Cephalopoda; order Myopsida; family Loliginidae; genus Sepioteuthis; species Sepioteuthis lessoniana. The sequence continues at coordinate 51,805,569 of OY757930.1, forward strand.
TGTCATACCCAGTTTGCCTAACTATTTGCCCATTGCTAGCAATTATGTACTTATTGACTATTGCAGCTTAGATGGAATATTTTGATGAATTACATTTCCTCTGTCCCATAATAGTTGTTACATTTAGTGTATAAAATTTATATGCAAATGTAACAACTATTATACTTTTTATTTTCTTTTTTAAGACTATATACTGTTTTCTATTAAAACAACAGTATTGGACTGAGAGTAAAGAGTGGAAAAACTTATGACTGCCACACATTTTAATGAAACTTTAATGGCTTAGACACGCATAAGAAATGTTTATTTTCATTGATTATTGTTGTTAAAATTCCTTTAGTTGTAGCAAAAAGTTAGTTTACCTAACTATTTGCCCATAGCTAGCAAGGTGAACTAATGGATTTATGGCTTTTCCAAGAGCATTAGCACAAAGTAAAATGCAAAAAATTTCATCCAGGATTTGAACTCATCGCCAATTACATTTTCATCAGTTATAACCATTTTGCTAAGGATGCCACCTTGTTCATATGAGTATTTTGTTTTGAAACAGCAGATATAAATCTGAAAACATTTTATTTCAAGAAAATGTTTGTATGATTGTCAGAAATTAATAACATCAGAAGCATTTAGGATTAAGTGCAGCATTGTTGACACTTATTTCTATCTGCATGATCAACTGACTTAAACCTACTAGGAATTGCTGATGGTATGTTAGGGATGGTTGGACATCTAGTGGTTGAGGGAAAATACAAAAACACAATTTCTTTCAAATATAGAACCTTCTTTTGTTTATTTTTTTTACTTTGTTCAGTTAATGAAGCTGTAGAAATATGTGGAAATGAGTAATGGTCACTTGCTGTTCAGGTTGAAATTCAAGAGTCTTTCATGTTCAAGAGGGTCTTTCTTTATTGTAGAAGAAACCAACATATCTTGTAGCTTTGATCTCAGAACAGTGAACCTCAACTTCTATCTATTAGGCAGTATACTTGAGCAGTTCTGGCAACCACGAGATGACTTATGGAATTTTGATTCTTTCAGCAACCCTCCATTAATTACTGTTTTTGCAATAGGACATCCATTACAGTGCATAGGTTATCATGAATTTTGTCATATTTAGCCTTCCAGTAAGACCTAATTTTGTCAAATTGTTTCTTGTCTGGTGACTGCATTTTTATTACCTACTGCAGGGTTTAAAATATAGTAGAAGAATTCATTTATCCTTATTCATAGAGAATAGGTAAAATTCTGTTGTTCACCTACTGACCAAGTAAGAGAAGTAAAGGGAATGGATAAAGGGAGAAATAGAAAGGGTCTGCAAGTAATATGGTCCCATCAACACAAATAAAAGTTGCAAACAAATTCTCTGTAACTATAACAGAATGGAAATTTATCATCCAAAATTTATGAGGATATAAGAAGAAATAGCTAAGACATTAAATTGGAAAGGTAAAATTTTTGTATGTAAACATATGTGAGTGAAATAGTCTGTGCTAAAAAGAGTTATTGTAGAAAGAAAATCTTGTGTGTGAAGATTTTATGTGTTTTTCTTGTGATATTGTGGCATTCCTTACTTATTGAGAATCTTACTTGTTAAAGCTTGTCCATGAGTGAATATGTGTTGCCAGTGTTCTTATGTGTAGTAGCAAACTGTTGTTGATCTGTCTGTTACTCTGATACATTTATGGATTGTAGGTATCTACATCATGAAGCTGACTACCAACTACTGTGCTTGCTTTTATTGGCTGTTTTTACAGTAATACAGAACCAAATTTTTCAGTCTTTTGGGTTTTATTGTCATTGGTTAGAAAACATGGTTTTTAAAATGACATGGCTTGTTTACAACCACATCTGTGTTGAGGTGTTAATTTTTGCTCAGACTGGTTCTCTGGGTCTAGAATAATGTGCTATTTTTAAACTTGACATAAGGTTTATTTTGATTTATTTGATTTATTTTTAAAGTGAAAGCATTCCTAACAATGTCCATCATGCAGTGCCTTTATTTCATTTTTAACTTTTTAACACTTTAATCTAATTTCTTTTATGTTTTTGAATACCTTCAATTAATTTTTACTTTTAACACTTTTTCTTTAAAAAGTGTTAAAAGTAAAAATTAATTTTAATTTTAATTTTTACTGCCTTAGTTTAATTTTTAACTTTAAAAAAATTTAATGTCTTAATCTACTTTTTTCTTTTAACACTTTATATACCTTAATTCAATTTTTTCTTTTAATGCTTTTTAAATACTTTAATCTAATTTTTTACTTTTAAAACTTTTTATTGTCTTAATCTAATTTTTTTTTTTACTTTTAATGCTTTTTGAATGCTTTAATCTATTTTTTTACTTTTAACATGCTTGCTTATAATATTACACTTACGGAAACATATCAATCACATTTTCAGTGATAAATTTATACCAAACTCAAAAATCTTCAAATAAAGCATAATACTGAAGTATACACATGTAGACTGATAAGCCCAAATCACTAGACAGTAATGCACCACATCTGATCATGTAGTGCATCAATTCTTTTGCATGCATCATGCGTTATCTCTCCCTACTCTGTTAAGAGTATTCTTCTAAACCACTTGACTAATACACAAAGATATAAATATGTAGTCTTCATCAGGAGAAGCACATTTGCCTCTGCTTAATGATGAGCAAATTCATCTTTTCTTCATTCAGACAATTGATTCCACTTCCTTATGCCTGACTCTTGCACTCAAAAGACTATGCAAATCTTCTTTCTCACTGCTTTATTGGGCAATTAAGACATAAAACCTTGTTTCTATTACTCTGTTTACTGAGCCATATCTGATGTGGAACAATTACATATAATTATGCAATCATCCAGTGTATGACCTCCTCTGATACAGAATTGTATCGTTCAATCCTCTTGACTGTAAGCCTGTGAAATTATCCGACAGATGGGTTCCAGTAAGGCTAATCGAAACAAAATTGCTTTAATTCACTGATTGATTTACCAGAAGAATTGCCTTTTATTCATATCATTCTTACTGTTTTGTCCATGAGATGAAGCAAGCCATATTTCAATACCTATTTGCAATATGAATGCATGTTTGTATTACTTTTCTAAATGATATTTTTGCCCTGTCTAGACAGTGTTTGATTGTCAAGTGTTAAAATACACATATGCTCATCCCACTCAAAGAATATTGTACAATGGTGTCTAGACACTGTTTGACTGTCAAGTGTTAAAATATATATATGTTCATCCCACTCAAAGAACATTGCACAATGGTGTTTGAATGTCAAGATTAAGAAAAGCTCTCTAAAAGTCATTGTAGACAATGCTTTTTTGCCAAGATTAAAAATGAAGATATACAAAGGGACTTCAAAAGTAAGGCTTCCTATTCATTTCAATGGAAATTACTACAAATATAGGGATCACAATAACACCGTTGGATGGCGCACATTTTCAGTTACAAAATGCTGATATGTATTTTTACCAAAGATGAATATGCATGTAGACTTTGCTCATTGAATCATACTTTAAAGCCTTTTTCTGCATCTGGTGGAAAGGTTCCAGTTCTGGAGCTTTGGGGAGTGTGGAGTACCCCTTCATTGCCTTTACTCCAAGGTCTACTCTGACCTGGAGTGGTAGTACCTGTTATATCCCATGTAAGGGTCAAATATATTTGTTGTGTTCGCCAATCGCCCGGGAGACCTGGGTTCAATCTCAGGTCGAGTCATACCAAAGACTCAAAAAATGGTACTTGATGCCTCCTTGCTTAACACTCAGCAATATAAGGTATGGATCAAGGGTAAAGTGGAGCAATCCAGGGAAAGGAGTAGCGCCCTCCCCTACACCTTGGTGTAGTAAGCTATCGAAAAGGGAGCCTTCGGGTCACCCTCGACTATGGTCGCCTACTTTACTTTACTTTTAAACATAGAACATATGCAATTCCCTAACTGATTTACACACTGGCTCACAAAGAGGACTACAGCTCACAAAGGATAGTTTTTGATTGGAATTTTTAATAAACATGTAACAGATAACTAAGAATATTTACTTTGTGATAAAGTCTGGTAAATATATATTTTTTTATCATTGTATTACAGAAGTCATGGTTTCTAATATCCAGTTGAAAGAAGAATAATTGCAACTAGCTTAAAAATATTTTACTACCTCTCTTCAATGATAGTTCTTACATTTGTATGTGAATTTCATACACTAAATATAACAACTATTATGAGATGAAGGTAGTAACTACTGTTTGAAAGACTGTGAATAAGATGTCTTTTATGAAATTTACATTAGCTTTGTACAAGGCCAGAAATACGAGACACCTAGTGAGAACTGAACTTAATGCTTTTAGGCTCATTGTTGTGGTGTAGTGGATAGGAATCTAGTCTTGATGCAAATTAATTACTACAGAGCACTGAGTTCAATCCTCACTAGGTGTCCCTACTTTCAGCCATGGATTGTGTTATAGTTATTGTCGTAGGAAATGGACAAGGCAAGCCAAGATCAAATCTTTAATGAAACTGTTTTCATTTTACTTCATGCTAATGCACTAAAGAAAGGCATGAATCCATGTTTTCTATCCCAACTTGTGATAAATAATAAAGCAAACTAAACTTTTTAGCCTTGGAATTTCAACCAATGTTGAAGAGTGTAAGTCAAATTCAAACCAGCTGTATTCTGCTCAAAAATTGACCTTGTGTCACATCCTGTCGGAGGGGTTGGGAAAATACATTTCTTGCCATCTTAGTATTTTTTTAAACTTATTCCATTAAAAGCACTGGTTCCTATCAGATCACTAAAGTTAAGCATCATTGAGCCTATTAATTCTAAAATGGGTGACCAATTAAAAACAGCAGGTACTGTGAGCAAACGTAAATCTGTGTGCCTGACTTAAGAAAGCTTAGTAAATGATAACTATGATCCAGTAGCCTACCTCACAAACCATAATGCCATGCAAATCACTCCTCCTCAGAAAGGGTAGCAGCAAGATCTGTACTGTATTCAGTTTATGTACATCATTCAAATTCCTTGAACTTTTGAGCTGTACACGTATTCTAGATTTCATATTTTGTAGTGTTGGTGAGTTTACTCCTGGAGAGCTAACATTCAGACAGATAAGTTTTATCAATATATAGGCCCTGAAGTTTAGAGTAAAAATTTCTGATTTTTACAAGCTAACCATAGAGCCAAATAATAACAATATATATGGGATTACCTGCCCTTGCCTACATGATGACTTTTCCAATGACTGCTTTGAGATGACAATTAGTTACCAAGGCAACATAACCAAGTATTTAAAGATTAAGAAAAAACACAAATTTAACCTTTCTTCAAATTGATATGTCAAAGAGACAGATTAGTTGTCTAAATTTCTGAGATGAAGCTTGATGATTTTTATCATTAAGGGTTTTCAGACTATTGTCTTCATCTTTATTGTTATTTCTACAACGTTTTGGCCGATATGTCCTTCGGCCTTCTTCAGGTGTTTGTTAAACTTGGGAACCTTCACAGATGTAGTTCAAAGTTCCATGAAGGTTCCCGAGTTCGACAAACACCTGAAGAAGGCCAGAGGACATATCGGCCAAAACGTAGAAATAACAATAAAGATGAAGACAATAGTTCGAAAACCTTTAATGATAAAACAAGAGACAGATGTTGATTTTCATTTGTCCATAAAGACAACTTTGGTCCCAAGGGCCTGGCACCCTGCCAATAGAAAACTCCAGACTACAAAATACTGATCAACTATTTATATCAACTATTTATATGTCAATAAAAACTTTAAACAACTGAATATGATCAAAGGAACTTTTTTAAATAGGTATTTCTATTACAAACATACTTTCACTTGTTTTTATTACAAACATACTTTCATAGATTTCCATTAGAAAGATACTGACACATACTCAACATTTTCCGTTTTTTGTATCTCCATTCCTGTATGGTTTTTACATCAATAAAAATTGTAAAGTTTCAAGAATTGTCTTTGATTTGTTCCTGAATGGAACATAAAATCTAAATGTAAAATTGAAGAGGTGTTACAGTAATAATCAACATAACAGTAGCAAACCCTCTACATATTTTTGCATTAGATTCTTAATATCTATTTTTTAAGTTTTATTTTATTTTTCACGCCATTCTTAAAACTGAAGTTTTGCAGGCTAATATTATTTGCAAGCTTTTCTAAAAATGTCTCTTTCTTTTCTGTTTGAAAATGGTGGATCTTACTTAAAATGTTGTTGCTAAATGTATACATACATTTGCATGGTCAGCAAAGGTAGAGAGTTTTTATGATTTGAAATATTGGATGATCTTCTGCAGTTCTGAGAAATAAAAGGGAAAAACTTTACTTTTGAATTTTGCAGATGGAAGATCAATTGGAGCAATTTAATCCATGTTATTTATATGAAACCAGAAACCAATGAAAAATTTATGGTAAATGGTAAACAGGTAATAGGATGGAGAGAGAGAGAGAGAGAGAGAGAGAGAGAGAGAGAGAGAGAGAGAGAGAGAGAGAGAATGAGGCAAATGTGAACAGTAGAGAATAATAGAAAGATAGATATATTGGGAAAAAGAGAAAGGGGGAGAACAAGCAGATAGAAGAAAAGAAGGAAAAGAGAAAATAGATGTGGCAGAGGATGAGAGAGTGACCAAAAGAGAATAAGGAGGAAAAAACAGAATAAAAAGACAAAAGATATCATAACAAAGGAGAGATGGGATAGAAAGAAAGAACAAAACAGAACAGAACAAAACAGAAATTTAAAAAAAAATTAATTTGAAACAAAAAATGATTAGAGACAAAAGATGAGAAAAAAAAAGGAACAGAGAAAATAAGGAAACACAGGAAAGAGAAGATAAGAAAGAACAATTGATGGAAAAGAGAAAAATGAATTTAAAAGAAAAAAGAGTTTGGAAAAGTTGATAGAGAAATAAAAGAAAAGAAAAAATGGAAGCAAAAATGAGAAAAGGAATCCAATAAGGGAAAAAACAGAGATAATGGATTTGAAAAGAAAAAAGAGTTTGAAAAAGAAGAAAAGGAAGATGGGAAAAAAGCATGGGAAAAAAAAGAAGAAAATGATTACAGGGAAAAAAGAATGGAATGTTTTTCCATTCTTTTTTCATACCTTCCATTTCTTCTTGGGAGAATAAGGAAATAGATCAAAAAAGAATTAAAAACCAAATAGATTTGAAATGAGAAGCAAACTGATAAAAAGAAAAGAGATTAGAGAGAATGAGGGAAAAAAGAATTAAGAAAAAAGAAAAAGAAAAAGAATGAAGAAATAAAGAAAGAAGGCTAAAATTCTACAAATGCACCTGTTTAAGTTCACTAGGAAAATTTTTTCTGGTAATCTTTTTTTGTCATTTGAACTAATTAGGCCCACAAGCTCACCACAATTTTTTATCAAAATAAAAAAAAACAATTATTTTATATTTTGTAAGAGGGTTCATTTTCACATTCTAATTCAATATAAAATGATCACTCATTTCTGGAACAGTTAGTGTTGGAAAAGACAAGTTACCAGACAGGTCAAATTATTTTGATCTTTTTTTTTTTACTTTATTTGATACTTGTTCTGGATATGGCTGATCATTCTACATTGAATTAGAATGTAAAAGTGAATCTCCCTTATGAAATGTAAAATAATTTTCTTTTTTTGAAAAAAATAAAAAAATTGTGGTGAGTTTGAGGGTCTAATTAGTTCAAATCACAAAAAAAATTTCTAGAGAATTTTTTTCCCTGTGAACTTGAATGGGTGCATGTGTAGAATAATACCAAAAGAAGAAAAAAAATAATAAATGACAGCAAAAATTATAAAAGAGAAGAATTGAGAGAAAGAAAATTAAAAGAGAGAAAGAAATGAAAAAAAGATGAAGGAAAACAGAAAGAAAATGGGGGAGAATAACTGAAGGAAGGGAATTGGTGAAGAAAGAAAAAATGAAGGAGTAGGAATAAAGGAAAGATGAGAACTGAGAAAAAAGAAAAAACAGGAAAATAGAAAGAAAATAAAGGAGTGGAAATAAAGAAAGGAAGGTAAATTGAATTTAAAAAAAGAGAAAAGAGAAAATGAGGATAAAGAAAGGAGAAGAAAGGAAAAAAAAAAGAAAAACTGAAAATAGAAAAAATATAAGAAAAATAAAATAAAAAGATATTAAGGAAAAGAGAATGAGAAAACAGTGATTGGAGTAGCCAACAAAGAAAGCACCAAATTAAAATCAACCTAGTTACAATAAAGAAAAAGATAAAAACATGAGAAGAAAAAGATGAAAATTATAAAAGGAAAGAGAAAATAAAAACAAGTTGTCTTTCTCCTAGACTGGTTTCCAGCTAAGGAAAGAAAGTGCAATAATTTTACTTATAGCTGGAGTGAGAAGTGATGCAATCAGGCCTTTTATTATGAATGTATTATGGTGAAGTGAGCACAAACTGTCTTTACAGGAATTTGAACTTCACTCACAATTTACATTTTCTATACTGTTAACTGTTATATAACCTGTACTTTCATATTTCTAAAAGGAAGAATAAAACGATCATTGAAACTCTATTTTGAAAAAGAAAGTTGAAAAATAATTTATATACTGGTGCAATTGAAAACAATACATCAAGAAAACAGTATATCAAGAAAAAACAACAAATTTAAAACAGAGCAACTAAGAGTTTCTTTCAGGTGGTTTATTGTACAGTAAAAAATTACCATAATTATATAAATAATAAAGCTATATACTAGTTAGTACTTTTTTAAAAAAATTCTAAGAAAACCTGTTTCTTAAAATGTACAAAGAATGTAAATGTTATGGAAATATAAAATAGAAATTCACATAACCTGTTGCCCTGTGTAAATTCACTTTCCATATTTTGGCCAATTACATTTAGAAGAATCAGATAAAGAAAACAGAAAACTATTTGAAGACAGATGAGAGAAAAAAACTGAAGGAAGGAAAGGAAAGAGAAATAAATGAATGAAGGAAGAAAGCAAAAAAGAAGTCTGAAATTGTGGAAAGAAGAAAAGAAAGGAGATAATTTGAAAAGAGTCAGAATAAAAGTAGTCAATGAGAAAAACAAAAAAGAAAAGTGACAGAAAAAGAGAAATAAAAGAGAGATTAGAAAAAAGTGTAGAAGATATTGGCATCTTTATTGAAATGGTTCATACTTCTGTCTGCATCTAACAACTTATCTTCGATATTTCATCAAAAGTAATACCATCAATTTTATATTTGCATATTCATATGAGGTTTGATCAAAAAGTATCAAGACTGTAGTTTTAGATATTTTGAATTTAGAAATTTAAAATTTAAAATTCAAATGAAGATTTGAGTGTGGTTGGGTAACTTATATAATAAAGTGATGTCTAGATATCTAAACTAGTCTTTTGATTTCTAGCTTTAATCTAAACAAGTTAATTCCAATTTGAACAAAAAATATGAAGCTACTCTTTATTCTTTTTTAATGAAATTTTTTTTAGCAAAACTCAGGATCATGCAAGTATTTACCTAACGGCAATAAAACTTTTAATATGTATTCATTCATGAAAAAAATGTCTTTATGGAAAGGGAACTATGTAAGAGAAAATATTTTCAAGATAATAGAAATATTTCTAATGCGCTTCTTTGTTATATTTTTAAAATGTTCCATATTTCTTTAAACATATTATGCATCCAGAACTCTGCTACCTTCTGCAATTGTAAGATCTGGTTCCATAAACTGGTTCTGCCCATAGCTTGAGAGAGAAGAGGTGGTGTGATGACTTTCCAAAGGGTATTAGTGCAAAGTGAACACAAACTGTCTCAGTTGGAATTTGAACTCAGCTCACCAATTACATTTTCTGTTTTGATAACTGTTAGTCTCCTCCCTACTGCATCTCCATATTTCTAAAAGAAAGAACAAAACAATTTATGAGACTCTATTGCAGTTTTCATATCATCATTCTAACCATAAAAATACCTAAACACAAAGTGCTAAAGAGATTAAAAAGACAAGAAGAGTAGGTACTGGTTTTAGCAATAGCATTTGCTGATTACAGTTATGTCTGTGAGAGAAGGTTTGGAACTAAAGGTAGGGAAATGGGTTGTAAAATTTTCATCTAGACATTGGGAAAGAGAAAAAGAAGCCAAAATAAACACATATTTAAATTATATAACAAATTCTTGTGAAGGAAGTTGTAAGCCTTTGTGAGGATCTTCATATTACAGAGTTTTTTTTTTAATTCTAAAATGGTTATTTTACCTCTTCATTGCCAAGTACATATATTTTTTAACATTTTTAACTAATCATGTCAGGTATTTCTGGCTAAAAAATCAGGGAAAATAAAAAGTTTTCTTTGCAATTTTTCCACAGTTGTATTTTCATACCAATCAACAAATATGTACAACAAATATCTCATAAATGTAATATGAGTAATGTATTTATCCAATCACTCCCCAACGGGCAGGATGTGACACAAGGTCATTTTTAAGTAGAGTAAATCTAGTTTGGATTCAGAGTTTTCCTTCTTCTGGACTGATTGCCTAAACAAGACAGAGAATCTTCCTCCAGGAATTGAACTCTGGTCACCAATTCCATTTCTTACAATGATCAATGATAACCGTTATGCTAATAAATATAATTTGAAGTATGATCAAAAAGTATCAAGACTGTGAGTAAATTTAAAAAATCTGAAAATTTAAAAGATTTGAAAGTCAACTGAAGACGTGTGCACAGGTGAGCAACTCATAAAATAAAGTAATGATGTCTAGACTTAAATAATAAAGTGATGTCTTGATGAAGTCTAGGCAACTCAGTACCATTTCAAAAACATCATGAAACCAGTCTTGAATGAAATTATTTTGGTGAAATACAGAACTGTGTGCAAGTGTAACACTTTCCATACTCACTAAACTTATTTCTGTACAACTTTTTCTTATTTCCTAAACTAAAAAATCATCTTAAAGGTAAGTTTTAAGGTTGTAGAGGACATTAAAAGAAATGAAGCTTCATACCATATCAAAAGACATGAGATAGAAATACTTGATAAATTGAATTACTAATGTTAGCAATACTTGAAACCATTTAACTGTTTGCAAACAAATGTGTTAGAACACATTTAAAAATAAAGTTACCTACAAACTATTCCCTTACAAATCAAATATAAACAAGATTCGGCATTAAATTATCCACAAGAATTGATATGCCATAAAACAACACCAAACCAATCAAAAGTCAAATTTCAAAGGTGTTTCAACCAATGAAAAACTCATTGGAATGTGTGTATTGAATGTCAAGAGGAGTATTTTGAAGGAAATTAACATTTCATTGATTATTCATTTCTGTCTTGGTAAATACAGCTTCAACCTTTACAATTTTGTTGAGAGTCTTCATGGGTTAATAACTAAAGTGCTAAGACTGCAGCTTCAAAATAAGCGAGATTGTTCTCCCGTCACACTATTATGTTCACTTTTGGACTAATACTTTTGGGAAAGGTGGCCCAGTTGGCTAGGGTTGCAGAATACACCAACTGCATCCCTGCATAGGGGTAAGACTTCCATAATGAGTGTCCTGAATATGACACTAAACAATCTGAGGGTGTGGCTCTAGTAATGCTGGAGCTTTGGGAAGTGCAGAGTACCCTTTTATTGCTATCGCTCCCAGTTCTACAGTGGCCAGGAGTGGTAACATCTGATAGGGTCCTATCTATGGGTCAAATAGAACTAAACCATGTACTTATGTTAACATGAATTGTTTGATATAGAACTGTTGTTACATTCAACATTGTGTAAACAAAAAACTGTACTTATGCTAAACTGAATTGTTTGAAATAGAACTCTTTATATGAATAAAAATGGATTTGGTATTAAATAACCTACAAAGATTGATATGCCATAAAACCAAACCAAACCTCAATCTTGAGAAAGGCATGGATCTCCTTATCCTCCCCAGCAATTGGTTGAATAGTATCAGTGCTGTTCTTCTACAAGATTGGCCTTGTCATCAAATGACCACAAAGGTTGATATTCCATTAAAAACAATGAAAGACAGAAACCAATGTATAATTTTTAAACAGACCTTGTATATACATATTGGATAGATAACATATACAAGAAATAAATCTGTATTTATCATCTATTAGATAGATGTTTTCCATCACAGTCCAGCTTCACACTATATCCAAATAGTAGTATTTCAATCTATAGAAAACTCAATGGAATAAGTAGATTGAATGCCAAGGGAACTTTAATAAAGAAAACTAATGTATCATTCAGTCCATTTCCATCTTCAGTGTCCATACTTTTTTTTAACACAGCTTGTATATATATAAATGCATTAAAATAAAATATTTTGATAATGCAGACCTGTCTAAATTATCTTTAAAATAGATCTACATATAAAGCATTTAGTTGTGCAAACATTCATAGGTTGTCATATCACCAAATTAAATATTCAAATTTCCTTTGTACAAGTTGATACTGGCATTTTATGAAAGAATTAGACATTGTGGGAAACGTGTTACTTTGTTCATGGCACTAAACTGACAAGTTAACATGAATTATATCTTATTGAATGGTGGCAGATCCCTGAAAGTCAGCAAACTTTGGCTCAGTTTTTTGAGTAACAGATGGCAAAAAAAAGAAACAAAAATTTTGGAAAGCTGTAAATTAACAGACAATTGTGAATCTTGATAAAGATGTATTTCTTAAAATGAACATTATCTGATGATTATTTGTAAATGCAATTGCTGTAAAAGACACCTAAATTTCCTCATGTCTTTCAGTCATTCATATATAAATTTGGTTTAGTTTCTTTATTTAATGGTATATCAACCTTCATAAGTTATTTAATGCCAAAGCCAACCTTTTAGAAAAACATTAGTCATACTATTTAATGCATAAATAAGGGGGTTCCTATCTTTCCCGAGGGTATTAGTCCAGAAGTTAATGTAATAGGGTGACTGAAGTTTGAACTAGCTTACTACATGTCATAGTCCAGCACATTAGCCACTACACTACAAGGTCTCCCTCTTTATTCAAAAATTAAATACAGGTATTAACAAGCAGCTCTGAAGTATGAGTCACATTTGCACAAAGATGCAATTACTATAATTAACCTAAGAGAAAAGAAAATATTTGTCATTAAAAAAGGATGGCGAATATAATTAATTAGAAAAAGGACTAATTAAACATTGCTATGTTTAATACAATACTTTAAGTTCACAAGTCATTTTAGTTAAAAGAAATCATTTGATTTAGCTGGAGAAATGTGCTGTTAGAATGTCAAAATACTCAAGACTTCTTCTTCATCATCATCATCATCATCATTAAAGTGTACCATCTGTCCCTATCACTGATCATTCTTGGTAAATCTTCTAGATAACATCCAGTATCCACTTAGGGCTGATGAAAGTATGTGCTGGTTGGCCAACACTAGTGTGTCCATGTTTAGACATCCATTGGAGAACATAGTTCAGACTTACTTTCCAGCAGTGCCCAGTCTTGCTCATCATACTTGGATGGTTTGTGAGATGGGAAGTAAGTAGTTATACAGCTGCTATTTTGTAGGGTGCTACTTCCAGGATATGTTCAAAACAGCATGCAATATTCTTGAGTAGTTCCTATCTAGCTTTTTCTCCAGGCATTCCATTAAAGTCAAAGTGGTGCAACCATATAGTAGTACAGATATGGCTATAGCTTGAAAGAAATCTGTTTTATTTTCTGAAAGAGATCAGATTTCCATATGATTGTTAACATGTTAATTGCAGTGCCTATGTTAACATCACTTTCTATTGCTATCAAGATATATGAACAGATCTACTAATTTTAGAGGCTTAGCATTTAATGAGGAGATGGCACTTTAGACTTAGTTTGAAGTGAATGATAAGCAGAATTGAATAATTATTGCAGAACTTTTTTGGATCAAGAAGAGTGTGTATATAAAAAGATTCTGTGACTGATATTTGGAAATGATCAGAGATAAGGACAAAAATATATTGAATAAGATAATCTGTAAACCCATTGGATTCTTGTAGTAGAAGCTACTTATGAGGATTTGATGATTCTATTTAGAAAAATGTGAGTGATTCTAATTAGCATTTCTTGGTTATCTCTGTTATATTAATATTGGTGGTTAAAAAATGACATTCAGCACAAATTCAGCATAAACACCACAAAATTATCATTCACTTGTAAATTGGACTGGAAATTGGTTTATTTCCGAATTTGTACCATTTTAAGAGTATTGATCAAAAAATCAGGTTGTGATATACTATTTTCACTGTGGTATGGTTACACGCACATGCACACACACACACACACACACACACACACACACACATGCATACACACATACTGACTCACACACATCGATGCATATACACATGTGTGTGCACACATACACACGCGCACACACACACACACATATGCGCATACAAACATACAGTGGCTCACATGTACCCATGCATACACACACGCCATACACAAATTCACACACACCCATGCACCTACACTCACACACACACACACATGCATGCATGCATGCACACATATGCACAATAGTATTTTACAAAGCTCTTTGCTTCGATGAAGCACAAGGCCGAATGAATGGGGCGCCCAATAAGCTCGAACTCACTCGTGTAGGTTTGCTAGTCTAGCTTGCTAACCGTTACACTACCAGAGGTGCCCTCAGACATATGCACAATAGATTAATAAAATTACAATCACAAAAAGCAGCAGGAGTGTCATGAACTTAACTTCTACCAGATGAAGACCTTAGTGTCAGGCATGGTTTCAAGGCTGAAGCATCATTACTTATAATTCAGGATGCTCTACCAGTACTTCACAATACCACCAAGCTTTGTTGATTTATGCCATAGTATAAGAGTCCAAGATCCCTGGGTGTCCTGGGTAAGACATTAAATTTCACTTGGTGGTAAGGCTCCAGTTTTGAAGCTCTGGGGAATGTAGAGTACCCCTTTACTGACATTACTTCCAAGTCCTCTCTGACCTAGAGTCATAGTACCTGTTAGGGTTCCATCTATGGGTCAGGTAGATTTGACTGAAAATCATTTGTATTGAATAAGAATGTTTCAAACGATATAACTATGCAAACAAATGAGTATTGATGAATGAAAATGTGATAAAAAAATGATTTCAATGGAATGTTGAAAATATAAATAGATATGATTATAATCAGATATTTACAAATAAATCAAATTTTGGCATTAGATAACCCACAAAGGGTTGATATACCATTAAATAAATCTATGTATACAAACATGATAGAAATGTGAGTAATATATAATAAACATGTCGTGATTGAATATTAGAACATAAAAAAATATCAGTGAAGGAATTTGACAAGCAGATTAACAAGTTACGGAGTGTATCATAATAGAGACACTGAAAAGTTGTAGGCCTGGCCAAAAAAGGAAAGGCTGAAAGTCCTGCATTGGCGCTTCTTTTAGACAAAATCTTTTGAATCTTGATACACTGACTGTCAGATTTTCAAAATTGTTATATTTATAATTGGAGTACTTTCTTTAATTCTGCCCTTCCACCTAATTACTATTTTTTAGCTGATTCCATATTTGGTTATTTCCATCTGGGTTCATTTGTTTCTAAGTGAGATTTTTCTTAATTAAATTCCTAGATCTAAGCTAGTTTACCAATTTAGATGAATGATCAAATTTCTATGCCTCATATTTAGTAATCTAATTTTATTTAGGAAGAGGCAAATTTTTGAGCCCTAATCAAAATTCTATTTATTTTTCTTAGCTCTGTGAAAACCGTGTTAGTTCTTTTAACTGGTTTAACCCTTTTAAAATCCTAAGTAGAAGAGTTTTTATCTTGCCACATTCATAAAACACAAAGAAGACTGAGTGAAGGAATTTATAACAAGATAATCAAATGTTGTGAAATGATAATATATCAAGGAAGTCTATAAAGTTTTTTTTTCTTTATAATCTGTGTAATTAATCATTATTCAAGTAATTTGATAATTTGTATGCGGGTAATATTATCTGTTGGTGATTTATTATTATGAACAAAGATTTGGATTAATAAAGAAATCTTCTTTTTGTTGAAAATTCGAACTTAAAATATATATCTTTATTTATGGCAAATTTAAGGTCAGTTCATTTTTGTTAGATATTTTCAATTTGCAATGAGTATAACTAAAAGTATTTTTGAATATAATGGACCTTTTGCATTCACTGGATTTGAGACAAAGGCTTTCCATGAAAGTAGGAAACTGTCACATGATTCCAATGATAAAAGGAAAGGGCAAATATGTAATTACAGATTGGTTTACATGTTTATTAATGTGTTAATAATAATTCAGGTCAGCAATCTCAAGGAGTTTCTAAACCATCTTTCATAGAGGTGGAAATTCCCAGCATATTCTAACAGAAAATATTAAAGCACTTAAAATGACTCTAATCTTAACTGTTTATCAAATGCCTCCATACTTATGCTTGGTGAGGGAAAAGGGGGAAGTTATTGTTTTACAATTATCATTATATATATATGCATACACTAATATATACAAGAGTTGTTCAAAAAGTTTTAAGCCTTCAGTTTTGTAGCTCACCTTTGTATGGGTCTTACCCCAGTGAGGCTTAGAACTTTTTGAACGAACCTCCTTTTCATATATATATATATATATATATATATGTAAGACAAAAGAAATTTATGATCAGATTTTTACAGCATATCCTCTTTTTTCCCAAAGAGAATGTGGAATACTAAAAGACATGAATAAGAAAAAAAAATTAAAGAGAAGAAAAAATAAGGATTAAACCTAACCTGCCCAAAACATAAAAACTAAATGTTTATTGCCCTTGTTTATCGGCCTTGTTTATCTCCCTTGTTATACCAAGATTTTATTTTTTTGTCAAAAGATAGATTTATTCTAATGATGCTATTCCTACAGTGAAACATGTTAATATTTTTATCCATATTGTCTTCTTTTTTCTTATATATTTATATATATATAGTGCAATTAGAAGGAAACTCAAATCTGGTTAAATTGTCGTTATAAATTATTTTCGCCAGAGAATAACATTATACTCTCCGTCTCCTCAAATGACTATACATGTTTGACTTGAAGGTGGAATTAATTGCACTATATATGCTCTATATGTGAGTTTTGTTATATAAACCCGGAAGGAAAAAGATATGTAACAATAGCCATACATCGAGCACTCACATAGATTTATATGATATTCTTCAAATATTCTATTCGTGAATAATCCACACCCACTGTCTGTGGACGCAGACTGGATATTACTGATGTATATATATATATATATATATATATATATATATTGTCATCGACTGACAGACTGTTTCATTCTATCAGAACTCTTCAGTGTGGCTAGATATGTAGGATTCTTGAAGCCAGGATCGAAACCCGTCCAACTTTACATTAGACTTAGCTTCCGACTGCTTGGCCAACAAGCGTACTACGTTGGGTAAGGGAATTTTTTTAAGGTATAATGTAGCAGCAGCAGCAGCAGCAGCATCCGTTGGCTTACATTTTTATACCCTATCGGCTACCAGACTGCTCAATTCTTTTTTTTTATGTCTTTACATTTGGTAGTTTATATGTGTCATTGGCAGTTTTTGACAGTTGGTAACCAAACTGACCCAAATATTACCATTTAATTATTAATTTTAGACACATAAATAATCAGATTCACTGTATTTATCTTGAATTTTCTTTCTTAACCATTTTTCTTTTCTTCTTTATAATGATGATAGTATGTGATGAGACAAGCAGTTTTATATCTCTGGTATTATGGTTAGATTACATTAAAACAATGTGGGTGACACAATCATTTTCCTTACAATTTATTTCCTTTATTTGCATAGCGATGTTTTAAAAAATCACACAAAGAAATGCTTCAATGAATCACAACCACATTATCGAAAAATGGATTTGTAACTTTCTCTTTATGTTTTTTCATTATGTTGACCCAATCAATAATGAAAATAGTTATCTATGAGACAGTTTCAGTGTTAGATTGGATTAATATTTTTTTAAATAACATTAACCACTACTTGATTTCTAATCACTATTTTTCAATCCTGAATTTCTCTAAATATTACTAATTTGTTTCTTAAATAAAGATAGGTTTTTCTTCTTTTGTAAATGACATAAAACTTTTGCTTTCTTTTTTTATATTGCACTGACCCAAATCAATGTTGCTTGATTTTGTCAGCACAGTGTAGAAATGGATTTTTTTCATTATGTTATAACTTGTATGGCTCTTGGAATAATTTTCATGATAGAGTTCAGAAGATAAAATTTTATTCTATATTATAGAAAGTCTCCAGGTTAAAAACACTCAACTTATGGAAAACTTATGCATATAGACAGAATGCCATAAAGACAATTAAAAATTTGAATTAAATCCAATGTTTTCTCAGGAAATTTGAAGAATCTAGGAAAATGAGTTTCAAATGAACTTATAAGAAAGAATGCTATCCATCACTTGTTTTAGTTGACTTCCTTCTAACAGAGAAAAAATTATTTTAAGACAAAATAGTCATCAAATGTGATTCAGGAAACAATCCTGAAGTTGAGATGTGAAGTTTTATATGTGACATATTCTTTAAAGTTTTCATCTTTTGACTGTCAATCATTTTGCTCAATGAACATTTTTAGTCTGATCAGTAATTTAAAAAAATAATTATCTTGAAGAATTTATGAAATCAAAACCATCTTTCTTTTAGGATGAAATACACAATTTACTTAAAAAGTAGCATTGAGGTCTGTGAAAACAAGAAAAATATTTTAATGACTGAATAATGAGGCTATGAAAAATCAATGAAAAATTGCATATGCATAAAGAGTAAGACCCCTAAGTTGAGAACATTCAATTAATGGGCAACTCATCCTTACAGATTGCCATAAAGCCTATTATAGAAAAAAAAATTGTTTTTATTCTTATAAACTCAGTTTTTTTTAATTTTGCCTTGTAACCATGAAAACATTATACAACTTGAGCAGTCATTTCTTTGAGGAAGGAGAATGCTATTAAACATTTTAAGTTGGATCATGTTGCCTTTAAGAGGATTTTGTATACAACTTTGTATTCAGCTTAAATTTATCTTTAATTTTGCCTTGTAACCATGAAAACATTATACAACTTGAGCAGTCATTTCTTTGAGGAAGGAGAATGCTATTAAACATTTTAAGTTGGATCATATTTGTCTCATCTTCACAAGTTCTGGCCATGTATGGAAACATGTAATATTTGTGAGCAGTTTTCTCAACAATGAAAATAAATAAATCTGCATTGTACTCAAGAAAAACATTGACAATCTTTGTTGAGGCTGGCTATTTTATTGGATTTGAACCCAAACATACAATTTCTGATAGCTGCCAAATATTGTCAACAATCATTTTCAATTTGAACTAACTGAGCTCAAATAAAGACAATAAGAATTCTATTTAGCATTAGTTTTGAATCTAAAATCCAGTAAAATAACCCAAAAACTTTCAATCTTATTCTTATTTACATTGGGTTTTTGTATTAGTTCACTTACTACAAGATATTTTCAGTTGCATACACATTAATTTTGATAAATAATGGATCTCACTAGCAGATTTATTGCAGTAGTATTTTCTACCAGTAGTAACTGGTGGAAATTGTGGACACTTCTGCCTTACTATGAATTCTTGTTTTAAAAACCATTGTGTGTTGGCTTGTGGAATGAATTCAATCTTCATGAGTTGTTTTGAATTGATAGCCTTGTATCTGACTTGGATTAGTTCAAGTAAATTGTTCCTCCATTCTGTAAAATTTCTGTTTTTCCTTCTTTTATTCTTAGAAATAATTTATAGAGATTAATCTCCCATTATTCCTCTTCAGTTGCTGTGATAGAATAAGCAAAGATGATAAATAGTTTGAAAATAAACATAAATAGTTTTCACCTGTTTAGGCACACTGATTCTGTATCCATTTCTATCGTTTCTTAAAATGATTTTAATGAACTGTTTGTAATTGGCTGAAATCAGCCATTTTATTTTTTAGGTTTGAATTTTATTTGTATTTTTTTAGAAATTATATTTCTATTTTCTTTATTGATCGAGCTTAAAAACTCATATAAATAAAAAAAAAAAAAGATCAACAGAAAAGAGAAATAAAAAGAAACAAAATTAATTAAAAATTTGAAAAGCTTGAAATGATCCAAATTAACAAAGAAAATGAATATTTTCCATAACCTATTAGGTCGTTGGGGCACCCTGCTGAGTAATTCTTTTTCATTACATTTCTCAGGGTAATGCGGGTTACTTGGAGAAAAAGAAATGTATCCCTCTTTTTTTCTTTTTTATCTATTATTTCTTCTTTTTCCATTTGAAAACAAAAATTACGATTTCATTAACTGCCAGGATTATTTTTAATGTCATGACTCCTGGTTCTGGTTTTTCTCATAAAAGATAATGCAAATAGAAAGTCTTCATTGTAACAATTTTATTTTGATACAAATCAGCTAATATATAAACAGAATATCTAATAAATGAATTAAAATAGAATATTTTGATTATTTGAATGAGTATGAAATATCTTAAAATATGGATCCACACAGAAGGTAACAAATTGTGTAAACATTCATTGGTTGTCATTTCACCAATGTCAATATGCAAACTGTACAGAGAGATGCTGCCATCTTGTGAGAAAATAGCACATTATTATAAAATGAGTTGAAACTCCTGGGTCAGTTTTTTCTCTTTAAAAAATTTGAAAGTATTCATTACATGATTATAACAGTTTTATTTGCATAAAAATCTACCAAATGTACAACAAAAATCCTAATACATGCAATATATAATATATGGAGACATGGCTAGTATAATGGATATCACTGTAGGAAATATAATCAGCAACTTGAATTCAAATACTGAACAAGGCTCTCAGCATTTCATTTTAAGCTATTGCTCTTGAGAAAGAAATGAATACATCTGTTCTCCTTTCAGTAACGGGTAAGTAATAGAGCAGACTAATTTTTTTTTGTTTTGTTAAGGCAACCAGTCTTGGAGAAAGAAAACAGAAATCAAATCAAAAGTACTCTTCTTAAAAATTGCCCTTGTGTCACATCCTGTCTGTGGTAGAGGTGGTGGTGAAGGAGGGGTTAAATACATACATTTGTACCTGCATGAACTTACAGATGCTCACACTTTTTCATACAAACATGTACAAAGTGCATACTAATATACATGCCCGTTCTGTCAGCAAGGCTTAGAATATGTTCACTGCATTCCCTAAAGAAGGGTAAGACCCCCTCCTCAAAAAAGAAGGGATACCCTGAGTATGGCACTAAACTAGATCTGGTGGTGAGGCTACAGTTTTGGAGCTTTGGAGAGTGTGGAGTCATTCCTTTGTTGCTGGTGATCCCAGAAACAATCACACACACACACACACACACACACACACACACACACACACACACACACACACACACACACACACACACATATGTATTACAATGCATCTTTCAGTCACTTGTTCAATAGCATAACATCCAAAAAAACATTCCAGCTCTACAATTGAATTTTGGAAAATTCTTACCAATAAAACAACAATATTAGAACAACAAAATAGCAAACAAAGACTACAGATTCTTGAATTCCTACACATTAGAAATAAAAATCCCAACCTCAACAAAATTAATTTTGAAACCATTGCTAAATGTCTTTTGTAACTGTTGCCATTTATATAACTAAATCTAAAAAAAAGTTACACCAGTATGAGTAAAATGTTGTACTGTACTTTTGCAATATATACACCCCTTGATGATAACCCAAGAGAGGTCTGAAAGTACTTGGGGACCAGTTAAATATGAAAAATTTATTAGCCAGTTCCAGCTGGATATCATAACATCCATACGGTAATTTGAAAGGATCAAAATAAAAATAGATAGACAAAGAATATTTATGATGTTTAATCAAATATGCCTCAATGAAGAAATGCCACCTAAACACACACACACACACACACACACACACACACACACACACACACACACACACACACACACACATATTATACACATAGTTATAATTAGCATATATATATATGTATATATATATATGTATATATATATGTATATATATATATATTGTCATCCACAGACAGACTGTTTCTTTATATTACAACTCTTCTGTGTTGATAGACACACAGGATGCTTCAGCAATCATGCATCATGATATGTTTTTGATAATTGTGCTATACAATATGTGAAAAACTTACAGTTATGCCCAGTATTTAACATTGTGAACCTTTTAACATTTTAGATTTTAAATCTGGTTTGCTTAATAAGAGCAGTGCGCACTTTTAAAAAAGATTATTGTACACTTTCTTTAACCTCTGTCCCCAAGACATTTACAACATCCATTATATATATACATATATATATATATATATATATATATATATATATATATATATATATATATATATGCACATTCATGCATATTTATATATGTATGTATATATATCGAAAGATAAATATATATATATATATATATATATATATATATATATATATATATATATATATATATATATATATATATAGACATAAATGCATATATATATATGGAATACTATTTCTAAATTTCTTGTTTTTAAACAAAGAAAAAATTATTTATATATATATATATATATATATATATATATATATATATTCATGCAAATACACATAAGCATATTTTTTATAGGCAGTCATATACATACATCACAAGAACACATATACATACATACTTGTAAGCACACATTCCCCTGAAAAACATGAATGCACACACATATACATCTGTTCACATTTATTCATATACATATCTATACATACACAAATATGCATGCACATGTTAAGGATATACAAATACTTACACACACACATGGACATATATGCATAATGAAAATAAATACCATGAATAAATAAGAGATAAAAACACAATCAACTGTACACGGTAAAAATTGTGCCCGTAGGAAAACATTGTTCTTTTTCCAGAAATATACAAAAGAAGTGTAGCAGATGAAAAGACAAATTACTTGAGATCCAAAACTTCTCAAGTATTGATAAATTTATCTATTTGCTTCTTTCTTTCTTTTGTTCTCACTTGATGTGAGTTGTTGCTCTATTTCTGATATAATGGAAAAATTGAAAGATATGAATTTTATGACAGTCACAGTCTTTTGATCTCAGAAGTATTTCATTCCCTAACTCCAACCTTCTATGTTTTTCTAGTTGGGGGTGGGGAGATAGAAGCAGTTTTATAATAAATTCTGAAATGGATAAGACGACACAAACCTGTCAGAATATAATCAATAGATTTGTTATGAAAATTTTTGTGAAGTCTTATATTTAAAATTTCACATAAATTGACTTTATTTGTAAATTCTGTGTTTCTTAACATATGAATAGGAAAAGATAAGGGACTATATCATCATCATCATGAAGGTATGCTGGCAGCAGGGACTCCTTTGCCTCTTTTTGGACTATCTGTTCCTATCACACTTGGAAAGTCCTCTAGATGGCACCCAGTTCCAACACAGAGATGACAAATATTAATTTTTTGGTAGTTAGCCTGCATTGGTGTGTCCATGTGTAGGAATCTTTAAGTGAACATTATGAATTTGCCTTTGCTTCTCCAGCAGTGCTAAGCGTATATTGCTCATTTTACTTGGATGGTTTGTGAGATGAGAGGCAAGTGGCCATACAACAGTAGTTTCATATGGTGCTACTTCCAGGGCTTGTTCAAAACACTATACAACATTCTTGTGTAGTTCCTACCTAGCTTTTCTCCATGCGTTTTATCAAAGTCTTTCTGGTACAGCCATGCAGTAGTACTGGCACAGCTACAGCTTGCAAGAGTTCCTGTAATTCATTTGAAACCCATTGAATTTTATAGAAAATGGAATATATTGCTGTTCCACAACTATTGTTACATATACAAAGTTTTGCTTAGTCTGAAATGCAGGCCTCAGGTTGCTTACAGTGTAGGTGGGGCTGACTATATCCCCTGCAGAGGAGAAAGACTTCCCCTTTTAGGGGTAGTCTTACTCCTCTAAACTGCATATGATGGCGAGGCACCACTTCTTAAGATCTGGGTCATGTGATGTACCTCTTCATTGCCATTATTCCTAGTGTGCTAGTAACTTTTAGGGGTCTTATCTATGAGTTAAATAGATCTGATTGAAAATTTTTTTATATTTGAGAGGAATACTTCATACCATACAACTATTTATTATATGAATTAAAAATAGTTACTTGAAGCTATGATTGTTTACTAAGGATTATTATTAGTTACTTCAACCCATACAACTCAGTGCAAACAAACGACTATTATTAAATAAAAATAATTACTTGAAAACATATAATCACTAGTATTATATAAGAATACTTGAAGCCATGAAACTTTGTGTAAATTATTTGTATTAGATAGGAATACTTGATATCATATAACTATGTGAAGATTATTTGTATTAGATAAGAATACTTGAAGTCATAAAACTTTGTGCAAATTATTTGTATTTGATAGCAATACTAGATATCAGATAACTGTGTGCAACTATGCAAAATATTAAAACAAGAATGTAATTCCTTAACTACTAAGCATGAAATAACTTGAGGCAGGTTGTCATATCATTAAAATCAATCAATCCATCAGGTTGCTTACAGTACATGCCATTACTAAATGGTCGCTCCTCTAAGTAGTGAACTGTGATCATTGCTGCTTAACTTCTGTGATCAAGTGAAAACCTATACTTTTGGTTTGACTTGACCACAAACCAATTTAAGCAATCTTATTGTTTGTAATCGTTTATCAAGAATAAAGAAATTATACATTTTTAAAGAATGGTGGGGACAGTCATTTTTGATCTACAATCCCGGTTGAAAAAATTTAAAATGTGTTGCCCTGAAGAATGGCATGGGAAACTCATTGAAACAGCCATTCAGCCTCTTGGGGCTCATTCCTTAGGTCAGAACTCTTTTTCAAAGCAATCTGATAGAGTAGGGAAGCTGTATGGGATTTAGGACACTGAATGTTTCAACTGCTGTAAGTGTGAAAAGAAATTTGTCTGAAAGTGATTAGTACCAAGCCTGTTTACAATCTTATTGATGATGTCTAGATCTGTTGCTGATTTAATCAAATTACATCCTAAAGAAGGCATGACTGCAGGTAGGTATATAAGAGACTTGCCACCTTGGAACAGAAAAAAAATGATGCTACTTAATCTTTTGCTTGAAAAAGTTATCAATGTAAAGTTCACAGAGCTTATTTTTAAGTCAGCCATGTTGATTTTATAAAGTTCTCATAATTAGTTATGTAAAATTATCAATATATTATCATGAATCTATGTGTGAGGGTTTGTGTATTGAATTCTATGTGCAAGTAGTAAGATGTGATGTTGTAATCACATGAAGAAACAAATGAAAGCCAGATATATTGTGAGAATGGAAAAATATGTATAAATACAAAATAGATAGAAATTTCATGCAAGATTTGTTCAAAAAGTATCAAGCCTGAATATGTATTTACCAAGGCAGAAATAAACAATGAATAATGTATTAATTTTCTTAAAAATAATCTCCTTGGTAAGTGTAAGTTTTCCATAAGCAGAAACGTCTTTGAAACTCCTTTTTATGTAGTGTAAATGTCCACCCCATCCTTGAATTTAACTCTTTCAGTTTAGGAAACAAGAAAAGTTGGACTGAATTAGAATTGGAGAGTGCTGCGTCTACACAAACCTGTGTTTTGTCAAAAATATTTTGTTTGGCTTCATGATTTTTTTCAAATTGGTACTGACACACCCAGACATCTAGACTGTTGTCTGGATATACAAACATTATCACCTGATGATGTCAGCTGCTCAGCAGTGCAAATATCAATTAAATTTTAAAATCTAAAAAATCCAAAGATTCAGTCTCAATATTTTTAATTACATTTCATTGAAATCTAGCTTATTCACATAAAATAAAGACAAGAATTAAAAGCAAGAGTAAAACTAATTTACCTATCAGTAAATAGAGATTGATCTAAAGATACATGTCAAACCTCCAAATTCCCTGAGAGGCTTCACTTATGACTTGGCCAGTTTAAGAGCAAACACAGTTTATCTTTTGTGTATCCTTTAAATGGACAGTACATAGACAAGTAACAAGCAAGCAGCTTCTTGTGCCAAGAAATTTTGTATTTCTCTTTTGCTCTATTTTACTTTTCATAAATAAAACTTGCTGAGAAGATAGCTTTGGATGAGATCTAAAAACTGTGCATGCTTCATTGTTCAATGCTCAGTGGAAAATATATACAAATCTATTTGATTTGCTTTTGAACTAAGTAAAAATTAGATTTGAGTTCCCAACAATATCATACACCATATAAATTCAAGGAATCATTATATAAAATCTTTCATTGAAATTTGCCAGAGTTAATTTTCTTTTTTTAAAGCTTCAGGCAATGTTCTTCCATGCTTCCAGAAATATTAATGCAAAAAAAATAAAGACATAAAAAAAAACAATTCTCCTGATTAAGTGTCAGATATCTATTAAAAGAATGATATTTCATGCTAATACTTAAATAGCTACAAAGTTTGATATGCCATAAAACCCATCTATGCTAATAGAGAATGAAGTACCTTGAATTAAAGTTACTTCTGAATTTAAACCTCTAACAAACTATATGTTTGTATGTGACTTTGAAGTAGATTCTAACACTGCTGCCTATTCTAGTTGCTTAAAATGTTAGAGTGGATTCCCCATGGAATTGTGGTTAATGTGTTGGACTGCAACATCATAGTGACTTTGGACAGCAGTCACATTATTCCATTCACTTTCAGACTTATTCCTTTGGGAAAGGTATGACCTCCCATATCCCTCAGTTAAGGGTTAAGTAGTATCACTGCCATTCTTCTACAAGAGTGGCTTGAGCACTAAATAACCCACAGAAGTTGATATGCCATTGAATAAAGAAATCAAACCAAACCAAACCTTAAAATGTTATATAGGTTCCTATACATTCAATCATAGAGGTCATATTTTGGTGTAGCTCAAATGGGTTGAAGCAACTGGTCAATACCAAACTAATGCATTTATGGTAAGTGTATAATTAAAGGAAGAATTAAGACAACATTTTTTTACTGGGTTTTAAAAAATAACATCTTGATAATACCTGTGAAGATGAACTTTTATGGTGGAAAGTGCTCAGGGATAAAATTTTTAAATAAAACATGAAAAAAATTAATAGGTGTTCCAAAAAACCTGTCAGTGAGTTTTAATGAAATATACTTAAGAGAATGACAAATGTCAAAATATATATATATATATATATATATATATATATATATATATATATATATATATGTGTGTGTGTGTGTGTGTGTGTGTGCGTGTGTGTGTGCGTGTGTAGTTGGCCAGCAGCCTTTCATCTAAGCATGTTTGATTAAATAAGAAAGACACATTTTGTCTATTTAATTTTAAGATTGTTTCAAATTTCCTGTTAAGTGTCTTGGTTTCAGGTTGGAATAGGGGGATGAATTTACCAAAATT
The DNA here is from genome assembly GCA_963585895.1 of Sepioteuthis lessoniana. NCBI lineage: Eukaryota > Metazoa > Mollusca > Cephalopoda > Myopsida > Loliginidae > Sepioteuthis > Sepioteuthis lessoniana. The sequence continues at coordinate 51,833,075 of OY757930.1, forward strand.
ACATATATATATATATATATATATATAAGTAAAGTTGGTGACCTTAGTTGAGGGTAACCTGAAGGCTCCTTTTTCAATAACTACCACACCAAAGTGTAGGGGAGGGCACTACTCCATTCCCTGGATTGCTCCACTTAACCCTTGATCCTTACCTTATAATGCTGAGTGTTAAGCAAGGGGTATCAAGTGCCATTTTTGAGTTTTTGGTATGACTCGACCTGGGATTGAACCCCAGTCACCCGGATCTTTGGTGAACACTCAACTCATTAGGCTAATGGCCTAGTTATGTATATATAATGTACACATATATATATGATATATATATATATATATATATATATATAATGCGTACATATATATATGTACATATATATATGTACATATATATATATATATACATATATAATTTGTATGTATATATATATATATATATAAAACAGAAAAGATGGTACTTGATGCCTCTTTGCTTAACACTCAGCATTATAAGGTATATATCAAGGGTAAGTGGAACAATCTAGGGAAAGGAGTAGTGCCCTCTCTAACACTTCGGTGTTGTAGCTATTGAAAAGGGAGCCTTCGGGTTGCTTTCGATTATGGTCAACCAACTTCCTTACAAGTGAATTTATAGCCACAAGACTAATCAAAACTAAATTAATTATTTCCCCTAATTCAAACTTGTCATCAGAGTCAATAATGGCCTGCAATGGCTCTTGGTCATTTTTGAATCTATGTCTGGTTGTCATGGTATCAAAAGTTGATCATCTATCAAGGAAAAAATTACAAAATATCATTTTGAAGCATGTCATCAATACATGGAAGCTGTCGTTTTGTTGGGGTAGATTTAGTAGTGTCTACCCCTTTACAGCTGGTTGGTATCATTAGATTCAGTTGTAAACAAATGCTTTGGATTTGGTTGTCCAGATTTATTGGGTTTGTCTGGAAAGGATTAATCAACAAGTGTTGTTGACTTTATTTGTAATGTTCCTGGTTCAGTGCTAAAAATATTAAGATAGCAACCATAATTTTTCTACAAACATATTTTCAATTATGTTCATGTTATCTTTGAAATTGTCAAATATTCATTTAAAGAGACCCACCAACCCACAAATATGACACATTTAATCTGTGTCCTGTGTAAGATACTAAACTGCATCTGATGATTAGGCTCCAGTTCTGGTGATCTGAGAAGTGTAGAGTCACTTCATAGTCATAAAAATTCAGGTTCACTCTGACCAGGAGTGGTAATACTTAATAGGGTTTCATTTATAGGTCCCCTTGTCAGCAGGGTTTAAATATACCTGTGTAAATTCATTGTGATGTGGCTTGTACTACAAGACATCTGGTAGCCTGGATGTATAAAAGGTGTCTCACATGTAGCGGTTGGCAGTTGTTGAATATCGACATCTGGCATAACACTCTTACAGCAAGAGACTGTGAATATTGTATATACTCTTGATTGTACTGTTCAACCAATAAAAAGATTTAACTCTGTATTTCTCTGTATATCTCTTCCTTCATGATATTACAAAATTAATAAAAAAAACAACTTCACCATATTCCACTTGTACAAATTAATGCAAAAAAAATAATTTGCTGTACTCTACAAGTACAAATTAATGCACAAAACTTCTCTGTACTCCAACTGTTCACATTGATGCAAAAATTGAGACAAATACAAATTAATGAAAAAAAATACCCTATAATCCATGTGTACAAATTAATCGAAAAATTATTCACCTGTACAAATTAATACGAATAACTTTAGTCCTTGATTGATATTAAAGATGTATTTGTAAAAAATGGGCATTTAACTCATGGGAGAGTGACCTCATGGGAGAGTGTCTGTTCTTACATATACAATAAGGTTCTACTTTGAGTTGTTGCCAAGTTATATCAAGGTCATATATCCAGTTCTTGTGATATTCAAAATTGCTTGATAAGTTCAGGACAGATTCTTTATTGATTGTATTTCAGTGCATTGTATGAATGGCATATTGATTACAAATACATTTATATCAGCTCTCTTATATCAATGAAATATTCATTGTATAAAAAAATAACAACAACTCTAGTCCCTGATTAATGCTATAGATAAATTTGTGAAAGATGTGAATTTATAAAATCACTTTCCACTGATGCAGTGATGCAGACAGGATTCAAAGTTTTTGCTTGGCTCTGGTCAAAGCATCCTCACGTAATTATAAAGTCAGGATTTTTCAAAGTAGTCGATATCAGTTCCCTGCCCAAATAAGTTAAAAATGTTGTGGAGTAAAAAGATTAAAAAAATATATACATATTGAAAAAAGAAATGATCGAAGTTCTAGAAAAAAAACATGAGAAAATAAAGAAGCAAAGAAAATTTTGAAGCCACTACATTACAGGGTCATATTGTTTGGACAGTAAAAAATATTATGTATCTATATTAAAGATCAGTTGTCATGATGAGACAAGTAGACTTTGGGTTGAAAAGCAATTGTTGGTCCTTGTGTGAAAAGAGTAAACAAAATCTATTTTACTTAGAATTTAGAATGTTTTTCTTTTGATGATACATACATACACACACACACACACACACACACACACACACACACACACACACACACACACACACACACACACACATCTCTCTCTCTCTCTCTCTCTATATATATATATATATATATATGTATATATATTATGAAGAGAGAGAGAGAGAGAGAGAGAGAGAGAGAGAGTGATGAACAAAAGGGATTAGTCAAATAGGAATATTGTTATTTATTTTTTACTTGTTCTCAACTAGTTTTGACCTAATGTCATCATCAGGAGAAAAAGTTTTTTGAAGAAAAGGTTTATAAAATTTTAAAAAAGAGTTGCTATACCTCAAAAGCAAAGAAAAATGAACAGGTAATGTAGCATATCCATTCATTGAATGAAAATCATTTTTTGCTATCCAATTGTTGTCGCCTAATGATTTTGTTATTTATGCTATTGAAAACGCCTAGCAGTGAGCCCTGTACTTGGAAAATATTTGTTTATATATATATATATATATGCTGGTGCAAAAAACAACAGTTGTGTAGCCAACAAAGCCTTCATTAGATGATGACTCTGGGATCAGGCATGGTTTGAGGGCCAAAGAATCATTGCTCCTCACCCAGAGTATCCCAGTAATATCTTACAATACCACCATACTTTGTAGGCTTTCTGACACATTGTTGGAATATGAGATCAAAATTCAGCCTCTTCATATAGCCCTTTGTTGCATTCCTAACTTTGTAGCAATGAAACGTTAATTTAATGATGTAAGATTTGAATTAACCGACAAGATGACATGTATATAAACAAGAAGATAATTTCCTTGAAATTCACATGGGAAGTCAATATACAAGATCTCAATAATTAATATATAGGAAGTATTGTGAACTGGATAGTCTCAGTTCCCTGGATTTTCAGTTCCTTTAGTTTTTGGCAGTTGTATTTAGTCTCTTTACTCTTTTTTATGGAGGTTCATGTAATGCAATGCTTATCAAGCCAAATTCAAATCCTAAATGAGGTTGTTTTCATCTTACTTTGTGATAATGTCCATTGTAAAGGCACGAATTCATTTCTTCTCTTCTTAGTAAAAGGTAAATAGGATAGATTGACTTTTTTATGACAACCAGTCTAGCAAAATAAAGCACTTAATACACTTAATAATTGACCTTGTGTCATTCTTTTATTCATAATTATCATTATATGTTTCTCAATACTAAATTCCCCCTTTTAAAAAAAAATCATAATGGGATATAACTTTGTCTCTTCTTCAATAATTGAGTAGAGATGTGCTGAGCATTGATAGATATTCAAAGATCAATAAAGCCAGGAGCTTGCTTGATAAAATTTTCAGAAGAGTCAATATATTTCAAGGGAATCACAAAATATATTCAAAATAAAATTGGTATTTCTAGTTGGCTCATAAAAAAATAGGAGCATTTTTTGGAAATGATTTTTTCAGAAGAGCATCTTCTAGTCAAGGAATTTGACAAACTTGAAATTAATTGATTTTTCATAGATTTAAACAAGATCCTATGTTCTATATAAATACAATGATTAAATGGTCTATGACTTTCCGTCATTTCCACTTTGAGTTATCTGTCCTTTATTATGATTTTCTTTAAATTTTTGGTGATATCATTGAAATCATTTTATTTAGGAAATGAATATATAGAGAAGTGCATGGAAACCATTGTATTTATCTTATAGTTAGCATCATTGCAAATAAAATCATAACAAAGGATGGTGGAAATGACGGAAAGTCATAGACCAATTTCATCATTGTATATAGAACATAGGATCCTGTTTAAATCTATAAAAAAATCAATTAATTTTAAGTTTGTCAAATTCCCTGACTAGAGGATGTTCTGAAAAAAATTATTTCCCAAAATTTTTTTTCCTATGAGCTAACCAGGAATGCCAATTTTATTTTGAATATTTTTTGTGATTCCCTTGAAATATATTGACTCTTCTGAAAAATTTATCAAGCAAGCTCCTGGCTTTATTGATCTTTGAATATCTATCAATGCTCAGCAGATCTCGACTCAATTATTGAAGAAGGGATGTTATATCATATTAAAATTTAAAAAAAAAATGGAAAAGCCAAAATAATGGAATTCAGTATTGAGGAATATGCAATGATAATAATAAATAAAGGGAAAAGGAGAAATATTAGAAGGAATAGAACTATCTAATCAGGAAAGCAACAGAATGCTTGAAGAGGAAGAAAGCTACAAATACCTGGGAATCTTTGAAGCAGATACCATGAAGCAAACAGAGATAAAAGAAATAAATTAAGTAAAGGATATCTTAGAAAAAGAAAACTATTGGAAAGCAAACTCTTCTGCAGAAACTTAATCAAGGGATTAAATACTTGGATAGTCTTCCTTGTAAGATACTCCAAACTTTTTCTAAACTGGACAAGAGAAGAGCTCAGAAATCTGAACCACAAAACTCCTGACAGCTGATGTCAACAGATTACATATTTAAAAAAAAGCAAGGAAGGAAATCACCAGCATTGTGGATTATATTGATGTTGTGATTTAAAAACTGGAATACTACATAGAAAATGATTGATTGATTGATTTTAACAGCATGCCAACCTGTCTAGGTTCATTTTATGTCTAGAGGTTAGGGAATTATATTAATTGTATGTTCATGATTATATTTTTGTGTTGTTGTTTCTTAAGAGGTTTTTATTCTTTTTTTTTTGGCACATTGTCTTATTTAATACTTATAATTTTGAAATAAATCTATTTGGCCCATAGGTGAGACCTTAATAGGTATTACCACTACAGACCTTTAATAATGGCTATGAAGAGGATACTCTACACTCCCCACTTCACCATCTGATACAGTTTAGTGTGGTCATACTTAGCACACACTACATAAAAAAGTAAAAAGAGACTAATTACAACTACCAAAAATGACAACAAAAATAACATAAGGATTATTATTATTATGATGATCTGACTCCTTGAGAGTTTTTTCACATCAGCAACAGCTGGCGGTTTTTTACTGGAGTTTGAGTGACAGCAAATCTCCTCAAGTCTCTTGGACTCTTCTCAGTATTCTGGCCGATCTCAACAATGTTATAGTTTGGACAGTCTCCACCCATCCCGTTATTTCCAAGTCCTCCAAGTCTTCGGTTACTGTACTAAGAGCACCAATTACAATTGGTATAACAATCACTTTCATATTCCACAGCTTTTTCAATTCCCTAGTATGGTCGAGGTACTTATCCCTCTTTTCGCTTTTCTTTCAATTTTACTCTGTGATCCGCTGGGACAGCAAAGTCCACAATTCTGTAAGTTCTCTCTTTTTTGTTGATTGTTATTAGTTCTGGTCATCTGGCCGAGATTAGGTGATCCGTTTGTATCTCAAAGTCCCAGAGGAGTTTCAGGACAGATTCTGGGATATACCATTTATTTGTATGGACAAACTTTAATTATTATTATTATTATTATTATTATTATTATTTTGCTGAGAAAAATATTATGGTTTAGAATCAAACTTAAAGATAATAAAATTCTATTTCTGGGATAAATGTTTAGTTTTTATGATGAGAAATGATTTTGGTTGAGAAAACAATTGCTGATTCATATACTAAATATATTAATGTTGGCTTCCGATAAAAAGTGTTTTATTCATTCTTCTTTTTAATTTGTAATTTGCATCTTTTTTGCAGATATGCACTCACATTCATAAGTATACACACACACACACACACACACACACATATATACAGATTACATTCACAAGTATACACACACACACACACACACACATACACATATATATATGGATAAAATATCAGACGAAATAAAAGAAAAAATATGATGGTGATTTATTTATTATATTTCACTCTTCGTGGACTTCATGAGACAATAATTTGGATAAATGTTTAGATTTTAGGACAGAAATACTGAAGAATACTAAAGCTGTCTATAATGTTGTTATAGCAACATAACTTTTTTCATCTTATTTACAGTTACTTTTATCACATCAGTCTAAATTTTATCACCTTTCCAGGCCAAATTGAAAATTAAAACACAACAAAGTTCCATTCAATTTGACACAGAGGTTTGAATAACATATACTTATCCCCAGCATTCATGAAGTTTAATGCTCTATTTAGTTATGTTTTTATTATTGTTATTATTATTATTTATTTTTCACTTATACTTTTGATTTCTTACGATCCTTTATTGAATTTTTACCCAAGATCTAGGGTGAGGGAAGGCAGCGATTCTATGCATTCTATGTATTTATGTTTTTTACTACATCTTTTGGGACGTATTTTACAATTACATTGATAGTACTGTCCTAAGGAGATGAACAGTTTCACTAAGTACAATTTTTTGTATTTCATATAAGCTAGAATGCCAGGTATCTTGGAACGTTTTTATTTATCCTTTTCTTGATCATACCCAGTACTCCTAGTATTACTGGTGTGGTGGTAGTTTCAAGGTGCCACATTTTTAAAATTTCTATTTCCAGATCTTTGTATTCACTTATTTTATTATATTCTTTTACTGATATCTTATTATCTGTTGGTAATGACATATCAATTTGAAGGCATACTTTTCTTTTATTGTCCTTACTTTGCACATATATTTTCAAATCCTTTAATTCAGAGTTTAGATAATGGTCACCAGCACAATTTTAAACATTTTTCCTTCCATTTAAAGCTTCATATTGCCATAACAACCTTAGAGAAAGTTTTATTGTTTCTAAATATTATTTTACTTGATTTGAAAATTTTAAAAAATCATTATTCAATGAAACCAATGGAGGGTGAAACAAAATAAAAATAAATGCCCTTCCAAATTTGGTTTTTACATCATAATTATCTCCAACACACACACACACACACACACACACACACACACACACACACACACACACACACATATATATATATATATATATATATATATATATATATATATATATATATATGGAGAAAATAAAAAAACAAAGTAATCTAGAAGTGATGAATTTATTACAAAGGAAAGACAATGTTTTGTTTGTGAATCATCTATTGTTGTTCTATCAACACTTGTTTCACCATTTTAAAGTCCTGATGAAGGTTTACTAAAACCGAAACGTTTTAATATCAACTTTCCTTCATAATAAATTCATCACTTTTGGATTACTTTGTTTTTCTATTTTCTCCATACTTTCAGATTCCTTTCCATTATTCACTTTTATTTATATATATCAGTCATTGTTTGCACACAGTGAAATGGTTTCAAGTATAGAAAATGATTAAATATTTTTATTTGACCCATAAATGGGACCCTAATAGGTACTACCACTCCAGGCCTGAGTGGATCTGAGAGTAATGGCAATGAAGGGGTACTTCACATTCCCAAAGCTCCAGTACTGGAGCCTCACCATCAGATGCAGTTTAGTATCTTACCCTGGGCATGTAAGTACATATATATATATATATATAATATATATATATATATATATATGTGTGTGTGTGAGTGTGTGTGTGTGTGTGTGTGTGTGGTTAAGCAGCAGTCTTTCATAATCAAGAAATATAGAATATTTAAAAAATAAACAAAAAAAATCTAAAGGCATTTCAAAACATTGTCGCTATTTTCAAAATGAATTATATTGATTTTAGTTTTTTTTGTTTTTATATATAGGGCTTCTAGGATTTGTAGTCATAGCTTATGTATTTCATGTGCTATTATATTGTGTTTTTTAGATATTCCATATTTCTTCATAATATTCTATTTCCGTTGATAGCATTCTTTTATTTAAATTCATCAGCAACTCAGTTTTATCCAACTCTGCATTTGTGTAGATTTATTATGCTATAAAAAATTTTCAAACTCTTTAAAGATACTCTTTACACGTGCAAGCAACCCCTGATGATGGCCTATGAAAGGTCCAAAAGTGCTTTGGACAATTTGGTAAATTCATCCACCAATTCCAACCTGAAACCAAGACACTTATCAGGAAACTTGAAAGGATCTTAATTAAATTATATAGACAAAATGTGTCTTTATTATTTAATCAAATATGCTTATATATATATATATATATATATATATTATATATATATATATATATGTATGTATATATATATATGAGTGTGTGTGTGTGAGGAGAAAAATTGATAAACAATGTAATCCTAGAATTGTTTATCAATTTTCTCTATATTGTCAGATTAATTTCCATTATTTACTTCCATATATATGTGTTTGTGTATGTGTAGTACATACATACACATATATATGAACATGCATATATATATATGTGTACATACATGTATCAATAAATTCTAGGTAAGTGATAAAAAAGTATTTCTCTTATACAACAAATATTTATTTTTCAGCATAATCCACTTCCTGGTCAATGCACTTAATCCATTAATCCTTCTCCATTAATCCAATGGATCAAACATTACCCAATGAATGTTCAGATTCAAAGGTAATAATTATATATCTGGCTTTGAACTTATTGATCCAATGTTTTATAAACATTCCAAGACTCAGACCCACCCACACTCCCTTACCACACATATGTATGTACATACAAGGAGTGATAAAAATATTTTGTGATTGGGGCTTTAAATTTTTTAGACTTTAAATTTTTGATTCAATTAAGGAATGTGCTTCTTATTTATAAAAAAGTGATGATGTCTACATACCATTTTGAGTAGTAAGTGCCAGTTTGAAGAAAATGATAAAGTCAGTCTCAATACTTTTTTGAACAAATGCTTTTGGAGAAATACAAGGTTATGCAAGTACAACACCCTGAAAGCTCACTTGGCCTAGCTCTGTACAATGTGTTCTTGCTTCCAAACTTAGAATTCATCTCAAGGGTAAGATTAAAAGTCACTGAGGACATTAAAAGAAATACAACAGCTCAGCTCACATCATGTCTAAAGATGAGTTTCAGAGGTAGGGAATAAGTGTGCTCAATACCAAGGGAACTATTTTGAAAAAAATTAACATTCAATTCATTGTTCAATCCTGCCTCAGCTTCAGTCTGAATACTTTTCAAGCACACACACACACACACACACACACACACACACACACACACACACACACACATATATATATATATATATATATATATATAAAAGGTCTGTCTGAAAATTATTCATCAATTTAAAATCAATGAAAAAGTACCTTACCAAAAGCAATGGAGTCTTAGTCCCCTTTGTATTTCATTCACTTAAATCATTATTAATTCTTCCTTCATTCACAGCTTCTCTAAATATTTTGCTAGGATTTTTCGAGATTTTTTAGTTTTTCACACCAGTTTGAGTGACTAGTCTCCTTAGATATCCAGGACACATCTGAGTATTCAAGCCAATCTTAACAATGCTGTGTTTTGTATGGTCTCATTTCTTCTTTTGATCTCCAATTCTGCTAGTCTTTTTTCTAAACCTTTGGAAACTTCCAAACACACCAACTACAATTAGTATCACTGTCACCTTTATGTTTTACAGCTTTCTCTGCATTTTCGTTTATTTTCACTCTGTGGTTTGCTGGAACAGCAAAATCTTCTAGATGACAACTTCTTTTTTTTCTAGATAATCAATACTAGGTCTAGTCTTCTGGCCAGGATTAGTTGTTCCATTTGTATCTAAAAATCCAGAGAACTTCAAGTCATTTTCTTAGATGGATTCTGGTTTGTGCATTTACCATTTGTTAGTATGATCAAATTCTAATCTCTTGCACAATTCCCAGTAGTTGACTTTTCCCACCCAGTCATGCCTAGACATTACCCCTTTTGTGCTAGCTTGCTGCATTTGCTTATATGATTAACCATTTCATCTCTGTCTCCACATAACTTACACTTGCTTTTCTGTTGAATATTATCAATTTTTGCTTTGATATAATTGGTCCTTTTGGCAGTATTTTCTGCTGCTGTTAAAAGATATTCACTTTCTTTCTTGAGGTTTTCCTTTTTTAGCCATGTCCAGCTTATCTAGTGTGCAATCTCCCTAGTTTATCAGTTGAAGTATCCATGAATTTTTTTTCTTCCAATTTTTGTTTTCTAGCTTTTGTTTTTCTTTGTTCTTATGTTGCTATTGCTGCTACTGGCTGTTGTAATTAGACTTTCCTCGGTCTTTTTAGTGTATTTCTTGTGTCCTTGAATTGCTTCATTTATACAATCCTCCATACTGGTAAGTCCTCTTCTTTCTTCTTTTCTTGACAATGTCATCTCTCAGGTGTTGGACCTTTTGAATTGTCATTTTGAAACCATTGTTTCTAATACTAGAAACAATATAACTACAATTATTTGTATCATAAAAGAATGCTTGAAACCATATACCTGAATGCAAATTATTTGGATTAAGAATGGTTGATTGAAGCTATAAATGTTTTCAAAGGATTATTGGTATCAATTACTTGAAACCATAGAACTATGTACAAATAATGTACATTCAATTAGAATATTTGAAACCATATAGCTAAGTTAAAATTACTAGTATTAGATTGGAATACTTGAAACCATTGTGTGCCAACATATGCTTATTATTATTATTAAATAATAATAGTTACTTGAAACCAAATAATCACATAGGAATTATTAGTATTAAAAATAGTTACTTCTTGCTATAATTGTTTAAAAATAATAATTATTATTAGTTAATTGAAACCATATTAATTCCTAAAGAAAGACTGAGTTTAGCATTAAATAAACCCAGAAATGTTGATATGCCATAAAACTGCTGACCAACCAACCAACCAACCAACCAACCAATCTCATCTTTTGCAATACTTCTTTGTTATATCTTTTCCCACCAATCATTTGTCATTTCGTAATCCTTTGTTAATTGTGACCAACTGGTCTTGCTGTTTTAATATTTAAAAAAAAGTACTAAAAGGGCTACTCAGAGGTAGCCTCACAACTAGTTGACTATTTAGGCTGAACATGTATCAGAGAAATATTCAACAAATTTGTGTACATGAAAGACACAGCAATTTTGTGATTTATTAAATGGTCAGAGAAAAGAAATTAACACTCATTAGCATGTAGAATGTTGAAACTCACTGATGATGGATGCTGACCTCCCTTGAACCTAAAGTAGAAGAATTAGAAATAAAACAAACAGTATATCACCTATCAGCTGGAAGTGAATGTAGATGTCCAAGGGCCAGCATATGAACTTTGAGTGAGTGTTGAACTCATAGAAGAATGATGCAGTGTTGGAAGATGCATAGGTGAAGATTGAAAATATGTGGGTGAGACAAAATACATAAGATGTACGGAAGACTTAAGAACGACAGTGTCACCAACAACTGCAGTATCAGTTTTGCTGTCAACCTTGTACAGACAATCTCTGGCACTCTCCTTCATTCCTCTTCTCTCTCCCTCTCTCTATTTCTCTCTTTTCATCTCTCCCTTAAGTTTCTTTGTTTTAATAGTATATCAACCTTCATGGGTTATTTAATGCAAAAGCCATCCTTGTAGATGAACAGCAGTGATACTATTTAACCCATAGCTGGGGAGAGGTAGGAGTTCATATCTTACTCAAGGGTATTATTTGTCTAAATTTTTGAGATGCAGTTTCATAATTGCTTCTGAGGGAAATCATCTGAAGGTTGCAGGTTCAATCCTAACAACCGGTAAGAATAACAAGGAATTCTTACTATAACTTAACACTTGTACCCAGTCATGGTCAACAGAATTGGAACAGTTTATTCCCATTGATCAAATAAAGGGTTCAGTGTATGCTTCTGTGTAACCTCTCATGTTTGACATGAAACACTAGAAGAAGGCTGAAGAACATATAAGTCGAAATGTTGTGAGTATAACAATAAAGGTGAAGACAATAGCCCGAATATTCTAAGAGATAAAAATTACCCAAGGGTACATAATAGTGTGATCAAAATAGTGTGACCAAAAGTTAACATAATAGTGTGATCAAAATAGTGTGACCAAAAGTTAAGATAATAGTGTGATCATAATAGTGTGACCAAAAGTTAACATAATAGTGTGATCAAAATAGTGTGACCAAAAGTTAACATAATAGTGTGATCATAATAGTGTGACCAAAAGTTAACATAATAGTGTGATCATAATAGTGTGACCAAAAGTTAACATAATAGTGTGATCATAATAGTGTGACCAAAAGTTAACATAATAGTGTGATCATAATAGTGTGACCAAAAGTTAACATAATAGTGTGATCAAAGTTCAAACTCACTTACTATGATGTCAAGTCCAGTATGTTAGCCACTATACTACAGGGACTTCCCCCATGTGATTGGTATTATATGTAATATTGATCGGTACTATTCGTAATATATTTTTGCATTCACATATATACGAGTATGTTTATATCACCATCAACATCAAGACATGCAGACAAATCAAATTCCTTCAATTCTCTCTCTCTCTCTCTCTCTCTCTCTCTCTCTTGCTATCTGTCCCCATTGATCATCACTCTTACCAAGTCCTCTAAATAGCATCCAGTGTCTGAAAAGAGCTGCTGAATGTCAATTTTTGCTGGTTGGCCAACACAGGTTTGTACATGTATAGGAATCCTTAAAGAATGTTGCTTATGAGTTTGCCCTTTTTTCTTTAACAGTGCCCTGTATGTCTTACTCTACTTAGATGGTTGATAAGATGAGCTGTAAGTAACCCTACAAGAACTGTTTTTTAAGGTGCTAATTCCAGAATTTATTCAAAACAGCATCTTTGTGTAGTTCCCATCTAGCTTTTTCTCCAAGCATTTTGTCAAAGTCTAAGAGGAGCAACCTTGCAGTAGTGCTTACATGGCTGCAGTTTGAAAGAATTCCGGAATTATTTCATCTGCCATAACTAACCAGATTCTAACCAGGTATTTATGTATATAACCAGAAGCAAAAAGAAATGGAATTTCTCATTCTTATAAATCTGTCTTTGTCTATTCTTTCCCGAACCACCTGACTATGTAACAGTTGGTGAAAGTCACATTGAGGAAGTTGACAGTTACAGCTGCTTGGGTCAAATGATAATGTAATATAACCACATCATTCCAGAACTATGGATACATGTCAAACACAACGATATTATGAGAAATGTAAGAGTCGTTCAGTGAATATATCCTGCCAATTAGGACATATAGCTGTGAGACTTGATCAGTTAATAACAATCATGCAACTTGCAACTTTGCCATAGGCTAAAAGAAGATGGTACAGATAATGTTACTCATTACACTTTAAGACTTTAAAGTATAAAAGTTAGACAAGGCATCAAATACAAATCTCCAATATAGTTCAATCCATCCAGCATACTAAATACAGATGTGCAGGGAATCTAGCTAACTATCACAAAAACAACAAGTGAACCATCAAAGTTATTGAATAGATACCAAGATACAAGCCAGAACCTGAGACAGTGATAAAAGACAAAGTTGAGCTATGAGTTATGGCACCATGGTTGCGCACAGCCAAAAATTGGATAATAGGTTGCTTCCTATTTTGGAAGAGATAAGAAGGATGATGATGATAATGAGTGTATTTACCTTACCCCTCCACCATGAGCAAGAGGTGACACATGGTCAATTTTTAAGTAGAGTACAGCTGGTTTGAATTCAGAGTTTTCCTCCTCCTTAACTGGTTACTTAACCCGGATAAAGAATGAAGTTTGCTCTACTATTTACCCATTGAATTTGGGTTGCTGATTCTATTTCCTTACAATGATGACTTATGCTAAGTGCACCTACAAATTGATGATAATGAAGATTAGTGAGGATTAAATGCACACTGATGTCAATCTGTCAGGGCTGAAAATGGATAGAGCATCTAGTTTTCCTCATGACAATAACCATTTGGTTAAGTATGCCTCCAAAGCAATGATGATGTTATTAATGGTTATATATGTATTTACCTAACCCCTCCATACAAGCAGTATGTGACACAAGGTCGATTTTTTAATCACTGTTTAACAGGTTTGAATTCATAATTTTCCTTCTCCAAGACTGGTTGCCATACCATGGTTAAAAAGCCCAATCTACCATACTATTTACCAATAACTGGAGGGAGAATAGTTGGATTCATACCTTTTCCAAGTGCTATGTGAAATGCGAACAGCCTCATCCAGGGTTTGAACTTTAATCAGCATTTCCTTTTCTTTCAACCGTAACCATTACTCCACGAGCACCTCTCTTATAAATAATGATTATAATGATTAAATACACACTGATACCAATTTGTCATGGTTAGAAATGGATAGAGCAGCAATTTTTCTGCTATTGCCTTAGCAAACAAATTTATTGCTCTCATACTCACTCATGTACTATTTTCCCAAGTTAGTTTCATTGCTTGCTCGTGACAAGACCATGAAGAAGATCCCCAAGGAGACGTGAATTCATGCCTTCTCTAAATACATTAATATAGAATTTATAGAAAGAAATTCAGCCGGGATAAATAAAGACCAGAAAAAGTTTGATTATTTTTTAATGAAAAATTTTTAAAAACTTTCTTATTTAAAAAAAAAAAATCATATCATTTTGTCTTTAAAAAACCCCAACACCTTGAGATCCATTAAGAACTTCAAAGTTTACTGGTATATGTGCTGGTGTCAGACATTTTAAATATCCTTTTCTTTCTTATTTTAAGAGGTGATTGCTTGGTGATAATCATTAGTTGGTTAGTCAGTTGGTTGGTTGGTTTTATAATATGCTAACCTTTATTGGGTTATTTTAAGCAGAAGTCAGTTTAACAATTATGGTACTCAATTATATATTCCATACACTAAAGTAATCATGAACTTTGTGTAATGAATGAATGTTTTTATCTTATAGGTTAGGTCTAGAAACAAGTTAAACATCAATGTTTCAAAAATATATCAAGTGTAATGAACAACTTCTTATTTATTTGATGAAAAATTGATCTTGAAAGTTATTCTTTGTATGAGTACATACAGTAGTATAAAAATCTATCTTCAATTATATAGACAGTCCTGTTTGTTGGGCTTAGAAACCCTATCATCACTAAGGAGTGTCCTGGGTCTGACACAAAACTGCATATGATGGTGAGTCTCCAGTCCTAGAGATCTGGGGAGTGTAGAATACTTGCTACATTGCCATTACTCCCAGATCCATGCTAACTCTGAGTGTTAGTACCTGTTAGGATACCTTGTATGGTGGCTCAAATAGATGTTTAAAAATTATCTGTATTTCATTGTGTGCCAAAAAAAAACAAAAAAACTTAAGAAACTGCACAAAATATGTAAATATGAACATATAATGAATGTGACTCCTTTATTTCTTGGCATAAAATAACCCTAGATGGATTGATATGCCATTGAAATCAATCAATTAATCAATTAAACAATTATATGTAATAGAAAAATGTATCTTTAAACAGGTTAACACATCATTATTCAAAACAGATCTATCCAGTATAGATATGATCCTAACAAGTACTACCACTCCAGGTCAGAGTGAGCCTGGAAGTAATTCCATACCCTCCAAATTTCCAGAACTAAATGCAATTTATTGTCATATCCAGGACACGATTTTTAGGGAGTTTTACCCTTCTGCCAGGGATGCAGCCTGTGTAATTTATACTCCATTGACTTGGTGATAAACTTATTGTGTCTCAATTCCAGTTCAATAGAAAGTGATAGCCACAAAAAATAGTGGTTCTAACTTAGGCAGTGTGATCAAGCATAAATGATATGAAGCTTAAGATGTGGCAATTTAATACCACGGATAAGGTCAATAAGATTACTTTGGTGTAAAGTTATTGACAATCACAAGCCAGTGGCTATTAAGTGTTATAAGGTTCAATTAAATCATTGAATAGCATCAAATCAAGATCTATTTGTCACATTTGTCAACAAATCTTTGGATTATAAGTAACATCAGGAAAGTTTATTTTTACTTGTCCAGAATACTTTATTAAGGAAATGTCTACAGTGATATACAAAGAAATTCTATAGAAATGTAATATTCACATTCAACATCAAAATAAGTGCAAGCTTCATTCGTTTCCATAACTTTTTACTAAACAGTTACATTTTAGTCCCCAAAATTATGTATTGACTATCAACCATAAATTACCATCTTCTTGGTGGAGGGAAAAACTTAAGAAATATAGTGGATGGATGAATTGCAGCAAGTTGAAAATGTTGTTTTTAAATGTAAATGTTTAATAAAAATAAAGAAATGAAGATAATGATTGAAACTTACTGTTAACTGGATGGGGAATTACATCAATTTTTTCATACTTTATGGCAGACATTTCCTGAGCAGGATATTCTTGACAAGTACCTATTTTTTAAAATGTTTCTTAAAAAGGCAAACTATCCAGCAGAATAAATTGAAACAATAAGAAAAAAATAAGATGAGGATAATAGTTCAATACCTTTCAAATTTTAACATGCAAACGACCATTGTAACACAGTAGGAAACATATTTTATAACTTTTTTTTGAGATTTGGAGAGTTCTCATAGCATAATGGCTAACAGTGACATCGTAGTAAGTGAGTTCAAACTTCTGTCATGCTATTACATTCACTTGCCGACTAATACCCTTCGGACTTCTCTTTCCTTTAATAGCAGATGAAAAGCTATTGTTTTTTTTTCAGTTGAGTGAATTGCCATGTTATCTTATATTTTAATGTGGTATAATGATTAAATTAACCGGCTCATTCTCCTAGTGGGTAGAGTGTTTGCCAATGGTCCGGGAGACCGGGGTTCAATCCCAGGTCGAGTCATACCAAAAGCTAAAAAAAATGGTACTTGATACCTCCTTGCTTAACACTCAGCATTATAAAGTACGAATCATGGGTAAAGTGAAGCAATCCAGGGAAAGGAGTGGCACCCTTCCCTACAACTCGGTGTAGTAGCTATTGAAAAAGGAGCCTTCTGGTCGCACTCAACTACTGTTGCCAACTTATAATGATTAAAGTGCTGGACATAGATCTGTTTTTTACAAAAAAAGAATGTCCAAGAATGGGAAAAACTTTCAATACTTTTTAAAACATCTAAATCTAGATAACATGGTCATTCACTCTACTGAAAAATAAGCAACAGTTTTTCATTTGCAACTAATGGAAACTGATTCTCCTCAAGAGAATTCAGGGCTCTGAATTTAAATCTGTTGTCAGAATTTAGAAATTAAGACAGATACCATCTTTCTTTAAATAGCTTTTTTACATGAAATTAATAATAAGAAGTTATTTCTTTTGAAAAACTAATTTTTATCTTATTATAATTAAGATCCGGTATTTATTACATAAATCAATGTTGTGTCATAAATTATGATTACAAAGGTTTCTTTTTTTCTTTTCTAAAAAAAATATGAAAAATAGGCTGTTGAAATATTTCAAATGGCTGAATACTTTCTAATCAGTTGGTTGAATTCTCATATATCCTAATTTTTACACTGTCAATTCTTGAATTCCTTTGATTGTATCCTGCATAAAATCAATATTTTTGGTCCTCTGCATATAGAAGTCTTTTCAGAACATGGATTGCTTTCAGAAGATTCCTGACCAAGCATTGATACCAAAATTTTATTTGGGTTTCACTTATTGAATCATCTCTGAGAGCCTTCTTAATCATTCAAATAGTTTTCAATAGTTTGCATGGATAAATGCTCAAGTTTCAGGCCAAAATTGGTTCTTATTCATTGTAAATGCAACAGTCATACTGTATACCAAATTACTTAATGGCAATTTGTCATGTAATAAGTTACTGTGGATTTTACAAGCAAGTTGGGAGTGCATTTTTTATGACATTTACAGTGACAGTATATTATTTTTTCCAACAATGACCCAATGGAGTCAGCTTTCTAAGTTCAATTCCTGTACCAGGCTGTTTGTATTTCACCTCAGTTTAATGCCCTTAGAGAAGGTATGAACCTATCTTTTTTCTTCCCACCCAGCTCTGGGTAAATAGTTGGGAAAACTAGGTTCTTTATCCTTTGTTAGGCAACCAGTCTAGGGGAAGGAAAACTCTGAATTCAGACTATCTGTACTTCACTTAAAAGAAATGACATTGTCTCACAACCTGCCTTTGATGGAGGGGTTGGATAAATATGGCCAAATGGTCAGTGGCCAAAAAAAAAAAAAAAAAAGAAAAGAATGTCCAAATGACCAATTTGGAATGTACAATTAATTCAACAATATGTCAAGAATGACATGGTGTTGTTGTTATGGTTTTGATTGACAGATCAGTAGCTAAAAATGGAAAAGCTTTTACTCTAAGAGAATTAAATTAAATGTACATAGAGCTGAATTTGTCACAGTTGTATGTGGCTTATGTAAAAATAATAGGAAGAATTTTCATCTCATATCTTGGAGGATCTCTCCACTTCTCCTAGGGATCATCTTTTACCCTCAGCTAAAACTCTTGTTTTTATCTCCTAATCACTCAGATTTATTCTCTGTTGTATCCTTAAATTACTTTCTTATTGTTAATGTCAATCACACATGCAAACCCCCAGCTCTTTGGATATTCACTTTAAATTTCATAAAGCAAAAATATCTTATCTTTAGTCACTGACCTGTCAACCAAAACCATAACAACTTCTCCATGCCATTCATAACATGTCAATATAAATTTCATATTCATACAAAGAGTTACTCACAATTGCTTGTAAAATCCATGGTATCCTTCAGCATAAAAATGTCATTCAGTGAACTAATGTAAAATATGATTTTTTATCACTGAAACTGCCACTCAAAAAGGTATCACATCTTCCTTGAAAAATGCACAGTACCAAGATGCCATAATTGAGCTGATTTAAATTATAATCAACTGTCACTGAAACTGTCTTGTAAAAAGGTGTGCACAACTTGCTTGTAAAATCCACAGTACCCTATTACATAAAAGTTTTACTGCCGAGTGATTTTTCCCTCTGAAGAGTGTTTGCTCATGCATACACAATAAGGTCTCCTCTCGCTGGTTGCCAAGTTACATTAAGTCTGTGCAACCAGTTCTTGAAATATTCAATATGGATTAATACTTTCTAAACAGACTTCATGTGTTATTTTTTACAAAAATCTTTTCATCTTTAAATTCAGAGCCAAACTTGTTTCTCAATATATGAAGTGTGATAAAAAAGTATTGAGACTGAAGCTTTAGTTTAAAAAAAATCTAAAATGTAGATATAAGCACAGCTGAACAACTTATACAAGTTGTTTCAGAAAAATTGATATCACTTCATAATCTAATAACTTGAATTTTTGATGAAATGATTTCAAATTTTTATTGCATGTACAGATACAACTCAAAATTCTTTGTTCAATCTTTTTATATATATGTGTGTGTGTGTGTGTTGTGTGTGTGTGTGTTTCATTTCAGGGATAAAAATGTCATTCACTGGAAAAGAAATGGAATTCAAACATTAAACATTGAATTTTGAGTTATTTCTCTTCATGCTATAAAAATTAGAGATAGCTTGAAGGAGAATTGGTCAAGTTATGGGATAACAAAATGATATCAATTTATTTGAAACACCCTGTACATCTCAAATGATATCAATTTTTCTGAAACACCCTATGCCTCTTATCAATTTTTTGAAATACTTTGTATAATAAAATGATGATGATGTCTTGACATATAGACTTTATCTATATGATTTGGTTTGGTTGGGTTTTATGACATATCAACCATTGTTAGTCATTTAAT
The DNA here is from genome assembly GCA_963585895.1 of Sepioteuthis lessoniana. Lineage (NCBI taxonomy): Eukaryota > Metazoa > Mollusca > Cephalopoda > Myopsida > Loliginidae > Sepioteuthis > Sepioteuthis lessoniana. The sequence goes on from OY757930.1 coordinate 51,853,197, forward strand.
GCCAAATCCTCTTTATACATATATATTGAATATATATGACATGTAAATACATTTTGTAGATAACATTCTTAAATGAGCCTGAGCTCTTTTTTGCTCACAGCTAAATGGTTTCAAGTATTGCTATATAACAGTCACAATTTAACATCAGTCATTTGTTTGCAAACATAGTTTGTTCTATTTGAGCCATAGATAGGACTCTATCTGGTGCTACCACTCCAGGTCAAAATGGAACTGGGAGCAATGGCAATGAAGAGGTACTCTACATTCCCCAAATCTCCAAGGCTGGAGCCTCAACATCAGATTATTTAATGTCATATTCAGGACACTTGTGTACATGAGTCAGTGGTAATTTGAAAATACATTTATGAAGCCAGTCTCAATACTTTTTAAGCAGCAGTTTTTAATGAAACACATACTTGTTTCCCAAAATCAAAATTCATCTCAAGGGTAAAATTTGAGGATGTGGTGGACGTTAAAATAATTTTGATTGTGCTGCTTCACACCATAGTAAAAGAGTTTGTATGGCACTTCAACCTCTTGAAATAGAATAAGGTATTGCTGGGGCACTCTTGATTTGTGGTAATGATGCTACAGCCCTGAAACTATATCTAAACCCAGAATCCTCAACTGATGAAGGCTTTCTTAGTGATATGGCTGCTATTTTTTACTGCATACACATAAAAATATAATGTATATATATATTGAGACAGACAGACAGTGAAAAAAGGTTATTGAATATAATCTACATATTTTTATATATATATATATATGTGTGTGTGTGTGTGTGTGTGTGTGTTGTGTGTGTGTGTGTGTGGTGTGTGTGCGTGTGTGTGTGTGTGTTATATCTGATATATATATATATATATAGAGAGAGAGAGAGGGAGAGAGAGAGAAACTGACAGAAAGACACAGTGAGAGAGTAGGGGAGAGAGAGAATGAAATTGGACAAGCATTTATATTATATATCTATATCTGCTTATACATATCTATCTATCTATCTATCTATCTATATATGCATTTATATTGCATATAAACATGCATATAAATATAAATATACGGCTGTAGACAACAAAAACATCCATAATTGGGAGTCTATTATAATATAATAGATTCATGTATTCTGTATATGTGCAGATTTGATTTATTTTCACTGTATTATTTGATAATAAATTGATTTTAGTGGAAAAAATGTTGTTTCCATTCCATTTATCATTTCTTAAAAAAAAGTCCAAATGCGAGTGACAATAAACAGCAAACTAGCCCCAACTGAATTTATCAAGGTACTGTAATATAACCCCACAAAAAAAAGGAAAAAGAAAACACAAAAGGCAAATCCAAATCTATTTACTTACAGCAGTCATAAGATAAGAGGAAATAAAACCATTTGAGCAAAAATAGTACAAACATAGTCTCCACAATCAGTTTTGAAAAATGATGAACAGAAAATTCCTTTGGGATTTTTCTACATGGACTGTTGGGCAACATTAACAAAACAAACTGTATATAATCCCAACTGATAAAAACAAACAGCACAAAATACTGGTGCCACCATTTACAAATAATAGCAACATTGCTGAAAAGAAGATTGAAAATTTGCTAAATTCAGAAAACAATGGATAGAGGAAATATAATTTTTAGTTTTTTGTATGAGTATTAATAATCATCATTGGCGTCAGAGGAATTAAAGGTGACATCTATATATTATTAAGATTCTTACTGCGTTTATGTATATGTATTATGTATTTTGACAGCAATCCTTATTTGATGCATGTTTCATTAAACATGCCTGACAAGGTTTTCTATTCAATTTTTCTTGTATATGTACAAATGAAACATTTTGGAAACAAAGTGTATGCAGGAATTGTTAAAAAAATCATTCATTCCAAGCATAATTTATAATCCAGTTTTGCCATAAGAAATTGTTGTATTATGGTTGTTGTATTGAAATTTATGTTGATGCATGGGAGGTGTTCTTAGTGTTCGCCAATGGCCCGGGAGATTGGGGTTCAATCCTTGGTTGAGTTACACCAAAGACTTAAAAAATGGTACTTGATACTTCCTTAGCATTATAAAGTACGTATCAAGGGTAAAATGGAGCAATCCAGAGGAAGGAGTAGCACCTTCCCCTATACCTCAGTGTACTAGCTATTGAAAAGGGATCCTTTGAGTCGCCCTCGACTATGGTTGTCAACTTTACTTACTTATTAATGGACAGAATATCATGGCCATGTTCATTAGAGATACTGTTAAGAGTGGACTTACTTGCTTTTATCATTAATGCTTTTAATATTTTCTGTCTCTTTTTATTGTTAGATCAGTGTATTATTTGGATATTGTCAGTCAGCATGTTCCTTTGAGGGGATGTTAGTTTTCTGTGTTAGTCTTGTATGGAAACTGGTCTGTGAGATGATAGGTCAATCTTTAAGATAAGGTAGTAGTTGTCTACCCAATGTAGTTTATAATTTTTAAAAAATCAAAAACACAGTTCAATCAATCTCCACTGACCATTACAATAGAGAGGCACGAAAGGTCAGTTAGGAAGAATTCCTTGATGTCTGTCACATTGACCATTGCAGATAATCCATCCTATCTGAGATGCCTAGCATCTCACCATCAATTCTGCTGTCTCCTCCTTTGAATACACCTACAAGGTCACCTTCAAGGACAAAAGGCACAAGAGGAAGAACTGCAACACTAGGTCATTAAATCCTGATTAGACCTTCAGTTGCTGCCTGCCTGTCTTGCACTGAGCTTATCAGCCATGATCATTCCTACAGTCAACATGGACCACCCTCTTTTAAATCTTTATTCACAAAGTCAAGCCATAAAAAAATGAATGAAAGAGTTCTTCACTGAACAAGTAAATTCATAAGCAATGTTGGTTTTGTTAGTTTTAGATTTTGTGGGTTGTTATTATAGCTGATAGTTGTTAGTTTTTAATTTGTTACAGTATTTAGTTTTCTTTGTAGATTTAATTGAGGATATGCACTGTTTAATGATATCTTTTTGTCATATTAAACCTATATGTAATTCTTATGCGTTTAGTTGCATGAGAATAGATTTATAGTGGTATTATCTTTATGATTTGTATTTTCATTGCATATTTTCAATTGAAACAACTTAATCTGACAGTCAATAATATAACAAAGCTGTTGTTAACTAGTGTTTTTTTTTTATTTTCATGACTTTAAAGAGTAACATAAGAAAATTTTTTATTACTTCTAATTCATCTTTATTGACATTTGCTATTGTATTTGAGATGACTGGAATTTTGGTTTCTGGTGTTTCTTTTTGTATATAGATAATTAGGTTATAAATATTTTGTTATTGGATTTAACCAATACAGTGAGAAAATATATAATAATGGCTGCTACCACAAATTAAAGAATGGCTATAGTATGACATCATTTTGCATTATATTAAACAGTACCTGTGCCTGAAGCTTTTTATAGTTTGGAAATTCTGTGCATGAAGTCAATAACACTCACTAAGCTTCTATTATCCAAAAAGAAAAAGTTGCTAAATTCAGAAAACAATAGTGAACAAAGAAAATATAGTTTTTTAGTTTTTAAATGAGGTATGATTACCAATAATCATTGGGGTCAAAGGAATTTAATGTGATATCTATAGATTACTTAAATTCTCACTGTGTTTATATATATATATATATATAGTGGTTGCTACTTTGAATTCAAGTATGACCATTGTGTGATATCATTGTATAATATCATTTGGGGAAACATGGTGCACTGAGTTAACACCACTCACTAAGTTTCAATAACAAAATAACAATCTTTTAACCAAAAAGAAGAGTAAATCAACATCACTGTATGTTGTAAAAGCTGATGGTTTTATATAGGAATGTCATTCTCCAAGATGGATGGTTTAACAAAAGCTGGAGGTCCATTACCCAGAGTTTTATATCAGAGTATCTAGATGGATGATTTATCAGAATCTTGGGGTGGATAATTTGCAATAGTCAAATGACCAGACCAAGTTTAAATGCTCAACATACCTTTCTTTCACTTGTGGTGTTGGGTTGTCTCAAAGAAAGTTGGTGGAGATGAAGAGATAAAAACAAGATGAAGAGATGATGATAAGATAAAGAGACAAAAACAAGATAAAGAAAAGATGACAAGATGAAGAGACAAAGACAATATGAAGTGATGATGATAAGATAAAGAGACAAAAACAAGATGAAGAAAAGATGACAAGATGAAGAGACAAAGACAATATAAAGAGATGATGATAAGATAAAGAGAAAAAACAAGATGAAGAAAAGATGACAAGATGAAGAGACAAAGACAATATGAAGAGATGATGACAAGATAAAGAGACAAAAACAAGATGAAGAAAAGATGACAAGATGAAGAGACAAAGACAATATGAAGAGATGATGATAAGATAAATATCAGGAAAGGAAAAGTTAAACACATGGTCATAAAAAATTCCTCTCACACAAGTTCTGATATTTCAATTTTCTTCTGGACTCGTCTCAAAAACTGGAAGACATAAATGGTATTTGTAAGTCAAACAAGAAAAGATCTATTCTTTGACAAATCATTGCTCATCTCTAATGAAGGATTGCTTAGCCCCCAAAATTTAGGTACTTATCATTCTCTTCATAACTTATATAACTATTTAGATCCTCAAGTCTCATGTTGATTGTGTCTCATACCAACCATGAGAATTTCTGTGTCTGACCTTCTGTTGTTTGTCACTGGTGGTGAGAGGATGGATGTCTAAGCTACCAGTGGAGGAACCAGTTTAGGTGCAAATCACTTGAGCACTTGAAGGTTACATTGTACCAGTAGCACTCTTCAAGTGATCAGTCAATATATATATATATATATATATATATATATAAGATGTATTAAAAAACTATCAATTCTGAAGCTAAATTTACCAGACAGAAGTGAATAATGAATGAAATATTAGTTTTTAAAAAAATAATATCCTTGAAACTCAACATACTTTTTTCAGAAAATTTTCAATAGGTCAGAGCCTTTTGAAACTTTTTTTTTTTTATATAATGTGAATCTGTGCTGTTGTATTTCTTATAATATCCTTCACATTTTCAAATCTTTTGACGTGCTTCACATTTGCAAATCTTTTAATGTCCTTCACATCCTCAAATCTTACCCTTGAGATTAATTTTCACTTCCAGAAATAAAAAATTGCATAGAGCTAAGTCTGATGAGTATAGGAGTGTTTCACTTGTGCTATTCTGTGTTTCATCAAAAACATTGAATCAGAAAGTCTCCAGAATTGACACTGAAATTTTTGACGTCCTTCTCTTAGATGGATAGTTTAACAAAAGCTATGGATTCATCAAGCAATAAACTGAAGTTTTTTTATTGTAAGCAAAAACTGGGAACCCTATACTTTTCATCTTTTCACACAATTATGCAAAGCTTTGCAAAAATATTTGCCTTATTTTGTATAACAGCAAGTGAGCAAGAAAAGTAGATCTACTACTCATAAATTTGATTCTCACTGGGTGCTTCATACTTCTGGTATTGTGCTACAATTAAGTTAGACTTAGTAAATCATTTTCAGATATCCCATAATTTTTGTTTTATTCATTATTTTATATATTTTTTTAGTCCTTTTTCATTTGTAAACCAGATTAGAATATAAAAATATTACTGAACTCAGGAGACTTATAATCTGTTGAAAGGAAAATGATTTTTTAAAGAAAAAGTTATAAAATTTTGAAGATTTCATAAAATAGAACTTATTTTTATTTGAGAGGGAACCAGCTGCCGTGAACCATGCAGAGCAGGTGGACTTCAGACATCATCTTCAAAATCATGGTTTGAGGCTATGTGGAAAAAGAGAAAAAAATGATGATTCCAGTCAGTTTTTGTATACAGCTTCTGTCTGCCTTGCTGACAATTATTCTATTAATATGCTTCTTATTTACTTGATTTTGCTGAGGTCTGGTTATTCATCAGAAGAAGGTGCTGCACCAATTTCTTATGAGTGAGTGTACAAGGTCTGTCTGAAAAGTATCTGCCTATGTTAAATATCTCCAGAACCACTTGCATAGGGGACTTTGTTGCACATATACAAACAGATGTTCCTTCACAGTGCTATTTAGTTGACAGTGGCTGGTTGGCTGGTTGGTTGGATTTTATAGCATATCAACCCTTAAAGGTTAATTAATGCCAAATCTTACGTACATTGATTAAATTTGATTTGTGAACTTATATTTGGTAGATAACATTTTTAAGTGAGCCAGAGCTCATTTTTTTCTACACTGTTTCAAGTATAGTGATGTTATACAAACAATTTAATATCAGTCACTTGCTTGCACACAGTTAAATGGTTATACAGATATGATTTGTAAGTCAATAGTTTGTAGGTAATTTTATTATTCAATGCATCAGAGCTAATTTGTTGGCACACAAGTACTGCTATTGTTTAAGCACAGTTAAATGGTTTCAAGTATTCCAATCAAACACAAATAATTCTATTCAACAATATTTGTTCATTTGAACACAATTAAATACTTTCAAGTATTGCTATGAATACCAATTCAATTTTTGCACAAAGTTAAATGGTTTCAAGTATTCCTATCTAACACAAATAATTCTATTTAGTATTGATAATTTGTTTGCTCACACTTAAATGACTTCAAATATTACTATCTAGTACTTATAGTTTAATTTGCACACAGTTAAATGGTTTCAAGTATTGCTATGCAACACTAACAATTTAACATCAGTCATTTGTCTGCACACAGTTAAAGGATTAAACAGTTCATGGTCAAATAGTTCTATTTGAGATATAGATGGGACCTTAATAGGTCCTACCCAGAGTGGTAGGACCTGAGAGCAATGGCAATGAAGGGGTACTCCCATTCCCTAAAGCTCCATGATTAAAGCCTCACCATCAGATGTTTTAGTATCATATCAAGGACACTTATTCGTGGGGGAGGTCTTACCTCTCTGCAGAGATGCAGTAAGTGTATACAACAGTTCCTGCCCAACTGGGCTGTTGACAGAGTGATGACATTGAGTGAGCTTTTAGAGTCCTCTAGCAATGTTCCTTCTAATTTTTTCATTTACACCAAGAAGCAAACAAATCTCAATAAAGATATCTTTTATTAATTTTCAACTAGTATTTTTAACTTCTTAATTTCTATTTCTTTTTATGGCAACTTTTCCAATCATCAGTATAGAGTTGTCAGCAAACAGTATGAATTGGAAATATTGCTAAAAATGTTTTATAAAAGTGTATATATATATATATATATATATATATATATATATATATATATATATATATGAAAAACAAGGAATTTAGAGTTTGAGTTTGAGTGGGTCATTTAATGTCAAAAGGGTTACATAGGTTTTGTCTTCTATGTGGGTTTTAGGGTTTATGGTATAGGTTTTTATGATAGTATTAAATTGTTTGGTCAGATTTCTACTGCAAAGATTGTTTTTGTAGAAAACTCCCGATCTCCTCTAGTTTGGTGTTTTAGAAAATGTCCTTTAGGTTGCTTTTCTGATTGCATTTTGGGTGAGTTTGTCTGCAAGTGTCACAGTTTAAGAGAATTTGACTGTGAGGAAGACTTTGGATATTGAGCATATTGGGGTGTCTTCTCTTTTTAAGAGGCGTGAGTGAATGATGTAGGTGTGACAAATGCAAAGTCTATAAAATCTGCCAGCTACTCAATGATGGTATCTTGTATATGGTGGAGCTTGTGTATTTGATTGTCCTATGATTTTTGCCATTTGTCATGTATGAATTTGTGAATGGTTGGTTTGAGATCAGCGTCTAGAATTTTTTTATTGGATATGTCTATCAAGAGTGCTTTTTTTTAAGCTTTGTCTGCCCTCTTATTTCCCTGTATACCAATGTGGCTTGATATCCAGGTGAAAATGATGCTATTATTTTTGGAAAGTGTTCATTTTTGTTGTGATGCTATCAAAAGAAAGACACAGGGAACACAAAAAGGTTGATAGAAAAACATATATATTCAAGTAACAGAAACAAGATACAAGTGAATCTGGTTAAACAGCAGTTAGTTAAAAGGAAGCTGAGAGTCTAGTGGGGTAGTGACTATCTGTCCACTACACAAGTGGTATCACATGTAGCTGTGTCATATGGGTCTGGTCAACTCCTCTGATGCTCTGTTGACGTGTTTTTATGGAAGAGGATGAGTCCATAATGTAGAGAGTACAACAATTTTGTTTAGGAGTTTTGGGATGAGAGTAGTTGATGTACACTTGTTCTTTAGAGCTAAATGGACTGATCTGGAGTCTAAGTAGATGATAAATTTGGAGGAGTTGTGGTTTGTAATAATTTACATGGCTAGGTTAAAAGCTGTGACATCAGCTCTATAGATTGATGATTCATTTGAGAGATATTTTAACAATTCTTGGTTTTGGAAGATAGCAGCACAACCAACTTTTATTCCCTTTTTAAACCCATCTATATAGATATATATAGATGATCTGGGAAATTATTTTTGGATTTAAAAAAAAAATTGATTGGGTATATATCTGGTTTTGGATAATATTGTTAGTTCTAGTTTTACTATTGATTTATTGTTCATGGTGCTGTTTTGAGGAGGATGATATCATGTATTATTTTAGGGTTGATTTTGATTTCATTGAGGAGGTTTTGGATTCTTAGATTAAGAGGTTTGATGGCCTTTGCTTTATTTTGTATTGTATTTCCATAATGTAGTTATAGGCAGGGTTTTGTGGGTATGAGATAAGTTTAGTATTGGAGTGCAAGTTTAAGTCTTTTGAAGGAGATAGAGGGTTTGTTATGTAAGGCTCCTACGGCAATGTGGAGTCCCAAGTGGTGGATGGTACCAAGTTCTTGGCAGGAGGGTTTTTTCGCTGCTCCATATGTAAAACAGCCATAATCAAACTTTGATCATATTATGGATCTATATTGTCTGATTTGGGTCTTTTTGTCAGTATCCCAGTCTGTGTGGGCTATGGCTTCCAGGAGTTGGCTGGTTTGGTTGCATTTTATCCTCAGTTGTTTGATATGAGAGATAAAGGATAGTCTTGAGTCAAGAGTAATGCCAAGGAATTTGTGTTGATAGGTTATGGGTATTTCAGTACCATTTAGTATCAGGGCAAGGTGTTTGTGCATTTTGCTGATTTGGCAAAAGTGCTGCATTTGATTTTTTTATTTGAGATTTTGAATCCATTTCCCATGGCCAATTTTGATATCTTGTTGATACATTGTTGGATTTTTCTTTTAATGATTGCAATATTTTTGGAGCTGAAACAAATGAGGAAGTCATTGACATATTGTAATCCATTGATTTCTGGAGAGAGATAGGTTGTTATCCAATTAATTTTAATTATGAATCGGATTACTGATTGGATGCTATACTGAGGTACATTTATTTCTTGTGGTTTTGAATTGGAAAATGTGTTATTTATTTGTGTTAGAAAGTTTGGTTTTCTTGGAAGCATTTTATGAAAATAAGGAGTCTGCCTTGTTGGCCAAGATCTTTGGGATCTTTGAGTATGCCATATAGCCATGACATGTCATAGACTTTTTCAGGATCCTAAAAGGACTGCAATCCTTTTTAATAAATGCCTCATGGATTAGGGTGACTATTTGGTCCATGGTACTTCTTTTGATTCTGAAGCCTACTTGTAGGTTTGAGAGGAGATTGTTTGATTCAAGGAACCATGTTTGTCTTAGATTGATCATCCTTTTAAGAGTTTTGCAAGTACAGCTAGTTAAAGCTATATGTCTATAACTGGTTGGGTTTATGGGATCTTTCTGTTCTTTGAGGATGGAGATGGTTGTGGCTTGCTTCCATAAGGTAGGGATGTTGCCAGAGATGCAGATATTGTTATATATTTTTGGAGAAATTTTAGGTAATTGCCAGGAGTTCTTTGAGGAGGATGTAGTGGATTTCATCTGAACCAGTGATTGAGTTATTTGATTTGGATATTGAATTTTGGAGTTCTGTTAGGGTGAAGGGATGGTTATAGCTTTCAGTATTGTCAGAGGTAAATTTTAAAATGCTCTTTTCTTCTTTGGTCTCTGATTGAGTTGAATTTATTGGAGCATTTTTTGTGGCTGATGCTTGAGCAAAATTTTCTGTGATCAGATTGGGGTCTATGTTTTATACTTGTGGCATTTGTATTTCCTAGAGAGAGGGGATTTATCTGAGTGTTTACATTTTTTTTTTCATATATTCTTTAAAAAGTTCCAAATTATTTTTGGATTGGTATTGGAGTTTATTTTTGGGATGAAGGTTCTCCAAGAGGATCTTTTGGCTTCTTTGATGGTATGTCATTTTGGCTCTTTGATGTTTATATTTCCTTAGATTTCCTGATGAGGGGTTTGTTTTGAATTTTCTTGAGGGCTGCTTGATGTTCTCTTTCATGCCTTTACACTCCTCCTTGAATCAGGGTTAGTTATGTTTTAGGATATTATGGTTTTGTGGATAGTTTTATTGGCTATGGTAATGAAGGTGTTGATAGAATGTATTATGGGCTCTTCTTGATTTATATTTGTGTCTGGGATTAGTGTGGTAAGGCATAGTTTTTTGTAGTATTACTAGTTTGCTTTTTTAAATTCTATTATTGTGGTTTTGGAATTATTTGTAATTCTGAGTTGTCTATAATAGTATTTTCTATTATTATTGGGTCATGGTGCTGATGTTGATTTTACTTTGGGGACATTTTTCCTAATGAGGATTGATACTCAACCTGAAGTTCTTAGTCCAATATCATGTATGTAGTCATATTGTTCATAGTTTTTAAGGTATTCAGAGGATGATTTTATTCATAGTTGAATTATTTGCCAACATCTATATTTTGATTTTTACTTTAAACCATCATTAGGGCAGTTAATATGTGATGTTGTTTTTTCTGAATTATATTCAATTTTATTTTTGCAAAATGAAACAAAAAATGAGAGAAAGCTTTTAACATTCTATTTCCATCAGTGGTGTTGTTTCAATTAATGATAAAAATTTATTTTAAAATGTTTAACATATTTCCTTCAAAAAAGTAATGACACTGGTTTACAAAGAAAGGCAAGCACAAAAATACCTGTTTTTACCTAATTTGGGGGTGCTGAATTCAAATTTGAAATCCGTGTTTACTCATCACCTCTAGTTTTTTAGACATGCATAGTATGCATTTTGTGCATATACAGTACATAAAGGTATATATGAATTCAGGGTTAATTGTGAGACTTATGGCTTATTTTTTAGTTATTATGCACTAAAAGTGAGTGATAGCATTACATTATATATATATATATATATATATAGTTATATATCAAGACAGATTTTTACAGTTAAGGCAGCAGGTCTCAATTCACACTTTGGCAGTTATTGGAAGAGGTTGTCTCGCAGGCGGCGCAGGAGGATGGTGTCCCTCAACTATCATGTTACTCATCTTTTGGGTTACTAAATATTAGTATTACATTTTCAAATGCACATTTAGTTTTACTTTGTTATATTTTCAGATTCTCCAATGGCTTCAAGCATGTCAAAATGTCAAGGCCAATTCTTTCTGCTACGTGTGTGGGAACTTCACAACAGTTACACAGCGTTGAACCATCACTTCCCTCCTCAGAACCGCCAACTTTCACTATTTTGACTGTAAAATTGGTGATCAGGACAAGTCTTGGGCTCCACACATCTGTTGCAAACCCTGCTACAATGGACTAACTGCATGGTTTAATGGCAAGAAAGCGGCTTTCAACTTTGCAGTTCCGATGGTTTGGAGAGAGCCGCGAATCCACACAGATGATTGTTATTTTTGTTTAACTAATATAACTGGTTTCAATGCATCTTCAAGGAAAAAGATCAAATATCCCAACCTTCGATCTGCTATGAGACCCATTCCCCATTCAGATGATCTTCCTGTACCCACACCTCCAGTAAATAAGGATCTTCTTTCCTCATCAGATGAAGAAATGCCTTCAAGGGAGGATTCTGCCAAGTCAATATCTTTGGAAGATATTGAGTCTAGATATTCAGGAACAAGTGGCAATGAGCCACACTGGATCACACAAGAAGACCTGAATGATCTTGCTCATGATTTGTATCTGTCAAAACAGCAGTCAGAGCTTTTGGCTTCTTGGCTTAAACAGTGGAATCTAGTCCAGGATGATGTAAGGATCACCAGTTTCAGGAATCGGAACAAAGATATTGCTTCCTTTTTCAACATGGAAAACAAGTTGTGCTACTGCACAAACATACCTGGCTTGTTTACATCCCTTGGTTTACCACATAATCCTTCTGACTGGCGTCTTTTCATAGACTCTTCCAAGCGAAGTCTCAAGGGTGTTCTTCTGCACAACGAACACAGCCTCAAGGAGAATCCTCTAGTGGACATGAATAAGGTACTTCTTCCTTCTCTTCACATCAAGCTTGGTTTGATGAAGAATTTCGTGAAGGCATTACACAAAATGGTGCTGCCTTCTAACACTTGTCTACTGTGTTCCCAGGTCTTAGTGCTGTTAAGCTCAAAGAGGGCATCTTTGTCAGACCTCAGATCCAAGAAGTGCTGAAGGATACTGATTTTGAGGAGCTTCTTAACTTAAAGGAACTGAGAGCATGGGAAGCATTCAAGTCAGTCTGTAGTGGCTTCCTTGGTAACACACACATACCAGGTTACCAAGCCTATATTGAGAAGTTGCTAAAGTCTTACGAGGATATGGGGTGCCGAATGTCACTCAAGATTCATTTTCTCCATTCCCACCTCAACTTCTTCCCGCCACACCTTGGAGCAGTGAGTGATGAACATGGAGAAAGATTCCACCAAGACATTACGAAGATGGAGAGCAACTATCAAGGCAAATGGAACCCCGGCATGATGGGAGACTTCTGCTGGATGTTCTTGTGTGACATCCCGGAGACAAAATACACCAGATCTTCTAAGAAAACACACTTTTGACTGTCTGTGAATTGTGTAATTGTGTCATCCAAGTATATTGATTCAATCAGTATTCTTTATCTATCCTGTTATAAGCTGCTGCAACTCTTGAAATATGCACATATATTCTCTGTTTATACTAAAATGAGAATATTTAAAAGCCAGAAAACTAGAGGTTGGTTGGTTGATTGGGTTTAATGGCATATCAACCTCTATAGGTTATTTAATGCCAAAGCCTCTTTACACGTATGTACGATTTGCAGACACATAATTTAATCATACCATACTAAAACTATACAACTCATTTACTCGCATACGAGTAAGTATTTGCAAGTATTTCTATGTGACATTAGGTTATTTAGTGATGATAGTGTTTTTTTTTTTGTTTTTTTTTCTGTTTTTATTTCTCTCTACTATTTCTACCAACACAAGCATAAATCTATTCAGCAATAATTTGCTTTCTGTTGATTACTTTGTTGTGTTTTCGGGATTGTAATCAAATCTATATTTTCTGGCACAACCCGGTCTCTTTCAAGAACGACAAGACATTATCCATGTGGACGTTCTCAAATAAGTCCTTCATGGTATTTGCGTGGAAATAGCGCTTTCTGGTGTCATTAAAAACTTTACACTCAAGGAGAATGTGTTTGATTGTGCAGGGCGTTTGGCATGTCGAGCACTGTGGTTGCTGTTCTTGCTTGAGTATAAAAGAGTGCGTAAGTCTGCTGTGACCAATATGCAATCGCGTTATTGTTACTTGCTCTTTTCACGATTTTCGAAAGGCTGGGTGCCATTCTCCCAAAAACGGTTTGACTTGAAATAGTTTATTGCTGGTATTTCTATTCCAGCGTTGTTGCCATTTTTTATGGAGGAAATTATTTATTTTCGGTTTCAGATCGGTATATGGGATGTTGTACTTGTCAGGGGTCAAATCTAAAGCCGATTTTGCTGCCACGTCTGCTCTATGATTTCCTCTCACCCCAATGTGGCTTGGAATCCAACAAAAAATGATTTCTTTGTTTAATGTTGAGTGTAGTCTGCAAAGTAGTCTGATAATAAGTGGGTGCTCTAGTTTTTTGTTGTTTAATGATAATAGGACAGAGAGCGAGTCTGAGAATATGATGAATTTTTTGTGTTTTTCTTTTGAGATAATGTCGAGAGCCAAGTCTATTGCACAGGCCTCAGCTGTGAAAATAGAACTATCCATTGGCAGAGCTTTTGTTTTTATTATTTTGTTTAAGACTGCTGCACATGCTGTTTTATTGTAGTCTTTGGATCCATCTGTATCGATACATAGATAGTCGGGATACTGTTGGAGGATATTTTGATGTTTTTCTTGGTAGGTGAAGGGATGTGTCTTTGTTTTATGGAGTTGATTCCGTTGAAGGTTAACTTTTGGATTTTTAATGATCCAAGGTGGTATTTGTGGCAAGATGCTTTTATGGATATTATCTAGAGCAATGGTGGCTTCTTTGAGAATAGGCTCCATACTGAGGCCAAATGGTCTAATTGATTTTTCTTTTTGGTCGAAATATTGTCTGTATTTTGGATCAAAGGTACTATTTACCAACCCCTCCGCTCGGGCAGGATATGACACAAGGTCAATTTTTAAGCGGAGTTTAACAGGTTTGAATTCAGAGTTTTCCTTCTCCTAGACTAGTTGCCTCAACAAGGCTGAAGAACCTAGTCCGTCCTACTATTTACCCATAGCATATTGGTCACAGCAGACTTACGCACTCTTTTATACTCAAGCAAGAACAGCAACCACAGTGCTCGACATGCCAAACGCCCTGCACAAAGGTGCAGTCATATGCTGGATTAGAGGGAGAAGATTTAAGTTTGGTGTAATACTGGAGGGCTAATTTTTCACTTCTGATCTGTAGAGGTGCTTCGTGAGCTTCGGTATATAAGCTGTCAATTGGAAAAGTTATAAATGCTCCTAATACCAGTCTTAAGCTTCCATGGTGAATAGGGTCAAGTTGTTTCAGATATGATTTCCTGGCAGATCTATATACGAAAATGCCATAGTCGAGTTGAGAGCGGAGAAGAGTTCTATATAACTTAATTAGAGTTTGACGGTCAGCTCCCCACTCTGTGTGGGCAACGACTCGCAGAAGTTGTTGGGCATGGGTTGATTTGTTTTTTAGGTATTTTATGTGTGGGATGAATGAAAGTTTTTTATCGAATATTATGTCGAGGAATTTGTATTCGTTAACGACTGGTATTTCGGAGTCATCAATTTTTAGGAGAGGGTCATTGTGCATTTTCCTTAGAGAGCAAAAATGCACGCATTTAGTTTTTGACTTGGAGAACTTAAATCCATTTTCTCTTGTCCATTTATTTACTTTGTTTAAGTTTAGTTGAAGTTGTCGCTCTACTATGTTCATATGAGTGGCCCGATAGCATATGACGAAGTCGTCGATGTAGAGAGCACAGTCGATTGAGGGGGTTAGACATTTTACAATGTTATTGATTTTTATGGAGAAGAGAGTAACGGAGAGGATGCTGCCTTGTGGAACACCCTCCTCTTGATGTTGTGAGTTTGAAAGGGTGGATCCCATGCGTACCCTAAATGTTCTTTCGAAGAGAAAGTTTTTTATGAACATCGGCAGTCTTCCTCTTAAGCCTACATTATAGAGGTCCCGCAAAATACCATACTTCCACGTAGTGTCATAAGCCTTCTCTAAGTCAAAAAATACTTCCGTCAGATGTTGTTTTCTTATGAAGGCTTCTCTGATGAAGGTTTCTAGTCATATCAAATGATCTATGCTTCCTCTTCTTTTCCGGAATCCTGTTTGTATATTTGTTATTAGACCATTTGTCTCAAGATACCACGTCAGTCTACTATTTATCATCCGCTCCATCATCTTACAAAGGCTGCTAGTCAATGCGATGGGTTGATAATTCTGCGGGTTTGATGTATCTTTGCCTGATTTGGGGATCGGGACAATTATTGATTGTCTCCATGTTTCTGGGAAAGTACCATTCACCCAAATATTATTATATAGCTTTAGTAGGCATTTGACTGATCCATCTGGTAGCTGTTTGAGGAACTCGTTGTGTACTTCATCAGGACCGACAGCTGAGTGGTTGGATTTTTTTATGGAGTCCACTAGTTCAGTTAGGGTAAATGGCTTATTGTATTCTTCAGAGTTATTTGAAGAGAACTTTATTTTTTTCTTTTCAAGGGGGGGTTTGATTTTATAGAATTCTGTGTTGAATTGGCTGGAGGAGTTTTAGAAAATGTTTCTGCAAGAAAATCTGCTATGGCCTTTTTACCTGTTATTTTGTGGTTTGTTACGGAGAGGTGTTTTAGTGGAGTTGATTGTTTTTTACCGGCTATTTTTCGAATCATGAGCCAAACTGTTTTGATGTTAGAAGAGGTATTTAGCTTGCTCACGTAATTTTGCCAGGATTTTTTCTTGGCTTCTCTGATGATTTTACGGGCGTTAGCTCAGTGGAATTTAAAAGAGATTAAATTGGAGGTTGTGGGTTCAGTGTTGAATTTCCGCAAAGCTGCTCGTCGTAGGTGAATAGCCTGTTTACATTCTTTGCTGAACCAAGGTTTGTCTCGTTTATGAATTGTTGGGTTGTGTGGAATGCATGTTTTAACAATATTTATAAGTTTTTTGGAGAATTCGGGAATAGTTTCGGTATTGTTTACTATGAGGTGTTTCTGACATTGAGAGTGAAATTCTTCCCAGTTAACTTTATTCAACCTCCACCGGGGAAGGTCGTCATCTTGAGGGTGCAAACTCTCGAATACAACTGGGAAATGGTTGCTCCCGCATGTGTCCTCATACACCCTCCAGGTGAAATCAAGGAACAATGAAGTGTCGCAGAGGGTTAAATCAATGGCTGAGTAGGTAGCAGATGATGGATCCAGATGTGTTGGTGATTTTTTGTTGAATAGGCAGAGATTATTACTGTTAATGATATTTTCAAGAGTTTGGCCTTTGTGGTTTGTGCTTCTACAGCCCCATATGGTGTTATGGCTGTTAAAATCGCCAAGTAGAATAAAAGGTGTGGGTAGTTGCTGTAATATGTTGTTGATTTCACTTTCATTTATGGCATCGTGGGGCGGAATATATAGAGAGCAGATATTAATTGTTCTGTGTAAAGTCACTTTGACAGCTATTGCTTGGAGTTGAGTGTTGAGGTGGATTTTACTTTGAGGTATGTCATTCCTAATAAGGATTGAGACACCACCCGAAGCTCTATGACCGGTATTGTTGATGAAATTGTAACTTTGGTGGTTTTTTATTGTGATATCATCATTGGTTTTCAGAAATGTTTCTTGAAGGCAGACAATGGCAGGTTGTTGTTGAGTCATCAATAAGAGCAGTTCACTCCTATTGGCTTTGATTCCGCGGCAGTTCCACTGGATTATTTTGTGGTTCATTGTTAGGCCTTAGATCTGGACTGTTTGATCGTTTATTTTTATGGCTTTTATATTTGTGTACTTGGCGGCTGTTTTCTGTTTCCATCTTTTCTAACATTTTTAATTTGTTACTCGCGTCAACATTTTCATTTTGTTTTGGATTAATTTTTGTCTTGTCTTTTTGTGGTTTCTTGTTTGGAGAGGTATCTGTAGAATTGGGTGGTCTTATTGGGGATCTTCTATCTTTTAGTCTTGTTTTAGAAGGGGATTTCTCCGTGACACATTTAGTTGGTTGTGTGGTTGGTGATAGCTCCATGTTCTTTTCTAGATCGGTCTTAACCGTGGAGGTGTGTGAGTGTGCAGGTGTCTTCACTTTGTCTGCTACAAGATCTGCCTTTGTAGATGGTGTCTCTGAAATTTTGTTAGTATCAAGGGAGGCTCTTATTTCATTGATATAGCCTTCCCAGTCACCCGGTTCCAGCTGAATCAATTTTTTACTATCCTCTCGTAATTATACTGGGTTTTATTGCGCTGGATGGCTTGAGAGTAGGTTGTGGTCTTAGATCCTACTATCATTTTCCGCGCTTCATTGAATGGGATGTTGTTCTTGTGTTTGATTCCCAATATTTCTTTTTCCAGTTTCCAACTCTCACAGGATCGTGCATAGACGGGATGATTGCCTCCGCAATTTGCACACTTATACGGATTGTTGCAATTGTCAATATGGTGGTCAGGATCTTGTTGTGCACATTTGCCACATACTTTTCGACCTCTACAATTATCTTCGTGATGGCCGTATTTTTGACAATTGTAGCAACACAATGGATTGGGTATGAATTACTCAACTCTCTCCATTGTGTAGCCAACTTTTATCCTCTCCGGTATTTTAGGTTGGTCAAATGTCATTATGTAGGTGTTTGTTTCAATGAGTTTACCCTCTTTTTTGATTGTAACTCTCTTTACTTCTGTTACACCTTGTTTCTTCATTTCTTTTTTTTATTTCATCAATTGTGCATAATGACAATTCCTTACTTCTTACAACCCCTTTACTTATGTTCAAGGATTTGTGAGGGTAAGTTTCAACGTTTATAGTGTGGAATTTCATCATTTTCAGTAGGAAATTGGCATTTTTCCTTTTATCTATTTCAATGAGCAAAGTTTGATTTTTAGTTTTTTTACGTGGACGGGCATCATATTACTTGATATTACCGTTTCAATTAAAAAAGGCGATAAGTTTGTTATTGGCGATTCCGTGGATTCAATTATTATGAATCTGGGGAAACTTGCCACACCTTCGTAGTCCGATTCAGTTTCCGTTAGGGTACGTTTCAGTTTTTTTGATGAAGAAAAAGCCATAATTGTTGTTCACTGGTCCTATGCTCCACCAGCCACCATGGACTCCAACTTGGGAAGGGAATGAACCAAGGGGGCAACCCATTCGGCTTGGCTCAGATGGGGATACAAAACTAGTATACTCATGCAAAGAGTATGATTCTGAGCCTCTACCAAATTATGCTTTTTAAAAAACAACAATCTCACAGCGGTCATAAGTCCTACCTCAGCACAATTGACCCTCAGCCCCCGCCTTCTTGCACATATGGAAAAAAGAGGGTTGGAAATAGTTCCGCAAAAGTAGATCGAAGTGTTCCACAAGAGCAGATTGTATGATACGATCGGGAAAGTAAAAAAACAAAAACAAAACCACATATGTGCTAGGGCATGTCGGGACCAGCCGATTGATCGGATCGGGCCCAATCTGACCGCCCATCAGACAAAGTAAGGGCCAAAGTGATGTGTTGCAAGCCATTGACCACTCTGTCACCGGATCAATGACTGCTCAACCACCAGGGATCCGTCCTAGCGCCTTACGGGTCGCCACCCACGGCCAACAGGTAGCCTCATTGGCGGGGTCTTACCCCTCTGCAGAGGTGCAGTCGGCGTAATCTACAGCCCCAGCCGACAGGGCAGAAAACTAGAGGTGATAGAGCAAAACTATTTATAAATTTGAATTCAGCACACCCAAATTAACAAAAAAACACCAATCCCCATTCTTGCCTCAGACCAAAAATTTATTTTTGTAAACCAGTGTAATCAATGAAAACTAAGTATTTCAGATTAAGGATGTTGTAGCTTTTTTGCACTAATTTAACAAAATAGGAAATAAGTTGAAAAATAAATCTTTGTTTAATAGTAATTAATTTCTAAATTACAAAACTATTGAACAAAGATCCTTTTTTTCAACTTATCCTCTTGTTTTGTCAAATTATTGTTTAAAAGTTACAAGATCTCTTAGTTTTAACTGATTATTTAAAAAAAGATTTTTTCAATTTCATTTCTTGTCACAGTTCTTCTAAAATTACAAGCAGCTACATAATAAAGTAGAGAAAAGATAAAGGAAGTAAAGACAAAGTTAAGAAATAAATAAAGAGAGGGAGAGTAGATAGTATTCTTTAATCATATATATATATATGTATATATATATAAAGGAAATATGTTATTTTGAAGTCACATGGTTTTGAAGCAAAATGCCATTCATGGAAATAGAATGCTAAAAGCTTTCTCATTTTTTTGTTTCATTTCAAAAAACTATGTAAATATCACATTTTAACTACTCTGATGATACGAGTTTGATAAAAAAACCAAAACATTTAGCATTGGCAAATAATTTAACTATAAAATATATAAAACCATCTTCTGAATAGATTGTTTTTTTTATATAGGTAGATTTACATACCATTAGAATCATTTCTTGTTTCCCATATATATATATATATATATATATATATAAAGATTTACAAACTTATCTCACTACATTAAGTTTCATATTTATATAATTCTCAAGTAAGCAGTCCAAATGAAGACACTGATTTTTTCTTCAAATATATATTACTCTCTTCTTTGGAGGTACAAGGATTCAAATATATATATATATATATATATATATATATATATATATATATATATCTGTGTGTGTGTATTTGTGCATGTATTTACTGGCTCCTCTACTATGCACAAGATGTAACACAAAGTCAATTTTTAAGTAGAGTGCACCTAGTTTAAATTTTATTCTCCTAGACTGGTTGCCTAACTATTGCTAAAGAGCCCAGTCTGCTCAACTATTTACCTATAGTTAGAAGAACTGATGAATTTATGCTTTTCCAAAGAGCATTAGTGCAAAGTGAAACATAAGCAGCTTGTCTATATACATACATATATAGCTGTGTGTGTGTGTGTATGTGTATGTGTGCATATATATAAAAAGAGTCATCCGATGAGACGGAGAATATACCAACAATGTTCTCCGCCGAAATAAATTTATTATGACGGCTTAACCGAGTTTGAGTCTCCATTTAATTGCACTATATATATATATATATATATATATATATATATATATATATATATATAAGGTATGTTCAAAAAGTATTAAGAATAAAGTTGCATTAATCAAGAAAGAAATGAATGCTGAATGAAGACAGTTAAAGCATCTCTGATGCTTCTCTTTTAATAAACTGAGCTGTTGTATTTCTTTTAATGTTTTCTATGTCCTCAAATACTTGGGATGAATTTTCAGTTGAGGGAACAAGAAAAGTTGCACAAAACTAAGTTCTGCTGAATTTGAGGCTTGCTGCTTTTGCACAAAAACAAAAACAAAATCTTTATTCAAAACCTATCAAAAATGACTTCATAATTTTTTTCAAGTTGGTTCAGATTTGTCTAGACATCTTGACACCTGTGTAAAATGTATATACATTACAATTTTCATAAGTTTAAAAACAACAAAATATTTAGTGATATTTGCATTATTTACTGCCTCCATATGACTAAATGTTACAGGAAGGTTTGCTTATGTTAGCACTTTTTTATATTCCATACTGAAGACAAAATAGAAAGTTGTATTTTCTAGTGATATGACTGATATTTTAGCTCTGAATATTAAATTTATTTTTGTACTGTAAAAAAATACTCTCTTTTACGTATTCTTCAAAAAAGATTGACTGTAAATTTTCTTCACTGCTGTAGAAAATATGAAAGAAACTAAATGAAAAAAATGACATCCATTTATAATTGCATCATCCAAATTATTTTTTTCAAACATTCAAAAAAGAGTTATCTCCCTCTAACGTGAAACTTTTAGTAGGGATAACAAATTAATTTCTTTCTAAAGAAAATATAACATGTTGGAAAGTACTGCAGGGCCCAATTACAAAGTGATCAAATTTTGATAGCTGCTTGCTTCATAGCTTTGGAGAAGTTAACAAACTTACACAAATACATTATTTTCATAAAAAGATAAAATATATAAAAGGTGCTATAGGGAATGATCACACAAAATAATAATAATAATGATAAATAACAATTATATATAATAAATAATAAATAATGTAACTTTAAGAAAAACTGACTTAAAAATGAAATATATTCAAGGAGTAACCTAAAGTTCAGTTTGGTTTTATGGGATATCAACCTGTGTATGTTATTTAATGCCAAATCTTGTTTCTGATTCTTGTTGAGACTAAAGTAAATATTTTATATTGAATGAGCCAGCAAATGATTTCAAATTTGCTTTTATTTAGCTTTTTTTAATATTATCATTACTTCATATACTTGAACGCTACCCATGTTTTAGATTTTAACATCCTCACAAGGCGATTTGATTATCAAATCTTCTGAAGAGGACATAAAAGTCCAAAACACATGTGAAATAATGGTAAATACTAAATTTGAAATCATCTGCTGACTTATTCATTTTAAGATATATGCACACGCACATATATATATATATATATATATATATATAATTTATAAATCAATTATTTGTCAGTAACATTATTTTTACTTGTGTAAAAATAATGAGCTAGAGCTCATTTATTTGCTCACAGTTAAATTGTTTTGAGTATAACAAATGATTAAATAGTTCTATTTGACCCATAGATAGGACCCTAACGGGTATTACCACTCCAGGTGATAGTAGACCTGGGAGTAATGGCAATGAAGGAGGAGTTCACATTCCCCAAAGCTCCAAAACTGAAGCCTCATCATCAGCTGGTTTAGTATCATATCCAGGACACTCATTGTATCAGGGGGTCTTGCCTCTCTGCAGAGATGCAGTCGGCATATTCTACAGCCTCAGCTGACTGGGCTTTAAAGTTCAGGTGGTGACCATACAAAATAATAATAATAATAATAATAATAATAATTGTAATTTGTAACAGGCTATGTACCTATTGATACATTTATATACATATGTATATAGAGAGAGAGAGACAGACAGACAAACAGATGGAGAGAGTGACAGATTGAGAGTGTCAGAGACAAATAGACCGAGAAAAAGTGTCTCATATAGAAAAATGGCTATCAAGGAAGTCTTATTGACCTGGCCATTCATTAGCATCATAGATTGTATGTGTGTGGTTGGTTAGTTTTATGGCATGTCAAACCTTGGGTTATTTTTTGTTGAAATCAGTTCATCAAGTTGTAATTTACTAAGCTTTTTTTACTTAGATGAGGCACAAGGCCGAGTGAATAGGGCACCCAATGAGACTTGAACTCACTCTTGCAGGTTTGCTAATCAATCTTGCTAACCATTACACTACCTGAGGCACTCTAATCAATTCATCAAGTATGGTCTCTAACTATATATGGCACAAAAATGTATCTTCACAATCATCTTAAATAGGTAAACACCTCATAACCTGAAACAAAACTCTTTGACTCTAACAGGTACAACAACTGCAGAGCAGAGTGAACCTGGGAGTAATGGCACTCTTAAGAGTTCTAGAACTGGAGCCACAACAACAGATACAGCTTAAAGACATGTCCAGGATACCCTTTGGGAAATCTCACACCTCTACAGAGGATACAGTCAGCATATTCTAGACCCTGCTGACTGGGCATGTATTTGTATATGTATGTTTGAGAGAGAGAGAGAGGAATTTATCATTAGGCTATGGATTTCATGACATCTCTCTCTCTCTCTCTCTCTATATATATATATATATATATATACACACATTTTTCCACTACTTTCTGCTGACCCAGTCAGCTGAGGCTGCAAAATACACCGACTGCATCTCTGCAGAGGAGTAAAACTCTCCCAATGAGTGTCCTGGATATGACAATAAACAATCTGATGGTGAGACTCCAGTAATAGGGAATGCAGAGTACCACTTTATTGCCATTGCTCCCAGGTCCACTCTGGCCCAGAGTGGTAGCACCTGATAGGGTCCTAACTGTGGGTTAAATAGAACTAGAACTGTTTTTATATCTCACTGTGTGTAAACAAAAAACTGTGCTTATGCTAAACTAAATTGTTTGAAATAGAACTGGTTATATGTATAAAAATGGATTTGGCATTAAATAACCTTTAATGGTTGATGTGCCATAAAACTAAACCAAACCAAACTACTTCCTGCTTATTAGTTTCTTCTGCTTTCTCTTCTTGTTTAACAAAGAGGCTTTTCAATAGACTTTATAATTTCTCTGTTTTCTTCTGCCTCCAGATTTCTGTATTTCTTTTCTAATTCTTATCATTTTTTCTTCCTTTCCTTCTCTTGCTTTGATCTTTATTTTCACTCTATCCTTTCATTTTTACTATGAAAACACTGGACAGAGTTGATTTCATCATTATTTTCATTTGACATAGGTCTCACCAGGTGGACATTCATTTTTAGGGTTCAATCTGAAACTCATGAATAACAGTTTCAGATTCAATCTATTCTCACAGCAGCCCAATTATTAGCCATCTTGCTCCTTGGCTCAAAATTTGATCCATCTAGCACGATGTGATCTTTTCTGTTGGGTATGAAAAGCAATTGAAAATTAATGATCTTTCTATCTGTACATCTATTACAGCTTGTTTCCTTATTCCAGAAGTATCAAAATAATTTTTTTTCTCTTTCTGTTCTGATCAAATTTTGATACATGTGTGACCAGTGAAGAATATCAGTCTTAAATGATAGCTCCAACAGCAAAAACCACACCTAGAACTTGGACCGAGTAACTTGTATATTTGTCAATCAGAAATTTTGTTGAATCATTTTCTATCAGATGATCATCATGTCATTTTAAAGAAATGGGATGATTACAATGGGGTTGTTATTTTAAGGTTTTAAGTTATATATATATGTATATATATACATATATATATATATTCCAATTTTATTTTATCAAAGAGATCAGATTTTTGTATGGTTGATAGCCTGTCTATAGTACTTCATGCTATACATACGCATATGTTGAAATCACTTTCAGTAGATGAGATATTGCTAATAAACTAATCTATGAATTTCAGAGGCTTGCCATTTAATGAGGAGATGGTGCTATCTTGGTTAAACTGTAGCCATGTCAGTACTGGTTGCACCACTTGAATTCTATCAAAACGCGTTGAGAAAAACCATGATCAAGAGGACTACACTAAGATGTTACATGCGGTTTTGAACAAGTCATGGGAGCAGCATCTGACAAAACAGCAGCAGCAGCTGTATGGCCACTTATCATCATCATCATCATCATCATGTCGTGCTGGAAGCACGGATATCCCTGACCCTCTCTCGCTACTTTTCCCTATCGTTCATCGCCTCAGGCAGGTCTTCTGGACATCCTGTATCCTCACATAGCTGCTGAATGTATATTCGTGCTGGTCGTCCTGCTTTTGCACGGCCATGTGTGGGGGTCCACAAGAGTACATCACTTATGAGTTCGTCCCTGCTTCTCCAGCAGTGTCCTGCGTGTCTGGTTCATCTAACTTGAATAGTTTTCGCGATAGGAGGCAGGTGGCCGTACAGTCGGTGTCTTGTGGGGTGTTGCCACCAGGACTTGTTCAAGATTGCTCGCAGCATTCTTGTGTAATTGCCATCTAGCTTCTTCTCCAGCCGTTTTGTTAGAGTCCATGTAGTGCATCCATATAGCAGTATCGATGCGACCGCTGCCTGGAAGAAACTGCATTTCATTTTATCAGTTAGGTCTGATTTCCATATAATCGATAGCCTATTGATAGCTGTCCATGCTTTCGTTAACCTCGTGTCGATGTCCTTTTCGGTTGATGCGACGCTGCTTCCTAGGTAAGGGAATTTGTCTACTAGTTTAAGAGGGGTTCCGTCTAGAGTGGAGATGTCCCCCGTTTGATCATGGCACATATATTCCGTTTTGTGTGCATTGACATAGAGTCCTATACCTGCGGCTGCTCGTTCCAAACTATGCAGTAGTTTTTTGGTTTGGTTGAGTGTATTTGCCAGTATCGTTATGTCATCGGCATAGTCGGCGTCGGTAATTGTTTTTGCGGGGTACCTTCTGCTACTTTTCTTTGTCAGCTTGAAGCCGTTCTCTCTGATTTTGTCAATTGATGTTCTAAGTACGTAGTCTAGACAAATGATAAAGAGGTATGGAGCTAGCGTGTCCCCTTGTAGTACTCCTGCTACAATGTCGAAGTATTCTGTGTCTCCATCTGGTGATCGTACTTTTACTTTGGTGTTTCTATAGAGAATCATTATTGCTGCTACGGTTTCTTTAGGCATGCCGTATGCTAGTAGGATTTGTTCCATCTTTCCTCTGTGAATGGAATTGAAGGCCTTGGTAAAGTCGACAAATATTAATGTCGCTTGTAGGTTTTTTGCCCGTACACCTTCAAGGATTCTACGGAGGTCGTGGATCTATTTCTTCTGACTTTACATCAGTTGGATACCTTACCCCAGGGCCATTGTCATCTCAATGTAAGTGAAGGAATTTTTTGAGTATACCTTTTTTTACATATACACTATCAGCTTTTGGAGTGCTCAATTCATGAGAAGAGCTATTGCATTTCAGCATTTGTGGCAGTCAGCAAATTCCCCAGATGAGTGCTCAACCTATAATGAGGAGCATATAAATTCTCATCCATAGACAGACTGTTTTGTTGTATCATAACTCTTCAGTGTGGCTTCAAGCCAAGATCAAAACCTGGCTAACTTTGCATCAGTCAGATATCTTACACAAGGACTATCATCATCTCAGAGTAAGTGAAGGAATTTTTTGTGTACATCTTTTTTCACATATACACTATTGGCTACCAGTAGTGGCATGTATTCCTAAGAAGCAAAGTATGCATTGCTTACACAATTAAAATTATTCCAAATAACGTAAAAAAAATATCCTCATTCATTAAGTTGAATATATTATTTATTTCAGTTGTATCATATTGCTGAAGATTCAGTGAATTCGTTTCTTTTGTAATGAATATTTGAAATTTGTAACCTGATATTCAACTTTGAAAATCTGTGCTTCTGATATGCAGATTCAATTTGCAGTAATCTCTTCCCACAATGAAATAATATGACACTTTTCGTAAAGCTCTGTAAAAAGCAAAAATAATTTTGATGTCTTCTGATTATGTCTTGAAAGCCTTGCTCCAACTAAGCTCAACAACAGAATGAAACATTAAAAAAAAAATCACAATCTAACCTTCAATTGATTATTGAAATTTTTAAAAATTTGTTGAGGAATGGACGCATAAAAAGTTTGCATATATTTTGTTAAATTCATCAATTAATAAAATGAGAAATGTAGTTACCTCATACGGAATAAAAAAAGATTTAAGAACAATTGCATATACAATTAACAACAACATATTTTATTGCCTGGACAAACCTAATAGAAAAAAAGATGAAGTAAACAATAAAAAGAGTGAATATAGTAATGTTTGTAGAAATGTCCTTATTGAACTTATGTGTCAGTGAATTCTAAGAGAATGATAGTTTGGGGGAGACTTACATTTTTAGGAAATATTCCTTAGTTGTTGATTGTTTAGAATGAAATACGCAAAAGTGCGTGAGCAAGTAAGCTAAGAACATTGTATGCTGTGTAATTCTGTGAACTGTTGTGTTCACTGCAACACAAGGTTAGCTGGGGATGAAAGAATCAGGTCTTGTTTCAAGGAATGCTGCAAATAAAAGAGAATGAAACCTTTACCCTTTCTTCTCATCTACTGCTTTGAAAATTCCATCTTGAGGTCATCAGAAGAAATTCCTTGGCAGACAAGGATAGTAATTCAACAAATTCATTATTTAAAAATTCATGATCTTCCTGTTTCATTAAATCTTTAACAAAAAAACATTGGGAACAATTTATAAATACATGTAAAGTTGAATCCTTAATTTGCCAAGTTTTAAAGTTCAAGTCTACTTCAGACGTGAAACCAATCCTACTGCATTCATATGCCTGCTCAATCTTGAAATGTAAACATTCAGGAAATAAATATTTGATGATAGCCAAAGGTTGAAACTTGTCACCATTAACAAATTTATATACATGTATAAAAAATGAATAATCAAACTTCCATATATGATGAAAAAATGTTGTTTTTTTGTCTTTCTTTCATCTTTTTTCATTTTTAGTTAATTTTTAAGAAGAGTACAACTGATTTGAATTCAGAAATTTCCTTCTCCAAGACTAGTAGACATACCACATTTAAAGAACTCTATTATTCTAGCATGAATGGGAGAAGAAGAGATGAATACATGTCTTTCTCAAAATAATTAACATAAAGTGAAATAAACCATTCCAGTCCAGGATTTGAACTTGCATTGTCAAGTTCATTTTCTGTGATGATAAACGCTATGCTATGTGTATCTCCTTTATAAAGTGTAGCTTTTCTTTCAAGTAATGTATATGTGTGTGTATATATATATATATATATATATATATAAGCATATATATATGTATGTATGTATGTGTATGTATACGTGTGTATATATATATGTGTATGTGTGTGGAAATACATATATATATATATATATATATATATATATATATATATATACACTGTATTTACAATAAATTTTAAATGTTTAAAAGAAATGTTAGTATTTTTATTTTATACATATATATATATATATATATATATATATATATATATTGTATTTATACAGCATTTTGAAAATTCAAATAAGATTGTTGGCTTCCTTTTATGCACACACACACACACACACACATATATATATATATATATATATATATATATATATATATATATATATATATATATCTGTGTATGCATTTATAAATGTGTTTGTATACCTTATATGTATTCATATGCAGTATTTATTGCATATTTTAGACATTTAAAAGATTTGTCTTTATTTTTCTCTTTTATATATATATATATATTCTATTTACACTACATTTTAAATATTCAAAAAGATTTTTGTCTTCCTTTTTAGGCATATATATATATATATATATATGCATGTGTATATGCATATATATTTATATGCTATATCTCTTATACATTTTAAACATACTGAACATTTCTTTATATTCTGCCTTATTTTTTTCTCTCTGTTTATTGTTGATTTCTTCAAATAGAAAACATACAAATAAGAGAAGCCAGCATCTTCTGTTTTTGTTGTTGTTGTTGTTGTTGTCATTGTTGTTGCATTGCTGCTAATTTGATTACAACTTTCTTTTCAAACACAAACTTTGCTTGAATCTGCACGGGTTAATGGTTCCATTTATGCAAGTCTATAAAGGAAATATTATATTGAAATATGTTGACAGAACTTGGAAATGTCTTATCTCCAAGTTTTGCTAGTTGTTATATCAAAATAGATTTATGAGTATGCAAGCACTTATGTATACTTGTATATTCATATATTCTATTCTCTTTTCTTTCATTATATATATATATATCCTCAACTATTGATGTATTGATATAAATGCCTTCATGTACATGTCATTGTACACATTTATTTTTATTCTTACACATATATACATAAATGCATGCATATTGTCCGTTTATATATACATATATATAGGGTGTATCACAATTTTTGAACCAAAATAATCGGGCCTAAATCAAGGATCATAAATGATAGAGTAATGAAAATTACATGTATTGAAAGGTAAAGAGATAACATTTTTAGATCTACAACCATTTAGTCTCAAATATGAACCAAAAATGTTATGAGGAGCCCTAGACTACATGCTTTAGATGTTTACCGTTCAGTTGAAGGCACTATTGACTGTGGTATGCAAAGTTGTTGAGGAACCCCAAGAAGAAGAAATCTGATGGGGTTCAGGTCAGGTAATTGTGGTGTCCATTCCACTTCAGCTTTGCAGCTAAAGAGATGCTCTGTAAACTTTTCCCTGAGCTATGCCATGATAACATTAGCAGTATGAGGAGAAGCACCATCCTGCTGAAATGTCCTTATTGAACTTGTGCGTAAGTGAATTCTAAGAAAATCTCCGAATTCTAAAAGAATCAAAGTCTTCATGCACCTCAAGCTTTCCCCAGAACTGCTCAAGCACTAGAATGTAATGCTCTTTTGTCACTGTCACTGCCTTACACTGACCATCTTAAAAAAATAGTCCAATAGTGCCATGGTTTGAGATGGTAACCAATGCAGAGCACTTTTTGAATTACAGAGGACATCCAACAAATCTGTGAGGGTTCTTGCTTCTGCAAAACACCGAATTCTTGAAGTTAACAAAATCATTCAAGAGAGAGTGGTCTTAACCCAAAAAACCATTCATCATTAAGAATTCCTCATCATTGTTGATCTTTTGCAAAAGCCTCTGGCACATGGCTACCTTTTTTTCTATATCAGCTTGGGTCAGTTGTTGCTTGATAGGGATAAAGTTTGAGATCCTCAATCAGAATGCACCAAACAAAGATTACAGAGGTTCCAAGTTTTTGGCTTCTCCATTGCAAAGATCTGGACAGATTCTGACTGACTGACTTATAAATCCTGTTGACCTTGTTGGGTGTTTGGATTGTTATTGGAGGCCCAGATGGTGAGGAATCCGTTGCCCTATGATCTTCACAAGTGCGATGATTTTTAAAGTTTTTGACCAACTTGAAAATTTGTCTCCAGTTTGGAAATGTATTGAAATTGAACTTCCTTCTGTATCTTGTTTCAACAATCTTGAAAGACTTTCATGATATGTCCTCACACAAAAGATCTTTTTTTCCATTGTCCAAGGCATGATTTTAATATATTTAATTTGATACATCAAAATGTTTAGTATTTCTCAGCAATAACTCCAAAAGAGAAAGAGAATAAAGTTAACAGAGAAAGATCTGAGAGGTTGCTGTGTTATTTCAATGATTGTGAAACATCTGGTATTTACAAATGATAAGTTGATTTATATAAATTACTTGAAGGGGATGTCCCTGTGACATAGTGACTAATATGCTGAAGTACAACATCATAGTAAGTGAGTTTCAACTCTAGTCATGTTATTATGTTCTCTTCTGGATTAAAAAAATTATGAACCCCCTTACACCCCTGCCAGTTATGGGTTAAATAG
Source organism: Sepioteuthis lessoniana (assembly GCA_963585895.1). Classification (NCBI taxonomy): domain Eukaryota; kingdom Metazoa; phylum Mollusca; class Cephalopoda; order Myopsida; family Loliginidae; genus Sepioteuthis; species Sepioteuthis lessoniana. The sequence goes on from OY757930.1 coordinate 51,883,746, forward strand.
TACCACTAATGATCTTCTACTACCATGGGTTTAGTATTGAATAACCTACTAAGTTTCATATGCTATTAAACAAAGAAACCAAACCAAACCAAATTCTTTAAATGATATTCATGTTTTATATATATATATATATATATATATATATATAAATGATATACATGTACATTACTAGTCAAAAGTATTTGGCAACCCTCAAAAATTTTTATTTCTCATCTTAAAAGTGTTATTTTTAATGAAACAAGTTAAGCACCACAATGGTTTTATTTATTATACTAAGTACAAGTTTTCCTGAGCCACATTAAATACAAATTAAACAAAAAACATTAAAAAAAACTTCTTAAATTTTTGATCCATCAAAATGACCCCTTTTAGCTGCTATCACTGCTTCACAGATTCTTGGAATTCTTTCTACCAAAGATTGGGGAGATAGAGTGAAAATAGTTTTTCACAGCTTTTCTGTAAGAGTTGCTGAAGGTGAACTGCACTTGTAGTTCTGACTTTTCGGTCAAGTTCATCCCACTCTAGTTCAATGGGATTTAAGTCTGCTAATTGTGCCAGCCAAGACATCTGTTGAAGGATGTGCTGCTTCTTTTTGTTTTTAATGTACCTCTGGCAGACTTTACTTGTACACTTTAGGTCATTATCTTGCATGAGTACACATCCTTGACCCACAAGCTTTGTTTCAGATGGAATTACGTGATGCTACATTATGGTGTGATAGCTGGTCTGATTCAATTTGCTCTTCACTTGGTGCAAATCATCAACTTTGCAATTGGCAAAAGATATCTGGTTATACTAAGGTCAAAGTTACTGAGAAAGACTTGTATTTAGTATAGTAAAGTAAAGTTGGCAACCTTAGACAGGGTGACCAGAAGGCTCCCTTTTCAATTGCTACAACACTGAGGTGTAGGGGAGGGTGTTACTCTTTTCCCTGCTCTACTTTACCCTCAATATGTACCTTATATTTCTGAGTGTTAAGCAAGGAGGTATCAAGTACCATCTTTAAAGTCTTTGGTATGACGCGCCCTGGGATTGAACCCCGGTCTCCTGGATCATTGGTGAACATTCTACCCACTGGGCCAATTCTACCCACTGGGCCAATTCTACCCATTCTACCCACTGGGCCATTCTACCCACTGGGCCAATTAGGGTACCTAACTTCTACCATTAAAAATAACACTTTTAGGATGAGAAATAAAAGTTTTTGAGGATGGCCAAATACTGGTAGTGTAAATCTTTAGAGTGTTAAAACTATAGCAGTAGGATTTTTTCAGTCTTTATCATAAAGAGACTTGACAAAATTTGGTTGTTTGCCAGCAGACTAAGGGATTTAAGGGAATGAACAAAGGGACAAATAAAAAGGGACATGTAAGCAACACAGTCCTGATAACACAAATAATAAATGACAACAAATTAACTGTGACTATAGCAAAAAGGGAATTCTTTATCCAAGAAGAAATGGAGGAAATGCTTAAATTATAAAGAAAAGTTCTTTGTATTTTAGTGAGAATGTTCTTGCAAAAGAAGAGGGATTCATTGAAAGAAAATCTTGTATGTGACTATGTGTAATAGAGTTACTTACTCAGCAATAATTTTACTTGGTTTGTCATACTGTGAGGCCAAATAATGAATGAACGTGTGTCTTCTTATGTGTATAGGAGTGAATTGTATTTGATCTGTTGGCTATGTTGCAAGATATTGGAAAATGTGTTGTTAGGTTGGTTGAGACTACTCTACTTGTTTGTCTGCCATGATCAGTCATGCCTTCTTAATGTCTGCTGTGGAAGGTTTTGTTAGCCGTTTTTACAACAAACCAGTAGGCTAAGCCTGGTTAAAATTATAACTTTGGTCTTTTATTACCATTGGTAGAAACATGTTTTTAGAATTTTGTTGTTTGTTTACAACCATATCTGCAAGAGTATGATATTCCTTACAAAATTGATGCCTGGATGTCTATAATTTCTGTTCAATTTTTTAAACTTAATGCAAGGTTTATTTTCATTTATCTTATTTTTTAAAGGTTATATATATATATATATATATATGTACGCACTTTTGCAATAAAATATATATATATATATATATATATATATATATATATATATCAAAACACGTAGATGGTTGAACGTATATACATGTAATTCTCTATATATCTATTCACTTAGACTAGAAAATGAAATAAGTTTATATAAGAATAAAAGATAAAAATTTTTTCTCATATTTTTTGCATATATATTCATATATAGGAGAGAAAGAGAGAGAAAGATAGATAAATAGAGAGAGAGAGAGAGTGAAAGAAATTGAGAGAGAGAGAGAGAGAGAGAGACAGAGACAGAGACAGAGAGAAATTAGAAGAGCATACATATTCTTTTGTCTTCTTTTTCCTGAATTACTTAGTCCAAAATTGCCTTAAGGGAGCCAAGAATATTCAAAACCGGGTTTTTGTAACTCTTTTGTTCTTAAGTTAAGAAAGTGACAAGAACAACAAGAATAAGCCCTTGTTTATATCAGCTGCCTTGATGGAATGAGAACATAACATAAAGAAAAGTTACTCTCCATTCACATTTTATTTTCTGTTTCATTCTTGCATTCCATCTATTCAGTAGTTTGTCAATACTTTAAGAAAAATAGAAAATCAGGTATTATTTTCAATCTGCTCAAGTGGCATTAACAAATGAAACATGTTCAAATATTTCACCATCGTTTGTATAAATTCTGAAAATCATTTGATTGGAGCCGTTTTCCAACATGTCTATCCGGACAATGAAGAGTAAAAATAAATACAAAAATATATATGCATGCACTCATATTTTTATAAATGTATATATATATATATGTATATTTACCCAACCGCTCCACATAAGCAGGATGCAGCACAAGGTCAATTTTTTAAGTTTAGTTTAATAGGTTTGAATTCTGAGTATTCCTTCTCCTAAACAGGTTGCCATACCAAGATTAAAGAGCCCTGGCTGGCCTACTATTTACCCATAGCCGGAGGGGAAAAAATTGGATTCATACCATTTATACGGCATTAACACTATGAGAAATGCTGACAGCCTTGTCCAGGATTTGAACTTGGGTTATCATATCATTTCATATGACAATAACAATTACATCACAAGCACCTCTCATATATATATATATATATATATATATATATATATATATATATATATATATATATAAGGGTTATTTAAAAAGTTCTAACCCTCACTAAGACAGAGGAGTCATAGCTAATTATCTTTTTTGTGGGAACAAATTACCACTTCTTTTAAAGCTAGAAAAACTAATTTAGATTTTTGTCTAAATTTCTGTATGGGAGAGGCCCATACAAAGCTGAGAAGTGTGTGACAAATCTAAAATCTGAATGAGGTTCAGATTTTTTTAGCGTGATTCTCATTTATATACATATATATATATATATATATATACCTATGAACATGTAAACCTATATATATATATATATATATATATATATATGTATGTATGTATTTATGTACAGATAAATATATATTTACCCAGCTATGCAACACTGCTGTTCTTTTACAATGATTACTTTTGCATTAAATAACCCATGAAGGTTGATATGCCATTAGACAAAAAAAAAGAAACCAAAAATATATATATGTGTGCGTGTGTGTGTGTGTGTGAGTGTGTGTGTGTATATATATATATATATATATATATATATATATATATATATATATATTTTAAACATTTGATTTTATTTATTTAGATTATATTATAACTGATAAAGGGTATTATTTTCTATTGATTACAGAGTACATATTATAAATGATATATTTTTGTTATTGTTATAATGCTATATGTTATGTTGTTAGCATTAATTATTGAATATTAATTATTATTTAGGTAATATCATATTGTGGTAGTCATTGAGGTCTGTTATTTTTTTGTTTGTTTGTTGTGTTGTTTAATGGCATATCAACCTTCTTGGGTAATTTAATGCGAAATCCATCCTTCTTGAAGAACAGTAGTGGTACTATTTAACCCATAGCTGGGAGGATAAGGGGGGTTCATACCTTTCCTAAGGGTATTTGTCGAAAGTCAACGTAATAGGGTGACTGGAGTTCAAATTCACTTACTTCGATTCCACAATCCTGCACATTAGCCATTACACCGTGAGAACACCGCTGTTATTGTCTTTGTTGGCAATGATGTTATAATATTTATAATAATAATGAGTTGATCCTATTTACCAACCCCTCCGCTCGGGCAGGATATGACATAAGGTAAATTTTTAAGCGGAGTTTAACAGATTTGAATTCAGAGTTTTCCTTCTCTTAGACTAGTTGCCTCACCAAGGCTGAAGAACTCAGTCTGTCCTACTATTTACCCATAGCTGGAGGGGGAATAATTGGATTTGTACCTTTCCCAAGGGTATTAGTACTATGTGAAATGCAATCAGCCTTGTCCAGGTTTGAACTCGTGTCTCTGTATCCATTTCCTACGACGATAACCATTACACCACGAGTTGATGATTAGTTTATAATATTAATAGGTTTGATGATTAGTAGTCATAATTGTACTCTTATGATAATTCTTAATATGGTAATATCTATAATACTTGGTATGATTTTATTTATAAATTTAAGGATTTGAGATTCAGTAATGATATGAATATTATGATAATATGTAAGATATAATTGTTATATTGAGGATATATAAAATTATGTTGTATTTGTTTATAATTTTAGGATAATAGTCTTATCAGCAACTGGTATAGTTTTTTATTGTTACTTTTAATATGATCAATTATATTGAATAGTATAAAAATATAGGTTAGGGAGATTGGGTGGCTGGAATTTTGTGGGTTTTTCTAAATCTTCATAAAAAAATTTCTCATTATTTCTTTGTCTGAAGATGCAGATCTTACATTTTAAAAAAATATAGGGTCTGCTGAAATAAATATCTTTACAAAAAATATGAGTAATTTTTAAAGGCTTTTCTTTTATATCGTATATATAGTATATATATATATAGTATATATATATATATTATATATATATATATATATATTGGCTTAATGAGTAGAGTGTTCGCTAATGGTTCAGGAGACCAGGGTTCATTACCATGTCGAGTTATACCAAGACTCAGAACATGGTACTTGATGCTGCCTTGCTTAACACTCAACATTATAAAATAAGGATCAAGGATAAAGTGGAGCAATTGAGAGAATGGAGTAGCACCCTCCCCTACACCTCAGTGTATTAGATATTGAATAGGGAGCCTTTGGGTCACCCTCAACTAAGGTCGACTATATATATATATATAATATATATATGTATGTATTTACACACACATTTATATATGTATACTATATATATATATTTTTCATATATACTTATAAATACAATCACAGACACACAGACACACAGACATATATACTATATATATTATATATATATAATATATATATATATATATATATATATATATATATGCATATACACAAACATTTTTACCTGCACTTTTCTGGAAAATTTATCATATTGTTATATTTTCTTTTTTGTGGTAAAGAAACTTAAATTCCCTATCTTATCAATAATTTCATTCCACAATACAATAAATAAAAAATGTAATAAATAAATACAGTAAAGATTTTGAAATGACTTTTTCATAATATATTTATTAATTTGATTTACTTTTACTTTCAAACTTGTTTAAATTTGCAGTGATAAAGTGCAATGAAGAACAGTTAATATGAATTAAAACATTTGCTAAAACTAAGAATACAATGCTTCTACTTTTGTTTCTACAGTCATGTAAGTACATTCATTTTATGAATAAAAAAAACATAAATCCAAATATTTATAAACTGACATCAAATTTTTGAAAGAATACAGTTAATAAGTACATACATTTTGCAGACATTTAATTGGGTAAAGTTAATCTTGATTGGCAAAAAGTATAATGAATATATAAGAAATTTAACAATTACAGTCCCAAATATATACAAAGTTAAAAAAGCAAAGCTTATGCTTTTTGTAAAATAATCTTCTTTCTAGTTTTTTTGCAAGGCTGATAACATAAAACATAATTGTAAAAGCTATCAAGAAAATAATTGTTTATTAAAAAAGATAGTAAAAAAAAGGATGGAATAAGATTGAAAATGACATTTACTGACATTGCTCTTAGATCCATTCTAACCCCGAGCAGTAGTACCTGACAGGGTCCCATCAATGTGACAAATAGATTTTATTGAAATAATTCTTATTGTATTAAACAGGAATACTTGAAATCATATAACTGGGTTTAAACAAATGATCATTATTAAATAAGAACAGTTACTTTAAACCATATAATAGGTTGTATATTATTAGTATTAGATAGGAATACTTGAAACTATATAACCATGTGCAAATTATAAGTATTAAGAATAGTTACTAAAACCTATAGTCGTTTACAAAGGATAATCATTTGTTTCTTGAAACCATAAAGTTGTATGCATTTCATTTTTATGCCAGGCCCCAGTAAGGAAGATGTTGCATAGGTTTGTTTAGTTGATGGAGGAAAATAATCACTTTGCTCACACCCAATAGAGTGTTTTTGCTTAAGCTCCCAAATCCCTTGACTTTACTCTTTTGCTATACAAATCTCAACTAACATTTTAAAAAACTAAATCTCTCAAATCTCATATGGCTGCCTATAGCCAATCACTACAGCACATTTGATTTTCAACAGTCTTTCACTGTACCCAGGCTTGATCCAGCAATGATTTAACTTTTGACCTGTCTCTGTCAATCACATCCACTATAGCCAGGCATTGAGGGTGTTGGTGTGGGCCATCACATAACACTTAAAACTGAATTTGTTAACAATAGCCTGCTACCCTATCTCAAGCTCTGAAGTTATTTACAAAAGTTTGCTTCATTGTGGCACAAGGCTATAAGTAGAGGACACCTAGTAAGGATCAAATGCTATTTCAATTTTGTCCTTTTTATGGAGCACATCACAACACTAGTTTTCTTAGAAGCAACTATTTAATGTAATGCTGGCAATCTATGGTTTAAAAGATTTAAACTGCTTATAAAATCAAAGTCTTTTGTTAATTAAACAAACAGCCAAGCAGTTAGCAAAACGGAAAGAAAGGTAAATGTTTTATTTTATTAATAGGAATTTGATTTGAAATATCTATTTGTATATACAGTATTGCTTACACACACACACACACACACACACACACACACATATATATATATATTAAAAATGTATAAATAAAAATAAATAAAAGATGCATATATTTATATAAATATAAATATATGAAATATACAGCACCTCTAAAAAAAATTTTTATGTAAAAAAGTTAATCTTCTTCCAAACCAAATACACCAGGATTTTATTATTTCTAATGGAATGTTATTTGATTAAAACATATATTAGGTATTATCTATTGGCAAACTTTAAGTAGTGAAACTCTATAACCAAAAATAGAATTACATAAATATTGATAAGAGGTATACTTACATTTGATGTGCTGCAAAATTTATAGAATTAGAATGATTGTTCTGTTGTAAAACAATTTCTTACAGAAGAACCAAACATTAACTATTCAACTGTTGTTTGATATTTACACTTAAGTGGACATGTAAAAAAGTCCAACAAATGGATGCCACACAAGCCAGACAATCTTTTGTAAAACTCTGCAATAATGAAACTCTGTAATTAAAAATATGAATATGTACTATGTCTGGAAAAATAATGGGATTACCACACCCAGAGAATGTTCACTTGGCATATTTTTTATTTAGCAGTAAATATACTAATAACAGATAAGATACAAAAAATTCTTTATTTAATAGATAAACAACTTTGTATCATTCTATAATATTTTCCTCTGAATGGTTTGGAAAAAATTCTAATTTGATAAATTTTTACAATAGAACAATCACGATTAGAACATTTTTGAATTCATTAGAATGTTTCTTAAAACCAATGTTGAGCTTTGCACTGTTAAATGTCCCCTGGTCAAAAATACTTGGTTGATACTAAAGAGCATTTTTTTTTACTGCTATACATACCATTTTGAACTCATACCATACAATTGCTCCATTTCTTCCCATCTTTAATTTGATAATCTTGAACTGAAAGTTCATGAGGAATCCTTGAGAACTCAAGTTTTTTAGATTTTTTATAATGTTATAGTTATGACATCTTTCAATAATCCTAGAATACCTGTACGTTCTTGAATAATGGGGACTAGGTTCTCCTCTACTAACCATTTTAAACTATTATAATTGACAACTGATGGTCAACCATATCTGGACTTTATTTTAAGAGATATGAAAATGTTTAAACCAATTTTAGGTTGTATTATCAGATAGTGTTTAATTTCCTTCTACTTTCCAAATTCTGGAAGTAGCTTCAGTGGTGTTGATATCAAGCTTGATATAACACCTTAAAATTGCCAAAATCTTACATCTGAAACAAAAGGCTCAGCTTGATAATATTGATAATGATATGTTAATATAAGTGGTTGCTTGGTTGATTTTACACTATGTCAACCCTTATTATATTATTTAATGCTTAAGTCAGTCTCTTTTTTTTCAAGTAATTATATGGTTTCAAATAACATAATTATCATTTCAGATAATTATTGCTTCTTGTAGCCATTCATAATACCAATAACTAGCACATAGTTATACAGTTTTAAGTATTCCTATCCAATAACAATAATAATTTTCAAATAGATCTATTTGACTCATAGATGGGCTCAAACAAGTACTATTATTCTGGGTCAGAGTAAACCTGGAAGTAATTTCATCAAATAAATGCCTCCATATTATTCAGAAACATTACTTTTCTTCTAAATAAGCCTGGCCTAGTTGGTTGGGGCTATATAATGTACCGACTACTTTTCTGCAAAGAGGTTAGACTCCCCGCAACAAGTGTCCTAGATATAACATCATACAGTCTGATGGTGAGGCTCCAGTAATGCTGGAGCTTTGGGGAATGCCGAGTACCCCTTTAATGCCATTACTCCCGTGGTAGGGTCCTAGCTATGGGTCAAATAGAACTAAAATGTGTACTTATGCTAAACTGAATTGTTTGAAATAGAACAGTTTTTACATCTAAGTGAGTATAAACAAAAAACTGTACTTATGCTAAACTGAGTTGTTTGAAATTGAACTGTTTATATGTATAAAAATGGATTTGGCACTAAATAACCTACAATGATTGATATGCCATAAAACCGAACCAAATCAAACCAAACCAAATCTAAATAAGCCCTTTTGAATTCAACACACTTATTCCAGTGAATTTTCCACAGGTTGAAACATCTCTAATTCATTTTTTGATATAATGTGAAGCTGTGTAATCCTATTTATTTTGGTGTCTTCTCTGTTCTTAACTCTAAGCCTCAAGATGAATTTTCAGTTTAAGAAACCATAAAAATCTGTGTAAATTTAGTATGGAAGATGTTGCACTTGTCTATCATCAAAAATTACTGTTCTAAATTATTGTGACTGACATTAGAATTTTTTACTCTGGGATTGAGTTCCTTTGATTTCAATTGTAAACTCTAGAATGCTTTATTATAAGTTGCTTAACTCTGCACATCTTCATTTAAAACTAAAATTTCAAAATTATAAATTTAAAGAATTTAAAGCTTCAGTCTCAATACTTTTTGATCATACCTCATTCATAGTAATCAGGCGTATTTATGAAATAAGCTTTGACAAAACTTTTGATACAACCTAATATATATAAAGAAAATGAAGATTCTGTCATTGTATGTGAGTCTAGTTTAAATTCAATTTCAGTTTTGTCATTGAAGGATTTACACACAAGGATTACTCCAAGCTGCCCATCAAGTTAAGATAAAAAGCATAAAAATTACTGAGGATAAACAATAGTGAACATGGCTGGTAAATCAGAAAAGTCCTTGAAATTGCAATATTGATGAATTTATTCATTTTTCTTTATGTATTGATCAAGAAGCAGAAATGAAGAGACGGCGTGCTGAAAGGAATTGGGAACAATGCAGAACAAGGTTGAAGCTAAAGAAGACAATGATTGATAAGCATCCAGTGAAAGTTGTGTAATAAAGGTAATTTTGTTTAGAAATGTTACTCACCTTCTCTTTTTAAATCAATCACTGTCTCTATCACCACCACCACCATCACCATGATAATCAACATCAATATCACCACTATTACCACCACCACTTTAATGGCCACCACTATAACCACAACCACCACCACTATTACCAGCATCAGTATCATTACTATTATCACCACCACCACCACCACCACCACCATCAGCTTCATGATAATCAACATCAATATCACCACCATTACCACCACCACCACCACCTTAATGACCACCACTATTACCACAACCACCACTATTACCAACATCAGTATCATCACTATTACCACAACCACCACCACCACCATCACTATTACTACTACTACCACCACCACCACCACCACCACTATTATTGTGAACAATGATATGTTTCTTTTACCTTTTATCAAAAACTATTTATATACAAGCCTTTACATGGACATATAGATGATTTGTATACAATTATATTGTTTCACATATTTCATTCTATGAATAACTTGCAAGCAATTAAAAGTAATTCACAATGATATAGGAATAGTTCATTGAAAATAATTGTTTGCAAATTATAATCAAATAAGAAGTTACTTGAAACCATGAAAGTAGGAAAATTATTTATACTTATAATAGTTACTAATACTAATCTATACTAATACTAATAATAGTCACTTAAAGATACAACTGTCTAAAAATGCTTATTATTCAATAAGAATAGTGACATGAAATCATAACTGATTGTTCCCCACCCCAAAAAAGCCCTGACTTCTGCATCAAATAACACAACAAAGGAAGACATGCCATACAATCAACCAGCCAACCAACATTACCACTTGCATTAACATAATTATTGTTTTGTGTATCTAAGATATCAAAATATTCTTATCATTTTGTTATTATTGTTGTTATTCCTATCATCATCATAGTCAGTGATTAATATCATTCCTTTATCCAAAATTTCAATATAATGATGTTGAGGTAACTTAAGATATTGTTTATCTACTTATTTTGGGAGGTTGTTTTTACCCTTTTTCAAATTTTTAATTACTTCAACATTTATGAGATCATTATTAGAAAAACAAATGTCAGTATTATTATCAATATATTGTTATCATCTTTTTCAGTATTGTCATTTTTATTGTTATTATCATCACTTTGAAAATTATTGTGGAAAAGTCCTTATGGTGTAGTGGTTGGTTGGTTGGGGTTTTATAGCATATCAACCTTTGTAGGTTATTTAACACTAAATCCATTTTTATACAAATAATCAGTTCTATTTTAAACAATTCAGTTTAGGATGAGTACACAGTTTAAATGTAAAAAACATTTCTATTTAAAGCTAATCCGTTTAGTCAAACAGTTCTATTTCAAACAATTCAGTTCAGCTTAAGTACACAGTTTAGTTCTATTTAAATCCATTTTATACAAATAATCAGTTCTATTTCAAACAATTCAGTTTATCATGAGTACTCTGTTTAATTGTCAAAAACATTTCTATTTCAAGCTATTCACTTTATTGTGACAATTCTAATTGAACTAATTCAGTTTAGTATAAGTATAGATTTTGTTTACACACAGTTAAATGTCAAAACAGTTCAGTTTAGCATAAGTATACAGTTTAGTTCTATTTAACCCATAGATAGGACCTTATCAGGAGCTACCACTCCAGGCCAGATTGAACCTGGGAGCAATGGCAATGAAGGGGTGCTCTGCATTCCCCAAAGCCCCAGCATCACTGGAACCTCACCATCAGATTACTTAGTGTCATATGGTGTAGTGGTTAGCGTGTTGAACTGAAACATCATTATAAGCAAGTTCAAACTCTAGTAGCACTATTATGTTCACTTTCAGACCTTCAGACCCTTTGAAAAGATATGAACTCCTTATCCCTCATCCCAGTTATGGCTTAGATAGTACTACTACTGTCTTACAAGGATAGCTTTAGCATTAAATAAACCATGAAGGTTGATATTCCATTAAACAAAGAAACCAAACTAAACCTATTATTAATATCAATGTTACCATTGTATTGTGAAGCAATAATTAATTCTTACAAATCTATTGCTTATGATGCAGTGACCAATTTGTAGTGATTTTCTTTAGAAATGCAGTTCACCTTCCTTTTTTAAATGAATCGCTATTTCTATCACCACAAGTACCTGTAGCAGTACCAACAGCAGGACTAGCAGCCACAGCACCACCACAACTATCATCAATGATATGAATTACCAATTTTTGAAGTTATGTTCTATGTATTTAGCCAACCCCTCTGCAACTGGATGTATGTGACACAAGGTCAATTCTTAAGTGGAGTAAAGCAGTTTTGAATTCAGAATTTTCCATCTTGTAGATTTGTTGCCTATCCAAGGCTAAAAAACCCAATTTGCTCTGCTATTTACTCAAAGCTGAGGGCTGAATGAAGAGATGGATTCATGCTTTTCCCTAAGGGCAATAGCATGAAGTGAAACAGCCTCATCCAGGATTTGAACTTGAGTCACCGATTCCATTTCCTACAATAATAACCATTACGCTTTCTGTAAGTAAAAAAAAAAACTTGGTTTTAATTAAAGGGGAAAGTCTCTTGGCTTATTGATATTGTATGCTTCTACCACAATGGTAGAAATTTTATATTCTAAAAAGTTTTAAATAGAATTTTCTATTTGAGTGAAAAAAGGAAAAAGTGTTTTGTAGTTTTGATCAATTTGAAATGAACATAAATATTCTTGGCTAAAATTCAGCTTTTTGTTCACCAAATCTGTTTTTTTTTTCAGGTAACTATTTTATTGCTGCTGTATCTGTAAAAGTATGATTAATTCTCTTACTATTTTGTTTCAGTAAATGACAGCATTAAAAATGACTGTATCTGATGATATAAAAAATTCCCCTGATTTTTTAAACCTCAAAATACCTAGAAAATATCTCCTGAATCTCATTGATGCAGTTAATGTATTTGTTAGGCTAATATTTACCTAGACTCTGCAAACTAATTGTACTTGTATCTAATCTAACACCATATTAAATATATATCGTGGGGACTTTATATGTCATTAAATATGGTACATTACTTGTGTGTGTATGTGTATGTATGTGTGAGTGTGTGTCTGTGTATGAATGTGTTTGTGTAAATGTGTGCATGCATCTGTATGTGTGTGTGTCTGTGTTTGTGTGTGCCTTTTGAACAAAATTTTACTACCAAGACAGAATTTTAGTACTATTACAGTAGTAGTAGTAGTAGTAGAAGTAGTGTTTAGTTTGGTTCACACTTTCATCAAATTGTCAATAACCTATTATTTTAAAAATGTCCTCATCACACTCATTTACTGAGTTGTCTCCACCTCTTATTTTGGTCACTGAGTGAGTCCAAGACTAGGGTGGGGTCAGTTGTTTATGATGCAAAGTAACAAATAGAGCACACTGGAATATCAATCATTCATGTGTAGATGGTTTGGTTTCTTTGTTTAATGGCACATCAACCCTCATGGGCTATTCAATAACAAAGTCATCCCAGTCGAAGGACTGCAATGGTACCATTCAACCTATAGCTGAGGGTATAAGGGGATTCATGCATCATCTGTAGAGGTTTGATCTAAATCTTTCAGGTTTTGATCTAAGTTTATTTGTAGATACCTATGCTTTTCTGTTTTTTCTTAGAATATACCAGCTACAGAAGTGAAAGACCCCACCCCAACCAAAAAAAAAAAAAAATGTGGTGGGGGTTGGTATGACACTAAGTTGTATCTGTTAGAGAGGCTGCAGTTTTGGATCCATTGTCAGCTCAGTTGTTATTATTCTTAGATATGCTCTTACTCTGGAGTGGTAGTAGTTAGTAGAGTCTCATCTATAGTTTAAATGGATTGGGAGCTTTATTGATACTTTGACTCTTAAAACATTGGTATTACAAAACTAAGTATGAAATGTTTACCTGCTTAAAATGATTATAAAGATTTGTTGTTTGATACCATATGATTGCCAGTGGTGTAATGGTTATTGTCATAGGAAATGGACATGCCAAAACAAGTTCAAATCCTGGACGAGACTGATTGCATTTCACATAACACTTATACTCTTGGGGAAATTATGAATCCAATTATTCTCCCTCCAGCTATGGGTAAATAGTAGGGCACACTGGGTTCTTCAGCGTTGGTGAATCAACTAGTCTAGAAGGAAAACTCTGAATTCAAACCTGTTAAACTCCACTTAAAAATTGACCTTGTGTCATATCCTACCCAAGCGGAGGGGTTGGTAAATATGGATACCATATAATTGCTTGTGTTATGATGTTAATTTGGGGTTTGTAAAGACAAACACTAAACAACATGTAACAATAAAAAGGGTTTATTAGGCTGGTAATAAAAAGGTACAAAAGTCGCGTGAGTAGTAAGACTAGCTCAGCGTACTGCTCTATGTCAGTTGATAGGCTTCTTACTTAAAGCCTTCATTCATCAACTCTCCGAGCAGAACAGTTCACTTTCAAGAGGGGTAGAAGGTTTCCTACACAACAACTTGCAAAGAAAAAAAATGACTTCAACATATAACTGTTGAGGAGTAGTCTATCATACCTTTTCTGTGAGTATTTGAACTGGACCATGACTACTACTTTACTGCTGTTTTGAGCAGTAGGGATTAGGCCTACACAGATTGGCTGTGTTTCTTGGTATGTAGACTAGTCTGTGGTCTTTGACATGTTGGTTGAAGCCATCTGATATGCATGCTGGAGCTGCCAAGCATTTGTATCATGTGACTGAGACTAACACTCTCTTGGTGTCAGAGGGCTGTCCTCCCAGGCTTTTACCTGCTTTGCAGGGTTAGGTTTATTGCCTGGTACCTAAGGCATCCCTTTTAAGGGAATACTGATGAAGCCAAGGCATTTTTGGACCTGCTGTACATTTGAGCTTCAGCGTGTGGCCATCTCCTACTATAAAAAAAGGCCTTGTGCCATACTCTGGCTTGGTACACAGACTGGTCCATGGTCTTTGACATTTTGCTTAAGGCTGCCTGACATGCATACTGGGGCTGCCTTGCATTTGTGTTGGGTGGCTGAGATCACTACTCCCTCGGCTTCAGGGGCCATTCTCCAAGATTTTAATCTGCTTTGCAGGACTTTGTTTATTGCCTGGCACCTGATGTGCCACTTTTATGAGAAATTCCAATGGGGCCAGGTATTCTAGATCTGCTGCACATTTGGTTTTGGT
Source organism: Sepioteuthis lessoniana (assembly GCA_963585895.1). Lineage (NCBI taxonomy): Eukaryota > Metazoa > Mollusca > Cephalopoda > Myopsida > Loliginidae > Sepioteuthis > Sepioteuthis lessoniana. The sequence goes on from OY757930.1 coordinate 51,899,024, forward strand.
TTATGCCCAGCTCTCACTATAAAAATGGCCTTGTGTCATTCTCTGTCTTGGTGGAGAGACAAATACCAAGACATATGGAGACCTTTACACAAACCATCTCAGTAATACTAACTCTTAACACTCAACTGTGAACTACTTGTGCTTTGGATAGTGTAATGATTAGCAAGCTTAATTTGCAAACCTTCACGAGTGAGTTCAAATCTCATTGGGTACCCATTCATGCGGCCTTGTGCCACATCTAAGCAAAAAGCTTAGTAAATAACAACTGTGAACTACTAATTCATATGTACTAGTATAACAAAAAATTCTAGGTTCCGGTATACAACAATAACCCAGCATGCCATAAAAACAACCATCCAACCAACCAAACAACTACACTAGAGAAAATTCCATTGAACATCATTTATTCACTAAATTGGTAACACCTGAAATCAAGATGTTTGGTTTTCTATAAAGGATATAACAGAATATCTCCAGGCATTATGTCTGACCATAACTATAATTGTCAAGTCGTTTATTTTACTGTAAACCATGCATTGAATTAAGAATGAAGAAAGAATGGTTTGAGACAAGAGAGTGGATTGCACTTAGAATTGAGAATTGAATTTATGTTTCTCTTGGAGCATACAGTTCTTAGTCAGAGTATTCCCAATGATTTAAAGAATTACCTGTGGGCTGTCTGCTGCAAATGGCCTTGAGGCCTTTAGAGTCATCAGCAAAAGACAAAAGCATACATCTTTCATGCATGAATTCTCTGCTGTTATTGCTTTTCTCTACACTCACATTATAAGCTAATTATCTCTGTTGGGTAGATACACTGAATCTAAAATAACATATGAGAATACTTTAAAAGCCAAAAGAATTAAAAGAAATAAAAAACTTAACAATTCTCTTCAGTTTCATTCAGGTTTTATGAATAAATTCTTTCAATTACATTCATGTATGAGATTTAAATAATTTCATTTGTTGAAGTAGTTTCTAGATTTTAATTCAGATTGAATGTTTTAATAGGAAATTTCAGTTCATAATTATCTCCCTTTTCCTAAAAAAATGAAGAAGAAAAACATTGGCTTATTCTGGAAAAAAAAAAAATTACTAAACGCTTGATATTCAAGTGATCATTAATCAGTTTTAGTATTGAATCAATAAAAATTATTATATTTTACATTAAACACTTTGATAGATTGATTAGATATCTCACAAGAAAGTTATTTGTTGGGAGTAAAAGTAAAAAAAAAATCTCAAATACTTTTTAATTGTCATTTGAAATTTTCAAGTTTTAAAGTACAGTACCATGTAAAAGTCTTTGGCCACTTTTAACTATTGTAAATTTCTACTAATTGCCAACTTATAAGAAAATGTTTTACATTACATTTTTTACAGATTGGCCCTGTTGAAATCATGTCCAGACCTAATCATTATATTTTGTTGTGGGGGTTCTGAATGAGAGAGAAAGATGGCAACCACCCTGTAAAAAAGTTTTCAGCCACCTCACATAAACCAATCAAGATGCAGTGTTTTAAGACAGAAAAATGTTCTACCTCTAATATGCAAATATTTTTCTGATAACGCTCCAATTTTTTCTTAAATATAGGGAAAATTTTTACATCAAGATCATAACAAAAATTTCTCAAGAAATAAGGATGAAGATAGTGAAGATGGCTAAAAAGATGAGCCAGCAAGCAATTGTTAAGAATTTCAAGAAGCCACATCTCAGAAATGCTCTTGAAGTTTCAAGGCACTGGAAGTGTTTCAGATCAATGAAGATGTGGTTTTCATTGAAAGCTGCAGTACAGGATAATATGGAAACTAATCAGGACAGCAAAAACTCAACCAAAGAAGACTGCAAGACAAGTGATAGATAAATATAACTAGTCCAATTTGGTGGTGTCAGTAGATACCACAAAGTGTATCTTTTAAGAACATGAACTGAAGGGATGCATTGCAGTTAAGAAACCAGCATTAACCAAAAAGCATTTGAAAGCAAAATTGAGTTGGTTAAAAAAGTATGAATTATGGAATGGAGATTTTTGGAATAAGATCAAATTTCGTGATGAAACTAGGAGGGAGCTGCATTTTGATAAATGAGAATTTGTCAAAAAACCCCAAGAAAGTGAAACAACCCATATTACTCAATGGAAACAATGAAGTTTGTGGGTCAGAGTCTGATGCTTTGGGGATACATAAAAAATGATGGTTCAAGAAAATTGTTTTGAATTGACAGTAACTTGAATGGTGCCAAATACATCCAGTTGCTGTAGGACAATTTGATACCAAACTTGGATGAAGGTGAGATTTTTCTGCTTGATGGAGCTCCATATGACAGATCATGTGCAACACAACAGAATTTGGCAAATAATATCATCAAGCAAATGTAGACAGAACTTAAGAGAAGAGTTTGTTAGAAGAATCCATGCAACTTCGAAGAGTTGTAGGAGCTCAGTCACAGAGAATGATATCTCATACCTGTGAAGATGAAGGATTTGTACACATGTCTTCCCAGACACATTGAAGCAATTATTTAAGCAAAGGGAAGCCATTTAAAATATCAACAATGTACAGTAACTTCTTGATATGAACACAATCTAATAAATTTTTATTATAGATATTTTTTGTTTTAAAACACTGTATTGTGATTGGTCTATGTGAAGTGGCTGAAAACTTTTGTACAGCCATTTTTGGGTGTGACCTTACATATTTCCATCTCATTCAGAACCCCCACCGCAAAATATAATTATTAGGTATAGAAATGACTCCAACAAGGCCAATGCTTCATTTGTAAAAAACACATCCATTTATAAGTTGGCAATTTGTAGAAATTTACAATAGTTGAATGTGGCCCAAAACTTTTGAAGGGTACTGTACTATATTGGTGGCATGTAAGACTCACCCTTTTTCTCAAGAAATAGCTAAAAAGTATGTCTTTAGTGTTCTGTACTTCGATGCTCTAGACTCGAGGGCTTGTGGTGGGTGGGGTCCCGTGGCACAATGGCTAACATGTTTGACTGTGACATCATAGTAAGTCTGAACTCCAGTTGTGCTATAATGTTTACTTTCGGACTAATACCTTTGGGAAAAGTATGAACCTCCTTTATTCTTCTGAGCTATGGGTTGAATAGTACCACTACGGTCCTTCTAAAAGGATGGTTTTGGTATTAAATAACCCACTAAGTTTGATATACCATTAAAAAAGAAACCAAACAGATCCAGTACTTGTACCTATTTTAACTTCATATTACTGCAATATTAAATGTCGATTAAGAGGATGATCTAATATACCATCAAATATGGATGCATAGATTCCAGTTATATGAAGTTTATTCAAAAAGCATCAAGACAGGCACTATATTTACCAGGACAGAAATGAACAATGAATTTAATTTTCTTCTAAATAGTCCTATTGGCATTCAACAGACCCCAATGAGTTTTCCATTGAAGCAACTCTAAATCTTTTGATAAAGTGTGTAATGATGTTGTATTAGTTTGGTTTAGTTTCTTTGTTTAATGACATATCAACCTTCATAGGTTATCCAAAACCATCCTTATAGAAGGGCTTTAGTGGACTTATACCAGGAGAGGGGATTCCAATATAATACTTATAACTTAAATACAATTATATGGTTTAAATAATTTTTCTTTTCTAGGTTTGGTTTAGTTTCTTTGTTTTATGGCATATCAACTTTCATGTGTCATTTAATGCCAAATTCATCCTTGTAGAAGAACAGCTGTGATACTATTTAACCCATAGCTAGGAAGATAAGAGGTTTGAATACCTTTTCTGAGGGTATTAATCAGAAAGGAAACATAATTGTGGGTTTGGAGTTTGAACTCACTTATTTCAAGGCAGCATTCCAATATATTACACCACTGGAACATCAACAGTTGTATTAATGGAGGAACATGTGATGTAATGATGATTATCATAAGAAATGAACTCTGTAAGCAAAGTTAAAATCTTGGCCAAGGATGTTTATGTTTCGTTTTTGGTAATGCCCTTGGAAAAGTCATGAACCCATCCCTTTTCTTGCCATCTATGGGTAAATACTAATCCAGACTAATCTCTTAAGCCTTAGTATGCCAATTGATGTTGAAGAAGGAAAATTTTAAATTCAAACCAGCTGTATTTAGCTTAAAAATTGACCTGGTGTAACATTCTGCTCGTAGCAAAGGGATTGCGGAAATATATACTGTTGTATTTCTTTTCATGTCCTCCATATCCTCAAATCTTTTCATATCCATCATATTCTCAAATCCTTTCATGTCTTCCATATCCTTAAATCTTTTCAAGTTCTCTATATCCTCAAATTTTTTCATATCCTTCATATCCTCAAACCTTTTCAAGTCCTCCATATTCTCAAACCCTTTCAAGTCCTCCATATCCTTAAATCCTTTCAAGTCCTCCATATCCTGAAATCTTTTACACAAGATGAATTTACAGTTTAGGAAGCAAGAAAAGACTGCATGGTCTGGTGAGTGTGGAGGATACTGTGCTTTCACAATCCTGTGTTCATCAAAAACTGCCTATCAAGAATTATCAACTATTAGCACCGACTCATCCATCGAGAAAGCAGTCAAGACAACATTCTAGATGTTTAGTCATAATCATTTTATCATATAAGTTTGTTTAGCTATGCATATAATATCTTCATTTAAATTTGAAATTTGAAAAAGTAAAAATGTAAACCTTCAGTCTTTATATTTTTTATGACACCTTATATATATATATATATATCCATTAAGCGAATATATGTAAACAAAACAAATGTGATACATAAGCGTTTAAATTTCCTTCACTTGCACTGGTTTCCTCGTGGCTGAGTGGTAGAATCTTGGATTGGCATTTGAGTCAGCCGGATTTCCATCCCAGCTTCGGGAATCTAGTGTGCCTAGCCACACTGAAAAGTTGTGATACAACAAAACAGTCTGTTTGTGGATGACAATGTATATATATATATATATATACACACACACACACACACACACATATATATATATATATATATATATATATATATATATATATATACCCCTGGAAAAAATAGAAGGTCACCCACAAAAATGGAGAAAAAGATATTGTTTACTATTTTTAAATTATAAAAATCAGATAAATGAAAGATAAGGCATAAAGACAATTAAATTCAAAATATGAAGAAATTTCAATTCATTTTTTATATGTATTATAAGCATTTATGCCTAATTTTTAAATTTTGTTTTGACATAAATATAAGACCAATGAGCAGAACTATAAAATATAAAGGCAAATTTTCTTTTGATATTTTGTAGATCCGCCATTAGCTTTGATAACCTTAAAAATTTGGCTAGGCATACTATCAACTAGTTTCTGAAGTATTCTTTCCAATGAATTTTTGAGTTCAGAAATTGCTGAGTACTTTCAACCTCCTTCATAAACTTTTGCAACAATCAATCCCCACAAATTTTCTGTAGGATTGAGGTCTGGAGAGCATGCTGAGTGGTCACGATGTCTTATTTTTTGTTAAAGCAAGTACTTCTTTGTTATTGATGCATTGTGGATAGCAGCATTATCTTGCAGAAAAATCCATTCTTCTCCACATAGACGACGCTCTTCTTGTGCAAGAAATAAATCATTTAGCATCTTCACATAATCTGCTGCTTTTTGTCAACCACTGACAAATTGTTGTTTAAGTTTTCCTGAAGATGAGAACCCCGCCAGATCATAAAAAATCCTCAATGCCTTGTTGAGTTATTCTCTTCTGGAAAATTTTGTGCATGCTAGTACTTCTGAAAGCCATCTGGACCATCTAAATTGAATTTTTTTTCATCTGAGAGAACAACTTTTTGCCATTCTTTAGCACTCATGGTTTGATATTGATGAGCATATCCTAATCATTTCTCTTTGTGTTTCATAGTTAACCTTTGACAATGAATTCTTTTCTTATGCTTAATTTTTTGTTGTTTAAATGCCTTCTAATTGTTCTAGTATGGCAAAGAGCATTCACTAGAGATTTCGAATTTTTTGATGTTGAGGAAGTTTTCTTTTTTACTTCTCTTGAATCGTGGGGATAATTTTTCTGGCCTGCCAGTTGATTTTTTTATTTCATACTTATTTGGACTTTTGAAGTAATTGCAAATAACAATTTTACTGCATCCTAAGGCCTTTGAAATTTTTCTCTGAGATTTTCAAACTCTTTTCGAGCTGTAATCTCGTCTTTGTCAAATTCAGATAATTTAGTTCCTTTATGTTTTTAGTATTTTAAGTGTTACAGTTTTAATAGCTTTTATATTACATAGACTATATATAATAAATTTTTCAATTAAATTAAGTTATTTTTTCTTTAGTTTTTATTGGTGGTCTTATATTTATGTAAAAAATAAATTTTAAAATTTAGCATAAATGCTAATCTACATATAAAAAATGAATTGAAATTTCTTCTTATTTTAAATTTAAATGTCTCTTAACCTTATCTTTCATATATCTGATTTTCATGATTTAAAAATTGTAAACAATATTTTTTTTTTCTTCATTTTTGAGGGTGATCTTATATTTTTGGTTTGGCTTCTTTGTTTAATGGCATATCAACTTTTTTAGGTTATTTAATGCCAAAGCCATTCTCCTAGAAGAACGGTAGTGGTATTATTTAACCCATAGCTGGGAGGGTAAGGGGGTTCATACCTTTCCCAAGGGTATTTGCCTGAAAGTGAACATAATAGCGCGACTGGAGTACAAACTCACGTACTACGATCCCGCAGTCCATCTCTTTAACCATTACACCATGAGGACACCCCCTTATATTTTTGTCCAGGGGTATATATATATACATATATATAATAATTATAATGAATAAATACGAGGATCATTAACTGTTTCCAGACTTTTTTCGTATGGGCACACACATGAAACTCTAGTCCCCTTTGAAGTAATCTCCTCCGGCTGCAATGTGCTTGTACCATTCCATCAACTTCTGGAAGGCTCCATGTAAGTTCTCTTGTGTGAGCATGTCAATGACCTTCGACACAGCCTCTTTCATCTCTTCAATTGTCTCATAATGACAGCCTCTGAGCTTAGGGAATAACCAAAAGTCATAGGGAGCAAGGTCTGGACTATAGGGGCGGTGATGCCCATCTTGGTCAAATAGTCTGTGACAAGGATGGAGTTGTGGACTGGTGCATTGTCCTGCTGGAAATGTCACTGATCCGATTTGAAGAGTGCTGGCCTCTTCCGCCGGAATCTCTTCCTGAACTCCCTTAAAACTTCAACATAGTAACCCTAACCCTAAGCCTTTGGCCAATCAACTTTGGTGTATTGACTTCCTTACTCCTCCCACACCTGTCATCATTCCTCATGGTTCCAGTGGAACATTCCTCACAGTTCCAGTAGAACATTATTGAAAGAGGAATCCAGACAAAGATGCGCATCATACCTTGATCAAGATGCTTTAAGAGAATCAATAGAATGCAATCCTTGTAAAAATATGTGAGAATTAGCACTTGACCTGAACTCATCCCAATCTACAATGTGTTACCTCTAGGAAAAGTGAGTAATCTGGGCATTTAGGTTTTTCATATTCTTATTGAGAAGAATAAAGAAGATCACATATCTATTGTGACAAGTCTTCTTTCAAGGCAAAGAAATGACTTGTTTGTCAATGAAAAAAAATATTGAATTTGTGCACCAAGTGATTTCCATTTTCTTCATTCTCCATGAAACACTCTGAGTGACAAAAAGTTTTTATCGAGAAAACATTTGTAGAAAATTTCTTGCGTTTGAAACCTGTGGAATTTTACTTGAGAGGAATCTACAAGCAACTGGATAAATTTCAAGAAATAATTCAAAATAATGATGAATATACTATTGATTGAAATTGTCAAATCATTTATGAATAAATTATATTTTGCTAAAATGGAGATAATGTATGACTCAACCATATATATATATATATATATATATATATATATATATTGGCAAAATTGTTGCTATTTTTTTGCTCAAAAAGTAAAGTTCTCTTTAAAATAAGAGATTAATTAAGAATGCAGTCATTTGTCATGTTTCTTCATTTTTCTAATTTAGGTGGGTGAAAGATCAACAACTTTTGACATGAAAAAGACTATTCATCTAATACACTTAACAAGTCGTATATACATATGTATACATATGAGTATTATTCGGTCCAGTTAAACCAGAGTTGGGAGTAATTCCTTCAGGACAAGAAAATCATTCAGGAGCTGAACATTTAAATTTTCCTGGTGGAGAGCTCAATGTAATTTTTTACAGAGCGATATTGTACTGTGCCCTAGATTCAACTCTTGTTCAAATCTCCTCTCAATACTGTTATGAAGAAAACTTTATTTTCTGCCCAAAACTTGAATATTTTCATTTTTAAAATAAAGTTAAGATAAACACAAAATTACCACAATTGTTTTATCAATTAAAAGAAAAATACATGGTGAGATTACCTCCCTTTCAGTAATGAGATCTCCAACTTGTTATAAAAAGAATGCTGATTTAATCCAATTAAGAATTGAATAAACAAAAGTGAAATAAAGCCTTGAAAGCTCTTTTTGTCTCCATTGTCTTTATTACACACAGTATATAATTAAATGATTTGTTTAAAAACAGACAAATCACTAATCACTGTCAGATTAACCACATATTTCAACAGGGTCATCAATGTCTCTATAGTAATGTCAAAAAAATTGGACACTTTTTGACAAATAAGCAAAACAAAACAAAAGAAAAACTATTCAACCACATATAATAGTTTAATCAATTTTCCTAAAATATATATAATTAAAAAGAAGAAAAACCGGAGAAAAAAATCTGATATCAAAATTGTTTTCCATTATATGGAAATAGAGTTCTTTGTGTTTGGAAGTTGTGTTTATTTTTGTACAAAAATATCTAGAAAATTAAGTCCTCTTTGTAATAGAAGGTTAATTAAGATGAAATTTGTTTGTTATGTGTCTACACTTTTCTAAATTACTTTTAGATAGATGGAAAATTGGCAACCATTGACACAACGGGGGGGGGTATATTCATGTAATGCACTAAACAAGCCATATATATATGATATTTATATGCATGTACACTTATGAACATGTGTATGCATGTGTGTGTGTGTGTGCATATATGTGTATGTGAATGTACGTAAGTGACTTCTTTTTTGGTGTTTGTATCTCTAACAAGTGTATGATGCATTTTAAAGATAACTGAAATGTAAGCAGCCACCTCCCACCATCCGTAAAACTAGTGCCTGGCAGCAAAAGGTCAATCATAAGAACTTTTGAAGTGGGTGCAAGATACGGTCACATGCAAGAGATGAGGAATTTTGATAAAGGCCAGTTATTTGGTGAGCTACTGGCAGAGTCACAGTAAGGACCTGAATTTTGAAGCTCACAAAACTGTGCCCCCTTTATTCGGGATGGTTTATGATTTAGCAAAAGGTAACATTTCCTTTGTTGATTTGAGAATATTGCTTTGTGTTTTCCTAAGACCAGTCCAGAGTAGAGGTTAAAACACTAATGATAAAATGACCAAGTATCTGGCTTTTTCCTTTCTTGTTATCATCAACTTTTCCTTTCTTGTTATTATCAACTTTTCCTTTCTTGTTATTATCAACTTTTCCTTTCTTGTTATCAACTTTTCCTTTCTCCTCATTATTTCTTCATCTTATCTTGACTTCACCAACTTTCACTGAGAGTCCACAACGCAACAGAAACCTTTCTTAGAATTTAACAAGTTTTAATTAGTCTAGCACAGATTGCTTTCCATACCTGATATTCCTAGGTGGTTATCCATCTGATTGTCTGAACATACTCATTGTTGTTTAATTTTTACCTGGTACTTTAAGTCAGACTTGACCATAAACCATTGAATCATTTCTTTGTATCTTTTATGTAACATTTTGACATAAGTAAGATTAGTATGGGTTTTAGCATCATGTTTTCTTTACTTAGCAAAGAAGGGGTTGGTTGGTTGGTTGGTTGGTTGGTTTTAAACCTTTAAATCACCATTGTTGTGGTCTTCCGATAAGACCGGTGGAAGAACAACTCAAACAACGGGTGATAGGTAAATGTTATTGTATTAGCAGAAAAAGGAAATCATTCAAAGGAAGTACTAGCTGTGCTTGGCTTGCAGTCCGTCTGTCAAATGTCTCGTAAGGAACAAGAAGTTGTCTTCCCCAAGCGAGCTAAGCTTGGAGAATATGTTTAGGTTGGACGAGTCCATCATTGGGGTATAGTAGGATATGTCCCCATAACAACAATAAAGTAGGATTTCTCAATGGGTAAAAAATACTGATCAGCAAACAGAATGTTGTAAGAAATTCAACTATATTCGTATATAGCATAGCATTAGGAATTTGACTATGGTTGCACACAGTAATGAAAGGGTTAATATTTATTTACAAGCATGATGAACGGTTGGTTGGTTGGTTTTACTGGATGTCAGTCCTTACTGGATTATTTTATATCTACAATCATGGTCTTTAATTATATATAGTACAACATTTTATCTTCATAATCATTTTAAAAAGGTAAACACTTCATTATCACCAACAAATCTATTTAACCCATAGATGAGACCCTAATAAGTACTATCACTTTGGGTCAGAGTGGATCTGAGAGTAATAGTAAAAAACAGTTGACTTCGCACTCGCCAAAGCTTCAGAATATGGTTTTATGACATGTCAGTCATTATAGGATTATTTAATGCCAAAATCTTTTTATTTGCAAGAAATTGTATGATTTCATCTAACTAATGATAATCATTTGTATATAATTATTGTTTCTGCTGTGTTCTGGTTAGTGAACACAAGTAGTAGTAATAATAAGACAAACCACGATACGTGAGGGAAATAGTTATATTTACAGGAAAGAGTATTTACAAGAGAGAGATGGTTAGTAATAAGAACATAGGATTAGTGATAGAGTAATGATATACTTCAACAATAGGAACGGCTCTTCTGGTTTGATTCGTAGGCTTATTCTTCCCAGACTGATCTCCGCTTCTGCCAAGGTTGGTAATACCCAACAGTTTCAAATAACTATTCTCAATACTAATAAGTTTTGCATTATTATATGGTTTCAAGTATTCCAATCTAAGGCTAATAATTTTCAAACAGATCTATTATGCCCATAGATGGGACCCTAACAAGTACAACTACTCAAAGTCAAAGTAATGGTAATGAAAAAGTGGGTCCACACTACCCAGACCTCCAGAACCGGAGCTTCCACACCAGATCCAGTTTATTGTCATATTCAGATTAGAACAGGAGTCAGGGGTAGAGTCTTATTCTTCTGCGATTGATGCAATTTGCATATTCTTAGTCCCACTAATCAGGCAAAGAAGTGATGTTAGGGAATTCTCTTTATATACAGTTTGGAATTGCTTTGGTACACGGATGTTGATATACTTATTTGTGTACACCCAGAGCTGCTGAAATAGATGGATTTCGATGGTGTAATTATGACCAGGTTTTTTTTCGTTTTTTTCCCTTACCATTTTTGCCCTCTTTCTTAATGAGAACTAAAGAATGTTTCAGTTGAAATGTGTTAATAGCATCAAATACACAAAAAGGAGTTCAATTGTTTGAAGAAAATTTGAAATATTAATAACTCTTTAAAAACATATAAAGAAGCTTTTTTTTCTGATACCAGTTATACAAAGGTAAATCAATAAGTCTGTAACCTAATGAAGAAAAATGCATTTGTTTTATACAAAAATATTTATTTGTCCTTACTTGTCTGTCCACTTAACCCAATGCTTCTCCCCTAATTTCAAAGATATCCAGGGCCGGACATTCAACAGCATCTGGTGGTGAGGCTTGTAGTTCTAAAAAGTATGGAATTACCACTTTGTTGATGTTACTCCCAGGTCCACTTTGACCTACATTGGTTGTATCCATTAGAGTCCCATCTATGGGTCAAATGGATCAGTTTTAGATAATATTTAAAGGAATTTTGAATAACATTAATTAATTGGCTTTTAAAATATTGATATTGCAACAAAGTATGAAGCATCAATATTGCAACTAAATATGAAGTATTTATATGTTTAAAGTGGTTATGAAATTTATTAATGCTTTTAATGTCATGATATCTTAATTTTTTATCAGCAGGTAAAAGAATTTTTTGATATTAGCTTAAGTATCTGTTTATACACAATGAGACTAATGGAAAAATGTCAAGGATCTTTTCTTTTTTGTTTTTGCTTCTAAACAATGTTTTTTTACAATCTCTATAGTTTTGTCAGTTAAAAGTGTATTCTAAATGGTTATAAACTGTATTTGTAACTATAAAAGATAAGTCCACATTATAAAGAATAGATTTACCAATTACATTTTTTATAATATGTTATTAAGTTAACATTGTTCTGTGAAAAAACATCATTAAGATTTTGCTGAGTAATAGTGTTTTAATTCAATTATGTGACACTTAAGAGATTTATTGATTTAAACATTTCTATTTTTTGCCTGGATTGTTAGACTTAAGTAGGCAACAATAAGGCTATGAAATTATGAGGATCATTAAATAAGTTTCCAGACTTTTTTTGTATGGGCACTTTTATTGATAGTACACACATGAAACTCTAGTCCCCTTCGAAGTAATCTCCTCCAGCTGCAATGCACTTGTTGTACCATTCCAACAACTTCTGGAAGGCCCCATAGAAGTCCTCTTGTGTGAGCGTGTCAATGACCTTCATCACAGCCTCTTTCATCTCCTCAATTGTCTCATAACGACAGCTTCTGAGCTTAGGGAATAACCAAAAGTCACAGGGAGCAAGGTCTGGATTATTGGGAGGGTGATGCCCATCTTGGTCAAATAGTCTGTGACAAGGATGGAGTTGTGGACTGGTGCATTGTCCTGCTGGAAATGCCACTGACCTGATTTAATGAGTGCTGGCCTCTCTCGATGGAATCTCTTCCTGAACTCTCTTAAAACCACAACATAGTAACCCTAACCCTAACCCTAACTTTTTGGCCAATCAACTCTGGTGTTTTGACTTCCTTACTCCTCCCACACCTCTCATCATCCCTCACAGACTCCCTGCCTTCCTTGAATCTCTTATGCCACTCAAGAACTGATGCTCAATTCATGCAAGATGCTCCAAAAGCAGTCTGAAGCATTCCATACATTTCTGTGGCATTTTTCCAAGTTTAAAACAGAATTTTATTGCATGTTGTTCTTCTAAAGTGTCCTCATGCCCAGATTGGATTTTTGAAATTCACTAGCTGTGACAATCAGGCTTTAGTAGGGTGTATTCCAATTGCTGCTGTAGCTGTTGATTTGAACCTGAAATCATAAAAATGGTCAGTCATCGCATAAGATGTATAGCAATAACATACTGAATTTTCAGAAGTCTACAACAATTTTAAATGCCTGTACAAAAAAAGTTTGGAAACTTATTGAATGCACCATGTACTCCTCCAACTTGAAGAGCTACCTATAACCTAACTAGTAATGTTTAATTAAATTCAAATAATCATTTTAGTAAGATAATTTGTCATTTTTTTTCTTATGAAGTTTGAATGCCATATTTTGAGCAGTTTAAAGATTGGAAAAGCTTTAAATTACAAAAACATATGACAGCTAGGATATTCAACTGACCTCAGCTGAGCTGAGAATCTTTGAGCCATCATAATATGATGATCATAAGTTGAAAATGTTCTCTTGAATTTGCCCAAATAATAGCAACACTTTAAACAATATTTGACTGAGGAAATTGAAATTTGAAAAATATAAAATAAATAAAATAGATAAATAAATAAAAAACAAACAAATGATCAGAAGCTTCTTTTGCTCATTTAAAACTAAGTTGGTGGTTCTAACTTGTTTTTTGGCAAGAGATCTCAGGTACAATAAGTTAAACTATTTTATAATAAGAGAAAATATCGGAAGAAATTGTCCTTGTCTTTTGTAGTGAGTCTAGCATTTGTAAAAAGTGCAACATTTCTGTAGTTGAATATCCACAGATCATGGTCATAATATTTTTTCCTGGATATACACAAAGTTAGATAGTGTGAATATTTTTAACATTATCTTTTTTTTAATTATCATTATTATTCATTTAATAAATTTTAAAACAGTTTTATAGACAAATATCTCCAGAAACAGTAAAGAATCAAATGTACATAAGTTGCACAGTAGCAAGTATACTTTAAGCTAAGTATCTATCAACCTTGTTATTTATTGTATTGTCCTGAAAAGCACATACAAAAATCAAATTGATATACATATATAAATCATCTATGCATGCATGAACCATGACAAAGATTAAGCATAAAGGTTATCTAATTATAAAACCAATGTTTTTTTAGTGGGCAGCTGAAGGTTTCAATTTGAAAGGAGAATATATACTATTTTAATGGTATTGATAATTGTGCATGTGGTCTTGTAAAAATTTACCCAAAGTTTTCAATACAAGTTGTGCACAAATAAATATTTGCCACTTTTTGTGGAGATTTTTGAATTTTGAGAGGAACTAAAAAGCAGAAATAAAATGTTTAGAATTCTTTGTTCAAAACTAAGTTAAAAAAAATATTGATCTGTACAGTCTTTTTGTATTGCTTACAAAAAAATCAGTTTTATCATAAGACTTGTTTTACCTAAAAATAAATTGTTGTTTTAGTTTTACATCCATATCCAACTCTGGTATAGATCTCTAGTTGACACAATATCCATTTTTCATCAAAAGTGACAACAAAATGAAAAATAGATCAATTCTCTATAATTAAACATGATTAATTCGATTAGGAATACTTGGATTGTCTGATTTGAAAGCCTCAGTTAAGAGTTATTTAGTAAGAGCAAATGCTAAATCATTGGATTTTATTTGAAGTGAATTTGAAACAATTTCCATCTCAGCTATCAAATGAATTTCTTGCACATCGAGCGATGTAGAAATAAATCATCACAGTTTCAGGGGGTCTTCTTCCTTTATCAAAAGAGGTAAGGTTTGGGTTTATTGCATGGTGCCTGGGGCATCCTTAAGAGGGTATGCTGATGAAACTGAGCAATTTTCAGCACTGCCCCTAGGAGCTTGCCTCCTGAAGAGTCTTCGCTTTAAACCAGCACCGTTGTGGGTGTGGGTGTGGTTGAGGTGAGATGGGGTGGGTGGGTTTGATTAAATAAAGTAAAGTAAAGTTAGCGACCATTGTCGAGGGTGACCCAAAGGCTCTCTTTTCAATAGCTACCCATACCAAGGTGTAGGGGAGGCCGCTACGCCATTTCCTGGATTGCTCCACTACCCTTGATCCTTACCTTATAATGCAGAGTGTTAAACAAGGAGGCATCAAGTACCATTTTTTAAGTCTTTGCTATGACTCAACTTAGGAGTTAACCCTGGTCTCCCCGACCATTGGCAAACACTCTACTCAGTAGGCCATTTGACACAAAATTTACTATTTATTCTCTAATAGAATTTTCCCCGAATCTAGAATTGATATTCTTCACATTTCCATATCTCTTTCTAGAATAGAGAAGAGTTACATATTTACAATTTAAAGACGAATAATAATCAAAGTTTAAAAAATGATCTAAGGGAAATAACTCGGATAAAGACTTTTTTTTTCTTATAACAAATGTTAACTGAAAATTAAATGACTTGAACTAAAAAAGAGCTGTCATTGAAAAACTTTGGAATCAAAATTTTCACCATTCCCTATAAAGAAATGTCTTCAAATGCAGAATGTATAGTCTTTGTAACTTTAACTCAATCATGGATTTGAAACTTGAACTAAAATATATCAAATTGCTCACTCAATTTTACTTGTTTTCTATGCATACTAGGGGACTTGTGTCCCATACTTTTGGCCTTCTGCCGAATGAAGCTTAGCTTAATAAATGCCAATGCCAATTAGGTTAAACTTTTTGCCACTTGGCTATTGTTTTGTAGTCTGTGAATATCATCATCAAGTTGGATTGACAGTTTGGATTTCCCTGACTCTCTCTTGCCATTCATCTCTATCTAGGTTTTCCAAATTACATCCTGTGTTCACACTGAGCAGATGTAGATAAGTTCTTATTGGTTGGCCAACACTGGCACATCCAAGTGTAGGGATCCATAAGAGTACAAACATCACTTATGAGTTTGTCCTTGCTTCTTCAGCAGTACCCTTGTTCGTCTTATTTGGATGGTTTTTCAGATGGGAGGTAAGTGGTCATACAGCTGCTGTTTTGTGGGGTGTTGCTTCCCGGATTTGTTCAAAATAGCTTGTACCATTCTTGAGTTGTTCCCATCTTGCTTTTTCTCTATGTGTTTTGTTAGTGTCCATGCAGTGCATCCATACAGTAGTATTACCACAGACACAGCTCGGAAGAAGTCCTGTGAAAATCAGTGGATAATAACGGTGGATATTCAAGTGATATTGTCAGATTAGAAAAGTGTTTCACTAAAGTGTGTGCAGTTTAATGTTACTCCTTAAATATTACTTCTTGCATGTCTGTATGAAAAGGAACTTTTGAAAGAATCCAAATCTAATGCTTACAATGTTCATCTAATTAGAATATTTAAAGTCTTTAACTCCAGTTTCTGTACATCCTAATGTCCTAAAAATATCGTTATCATCATTATTAGTTCCTTAGTTTGGGAGTCATCAGTGAAACATAAGGGCCGAAGAGACCAATGTTTTCCCCCTGGTTATTTTGTTGGCAGCTATTGAGAGAAGATTTAGTAAGTTCATCCCTGTCTTGTCCTTGATAAGTCTTGTTGCTGCCCAAGTTACCATCCTTCTTTTCCAGTGCCTTGCAGAATGAATTTTGAGAGGGTGCCATGTCTAGTGATGTGTTTGAACCAAGCAAGCTTTCACCGTTTGACAATTAACAGGAATTCCTGCATAAAAATATATTTTGTCAAAGAATTGTATAGCAACTATTTTTTTCTTGGGTACCTCACTGTAGTTTAATGGTTAGTGAGCTAGGTTTGCAGACCATTGTTCCATTCTCACTGAATGCTCCATATTTCTTGCCTTGTACCAAACGAAACTAAGCTTGTATCATTTTTGAAATTAATGTATCATTTACTAAGCTTAGCATGATTTTGGCACAAGATCACAAGTGTAAGGCACCCAATGAGGATCAAGTTCACTACTAATTACCTGGGAGACTGGCAGAGCATTACACTATGAAAAGATAAGAAAATCGAAAAAAGAAAATACAAAATCCGTGCTCACCGGAGTTATCTCCCTTGAGTCATTGCTCGCTTAAGATAAAGGTCTTCGTTCGAAAGAATGGCTTATCTAACACATCTTGTTGGCCTTAGTCCGCAATAAATCTGTTTCTGTCTCATCGATGGAACCTGTCAGAGAAAATAGGGAGGGTTTAAAACCCCTTTACACTATTGGTCTCCCTCTTCATATTCACCAATTTATTTTGGTTGAGGTAAGTTTTGTTTTTCAAGGCACCTCATGAGGTATAATATAGGTTCTAACAAAATTTCTTTCTTTTGCCGTTGAAACAAATTAAAAAATAATTGAAGTTATTATTTAAAGTTAATTTTTTTTATTTGAAATATAGTAACACCATAGCTATCCGTATTAAAAGCAAAATAATATTACATATCTGATTGATTTTTATACTTTTTAAATATTTAAATTCAAGGTTACATAAATCAAAATATCAGCCCAGTCGGCTCAGGCAGTAGATCCCACCCACTCCAACGAGTGTCCTGGATATGACACTTAATAATTTGATGGTGAGGCTCCAGTAAAAATGGAGCTTTGGGGAATGTGGAGTACCCCTTCATTGCCATTGCTATCTGGTCCACTCTTGCCCAGCATGGTGGCACCTGATAAGGTCCTATCTATGGGTCAAATAGAACTGTTTGAGATTTAAACTGAGTGTAAACTGAATTGTTTGAAATAAAACTGTTTGTAAACAAATGAATGATGTTTAATTGAATTATTAGTGATACATAGCAATACTTTGTACCACTTACCAGCATACAAAGAAATGAGTAGAATTATTAGTGTTTAATGGCAATACTTGAAACTCTTTAACTGTTTGCCTGAATTGAGTTATTGGTATTAGATAGCTATACTTGGAACCATTTGATTGTTTGCAAATGAATGAATAGTCTTGAATAGAGTAATTAGTGTTAAGTAGAAATTTTTGTAACCACTTAACTGTGTGCAAACAAATAATCAATATCGAATAGAATTATTAATGTTTGATAGCAATAATTGTGTAAAAACGATTGTAATATGAGTGTGCAAACAATTCACTTCTAACTTATTTAAAAATGAAATTACCAACAAACTATGTGTGCAAAGAAATAACTGATGTTAAATTGTGTCTTTTCTATAGCAATACTTAAAACCATTTAAGTGTGTGCAAAAAAATGTGTTCAGGCTCGTTTAAAAATGTTATCACAAAAATGTGTACACAAATCATATATATTCAATATATATGTATAAACAGGATTTGGCATTAAATAACCTACAATGGTTGATATGCCATAAAACCAAACCAATCAACCAATTCAAAAATGCTGTCTAAATTTTAAAATACTTTTGATAAGTTTTTTTGAATGAAATTAGTAACTTGGAATATCAATAAAACAATTCATGCTATAATATTATTTGTTGATAACCATATCACTTACTACAATATTTACATCCTAGTCATAGGTCAAAATTTTTTGACAAAAGATTTTCTACATACTTTACAATACAACTATTAAAGTGTGCTTTAGTTTCCCACTTGTTAGTATTGAAGGCCAACCACACACACACACACACACACACACACACACACACACACACACACACACACACACACACACACACACACACCTTTTTTCAGTATAGAAAATTGTATCAGCAATAGTTTATTTTTTGTATTTAATCTTGACAAAGTAAAATAAGCATGTTAATATGTTTTAGAATGTACAATTAAGAAAACTGAAAGAAATAATTATTTTTAATCTATTATTGATTTATTATTTGAACAGTGAAACAACAATACTTTTGATTGCATTTTTGATATTTTATGTTTTGTCTTGTAATAATCTACAAATCTTTCATTGCTCCTAAAATACTAATTTTTCTCTTCTTATAAAATTCCCTACTTTATAACAAAATTTTACTTTTTTTCCTTACATTTTTACTTAGATATTCTACCTGAATACAAAGAACAAAACTGGAAATTGCTTAAATGCGTGTTACTGTAGGTTTCTATACTTTTTTCCATTTAACATTTTTTTATTTCTTAAAAGATAAATAGAAAAAAAAAATGAACCACACAAACAAAAAAGACAACTCCCAGTTTCTTGCTTTAAAGTTTAGTAAAAAATATTCTTCATTCAATAAAAAGTGAGTCAAAATCTAATAATAACTTAAGGTTTTTCTCTTTTAAAGCAAAATGTATAGTGATACAGAATTTCCCTAATAATCTAAAAGAAAATTATATTTTCTCTTAAATCTTGGTGTTAAAAGTTCTTAAAACATTTTTTTCAATTTGATATTCTCATTTGGGGT
This sequence comes from Sepioteuthis lessoniana, assembly GCA_963585895.1. NCBI lineage: Eukaryota > Metazoa > Mollusca > Cephalopoda > Myopsida > Loliginidae > Sepioteuthis > Sepioteuthis lessoniana. The sequence goes on from OY757930.1 coordinate 51,918,475, forward strand.
ACTATTTTCTTCCAATAAAACCCAATTTAATTTTTTTTCTTGATGTCATGTCATGTCTTCAAAATTTTATCTTTTTATTATATGCCATATCCTGTATGCCTACCAATAGTGCCACACTCATCGGGATTAGGTAAAGTTAAGTGACCAGAAAAAATCTGCAAGTTTTTTAATAAAATAACTGATGCATTATAAAATTCATTTATTAATAAATGAACGCTAAAAATTTCATTAAAATTGGATAACTCCCTGATTTTTGGTGATTTTTTTTCAATCAGAGATAATGATTTGTTACAGTATTAAAGGTTCATGGTGACCATGTTGTTATTACCTAGTATAATGACTAGCAGACCATCGTTTGTGAGTTTGATTCTCACTGGGTCCTTATTTTTGGCTTTGAACCAAACTAAGTTAAGCTTAGTAAATCATCCATATCAATTTCTCCATTGTCAAAATGTAAGAAACTCTAAAAGCAGTTCAAATTCTTAAATTGTCTACATCACATCTCTGGCACGAATAGCATGAACCTTACTCTTCCTGTGGTATTTTCTATGACCAATTATCTTTAACACAATCTTGTATGTATTTACCCAACACCTCTGCCACAAGTAGATTGTGACACAAGATCATTCTTTTAAGTCAAGTACAACTTCAATTCAGAATTTTTCTTCTCCTATACTGGTTGCCATACTAAGTTAAAAGAGCCCAGTTTCCCTACTATTTAGCTGGGGGGAGAATAGTTGGATTTATACTTTTCCAAAGAGTATTAGTGCAATTTAAATTCAAAACAACCTCATATGGGTTTTGAATTTGGGTAGCCGAGTCCATTTTGTATGATGATAACCGTTACGCTACAAGCGCCTTGTAGTGATACACTCAAGGGTAAAGTGGAGCAATCCTGGGAATGGAGTAGTAGCTATCGAAAAGGGAGCCTTCGGGTCACCCTCGACTATGGTCGCTAACTTTACTTTACTTTATGATAGTAGGCAATCCACTCTTTAATGTAATCAATAACATTACTTTTGATGAAGCAAAGTCTGGCACAAGGTTACCATTATGAAGTACCATGTGAGGAATGAACTTGCTTGACTAAGAAATAAAAAAAAAATTCAGTAAAAAGGAAAAAAATAAAAAAAATTCAATTCTTAGTTGGACTGAGAACTTTTCAGCAACTCTTGAAACCTCTTTCTACCAAATTATATTCAAAATGCAGTATTATAAAATAAGGCTAAGTACAAGAACTGGTAACTTATAGCATCTGATTAAATATCAGCCAACCAGATACCTTATTTTCGGAAAAAAAAGCGGTGGGGAGAGAGAGAGAGAGAGAGAGAGAGAGAGAGAGAGAGAGAGAGAGGGAGAGGGAGAGGCTTATTGACTAATTGTACATCAGTAAATGTTTTTATTTTTGTTTTGCAGAATCTTGACTCACAAGTTCTTTAACTAATTTGCAAAGCAACAATTTTTTTCATCTGAACAGTTAAGAGAAAATGGATTGTTAGAGTGCAGGAAGAATTGGATTCATGCCTTTATAAAAAGGATTTGATCTAAATGAATACAAGCATCTGAAGCCAAAATGTGAATGCGGTATACTGATTCCATTTTCCTACAAATAATCATTATGTTACTCCAAACATTCCCAATTCCTTTAATATTAGCCCAATATTTGCTGGAGTAAATTGAGGGAAAATGAAAAAAAATTCTCGAATTAACATGAGGCGGAGTGGAGGCTTCCGAGGTTAATGTCTTGACAGCTTAAAATTGGTACTAATATTTATAATATGTAAAAAATATCATCCCATTTTAGGGTCATTAGCGGGATGTAAAATGTAAATATCGCGAATAAAAGAACAATGGCGCCAATCATGTTAATTTTACAGTTATCACGTTGTAAGGGAGATAACCTCAATTCTAAATTCAGTAAAATTGGTGTGACACGAAGGCGATCACACACACGCACGCGCATACACAACCCCCTGGCAAAAATATGAACTCACTACTCCAAGAAAACCTTTCTCCGTTATTTTTAACCATCACCCCCACCCCAAAAATACAAATCTAAGACAAAACCTATTTTATCTAATAGCCAAACTTTCTGGCTTCATTGAGCATGCCTGAAATTAATTGAAATAATTTGTTTTAACAAATGATCGATATTTTTTCAACATAAGGTTGAGGAAAAAATTATAAAATCACTAAATTTTTGAAGAAATATAATGGAATCATTAACAAGAATAATTTCCTATCCAGGGAATCTACTTGCCGGCGATGAGAGACCCGTCATGCCAGTTGTTTAGAGTGATTTCTTCATGTAGAACTCAATAGAACGACCAGAATTCTTTTCGGCAATTGACAAAGAATTTCTTTGCCAGTCAGAAAAAGAAATTTTGTCCCCGACTAATTGTTCTACAATATGGCTCCAATCAGAGAAATTTCCTTTTGAATAATGGAAAAAAGCACAATTCGAATAAGCTGACGAGTCCCTATTTTGCCAGAGTGGACACTTCTATTGATCTCGACATACATTAAAGATGTGAACTGTTGAACTGTGATTTGTTTGTGTTGAACAAGCCATTTTTTTTTTTTTTTTTTTTTTTGGATGAGCTGAAAACAAGAATTATGCATCACTGTGTCGCAGATTCTCCCGAACAACACTCCTCGGGTTTTGAAGTCGGAAGTTTTACTTCTAAACAAATACTATTTGTAAACGATTGGAATTATTTTACTTTTGTCGTCTGGGCAATAGATCGAAATAAATTTCACAAGCACTTGTGAAATCTATGGCGTATAGACGTGTTATTATTTGTTGAGCGTATGTTAAAAAATGGTAGCAAGTGTATATCTAATTTTTAAACGAACAACAGTTTGACAAGTGAGAAAAGCAAGACAAAAAGAAAAAAAAAAAAAAGAAAAAACAATATCCCCCCCCAAAAAAAAAAGAAAAAAAAGGAAGAGGGAAAAACTTTTTTAAAATAACAGTGTATGAAGTAGAACAATAAATGGCAAAACCAGGTTAAATAGCCATTTTGGCTCCCTGGATGAGGTGTCTGCCATGTTGGACACAAGGTGTTCTAAGTTAGAGGCGGTAAACAATTGAAATTATACGGAGAGGTATAACCTGCCAATATATGTTGTGATGGATAAGGCTTGTCTTAAAGTTGATGTTATAGACTCAGATATCCTATTATTGATTTCAAGATTATCGATGAAGAGAGCTGGCGTAAAAATGAATTTAGAAGATGATACAGCACTGATAATGGAAAAAGAAATTTGCTTTGAGCCTGAAATCAAGTGGTCACAACTGCATATCAATTGATAAAACAGAAATAATGCCAGTAACAGAAATAAATGCCGTAAAATTTGGTGAGAAGAATCTAAAAGATCTCAAATCCGTCTGGTTAAGGCTTCATCACCAATTTGCACATCTTCTAAGGAACATTTCATTGCGTTGCTAAAGGATGTTAAGGCATGGAAAGAGCAATACGAAGACATCTTGTTAGACATTACATCTAAATGCCAATTGTCAAGTATTTGCCAAAATACCTCTTTGACCTGTGGGCAAAGATTTTAATGAAAACGTTATAATTGTCTCTGAGCTTTACAAAGGTCATTGGATCTTTTTTACATGATCGATATTTGGTCCAGATATAGAATTTATATTTTTATTCGTCGTAAGAAAAACAAGTGATGTTATTGAAATTCCTATAAAGTGATGTTACTGAAATTCCTATAAAGAACTGGGTTAAAGCGTTTGGTGTTATGGGATCTTTAATGGCGGATAATGGAAGAGAGTTTAGTTTTGATAAAATGAGAGAAATATCTATTTTGAATGTTTGAATCAAGAGTTCATACCAGAATGAATTATCTGAGTGGGTGCATGCTATTACCGATTTGATGCTGTCAAAATTAGCGGTAAAAAAATAGCAAAGTGGAACTTGGAACCTTTTTATCTTGCGCAGATATGGTGCGGTATTGGATCGAGTGGGCTTTGGTATCAACGACTTGAAGGTTGGCCTTCGTATATTTATCATATCTGAGTAACAAAACTCACCACCACAATTATTAGAGAATGAGGACCACAATTCAGACACTTGTTGCAGATGAAGTGCATTATGGTTTAACATTTCATTGGGTAAATAATATAAAACAATTCACGACGAATTAACAATAAAACTTCTATTCTCTGAGGAAACTTAATAGAAGGGATACAGGAATTACATGAATTATCAAAAGTACATTATGGAGAGAAAGTCCTGTTTTGTAGCTAAGGAATCCTTTATAGAACGAAAATTGGTGTATGAAGACTTTCGTCAAAACATGGTACCGTGCATGGTACGATACAAGGTTTGTTGGGGCAAAATTCTGCTGTTTGGGAGACAAACCCACTCGTAAGCGTTTCTTGTTGTCGAGGCTTGAAGGAAGAGAGAATTTAACCGAATTTCCACTAAACCAGGATGTGACACAAGTTCATTTTATTGTGGGTGGAGCCACGTACGAATCTAAACTCATGCGTGTCTAATCCAAAAATACTTGACTTTGCTGGGTGTGATATAATGCTACTTAGCGGCCATTAGAAGTACCATTTTAGAAAGCAAGGATATAATTCCTACTATGGTAAGAAATTCATTGCAAATGTGGAATCTATTTAGCAGTCATCAGCTTATGTTTGGTAAAAATACAAATTCACCGAATATAATGTAAGTAGAAATAGCAGCATTAGAGGGAAATACTAGCCGGAAAATTTATGGAAACATTTGAATCCATTACACGAATCCTGTAAGGCTAACATTTCATCTGAAGTAGATGAAAAATACGACGAGCTATGCAATCAAAAGTCACAACTTCAGAGCAAGTCTTTAACTATGAAGACTTGGGTATTCTAGAAGCAAGAAGGCAAGGAACGATGGCTTAGGCTAGCAAAGGTGGTTTTCTCTGATGAAAAAATAGTCTTCATCCGTCACGGTGTTGTGTTAGTGAGAATATCATCAATAAGTGTTTGTAAAATAAACTGAGGCTTTAATAAAAACAAATCCAGTGAAAATGTCAGTTTGAATAAACCAGGAACCAATGAAAATATACCCACAACAAAGAAACAGTCCAATGTTTGAGATTTATTCCCATTAAATCTAAGGAAACAGATCCATGTCATGTCAAAACAAAAGATGTTCAGAAGGGAGACCGAATCCAGTACAAATTGCCAGACACAGAGGAATGGACTATGACAGTTACATTAAGAAGAGCTAATAAAGCTACTAGATAAAATAGAAATTGTTGGAAATTTTTATCAAGAAAAAATGTATGGTATTTTTAATGCCTATTTTTTCGTCTGCCTTTCAATGTCTCTGGTTTCGTGTCTTGCTACGCAAATAAACGGAAATAAAGAGGGGCCCATGTGGCTGGCTCCGGAAGTTGGATTTGGTCACGTGCCCCCTGAATTGGGGCCTCTTTTGGATCAGGCACTCGAAGCGACAAGACGTCCCAATAATTCTGGCAAGCTACCGACAGATTGTCCATTCTTAGTGTTGACTAAAAACACCCGAGAAGCTTGTGTATGGACTTTGGCCGGTTCCAGTGAATACTTTTGACGAGAAAGGAGCGGGGCGTATTAACTGCTTTCAGGCCATAGAATTTGGTTACTGATACTTCTCGAATCTGACAACTACACACGAGGTACCAGCAAATACCTTTTGGCGAGAAATGGAGCGGCAATTATTCCTGACGAGAGGACACCTAAGCTGCGCCCAACAGAAAGTAAAACAATAGCGACGTGCCCGTGAGAATTTCAAGGAGCATTGTCTTTGATGAGAAATACAAGAAGTTTGAATAACTTCCGTAATTTTTTTCCGGGAGTTTCGTTCTTAGCCAGAGACAGCTAGAGACGTTGAACGGTTGTTATTTTTTTGAGTGCTACAGAACTGTTTTTTCTATCTCTCCTGCGTGAGAGAATATATATTTTAAAGGGTTGTTCTTTTGCTACACCCTTTCCACACTGTAAGTGCACTTGCTTCCTCCCCCCTTTTGTACATTTTAGTATATTTTTGTATTTTGGTACTCGGCGCCCTTAATTTTATTTGGCAACGTCACGCATGAGGAATTTCATGCAAAGGAAAATTCTTTTGTCTATCTTATTTTATTTTTACCTCCTTTGCGGAGATAAGTGTAAGTAAAACTCCTTTTACAATCGAGCAACACTGTTCTTAATTTATTTATTCCTTCCCCATTTTTTAAACGACGTTGCTTTGTTCAATGGTCGGTAATTTTCTGAAAGTAGAAAATTAATTTCCGACAAAATTGCTACATTGGTAAATACCAAACAAATGATAATCCGAAAAGAAGCTTAGACTCAGAACAAATAAAGCGGAAAGTTGTGAACCCCGAGAAAAGTTCAAATGTATTAATAACAGAATATAATAACGATCAGTTGTCTGAATTAACTAGATAGGAAGAATTGCAAAAAATATCTGATTTTGAAACCTATGAAGAGGTCAAAGATTGTAACAAAATGCCGTAACCAGTAGATGGGTGATCGGTTCTCAAGGCTCGCGAATTTGAAGAACATTAGTCATTATAAAGGATAGACAACGGTTACCAAAAAAAAATGATAAAAATTGTAGCAGCCACAGATCTATTTCCTTTCGTGAATCAATGCCCCCGCCAAGAGATTTGGGCACTCACTGACCAATCAACTAGCAAAGCGTATTAATTTCTTTCTTCCCCTCACGAACTATTTTTTCTAGTCTCTCTTTCACATCGACTGCTACTGATTCCACTTGGAACCTCTTTCGCTGAAGAACACGCCGCTGCTAGCTTCACGCACGCTTCCTACAAACCCAGGACCAACATACTGACCAGGGACACTTTCTCACTCTCACTTCACTCCTTTACGCCTGCTACGATAATAAACCTTTCTTTGTTGTGTTGTTTAAAAGAAGTTTTGTTATTCATTTGTATTGCCAAATAATTTATAGTGTTAGAGAAATTAACCATTTCCCGAAACACTAAATTGGTGACCCCGCCTGGGACCTTCTGAATTGCGAAACAAATAATAAAAAAGAACAATACGAAACTCGGCCTCCATTTTTGGACAACAGAACAAGCAAAATGAAAAGAAAGAGAGAGAGAAAAAGATTCCTGACTCAAAGAACCGAAAGAATACAACCACCCACGAATTTTCTTTCCTTGTGACACACGTTTTCGTTCAATTCATTCGTCAGCTGAGAAGACATTGGCGCAAGTTTTTCTTTCAGAAAAATATCCATAAAAAAAACTTTTTCGTGACGGAGAAAGACTTTAAAATACTTCGTTTATGAAGCCATAAATGAAAAAAAATTGTGGCAAGTAAAACAATCTTTATAAAAAGAGATATCATCTTTCGTTTTACCAGACATAATGACGCCTATTTGCAAGCCGTCAAATAGAAAGCTACAACAAGATTCTCCCTTTACCCAAATAACGACATTTTTTTGAATACGTGCCCCCCCCCCCAAAAAAAACTTTTCCAACGAGGAATTATCTTCTTTCTAGCCCGTCCACAAGAAAAACACCAACTCAAGCTAACATAACGAACATTACATTTTGTTAAAAAAAAAAAAAAACAAAGTTTAAAAAAAAAGAAAAAAATTATTACTCTCAGCTTGGCCTGCTAGGTAAGAAAAAAGGAAGAAGAAACTTACTACTCTGCTCTTTTCAACTGACCACATGGTACAAAATTTTTTTTTACAATAAGCAAAAGAAAAAAGAAAGAAAAAAAAGTGCCTAATACATTTTTACATTTTTTTGTAGAAGGTTTACGGTCAAAACTAGAAGAGTGCCTTCTTCATACTTAACATTTCATTTTCCCGCCTAAATGGTGAATGGGCGACGCCATCTTAAATTTCGTCTTTTGTTTTCAGATCGGCCTTGAAACAGACTATTATCTTTATTTTCCTTACTAAGGAACCTTAAAGGAGCACCTTCTCTAAAACAAAAATAAAAAACTTTTTTTTTCTTTTAACACGAATATCATTTTTTATTTTCTTGTGGCTTTTAAAACATGCTTTCCCTTTTGTTTCTTTCTCACTTAAACGTGTTTCTTTGATTTTTTTTTTGTTCTGTTGTCACCCTATAAATTAAAAAGAAAATGGACACAACAGTGGCCATACTCGAAGCTTACCAATTAAGTAAGTAAATTAGTCGTAGTTATGTCACAACCACCTAGACGTCAATATAAAAGTCGTTCGCCATCCCCACACCACCACCGCCACTCAAACAAGCCAGGACTATGTTTTTTATCACAGTCGCTTTGGCGCTGAAGCATGGAGGTGCAGAATGCCTTGTTCGTTCTCAAACCAGGGAAACTTAAATCTGGAGAGCTGAGCACGGCACACTCTCCACAAGATTTATGAAACAACCGTGCCTATTTTATCACAGACTCCAGGTTCCAAGCACGTTGTTTGGTTGACACAGGAGCAGCTTACTGTATCTGGCCCCTGAAACTCCACAATGAGAAGCCGCCAAGTATCGCCCATCACACTGCAAGAGGTAAATCACTCCCCTATTCTCACGTACGGTCAAATTTCTCGTTCTCTGGACTTGGAATTATGGAGAGACTCTACATGGGTTTTTACTGTAGCTGATTTACCTTACCCTATTCTAGGCTCGGACTTTCTGCACCACTTCAACCTCTTCGTGGATATGCGCAAACGACGACTTATTGACGCCAATACGGAACTTTCCGTCACGGGTTTTAAGGCTCACTCATCAGCCCGGTATTTTTCATTGCCGCCACCGACGACCCATACCAAATATTACTACGCTCTTACACAGAGTTAACGAACTTGAATTTTGTTGTGAGCAAATCAACTCACTCATCAACACACCACATTGAGACCACAGGTGTTCCGGTGTTTTCACGCCCTCGCCGCCTCCCTGCTGATAAATTAAAGGCGGCGAAGGCAGAATTTAACCATATGCTGGTGCTGGGAATTATACGCCCTTCGTCCAGTCCATGGGCTTCCCCTTTGCATATGGTTCCAAAGCGTTCTGGCGATTGGCGTCCGACTGGGGACTATCGACGACTAAATGCCATTACGGTACCTGATCCTTACCCAATCTCACATATACAGGACTTCGCTTCCTCTCTGCATGGTTGTAAGACCTTCTCTAAACTAGACTTTGTTAAGGCTTACCATCAGATACCAGTGAACCCAGACGACATACCCCAAACTGCTGTAACAACTCCATTTGGAGCGTTTGAATTTTTAACTATGCCTTTCAGTTTGCAAAATGCGGCTAGTACCTTCCAACGCTTCATGGACGAAGTAGTGCGTGATTTGGACTTCGTCTATAATTATATTGATGACATCCTTGTAGCAAGTGCCTCACCTGAGGAACATGTTTACTCACCTCTGCCTACTGTTCGAATGGTTTCAGAAGTAGTAGGTGAGGATTAACCCTGGTGAATGTGTTTTCGGTGCTTCGTCGCTAACTTTCTTGGGACACATTATCAGCCCTGAAGGGATATCTCCCTTACCTGAAAAGGTGAAGGCTTTACAAGACCTTCAACCACCCACTTCACTTCGCCAACTAAGGTACTTACTCAGTCTGCTTAACTATTACAGACGTTTCATCCCACACTGTGCGGATCTCTTGTCTCCTCTGTCTGACCTGTTACGTAACAGGAAAAAGAAAAATGAGCAGATTTCGTTGAATGACATCCAGCTAAAAGCCTTTAATGAAGTGAAGCAGAAATTAGTAACAGCATTGCTACTTGCACATCCTGTACCCGACGCCCAGTTTTCATTGGTCGTTGAAGCATCGGGCACAGCTGTAGGTGCAGTTTTGCAACAACACCACCAACAACAGCTACAACCTCTCGCTTATTTTTCGAGACAGCTGAAACCGACAGAACAACGTTACAGCACGTTTGGCCGTGAACTCCTGGCAATGTACCTCGCAGTGAAACACTTTCAGCATTCACTAGAGGGCCGGCAATTTGTGATCTACACCGATCACCGTCCGCTTACTTTCGCGCCGCGCTCTAAACCGGACAAGTATTCTCCTCGCGAAACTCGCCACTTGGATTTTATTTCGCAGTTTACAAACGATATCCGACATTACTCTGGTGAACAGAATGCTGCGGCAGACACCTTGTCTCGCCTTCTGATTAATTCTCTATTCTCAACTTCGGATATCAACTTACAGCAGATGGCCTTAGACCAGCCACGTCTGGACATCTTTGATCTATTGTCACCTGAATTTGCAACTTGCAAGTTCGCATACCTACCAGTGCCCACTGCGGACACGCAGATCATCTGTGACACCTCAACAGACGCACCTCGACCTTTTGTTCCGATGACTCATCGTAGGATGTTTTTGGACACCCTACACCATTTGGCATACCCCAGAACCAAAGCCACAGTGAAGCTGCTTTCAGCTAGCCTTTTCTGACCAAATATGAGGTGTGATATCACTACCTGGATACGTTCTTGCGTATCCTTCCAAAAATCAAAGGTGCACGAACATGGCCGGTCAGTCAGGGAATTACCAACCTCCTGACCTGTATAGACCGTTTTACACGGTGGCTTGAATCTATTCTCCTAAAAGACATTTCAGCTGAATCCGTAGCGCAAGCCCTTATATCAGGCTGGATAACGCGTTATGGAGTTCCAACAGCTATTACCACTGATCTTAGCAGACAGTTTGAATCCCACCTATTCCAGGAACTCTCCAGAATTCTAGGGATTAATCGTATACGAACAACAAGCTATCATCCTGCTTCTAACGGGGTGATAGAACGCTTCCATCGCCAATTGAAGGCCGCATTGCGCGCCTATCTTGACCAACAGCGATGGAGCGAATATGTACCTGTTGTCCTTCTTGGCTGTCGTGCAGCTATCAAAGAGGACCTAGGATACTCTCCAGCCGAACTCGTCTATAGAGTACCTCTATCATTACCAGGTCAGATGTTGAACCCTTTAGATTTAACGAGAACAGATCCAGCTTTGTATATAAATAGACTGCGATCTTATTTTGGTAAGCTCCCACCAATGCAACCTTGGGAACAGAACATCAAACCATCAGTCCCCAAAGATATTTCCTCATGGACTCACGTTTTTCTAAGAAAGGACGCTGTCAAAGCCCCCCTCACTCCACCTTACACTGGCCCTTACCGCGTGCTTTCACGCACTGACAAACTTTTCACCCTTGACATTAGTGGCAAAAAAGAAACAGTGTCTATTGACTGGGTGAAAAGAGCCTTTCTTAACACAAACACACAAGAGCCACATATCCCACCTACTTACACACATGAACATATCATGCACCTGTAGAAAAAAAATATGATGCCAAAAGACAATTACCTCACCATCACACGTAGTGGTCGACGAGTACATTGGCTCAAAAAACTCTGTAAAACTGTTTATGTATAAAATGTACCCTTCTTTGTTTTACGGCTGTTATCTTTTTCTCTGTCGGCTTTCCGCCTAAGCAGGGGGTGATGTAGCAGCCACAGATCTATTTCTTTTTGCGAATCAATGCCTCCGCCAAGAGATTCGGTCACTCACTGACCAATCAACTGGCAGAGCGCATTAATTCCTTCTTCCTCTCAAGAACTATTTTTACTAGTCCCTCTTTCGGTGTGTCGCTTCCTACAAACCCAGGACCAACATACTTACCAGGGACACTTTCTCACTCTCACTCCTTTCGCCTGCTACGATAATAAACCTTTCTTTGTTGTGTTGTTTAAAAGAAGTTTTGTTATTCATTTGTGTTGCCAAATAATTTATAGTGTTAGAGAAATTATCATTTCCCGAAACACTAAAAATATTTCTAACACTTGCTTCTAGTTGGAGAGTTAAAAGAACTGACATTAAATCTGCTTTTCTATGAGGAAAACAATTGAATCGAGACAATAAACCAGCAGAAAGTAAGACTATAGAGGGAATTATCTGGAAACCTAAATATGGATTACATGCCCTTAAGAATGAGGTAAGGTAATTTTACTTAAGTGTGAGTGATAAACTCGTTTCTCTATGATACCCACAATGAAAACTAACCCATGATATTTATCATGATGAAGAATAGAAGCTTAGTTGGAATTATATGTTGTCATGTGGATGATTTTCTAAAAATTGGAGATGAACTTTTTCAAAATGTAATAGTTATATTACGCAAAAGGTTTGTTGCTAGAAAGATGAAGATTTTTTATATCGGTTTCAGCATAATACAGAAAGTTGGTGGAATCAAACTTAATCATTCGGCATATATGGAAAAATTGAATCATCCCTGCTTGGAAACTAAACGGGTGTTACAAAGACTAGATTAGCCTACTATAAAAAGTAAATACTCTAGAGAAAGTTAATTGGACAATTGAATCGGGCTGTTCAAGGTTCAAGACCTGATTTAGTTTTTAAATTGGTTGATATTAGCTCCAAACTAAACAAGGCAACGGTGTCAACAAAGCCATTGGTCATATGAAGGAAATCAAGACTGTTTATTTATTTCCACATTAAAAGGAAATATTAAGGATTGGGAAATCTTTGTCTTCACAAATGCTGCCTTATGAAGCCTTAATAAAAGAAAAAAAAAACAGTGTCAGAATTCATTTGGTTCAAAGACCGAAGTTGTTTGTTCGAATTTGTTCAAGTGGTTCAAAGTTGTTTGAAGTTGTTTAATTGGTTCCAAGTTGATCGAAGTTGTTGAAGTGGTTCAAAGTTGTTAGAAGTAACAAATTTTTATGACATATTTTTGTACATATTGTTTCGTTTAAAAAACATCACAAATCAAGAGCTTAAGAAAAGTAAGTTGTTTTGACATCAGTTTGAACGAAGTACAACGTTCATATTCTTTTGAAAAATTTTAGACTAGTTTTATTCAACTATATCCACACACACACACACACACACACACACACTCTCTCTCTCTCTCTCTCTCTCTCTCACACACACACATATATATATATATGCCTTTTCCCAAAGCCTCTCACATTCATTGGATATTTCTTTATGATTTAATTCCGCAGCCATTGACAATCCCAAGTCTGTAACTCCAAGGTAGCAGATTTTTTCCGCTCAACATTGGCAGTTGAAGTAAGCAGATCGTCGTCAGAAGATCCATTATTATTATTATTATTATTATTATTATTATTATTATTATTATTATTATTATTATTATTATTTACTCAATGCGAACTTTTCACACCAGCTTTGGCTGGTGGCCATTCACTGGAGTCTGAGTAACAGCAAGAATCCTCAGATCTCCCGGACTCGTCTCAGTATTCTAGCCATTTCCAACAATGTTATAGTCTGGATGGTCTCGATTCTTCCTTTGATTTTCTTTTCTTCCAGTTCCCTTTTTAAGTGCACCAACTACAATTATCATCACCGTCACCCTAATGTTCCACTTTTTTATTTTTAGTTCTCTGGAAAATTCAAGTATTTGTCTATCTTTTCGCTTTCTTTTCACTCATTGGTTCGCCGGAACGCTAAAATCCACAAGTACTCTTTTTTAATAATGAGCTCTAGGTTTGGTCATCTGGCTGGAATTAGGTGATCCGTTTGAATGTCAAAATCCCAGAGAATTATATGTCTCATTTTCTAGAACAGATTCTGGTTTGTGTATATTATTATAATTATCAACAATACTTAAAATTCAAATGATAAAATAATCCACAATAAAGAATAGATGTTAAAAATGAACGTTTATTGGGTATAGAAGATTTTTCGGGTGATGGTGAATAGTGTTGTTGGGAAATTCTGAAGTTTGTAACTGACTTCTTTTTCTTCTTATCCCTATTCACTTACCATCCTCTTTTTGTTTGTTGAAGCTGCAAAGGAATTAAGGACGTAGAGGAAAGAGATAGGGATAACTTTAAACTCAATTTTTATTTTCGGGGTTTACGACTATTTTATAGTGAGGAATGTTTTCCTGAATTAGTAGAAATAACTGTACTCTCCAGTCAAGGTGTTTGAAGAATTTCAGGAATCATTTTTCGCAAATTGTAAATTTGAGGGTCTGCCATATGTGTCTGTGTTCATTGCGTATGTTCAGTTGATGTTGCTTGGACAGGATACACAGCACGCAGCTAAGACCGCTATCCTTAGCAAACACGTATGCTCCGACTCGCTGTCGAGAGATAAAAAGGTGCGTTCGTCTAAGTCAATGTGGTGAAGGCTTCAGAGGTCGAGTTTCTTTTTGGCGCCAGGAAGTTCATTTTTTCAGGTATGCGCAGATTGCGCTTCCTGTCAGAGGAGTCCTGGAAAATTGTTATTTTTGTTTTTACTTATTTTATTTCGTGTTTATTTTATTTTTTCATGTTATTTTATTTAATCACCACACGTAACAATTCTAAACACTTCTCCAACAGATGTATTAAAACAACTTATAAAACCAACGATAATAAAAAAAATAAATAGATTAATAAGTTCAGAAACCAATTATCTATTTATTTAAAAAAAATAGCATCACTTAATATTTCAATGAAATGTAAAAACATATACTGTAACTGTTGCAAAATTACTTCTGTACAAATTTAAAAGAAAAAAAAACTCAAGAAATATGCAAATGGCAATGTACAAAGGATAAGTGTCTCTATATATATATGTTAAAATATTAATAAATAAACGATAATGTTCTGGGTGTATCGGGTGGTGTAAAGCCAAGAAAGCTAGATTAGTAAACTTTCACCAGTGAGTTCGAGTCTTATTGGTTACTTTGGTCATACGGTCCTTAAGCCGCAATAACTGAAGTGAAAAAAAATTCTATATTAAAGGTAGTCAGCAATCAAGTCCGACGCTTACTGGTAGTTTTCTTTTCTTCGGTCTATCTGTCTACTTGGACAAACTGCCTCCTCACTGGGCTGCCGAAGTTTTTTTTTTTCCATTTATTCAGGCCAAAGCCTATCCATCCGGGTATTTAGTGACATAATGCCAGAACCAATCAAAAGAGGAGCTGGAAAAGAATGGACGCCCTTGCCGCGACCGACCGATAAACATAAACATGTCAAGTTACACGCCCGCTGTAGGACAACTATATCCGGGTACGACCGGAACTGACTAAGCCCTTTTTCTTTCTAACGACCTTGACACCTCGTTATAGCTAAAGAAAAGGATGAATTAAAAATTAATAACATTTACAAAGCACTTTGGCCGGGAATAACTAGATAAGACTAGAACTAATAGTCGTCGCTAGCCTATGGCAGGTTAGAAAAACACTTTATGGCTACACTCATTTTTTATGGGGAATTCCTTATTCACGCGGCTGAGCTGTGTGTCACAGCCCTTTCGTGATATCAACAGGCCCTTTTCAATGCTCGTCGGAGCGTGGCCCTGGAAAAGGAACAATGGCAGACTTTGGGCCTTTAATTAGGCACCTAGTTTCGACTAGGCTACCTTCGGGTGGGCGAGCTGCATTTTTGTCTCCTTTGTCCCCCTTGGACGGCACTGGACCATGCGTCTAGTTTAAGCCGTAAACTGGCATACGTGCCCGGACCCACATTTGGGTTCGTGAAACTGCTTGCTTCATCAGGCTCACATTGCACTAAGTGAGCCGATGAGCAGCACAGACAAGCAGGGTTCGAGTCTCGGCTCGTTCCCGACCTTCCCCTCCCCTTTATCCCCACTTTAATCGGCCTTCGGGCTTTTGACCTTGTGTCAAGTCGTGTCTGGTGGGAGGCAGCGACAAATACTCGGAGCGTGGCCCTGGAAAAGGAACAATGGCAGACTTGGGGCCTTTAATTAGGCACCTTGTTTCGACTAGGCTACCTTCGGGTGGGCGAGCTGCATTTTTGTCTCCTTTGTCCCCCATGCACGGCACTAGACCAAGCGTCTAGTTTAAGCCGTTAACTGGCATACGTGACCGGACCCACATTTGGGTTCGTGAAACTGCTTGCCTCATCAGGCTCACATTGCACTAAGTGAGCCGATGAGCAGCACTGACAAGCAGGGTTCGAGTCTCGGCTCGTTCCCGACCTTCCCCTCCCCTTTATCCCCACTTTAATCGGCCTTCGGGCTTTTGACCTTGTATCAAGTCGTGTCTGGTGGGAGGCAGCGACAAATACTCAGCGCGCTCCTGGCGAAGCTCATTAAGGAGGAATCCCGCATTCTGTGCGGTCGCATTCACCTTAACTTACGGTGTTGGCCCCACTTCTCGTGGTAGACCTGCCTTTCTTCCACCTACATAGGTATGCGCAAAGGTCCTTTTTAGGACCACAAGAGGTCTCTGTCTGCGGGTCAGAGCATCTCTGACTGGTCAGTAATGACCAGTCGAAATAGACGGCCAGGCGGCAAACACGAAGACGGATTCTAAGACCAACCGGTCTTAACCTCGGTTCCGATTGTCCGATAAGCTGCGCAGCGCTAATGGCACGGTCCAGCCTTTAGCTACTGCTTCGCTATCTGCGCAGCGCTAAGATAACGCCCATCTTAGCCTCGGCCTCATGGCCCGTCCGCTCGTTCGCACGGCTTTGACACAGCAAAGCCTTCGCTCTTGTCCGCTCGTCCGCACGGCTTTTACCCGACAAGGCCTTCGCTCTCGTCCGCTCGTTCGCACGGCTTTAACACGGCAAAGCTTTCGTTCCCGCCCGATACGTCCGCACGGCTAGGGGGGCCCAGCAAGGCCCTAGCCCTTCCTCGACCTCGACGCTCTTGCAAGGTATCACGCAGTCCACGTAACGACTCGCTGTTACGGACTGTCCTACCACTGTAAACACCTGACTCACGTACGACCCGCCGTACGAGTCAGCAACCCGATCGACACACCCTTGGTTAACCACAACATACCGTCACAACCAGGGATATCGATCTACCAACCCCGACCGACCACCTAGCTGTACTCAACGACCAGCACCGACCATCTTGCTGTACTCAACGACCAGCACCGACCATCTAGCTGTACTCAACGACCAGCATCAACCATCTAGCTGTACTCAACGACCAGCACCGACCATCTAGCTGTACTCAACGACCAGCATCAACCCTCTAGCTGTACTCAACGACCAGCACCGACCATCTAGCTGTACTCCACGACCAGCACCGACCATCTAGCTGTACTCAACGACCAGCATCAACCATCTAGCTGTACTCAACGACCAGCACCGACCATCTAGCTGTACTCAACGACCAGCATCAACCATCTAGCTGTACTCAACGACCAGCATCAACCATCACGGACATTTACATTCACGCTTGTAAATATGACAAAATAAATTGTCACTTGTTATTATCGTTACCTCGCCTTTGTTCCTTCATATTGCTTTGGCTGTTCCTCATTCACATAATTCATTTGCGGGGTCGACATATTTATCGGCTCCGCAACACCCTCTTCCTCTCCAGTAAGGCGTCTGTTTCTGGTTCAATTCCGAGTCTCTCTCTGACAGACGACACATGGCGTGACTCTCATCCTTTTTCGTCGCATGATGGCTGCTACAACAACAACAACAAGCTTAGTAAATTACTAAAAAATAAAACTGTCACTTGTGCCAAAGTTGAATTTATTCAAGTTACTATCAATTTAATATCGTAAGTAAACAAATATTCAACATAACTTTGTATATTATTCAAATATATATAATACGACGAATAGATAAATATATAAATAAACAAAAAAATCATTAGTTCCCTTTTCTCTTTTTAAATATGTTGTTTTCTTGGAACGATGAAAAAGACGTTTGTCCACTTTGACTGCCAGCATTCTTTTACACACACATACACACACACACATTAAAATGATTAGGTCCTCAAATGAATCTGAATTTGGTATTTTAGGATCTTATTATTTATTTATTTGATAATCTAAATGCGTTTCAGACTTTAAGTCTTCATTAGGAGATTGATAATGGTTATAGTAGTCTTTGTTTTATGGTTTTATAGTAAAAATTATTTCGATAGGGGTGTGATTTGTGTCATATATATATAAATAAAAAAACACACATCTCCCGAGGCCAAAGGTTTTCCCGGGCAGTTAACTTGTGGAGGACTATGTTATTGTTTTGGTTGTTTTGTTTCCCCATCATTTATCTTGGTTTATATTTGAAAAGCAAATGAAGTACACGATGTGAAACGATGCGTACAAAAGAACATTCAAAACAAAGCAATACAAACAAAATTAAATTTATATATCAAGAAATACATGTGTTGCGGAGGCCAGATAAATATACCGGTCCCCGCAAACTTTTGAAATATAAGTGATTGATAACGAACTAGGCAAGAATGACAAAACAAGGGTTTTCTTCGAAAGGCCAAATTTTATTATGGCGAATCGTAAATCGTAAAAGCGTATGGGGAACAATCGCCGCGGTCGGATATTGATCGTTGGAACAGGATCTAGTCGCTGGAACAGGTTTGGACAGCTGGTACAAGACTGGTATTCGTTGGATAGGTGGTCGCTGATTTAGAACTGGTATCTGCTGGTGCAGGAAGGTGTTCGCTGGTTCAGAACTGGTAGTTGCTGGTATCTGCTAGTGCAGGAAAGTGATCGCTGGTGCAGAACTGGCGGCTGCTGGTATCTGCTGGTGCAGGAAAGTGGACGCTGGTGTCCGCTGGTGCAGGAAAGTGACCGCTGGTGCAGGGAGGCGGTGGCTGGTGCAGACTGGTGGTCACTGGTGCAGAACTGGTATCTGCTGGTGCAGGAAAGTGACCGCTGGTGTCTGCTGGTACAGGAAGGCGGTCGCTGGTGCAGAACTGGTAGCTGATTCTGCAGGGAAATGGCCGCCGGTGCAGGAGTGGTAGTTGCTGCTGCAGTGAGGTGGTCGCCGATGCAGGAGTGGTAGTTGCCGCTGCAGTGAAGTGGTCGCCGGTGCAGGGGTGGTTGTTGCCGCTGCAGTGAAGTGGTCGCCGGTGCAAGAAGGTAGCTGCTGGTGCCGTCTCAAAGAGTATTAGACTTTCTGAATTAGTTCTGAAAAGGGCTGTTAGATTGAGAGCCTGGTAGTTCTGTCTGCTGCATTGTGCCGTCTCAGGAGGTGTTTGGAAAGACTTTCTGAGTAGCCCTGAAAAGGGCTTTTAAGCTGAGAGGCTGGCAATCTTCCTGCATTGTCTGCAGCTGGAATCGGGACGTCTGCTTTAGAGGAAACCTTGAGCAGTTCTCATGGGCAGCTGCTGCTGATTAGGCTTCAGTCGTAGAACGACCAGGGAGAAATCTGGCTTCCTCCCACACCCGCGGCTGGCCCTCAGTTTATTTGTCGCTGCCTCCCACCAGACACGACTTGACACATGGTCAAAAGCCCGAAGGCCGATTAAAGTAGGGATAAAGGGGGGGGAGATCGGGAACGAGCCGAGACTCGAACCCTGCTGGTCTATGCTGCTCATCGGCTCACTTGGTGCAATGTGAGCCTGATGAGGCAAGCAGTTTTATGAACCCAAATGTGGGTCCGGGCACGTATGCTGGGTTATGGCTTGAACTACCAAGGTCTAGTGCCATACATAGGTTTTGAGAAAGTCCGCGGCTGGCCCTCAGCCCAACTAATTCGACCCGGTTTGATACGGCTGCTTATATAGGTACCCTGTGCCACTACGCTATGTGGTCTATCTTGAATGACTTTGCTTATTATTACTATATTATAGTGAGAAACTTCATTCTAATTCGACCATGTGTTTTTAAATACTACCTATTTTGTCCATTAGTTGAAGACTGTCCTTAGAAAAACAGGCTGAATTTAATATTTAAAGAAAACGTTCTGTGCGGAGCAATGTCATCCCTTAACGTAAAATTCCTAAATACTATTGGCTGACGACATCAGTAACTCATCATTTTTTCAGGAATGAGGTTTGTTTTATTTTCGTTTGGGTTATGAGTAGTCGGTCGACTACGATACATGAAAAAAAGAAACATTACAAATTATTCTAATATAGTCTGTTGAATATTCCTGTGTGTGTGTGTGCGTGTGTGTATGTAACTAACATGAGTTTGTTGAATATTCCTCTAACACGGATATCAAGGAAAAAGACTAAATTTTGAAAGTGTCCTGTAGACTATACTTTCGGGGTTTTCTGTGATTGTGTTCGAGGCGAACCGAAAAGGCAGAAGAGGAAAGAAAAAGGTTACAGAATGTATACATTTTGGTGGAGTTGACTGCTGGAAGTCAAAATGTAAGAGGGAGAAAGAGAGAGAGTGTGTGTGTGTGCTGTCTCTGTAAGTAACAGTGTAAGAGAGTGAGTTCTTGGAAGACAAGAGTATATATAGGCAATCCTTGTCATGCAGTCGACTCCAAATGCGCGGGACAAAATCAAAGTTACGGACATAGTTGTGAGCACTAACCACGGGACTTCCCTAACCAATAGGTTCCCGAGACTGATAAGTTTACTGACGTGCACTATGTTTGTTTCGGGAACAAGTAGCGTCACGGCCATTTTAAAATACAAGAGTGTAAATCCTATATATTTTTTTTTTATATTCATTCCCTCCAACTGGACATTCACTGGCACAAGAAGATTTTCCTGGGCAGTTAACTCCGACTGGACATTCACTGGCACAAGAAGGTTTTCCCGGGCAGTTAACTCCAACAGGACATACACTGGCACAAGAAGGTTTTCCCAGACAATTAACTCCGACAGAACATTCACTGGCACAAAAAGGTTTTCCCGAGCTGTAAACTCCAAGTATGTCCTTTGTTCATGTGTGTGTGTGTGTGTGTGCATTTGCATACATGCACTTACATCTATGTATTCGCGCACTTTTACAAATATGTGTTTTCATGGCTACTGTTTTTTCTTTTCTCTCTCTTCCTCTCTGAGTGAAAATGTATTTGACTTCACAGATATTTATATTTTGAGATTGTCAGGTGTATGTACATGTTTGAAATGGAAGTGTTTTTGTATGCTAACCTGAATTGTTTGAAATGGAACTGCTTTTGACATTGAAACTGTACTTATGATAAACTGAATTTTTTTTAATGGAAATTTTGACATTTAACTATCTATACTTATACTAAACTAAATTGGTTGAATTAGAACTGTTTGACAAAACTGAATAGCTTGAAATAGAAATGTTTTTTACAAACTGTGTTCTCATGCTAAACTGAGTTGTTTGAAATAGAACAGATTATTTGTATAAAAATGGATTTGGCATTAAATAACCTACAAATATGCCATAAATTTGGCATTAAATAACCTACAAATATGCCATAAATCCCCAACTGAAACCACTGAGAGTCATTCAGTATGATTAAAAGCTATTGAACCAGAGGTCAATCTGAGTCCAAAACTCTGATTGGATAGTTTCAGTGAGGTGACCAAAACAGTTCTAGAAGTTTAGAAAGTTTACCAAGTTAATCAATGGCAGATGAATGTGCAAATGAAACAGTTGTGTTTCACGTATTTTCTTAGCTTGCCATAAAGGTTGCACAGATTGCCATAAAAAAATGTGCATATGAGAATGGTGCATGTGTTGTTGTTATCCCAGCAAAGAAAAACTAAAATTGTGTCATAGCAATGAAAAAGACCATGAGAAAAGACAGAGATGTGACAATAATAAAGCAGCTGGCAATAGAAGACAGACATGACAACAAACAATATAAGGGCACTGACTTAGAGAGAAGATATAAGTCCAAGTAAGAGAACTTGGCTATATAACATGTGTGCCATAAAATACTAATTGTTACACAAATAATTGACTTATAATACGAGGCCATTGGCCTAATGAGTAGAGTGTTCACCAATGGCCCGGAAGACCTGGGTTCAATCCCAGGTAGAGTCATACCAAAGACTCAAAAAATTATACTTGATGTCACCTTGCTTAACATTCAGCATTATAAGGTAAGGATCAAAGGTAAAGTGGAGCAATCCAGGGAATGGAGTAGCCCCCCCCTACTTGGTGTTGTAGCTATTGAAAAGGGGGCCTTTGGGTCACCCTTGACTAAGGTTGTCAAATTTACTTACTAATGCTTATCATTATGACTAAATCATCATTTTTTAAAAATTGTTTGGCTACTTTGATACACTTTTTGGTCAGTAATTCTTTATATGAAACGCAAAAAGTGCATCTGCGTTGCTGTGATTAACTCAAGTTTATTTATGATATTCATTTTGATGCAGGATTTAAAATTGAAGTACAGCGCATATCTCTATCAATGATGCTGTAATTAAAAACTGAAAACTCAAATTATAAATACCAGACTATACTTTGGCGCTCAGTCGGCTGGGGCTATAGATTATACCGACTGCTTCTCTGCAGAGGGGTAAGACCCCCCACCCACCCAACAAGTGTCCTGGATATGACACTAAACAATCTGAGGGTGACATTCCAGCAATGCTGGAGCTTTGGGGAATGTGAAGTACCCCTTCATTGCCATTGCTCCCAGGTCCACTCTAGCCCGGCGTGGTAGCACCTGATAGGGCCCTATCTATGGGTTAAATAGAACTAATGGCATACTCGTGCTAAACTGAATTGTTTGATTAAACTGAATGGCTTGAAATAGAAATGTTTTTGACAAACTGTACTTACATTTAAACTGTGTGCTTATGCTAAACTGAATTATTTGAAATAGAACTGTTTTTTGACATTGAAACTGTATTTACACTAGACTGAATTGTTTAACATAGAACTGTTTTGACATTTAAATGTGTATAAGCAAGATCTGTACTTATACTAAATTGAATTAGCTGAATTAGAACTGCTTGACTAAACTGAATAGCTTGAAATAGAAATGTTTTTCACAATTTAACTATACTTACATTTAAACTGCATGCTTATGCTAAACTGAATTATTTGAAACTTCTATGAGTTAATAGGGCAGACTTGGCTCTTTAATCTTTGTATGGCAACCAGTCTAGGTGAAGGAAAGCTGAATTCAAACCTAGCTGTAGACTTGGAGAGGGATGAACTCAACTAGGCTATTTTTGCCAAAGACACACTTTGGTAGTGGCACCCCCATGACCAGACCAGGTTATGGAATCAGAGATGAAAAAATTATAGCTTCAAGAAACTATTGTTAATATAAATAATTTCCAATATTATATGGTTTCAAAAATTTAAAAAGAAAACTAACTATAAGAGAGTTTTGACATACTCATACAAAATGATAAAATATTTTGAATGAATGAACAGTTACAACTTCAAAGTATTGATAAAGATTTTATTTAAACATTTCTGAAAAACAAAATTTCAGAAACACTTCACTTGAATGAATATTCAATCAAATATTTAACTTATATTATTTGGAGTATTCCGACTATTGTCCTTATCTTTGTTATATATACAAAGTTTTGGCTGATGTGTCTTTCAGCCTTCTTCAGGTGTTTCTTGTTAAACTCAAAGCTTTTAAGTCAAATTTGGAAATTTTCACAGAACTTTGAATCAAACCCTTTATTTAATCCATGAGGTAGAGTGTTCTAATTCCTGTAACGATAATTGGGTACAAGTGTTAAGCATTCCTTGTAATTTTTGCCTGTAGTCAGGATTGAACCTGCAACCTTTGTATGGCAACTGGTCTAAGAGAAGGAAAACTGAATTCAAACCAGTTATAGACTTGGAGAGGGATGGGGTCCTCCAGGCTATTTTTTCTCAAGCCACACTAAATGACCAGTGCTACATGACCAAACCATAAAATAAAAACCAATCAACAGAATGCAGTAAGAAATTCAACTATATTCATATATAGCATGGCATTAGGACTTTGACTATAGTTGTACACAGCAATGAAAGGGTTAATATTTATTTACAAGAATGATGAATTGTTGGTTTAACAGTATGTCAACCTTTACTGGGTAATTCTATATCAAAGTTAGTTTAACAATTATAGTCTGCTTATATATTGTAGAAAACTTTATCTTCTCAGTCATCTACGAAAGAAGTGAAAGATGAAAATGTGTCTTTTTGCAATATACAAACCAATATGAAAATAATAATAATAAAAATTCCAATTGTAATTTTTTAAAATTAAAGTATTTATTCATGAAAGAAAATACAGGTCTTATATGGTTCAATACTAAATAAACAAAAATAAACAAAAACAAAATAAAAAAACAAGAAATTTGAAGAAAGAAAAAGACAAGAAAACATTGGAGGAAAAAGAAAAAAAAAAAAAACAACTTTGGCCTGATTTTAAATATTTCAATATACTTCATCAAAATATATTTCAATATTTATTGTTTTATTTTGTATAAATATTTCAATATTATTCATTAAAATATATTTCAATATCTATAGTTTTATCTCATAAATATTTTAATATTCTTCATAAAAGAAAATTAAATTCATATTGAATCTAATTAATGGATGAGAGAAAAATAAAAGTAAAAATATGACATGGAATATTTTATGATTCCAATAATATCAATAATTATTTGGACTTTTGAACTAATTCTTTGTGCAATTGTTCAAATAATTAAAGGGATTTTTTGATTACCAGGTTTCGGCTGATCCATTGTAGGAGTTCAATAATCCAAAGAATTATTGGAATAATAATGACTCTTCTTAAAATTATTGACATTATAGTTTGTGATGATTAAAAGAGGTGAATGTATTTCACAGTTACTAGAACTTGAATGAATTAGGATTTTGGAACATTTATAGCCCACAATTCAGAGCTGTAGACAATTTCTCTCTAATTAAATAAAATAAGGATTCTTCCAGTACTACTGTACGGTTGCATCATTTGGGCTTTAATGAAATGTTTAGAGAAAAAAGCTTGATGGAAACTACACAAAGATGCTCCATCCTATTTTGAATGAATCCTGGAAGCAGAACTCTACAAAACAGCAGCTGTATGGCCACTTACCTCCTATATTACAAACCAGCTAAGATGAGTAAGACATGCTGGACACTGCTGGTAAAGTAAGGATGAATGCATAAATAATATTCTATGGACTTCTACTTATGGACACACCAGCATTGGTCAACCAGCTAAAATTTACATTCATCAGCTCTTTTTTAGACACAAAATATGCTGTAAAGGGTTTACCCAGAGTGATGACCAATAAGGACACACACTGAGAAAGTCAAGAAGAATCCATGCTGCCAGCAAAACTTATAAATTAATCAAACAAATAATTTATTAATCACAAAACTACAATCAGCTAAATTCCATTATTCTTGGTGCCATACCAACAATAGGAACTGATAATAAATTGGTACAAGAGTGGTAGGTGGGGGTGAATAAACCAGTAAGCAACAAACAAGATCAAAAGTGAAGAAAGGTTATAAGTTTTAACAATGTCTATTTTTTTTTTAAATTGACCCATCAAAAAAAAAATTAATGTTAAAACTCTAAATTTGTTATAATCATCAGACCTGATGATTGTAACAAATGTTGCATGAAACTTAAGCTTTAATATTCATTTGTGTCTGTCTTTAATACTTTTTTTTGTATTGATAGTTATGACTAACAAAATTAAACAATATTACAAAAATATTGTAAACTTGAATTTAAATAAAAAAGTTTGATCAAAATGGGATTCTGCCACATCTGATTTTGAGATGGAGTTAATAATGCAAGTGTCTGCAACCCCATAATGCTATGAATCGTTGATGAATATTCTATAATTCATAGAATTGTGGCCCACACTATCAAAGCAAGACATTGGTAAGGATCACCTTGTGAAGAGCAGTGAACAGAATCCCTGTTGAAAATTTGTCTAACTTCCATTTCTCTTAGTCCAGAATAAATGTATGAACCAGTGACAGTGTATTTACCATTTAATATTTTTTGGACCCTTTCCTTCAAGACGCAAGACTTAACCCTAAATAGGATATCTTGGAATGTGATGGTAATTCTAACTTTTGAGCAGATACAAAATACAAAGCTGTTTCTTCACTGATGACTGTCTCTCAAAAAGGTCTGCACATCCTGGGTTGCAAGTTTGACTCCTCGCATCTAGTTTCTACCAGCAACTCGCCATGTTACACTTGTCTATAGCTATGAAATGTTGGCTATGGATTGGTTAGATCCTAAGTTATTAAATGTTTTGTTTGTTTTTTTTTTTTATACTGGCCCTATTATTTTCTGTAAAATTAAAATAAAAAGATTAAAAATTTGTTCAGCCACAAATATGATACTTGATAAATTGAGTCTTTTCATTGAAAAATATTCCTTCATTGATATTTGTACGGAAAGGTGGGAAAATTTAGCATCAACCTTTGAAAAATAAACAAGGTGGAAACAAAAGTCTAACAAGGGAGTTAATTTTCCAGAAAAAGGTAAATGAAAGTATATAAAGATTAACATTAGGGCATTCAAAAATTTAGTCAACTTAATTGTTGAGTCATGACAAACATTTTTAGGATATTTATGTAAATATGGATTGTGAGGGAATTGATTTACTTGGGCTGAATGAATGATTGTTTTTTTTTTTTTTGAAAAAAAAAAAAAAAAAATGGCTTGCTTAATGAAGATCAGAAGTGGATTGAGGGGATAGGTCGAGGTGGAGGAAGTCCCAAGGGTGGGTAAGTGTGGGCCAGTAGGCTGATAACCTGATTTACCTCCCTTATTTCAATAGGGACTACATTTGCATGGACTGTTATTGGCTCCTAAAATTTAAGAACTAAAAAAACAAAACTTTTTTTATTTAATAATTTAACAGAAAAAAATCCTTTATATTGTATTATTCCTTACCGACTGAAGGAAAACAAGCAAATACTTATTAAAATTCATAAACAGTTTTTCTCAAAATGATAACAGCTTTTAGAAAAAAATATTCAGTTTTTCTGAGTCCACCATGAAGACAGTCTATTTACAAAATGAAGACAAACAATCCTTAACATTAAAGAAATTACTTTGAATCAACAATTGAAATTTCAACTAATTTTAAAAACTAAATCAGAAAAACAAAGGCCAAAGAAAGTGTTTCAAAGTAATTAAGAGTATCATGAAAATTAATTATATTTATACATTTATATTACCACAAAAGGAATATGCATCGTTACATTTTTCTTTTTAAGGCCATGAGCAAGATCAGTCTCTTACATTCCGCATGCACTGAAGTCTGTACTTTGGAAAAAAAAAAAACAAAACAAAACAAAAAAAAACAGATCATAGAGACATTAGTTTATTTTACTTATTTCAAAATATAAATAAAAGTTCCTGTATGTGTTTTTATGCTTTTATAACATACTTGATGATGTATAAATAGTCTTTGAAATTAACTGAAACTTAGTTGAACATTTGAGGTTAATAGAAATGACCCAAAGTGAAGTTTCTTTTTGATTATAGCTACGTTTATGTTTTTTTAATTTTTTTTTTATAGATACTCTTTGGAGCTCTGCTAAGGGTGGAAATATTTTGGTTTTTAAATTTATCTTTAAATTTTAACAAATAAACCAAAAATGATTAAAAAAAAAAAAATGATGATCAGACATGGTCAAATTTAGCTGTTCAAATCAAGTTGTATGAGAATTTGTTGTAGAGGAGGCCTGTGATTATGAATCAATGCTAGTATAACTTGAATTTAACAACAGAGCATTATTTAAAAAAGTTACTTACTAATGTTAGTTTAGCACAAAACTAGAACTATTGGGCCTTCTGTGAAAATCAAACTCATTAACAATGGTCTGCTCGCCTGGGTGGCAAACTTCTACACCACACGAGGTACCCAAAGCTAAACGACATTAACAAATGCTTTGTGTCATTTGTTATAATTCTACTGCATATAAAATTTAAAAAAAGATAAAAGATATATCAAAAGTTAGTTTAGGCTATTATATATCAAATTCAATTGCTATTCCTTTCTACTCAACACCGACTAATACTTTGAAATTAAGTAAATTATCAGCGGCCATTACATTTTTGACCAGTGTGTTTCCTATATGATTCGACTCCGTACTCCTAAGCGTACATTTCTTATTTAAATATTAGACTCGAACAATCTAGGGGACATAAATCTGAAAATTTTCTGAATTACTTCCCTTGTTATTCAAAAAATAATTTTGAGTGCGTTTTACCAAGCTGAAAATTTTAAAAAATTTTCCTTTCTAATTTGATTAATTAGAAGCGGAGAGAATGCATTTCAGCTAATAGTTAACTTTTTCGTACTAGAAAATAGTATTCAAATCTCATGAAGTCTTGCTATCATCAACTATGCGCAAATAACAATGTATTTGGATTCCAATTGAGAGTATCATTTTTTTAATTATCCAAATTTTTGATATAACAAAGATAACTATAAAATTCAAATTAAAATCCTTCACTCTTTTCAAAATAGGTTCGAGGGAATTTAAGTGGCAAGAATCAATTCCAGCATATGATTTTTTTAAAAATTTGCTCTTTTCTCTTACTTTCAGATATTCATGGATATCAAAATTTTCCCAACCTTTTAGCTCAAATGGGAGTATGGTGTCTCCTTTGGTCGTGTTCTCATCTTTGAGCAAGTCACAGTAAAGCTGAAGTGTGACAAACTTAGATCTCATGACATTAGTTGCAGGAACTCGGGATGGTTTTGGCCTTGCTAATTCATAAGTCCCTCTTCCTTTATTAAACTGACATGTCATATACAACAACTGTAGCGATGTAGTTAAATACTCCTACGTTTTAAAAAAGTGTTTTTATAAAGTAACCTAATACATATTAGTCAGTTCAGAGTATACCTAATATCTGAGTGATAGAAAAATAAGCTACTAGGTGGAGGAGTCTCTTCTGTTTATAATAAAATGGACTCAGCTACCCGAGTTCAAATCGTGAACAAGGCTATCTGTATTTCACCTAGTGCTAATTCTCTTTTTTTAACCCCTAGCTGTAGATAAATAGTAGGTCAGACAAAGCTCTGGCAACCAGTCTAGAAGGAAAACTGAATTCAAACCAGACCTGGAGAGGGATGGGCTCTGCTACTTTATTCCTGCCCTAGACATGCTACATGAGTAGCGTCTCAACAAACAAACTAGGTAACAGGACTGGTGATAGAAAGGGAAATATTTTTTGTGAAAGTTAATTGTCAGAATTTTCCATATTTTTGTTAAAAGAGGCGAGTAATGGTGAATAGAATTGGTCTGATTTGTGCTTAATACCTCTAGGAAAGGTATGAATCTATTTCTTTAATTATTGTCAGTGTTATTTTTTTAAGCATCCACATTCTTCATGAATTCTTTATATAACTATGAAATTTGAATTAAAATCCTTTACTACTTTCTAAGTAAAGGCCTGAATCAATTATTTAATTGCTAAAATATCAATTGCTATCTCCACATGAAACTGGTAAAGTTATTGAAATAGATGAGTATATATTGAAAATACTTTAATTTTAATCACAAACTCAAAATAAAAATTCCCTGGGTAGATCCATTATTGGTAATTGGTCTCATGTTGTAGGAACTGTCAAAATGAAAAATTCAAGGGTATACATGATAATCCTTTCAAGTCATAAACATTAATTTTGTTGTCTAATCATGGTTTATCAAAGGTTTTGGTATTTTTCAAGCAAGAATACTTAAACTTATTCAAGATTTTTGCCAAGTCCTGTAATAACTGAAAAGTCGACATAAATTAGTTCCGATGATGTTCAGTGGCACACTGATGGATCTTAAAACAGAGCTACATATGTGGCAAAATAGAATAATGGAATACCAGCATAAAAGAAATGACTCCTTTTATAGCAGAGCATTAAAAAAATTTAGAATAGAAATTAAAATCATTTTTCATCATTAAACACAAAATATTATAATTATGTTTAAAACTCTTAAAAAAAAAAGAAAAAAAAAAGAAGTAATCTGACATTTGTTTGAAAATGTATACTATATTTCTTTATCTAATGATTGTGAATATGAAATTATGTATGAAGAATTACCTGCCAATATATTTTGGGTTTTTATTTGATAAGGAAACTAAAAAGAGCTAAAAAGCTTTAATTATTTTGGATCTG
The DNA here is from genome assembly GCA_963585895.1 of Sepioteuthis lessoniana. NCBI lineage: Eukaryota > Metazoa > Mollusca > Cephalopoda > Myopsida > Loliginidae > Sepioteuthis > Sepioteuthis lessoniana. Next base: position 51,948,228 of record OY757930.1, read on the forward strand.
GTTTCCACTTATACTAATATTAAAGGCAAAAAATATAAAGACTTGTGTGCATTGAAGACAAAATACAATGTTTGTTTGTCTCATATATATCCTAATATAGAAAGCATTTTTAAGAAACATTAAACCCATGATTCTGATTGATAACTATCTTTAATTTACTGAATGCAAAATGTAAGAACAAATAATGCTTGAATGTTTAGATTATTCCTTTAAGCTAAGGTGAATATAAACCATTTTTTAGATACATTCTTAAATTCATGTGGAATGTTCGACAAAATATTTTTGTTGATTTTGAAGCAAGAAATGGTTGGGAACTACTATAGTAGTGTTATAGCAAGTGCTGACATTACTTTCAGTAGATGAGATATTGCTACTGAGATATATGAACTGGTCAACAATATTTATAAATATACTTTTACAATCTTGCACTATTATGGTTTGATTAGGTTTCTTTGTTTAAAGGTATATCAATCTATGTGGGTTATCTAAAGCCAAAGCCATCCTGTAGAAGAACAGCAGTAATACTATTCAAATCATAGCTGGGGGGATAGGGGGATTCATATCTTTCCCAAGGGTATTAGTCCAAAAGTGAACATAATAAATAGCATGACTGGAATTTGAACTCCCTTACTTCAAGACTGTAGTCCAGCACTTTAGCCATTATACCATAGGGACTTCCCCTGTACAATAACAGAGATTCTCATTATGATGAACTGTTATGGTGCCTGGGAAAAAGGCTTCTACAAAAACTGTAATTGGCAATGGAGGTCATAGATCACCCTTTCAAGGTAGGAGCTGAATAAGAAAGGTTTTGTAAAAGACTGAAGCTGGTTGGATGGGATATGTCATGTGACATAAGATAGAAAAAAGTTAACTGGACTTGAGTCAGTTCAAACCTTGGCACTTAGGTGGCTAGTTAACAAACTGGCTAGATGGCATAGATTTTAAACAGTGGAATTTCTTTTCCTCAAAGAAAAAAAAATGATTGTTGGAAACATCTTAAAGTTAGAATTTAAAATGATAAAGCACATTTATAGCTTCTTTCCATCACCTGGACAAAATATGACAATCCATGAGATCAAGAGGCAATAAGACACACTTGCAATAGTGTAATAGTATTGTTGTCTTATTAACCCTTTCACTCCGATAGGGATACTGATATCCCATTTTCATTTTAAGCCTTAAAATGTCATACTCAAAGCATAATTTTGCATATTCAAAACTTAAAATAAAAACCCAAACAAACCAAAAGCAAACATATTTGGAGGTGAAAGGGTTAAAAATGGATCTTATCTGTAAAATATTTAGAATATAAGACATACAATAGAAATTGAAACCTATTCTATGTTGTAATTTGATGACAGTATAAAAAATTACAATAAAATAATTACATAAACAAATTACAATTCTAAAACTGAGAGGGTAAAATCCAAATATTTAATTTAACCATCTTTAGCTGCTCACAATCCAATGATTGCATCAAAAAAAAGTTCTAATATGGATCAAAGAGATGAAAAGAGTAAAAAAACACTCATTGAAATCAATTCAGAATATCCTATTAAAACCGATTCAATAAATAAGAACCAAAACTAGTCTAAGACTTTACACATGTGCACACACACACACACACACATATATATATATATATATATATATAAATAAAAACATACACACACATGTATAGGATGTTTTAGAAAATTAATATTTTGTAATTTAATTTGCTCAATTCTTATTTAAATGATCTCAAATTTTGACAGCATTTGTAGAAACAACTTGAAATTTCCATTTAATGTTTGAATGGCATTTCTATACCTCGAAAGAGAAAAAACAAATTTGGGATAATTTGAAGTTATTAGATAATGAAATGACATCATTTTTTAAACACCTTCTGAGTGTGTGTGTGTGTGTGTGTGTGTGTGTGTGTGTGTGTGTGTGTGTAAATACTTTATTTTAGTTTCTTTGATATTTTGTAGTTGTGACAGAATAGAATGTTTAGAAACAATCGGTTACAATAAAAATAGACAAAAAAAACATTTTCTTTTTTTTATCCAGAGTTGAGTGATCTTGACACAAATCCCTTCCAATTTTCAACATTACGGCAACAGCTGATGTTCTTAAGCAGTTCTTCAATAAGTTCTTTACATAAACACAAATCTGCTGAACATCTATATTAACCATACAATGGTTACAATGGCAGACTTCTTTGCTTTTTAAAACTTTTAAGAAAAAAAATTGGTTAAATTTTTGAGTCTTACATTAAAAAAAATTTTTCTTTTAATTCATTTGTCCTTTTTTTTTTTTTTTCTTTGTTTTCCATTTTGTTTAGGAGAAAATCTTTGGTTTCTTTTGTTGCTGTCATTGTTGTTGTAATACATTGTTGTTGTAATACATTTACCAATCTAAGTTTTCTTTCTGAAATGTCATCTTCGGACTATTCTCAGAATAAAATTGTGAAAACCACCGTCTATGTTTTACCATCAAAATGTCTTCACTTGATTTGATAAACACTGGTTTTTGTTTATACTGCTTATTGTTCCAGATCATAATGTCACGTTCTAACTGAAAAAAAAAAAAAAAAAAAAAAAAAAAATTAAACAATTGCACATGGAACAGTCTTAGCATGTCTCAAATACTATCTTTAATAATTAAGACAAAAATCCTTTTCTTCCTGAATTTCAACATTCAATTTCTCTCTCTCTTTTTATATATATATATATATATATATATATATATATGAGTTTTTTTTCTACATATTTTAATATATCAATAGCCATACATTGAGCACTCTGTTAGAATATTGCCCAGTCGGCTGGGGCTGTAGAATACACTGACTGCTTCTCTGCAGAGGGGTAAGACCCCCCCTAACGAGTGTCCTGGATATGACACTAAACAATCTGATGCTGAGGTACCAGCAGTGCTGGAGCTTTGGGGAATGCGGAGTACCCCTTCATTGCCATCGCTCCCAGGTCCACTCTGGCCCGGAGTGGTAGCACCTGATAGGGCCCTATCTATGGGTTAAATAGAACTAACAGCATACTTATGCTAAAATTAATTGAGTAAACTGAATAGCTTGAAATAGAAACGTTTTTGACAATTAAACCGAACTTACACTTAAACTGCGTGCTTATGCTTAATTTCAAATTGAACTGTTTTTTGATATTAAAACTGTATTTACACTTAACTGATTTATTACATATAAGTGCTTGAATAGTTTGAAATAGAAATGTTTTTGACAATTAAACTTATGCTAAACTTAACTGTTTTCAATAGAATAGATTATTTACATAAAAATGGATTTGGCGTTAAATAACCTACATAAAACCAAACAAGATTATTTACATAAAAATGGATTTGGCGTTAAATAACCTACATAAAACCAAACAAACCAAACCAAACTGTTAGAATATATTGATAATTACATATTCTGTATGGGATTGTTCCTTATAAATCTATTTTTGGATTTACATATAAAAATGATCAATCTTTCTTATTGGCCTGGTTGTTTGATGCTTTTTAGATCACTGGCTCTTGGTGCTTCCATTCTGTTTTTGATCTTGCCCTTTTCCATATTAGCTCAAATCCCTTGAAAATTTCCACTTATAGTGATAAATCTTCATAAGTCTCTTGGATACCATTTGCCAACTGCATGGGTTCACCTGTGAACCTTACATGCCTGGTTTAGTGGAATTTCTGCTTTTAGTACTCTGTGATCACATCCTTCACTCCATTCCCTGATGTGCTCATGAAACAATACTCCTAGCATAGATCTTTTATAGCCGTGTGCTTTAAACAGTTGCTTTAAATTTTTTAATACTTAATGAATTTGCTGAAATTTGTATGTGATCTTAATCTTGATATCTAATTATTATTGCAAGAATTAAACATTTACTTTCACTTCCCATCTAGCTTTTTCTGCAAGTGTTCATCAGAATCCAAGAGGTGGAACCATACAGTAGTACAGACACAGCTACACCTTTGAAGAATTCCTGTTTTATTTTACCAGAGAGAACAGATTTCCATATAATTGATAACCTTTCAATAGCAGTCCATGATTTATCTATGCATGTGTTAACATTACTTTCAGTAGATGAACTGGTCTACTAATTAAAAAAAAGCTCGATGGGAACTACAAAAAGATGCTGCATACTGTTTTGAACAAATTCTGGACGCAACATACTAAACATTAAAAATCCAGTTGTATGACCATTTACCTCCCATCTTACAAGTCATCCAAGAGAGGCGAGCAATACTAGCTGAGCACTATTGGTGAAGTAAGGATGAACTCATCAGTGACATTCCCTCATGGACTCCTACCAGTGTTGGCTGACCAGCAAAACTTACATTCATCCGCTTTGGGGTGACATTGGATGCTATCTAGAAGACTTACCAAGTGCAAGAGCCGATAGAGAGGAACGAGGAGAAAGAAACAAAGATATCCGTGATGTCGGAATGCCTTGATCATTTTTCCACATGAATAAAAGTTGAAGTGTCTATAATGAACTAACCAGAGTAGCTTCCCTTGAACAATTCTCTATTCTTTTGTTTTTACTTTCATACTTTTTTTGTTGATCGACTTGATTAGGTTTAAACTGAACTTGGAAAGATTTTAACAAAGTTCCCTCTTTTGATTTTTTTTTTAAAGAACTTGCTGGTTCCTTTCTATCTTTGAAAACTTCAAATCAGCAACAGGTGATGAGAAATAGATTGCAAGACAAATTTTAAAATGTGACTTTTTTTTTATACTAGTCGTTACTAGTGGTTTTCACTGAAGTGTGAGTGATATCAAGTCTCCTCAGTTCTCCAAGATTCTTTTAAATTATTCTTGCTGCTCTTAGCAGTGCTGTGGTCTTTATGGTCTCAATTCTTCCTCGGATTTAGAGCTTTGGTATTGTTGTTATTAATTTTGACTCATATTTTCTCATTTGATTAAAATTTTAGTTTGTTTTAGTGCTACGGAACGTAAAAAATAAAAGGAATAAAAAGGGTAAACTGCCATTAAGGCTTTAATTAATGTTTCCTCTGGTTTCTAGGAAGTCTGGCAAATCACACCAGCTGCATTACCAACTAAGCCATGAGAACCGTTGGTTTGCAGAAGCATGAGTAAAAACTATAACTTATGTGACATAATGGCCTCTGCTATCCTCAACACTGAGGATGGCAAATGTGTTGAATATTTGTTTAGGTATAACTGACAGTTAACAAGTCAAAGGTTTAATTACAGTCTGTGAAAGTAAAAATTACGTAGATGTTTATACATTGGTTTGAGGCAGTCACATGGGATTTGAGAGATTTAGTCAGATTCAAAAAGTCAGTAGGGACCCATACTGAAAAAGCCAGTTGGGATTCTGTGACTGATATAGACAGACATTTGGAAGATTTTAATTATTAAAAGTCTCTCTTGAGGCACTTTGACTGAAATTTAGAAGATGCAATGAATGAAGGTTAGAAACCCACTAGAAAGTCAAATCTGATCAAATTAAAAGTAATAAATATAGGAACCAAACTGTAAATGTTTGTGAATATCTTTCATCACTTGGATAGAAATGACAATCCATGACTTTTGAATCTTGTTCAGTAGCAAGTGCTAGCAAGATATCTTTCCAGACACACCTGAGAATATTATACTTAGTCTTTACTTTGTATCTTAATATCCTGGATATTATGTGTTATTATTTACTTATGTTGTAAAAATGGGTTTTGTGCCCTGGATAATGAAATTTAGAAATTTACCTGTTTTCTAAGTAAAGTTGGGAATTTTTCTAATTTTTATTTACATAAAATCTGAATATAACAACCTATATATTAAAAACAAAAATAAACACTGTAAATTGTAGAAATAATTTTTTAAGTCAATCATCTTCCTCATTATTTAATTTTAGAAAATCTCTAAAAGTATTAATTGGATGCTAAAAATATTAACATTTCTATAGAGATAAGTTTCTAGATAAATGCTTGAGTAATATTTATGAAAGAGCAGAAAGTTAAGCTCAGTAGTGCAATCTACAACAATAACCAACTGAAGTAATTGGTATATATTTATATTTTTTACAATAGGAATGCATTGGAAAGGGTTTATTTACTAAAAGAATACATTGGGAAGGTTTTTTTTTATTTTTTACTATGGAATACATATGAAAGGTATTTTTGATAAAAGAATACATTGAAAAGGTTGTTTTTTTTAAGTAAAAGAATACATTGGAAAGAGTTTTTTTAATTATAGGAACAAATTTGAAAGGTCTTTTTTACTAAAAGGATACATTGGAAAGGGTTTTTTTCACAAAAGAATACATAAGAAAGGTTTTTTTTTTTTAGTTATACTAATGTCGGAATATTTGTTTCAGCACACTAACACAGCTTTTGAGAATATAAGTAAGTAAATTTGGCAACCTTAGTCAAGTGTGTCCTGAAAGCTCCGTTTTCAATAGCTACTACACCGAGGTGTAGGGGAGGGTGCTACTCCATTCCCAGGATTGTTGCACTTTACCCTTGATCTTTACCTTATAATGCTGTGTTAAGCAAGGTGGCATCAAGTACCATTTTTTGAGTCTTTGGTACAACTCGACCCGGGATTGAACTCCGGTCTCCTGGACCATTGGCAAACACTCTACTCATTAGGCTAATAGCCCAGTCAATGAATGTAATACACTACAGGATTGTATGCTTTCTTGCTTTAATTGAATCAAAACTTAATTTAGGACTATTAAAATAATCAGAGAATCTTTCATAAATTTATTCATAAGTTTATTGAAAAAGAATATCTTCTTACCTGAATAGATTCTGCCAATAAGAAAAATTTAGCAAGTATATTTGGAATATTTTTGTTGACATAAATGTTGTGAATGACTTTTAATACTAAGGGTTCAACAGGTGTCACACTTTGAGTGTAGACACCTCTTCCAAATATGCTGTTAAATGTGAGATAGACAACACCTGGGCCAATCTGCAATCAAAAGAAGACAAAAATCAAATGCACCGAAAACCAAATAAAATATACATTGAACATAAATGAAAGAAGAAAAGAAAAGAAAATAGAAATTTCTTTAAATAAATCATTGTTATATCTGGTCATTCTTGTTCATCATTTTTAAAAAGTTTCTCATCAGTAAATTGATTCCTCTGAGATAGTTGCATATAAATTGGAATATTTAAAACCATATTTTAAATATTCCAGCATAAATTAAATCATGCCATTAAAAAATCTTAGATTTTGTGACATTCTGCATGAATATGGTGTATATTTGACCGAAATTCAATGACATTGGGTCAATTAGTTTTATATACATTAACATCTAATTAACTTGCATTTTTTTTTTTCATCATACGTGTGAAAGCATGTGTGATACCCTACCCTCATCAGCCGCCAACCAGGGGTGATAACATAGTTTCGGTTGCTCAAGGCAGTACTGCCACTCCTGGCGTTACCAAGCAGCTTTTTCCACCAGACAGGGTATTTAAAAGTATTATATATATATATATATATATATATATGTATATGCCAGATCAATTAAAAGCAGAGATTACATTGTATGTTCATCTTCATTTTTAGTGCAGTTTGTGATTTTTAAAAACGTGTTTATTTTCGGCATTTGATGTCATGACATGCTTACAGTAACTGTTTCTTGATGTTACATAATCACACGGGAATGGTTGTTCTACATGCATTTCATTCATGCTGAAGACTTTTTGCTTGCGACCAAATCCAACTTAATGCATATTGCACTGTGGTCAAACGGTTCTTCGGCATTCTCCGTTCCGATCTTAACTTTCCCTTCTATATCCATCGTCTATTCAGTAATTTTTCTTCGTTTTTACTTTTTTTTTTGCATTACTGCACCAAACCACTCCAGACAAATGTCATATATAATTCCGCAGAAATATGTCATTTGTTGATTAATGGGACCCTTCAGATAAGTGGTGAGTAAAAAGAAGCTCCTGGTCTAAGTTTGTCCCTGTAGCTATCTGATTAACATCTAATTAACTTGCATATAATGCTAGAATACATTGTGGACACAAGATTGAAATAGGATAAGTTTTTTTTTGTGTTTATGCCTTTCCTCTTATCATATTCCATAAAGAATAATTTGATGGGTTCTTTGTTTTAATGACATATCAACCCTTGTGGGTTATTCAATGCTAAAGCTAACCTTATAGAAGGACAGTAGTGGTACTATTCAATCCACAGCTGGGGAGTTAAAGGTGTTCTTACTTTTCACATGGCTATTAGTCCAAAAGTGCAGCACAATAGCATGAAGGGAGCTCAGACTCATTTACTACAATGACAGATGATACTACACCACAGGACAACTCTTGGATGATTAGAAGTGGAACACATCAGACAAAGGGATGTTTGTGTTCATGCATTTTCTTATATTCCATAGAATGATTAAAAGTGAAGCATATTAGACATAGGGATGTTTGTGTTCATACAATCCATTTGAAATAACAGTTTCAGTAATAAAAAGACAAGTGATAAGAAACAAAAAAGTATTTACTTGTTTTGCATGAACATCCAAGTTGAGAGCTTTGAAGGAGAAACCAAAGAGTTTGAGATAATGTTTCAAGTGGAGAGAGGCAATGTGTTCTTCTGGAGCTGACTGTGGGCTCCATGCGGCACTCCAAGTATGTTTAACAAAATCCCAAATGCTTGTGTTCATATTCTGTAAGTCATTACCAGCCACAATGCCAGGTCCATGCACTTGACCAAAATGGATAGTATCTGCTCCGTTTAGAGGAATTTCCTTGAGAAAAGAAAAAAAAAAAAGAATAAATAAATAAAAAGCACAAAAATTGAAATTATTGAGATACAAAAAAGACTAACAATTCTTAACAGCATTTCCTTTCACACACAAGGTGCATCAGAAATACCCCACCACATCTTAAACAGTTATCTGTGTAGTGTAAGTGAACTTAGGCAAGTGGCAATAGTAGCTCCATCTAGCTTTACAGTTCCAATCAGTTTTGACCATGGCTTGAGCTAGAGTACACCATGCATTTGCAGTTGAAACGTTTTTTTAGATTGGTCAATCTGTAATTGCTACACAGAGTGTTTTTTATGCTTATTTCATTTTACATTGGAATGATGCTGTATTGGATAGAAAATCGATACTGCTATGGGTTGAAAATTCTATTCAAAACAATATCAGTCTGACCTAACATGAAATGTTCTCTGGTGAATCTGTAATCTTAAAACTCGCTTCAGCAACAAACGAATGGTATTTACCGATCCAAGTTATGATCATAACTAAACCCCCCCCAAAAAAAAACTAAGAAATTAGCTTGATGGATCTACCTCTACCACTTGCCTAAATTTACCTGCATCATAGAGGTAACCGGTTAAAATATGGGATGTATTTCTGTCACGCGTGCGCACACACAAAGTACAGGTGGTTTGAATAAGATTTTTCCTTTTAAACCGGTTGCCATATCACGGTTAAAGAACGCAGTCTGTCCAACTATTATTAACATGAAGGGAAATGTAGACAGCCACGTCCAGGACTTGAACTTGGCTTCTAAGATCCATTTCTTACGACGATAATTGTAATGCCACGACAGCCTCCAGTGGAATGTAATTCAACTATTTTTTTCTGGGGGTAGTGGTAGGAAATCGATTATGATTTCAGCCAGCAGTGTCAGAGTGATGCAAAGAAAGCTCTTTGAAAAAAAAATTCCCCTAATCTTTATGACAAAGCCTTAATGACGTCACATTTCTGCATATTTGGTCATTTTCTTTACGAAGAACAATATTTACAGCCCCACATAAAAAAAAAAAAACCCACCTGTGTACTGAACATGATTTGTTGCAACTACTGCTGCTGTCACCGCACACGAAAAACACAAATTGGTAGAGTTATATTCAGCAAATAAAAGAAATTGATGGCACATTGTTCAAATTTTTATTCACTTAAAAGTTTAATATTTTATAGTTTCACGATATATATATATATATATATAGATATATATATATATATATATATATATATATATATATAGAGAGAGATCCTTACCTCAATGTGTGCATTCACATAATGTTCGGTTCGTCCTTTATACACCCAGTCACCTTTCGTGACCTCTTCAATTTCGGGAATTGTCCACGTGGGATCAATTCCTTCAGCATGATACCACAGGTAAACCCAACCATTCACCTCCTGAATTGGCCAGGACTTTACACGAGCAACTTCAGGAACTGAAAAAGAAATGGCAATAATGTAAAGAAAAATGTCCAAACAATGACCTACACAAAGGCAGGGGGGAAAAAAGGACTGAATATAGATTAAGATAAAAATGAATCACAGCGCAAATTCTTTTTAAATCTAAAGAGGAGAAAAAAACAAAACAAAGCACAACCCAACCCTCGAAAAAAAAAAAAAAAAAAAAAAAAAAAAAAAGCTAAGCAAAATAAAAAAAAATAGCAAGGAGAGAGAGAGAGAGAGAGAGAGAGAGAGAGAGAGAGAGAGAGAGAGAGAGACACAGACAGACACATTATCAGAAAAAAAGAGACAGGGTTAGAGTTAGGATGTGAGCAAGTGAACACAGATTCTAAGAGGGGAAAAAGGAAAAAAAAAAAAAAAAAAAAAAAACCAAACCAAACATGAGATTTTTAACTGTGATAAATATCTTAGCTGATATTTTTGTTCTTTCTCTTAACTGGACAGCCTCAGGAAGTTCTCCTTTACAACGTTAAAACTAGACTTCCGAAAATAAATTAACAACATTACAACTTGTTTCTTTCTACAATCTTTTTGCAAACAAGGAAGGAAGGAAACTTAAAGCATGATTTTTATCATTTAGTATCCTCTTGAAAAAAAAAATTCTAAATGATTGGATGTTTATGAAATTTGTGCTATATAAAGAAAATGTTTTAATGTCTGTCTGAATTGTTTATCAAAAACAAAAATAATTTGAATCATGAATTGAATTAAATAGACGGGTGGCATAAAAACCGTTGCACATGTTGAGTTGAGAAATTCACAAGAAAAGGTTATAAAAATGAAAATTTTCCTGATCCTTTCTGGAATATCTCCTTTGTGTCTACTAAGTGCAAACTTGATGGGTTTTTAAGGGGGGGGGGTTCATTTGCAAATATCATGGGTAAAAAAACAAAACAAAACAAAAACTAAACAAAAACTAAACAAATAAAAAAGAAAGAAGCCTCATGTTGTTCTGTTATTCTTGCAGACACTTGCTACAGAGTAGAACCTTCATTGGTGTCCTACTTCTGTGGCTTTATAGCAAGATAAGAACTTTGCTGCTTCTCTCTCTCTCTCTCTCTCTCTATTATATATATCCTCCCCACATCCACCCCAGTGGGTTGAGTATTCGAGTGAGGAATTGCCGGTTACCACATACGCGTAAATGCAAAGCTGTTCTCATGAATTGAGCACTCCAGTAACCGAAAGCGTGTATGTAAATATATACCCGAAAATTCCTTCGCTTACTCTGAGAATGCCGATAGCTCAGGGGTAAGATATTCACTTGAAGTAAGGTCAGCCGGGTTTCGATCACAATTTGAAACATCTCGCGTGTCTAACCGCACTGAAGAGTTGTGATACAACGAAACAGTCTGGATGACATATATATATATATATATATAGCCATTTTTATTTGGAATAATCATTTTCATGTACACAAAACGTAACTTTCAGGATTATATAAGAAAATTATTTGATTTTAAATGCATGTGTGTGAGGCCTAAAATTACTACATCACTTTGAAACACTGAGCCCTAGAGATTTCAGGTTCAAGTATTCATATTTTAGAGAGAGAGAGAGGGGGGGGGATAAAAGGAGGGCAAATAGACATATTGGGAAGCGATAGATCAAATGGTCGGAAAGAAGACACAGTGAACGAATGGAAAGAAAATATTGTATATATCATCATCATTATGTCGTGCCGCCAGCACGGATATCCCTGACCCCCTCTTGCCATTTCTCCCAATCGTTCATCGCCTCTGGCAGGTCTTTAGGGCTACATCCTGTATCCTCACACAGCCGCTGTATGTATGTTCGAGCTGGTCGTCCTGCTTTTGCCCGGAATATGTGGGGGTCCATAGGAGTACATCACTTATGAGCTCGTCCCTACTTCTCCAGCTTGTGGGGTGTTGCCGCCAGGACTTGTTCAATATTGTTCGCAACATTCTTGTATAATTGCCGTCTAGCTTCTTCTCCAGCCGTTTAGTTAGCGTCCAAGTAGTGCATCCATACAGCATCATCGATTCGACCGCTGCCTGGAAGAAACTGTGTTTCATTTTATCGGTCAAGTCTGATTTCCATATGATCGATAGCCTATCGATAGCTGTCCATGCCTTCGTTAGCCGTGTGTCGATGTCTTTTTCGGTTGATGAGACACTGCTTCCTAGGTAGGTGAACTTGTCTACCAGTTTCAGAGAGGTTCCGTCTAATGTGGAGATGTCGCCTGTTTGATTATAGCACATATATTCCATTTTTTGTGCATTAACATGGAGGCCAATGCCTGCAGCAGCTCGTTCCAAACTATGCAGTAGTGTTTCGGCTTGGTTGGGTGTATTTGCCAGTATCGCTATGTTATCGGCGTAGTCGGCGTTGGTAATTGTTTTTGCAGGGTACCTTCTGCTTCTTTTCTTTGTCAGCTCGAAGCCGTTTTCTTTGATTTTATCAATCGATGTTCTAAGCACGTAGTCTAGACAGATGATAAAGAGGTATGGAGCTAGCGTGTTATAGACTGCGTTGCAGTGTCGGAGCAGTATGTCGTCGAATTGTCTGGTCTTCCATACTTCTGGGGGAATCTCGCCCAGCCCTGCAACTTTCCTATTTTTAATTTTTCTAAGAACCGAGTCGAGTTCTTCTTACGTGAACGGTCCTAGTTTAATGTCCAATTGCTTACTAATAATTCTGGTGATTGGTTCATGCATAACTTTCGGTGGGTTTCCTAGTAGATTTTCGAAATGCTGTTTCCACAGTTTTATTCTTTCCTGTTGGTTTGCAGCTTTCAATTTTGCTTTGGCTGTGCTCTTCCTTCTACTCTCTTCGTTTATTGTTTGCCAGGCTATCCTAGATTGCCTATCTTCCAATGAGTCTCTAATCTTATCCATCTGATTTTGTATGTATTCTGTCTGTTCCTTTAGATATATGCCTGCTAATTGATATTGTGTCTTTTTTAGTTTTCGGGCATTTGTGTTTGTTGGGTTCTTCCGATAGCTTTTGGAGGCTGTTTTCACGTGTGCACGTTTTTCTCTCACCGCTAACGTTTCCCATGGGACTCTATATTTAGTTCTAGGTTTTGTTGGAATACACTTCGCTGCGGCCTCGAGGTGCGCGTTGACGAAATTCTCATATTCGTCATTTGGGGTACCTTTTTCTGTCTTCTTTTGCAGTGTCTCGAATTTGTTTCTCAATTCTAATACATATTTATCTCATATCTGTTGTTGAGAAGGGCCCAGTCATAGTGTTTGTTCGTGTCACTGTTCGTGTGGCGTTTTTTCGTAGGCTTAGTCGTATTTTTGCCGTGACTATTCGGTGATCGGAGGATACACCCGCGAAAGAGGAGTATGCCTCGCAATTCATTGCGCTATTTTCCCATTTCTTGTTTATAAAGACGTAGTCTATCTGTGCTTTACTATTGTTCGCGTATGTGTAGGTCCATAATCTTCCCTCCCTTTTTTGATAGTTTGTATTGAGGCATGTTAATCTATTTTCTATCATGAAATCTGTTAGATGTTGTTCATTCCTATTTGATGTGTTGTGTAGGCTGTATTTGTTGTTTCCGTTTTTCCCGATTTGGGCATTCATATCTCCGCCAATGACTAGCATGTGTTTCGGAATGCTACGCACTAGAGAGGATAACTCATTGTAGAAGGCGACTAGTTCAGTTTCTTCACCTGCCAATGTTAGTGAAGAAACTGAACTAGTCGCCTTCTACGATGAGCTATTATATATATATATATATATATATAAAAATGGGCGGGAAGATGTGAGAGAGAGAGACTGGGCACATGGGGGAAAAGGTGAGAGAAAGAGAGCACACGGCCGGAAAAATAGAGAAAAAGGAGCATTTGGGTGGGCAGATGAGAGAGAGAGAGAGAGAGAGAGAGAGAGAGAGAGAGAGAGAGAGAGCGTGCATGGGCGGGAAGATTGAGAAAAAGAGGGAGTATTTGGGTGGGCAGATGCCAAAGTTATATCTCTCGTACAAGTACAATCTTTTTTGCCCTTATCAGGGGAAATGACTAAAGTCAACTATAATGGAATGGACTCCCTTTTGGAAATACTACTGTCCAGAGATAAATAGAAATTTCGCATCCTTCTATACGATACCCAAACTCACACATTGTTCGAATGCAAACGTTTGACTTGACTTCCCTTCTTTAAATTGAATTAAAAGCTGGAATGTTTCAGCTTATGTAGTTTTTTTGAAATTACTCGATCAAGAGTGTTAACTCCAGTACTAAGCAAGTATGCATGAATTGTATGTGTGAATAGAAAATCGTATTGACATTACTAGCAACTGATTAGCAAGCTTCACTGATTAAATTGGATGCCTCTTAGTTGTGACCTTGTGGCAAATGAAGTTAAGCCAAGTAAATGACTACCTTCTGATTGGAAGACTAAACAATAGAAACTGTTCATTGGATCATAAATACATTAAGGGTCAACACGCGACACCGAATCTATTATGGAACTGAGAGGGGGTAGGTAAAAAGAGACAGAGATAAAGAGAAACTGTGCGTGTGTGAGTGCGCGCCTGCGCGCGCAAAGGATAATTTGAGAGAGAGAGTGAGAGAGCAAAAGAGAATATGAGTGTGTTTGTGTGTGTAAAGGTTATATATATATATATATATATATATATATAATACACACACACAGAGGGAGAGTATGTGTAAAGGAGAATGATTCGCCAATAAATGATTTAAGTGATTCACTAATGTGCCAAAGGTAGTTTATTTAAAATATCAGATGTAAATTTAGGATTCTTCCAAATTCGATACTCATAAATTTCTAAATTCCCAGTTATTTATACCGTTGGGACCCCAATCTAATTTTCACTATGTTCAAAACTAAACATTTCTTTCTTATATTTTGAACTAAAAGTAGAAGCGTGTCAATTGTATAGTCTTTAGATATAGAGCTATATTCTTCACACCAAAGTTCAATTTTGATGGGTTCGTTCATATCTAAGGCAATTTTTGCTCTTCTGGCATTGGCGGATAAATACTCACCCTTGAATTAGTCGGGGCAGAGTTCAGCTTCCCCATGTACTTCCCCATGGTGTAAAGGTTAACAAGCAACTACTGTAGACCAAGAGGGCATAATGGCTGAAGTGATGAACTGCGTCCTGGAAGCAAGCGAGTTCGAACTCCAGTCACGCTATTACGTTCATTTTCGGACAAATACCATTGGGAAAGGTATGACCCTCTTTATCCCCCAGCTATGGGTTAAATAATATCATTGCTGTTCTACAAGGATGGCTTTGGCATAAAATAAACCACGAAAGTTGATATGCCATGAAAGAAATGCCATTAAGAAACTATACCAAACTGCAGATCAATTACTATATGTGTAGAGCGTTCGATCCTCAGTAGATGCCCCATATTTCTTGTCTTTCAGCATGAAGTATAATTTTCTAAGAGTTAAGAACTACTTTCCTCAGCCCCAGACTGGCAACTGAGAGTAGATCTTAGAAAATAGTTGATCTTCCTTGATCACATCATACAATACTGTCGCCTTAGATGCAACAAAGCAGGTGACCATGTGGGAATTAACTGTCTTCTCGGAGGAACATCAGGAGGAAACTCACCAAATACCAGTTAGTAAAACAGTATAGCAGTCAGGGCTAGTGACCCCTCTGTGAACCAATAGAAGTGGGCTATTGAGGGTTTGCAGGGAACTAGCCCTGCAGCGCCTTGGCTAGAATTGGTAAGAGCTGCTATAAGGGAGTTTATTAGACTCATTAGATGATCTACAGAAAAGTCACGGCTTTGATAAAGATGACATGCTCATGAATAGTTGCAGCAGGGGCTGCAAGCTAGGAAGGGATCAAACCCAGCTGGGTTACAAAAGCAAGGGAAATCTGATCATTAAAACCCGAAAGCCCTGATAACACACCTCTATATCTTTATGAATAAATATGTCTTTTGCATTTGTTTTTCCATATGCTTTTTATTAAAAATTCTATATTTCCAAAATTAAATTCAATGAAAACACAGTGGTATATCCTGATTTAGACACAACAAATTAATAGACCTTCCCCTCCATACACTTGCACAGTCGACTGGGGCTGTAAAATAAACCGACTAGTTCTCTGCTGAGGGGTAAGACCCACCCCCAACGAGTGTCCTCGTACGACACTAAACAATCTGATGGTGAGGTTCCAGTAATGCTGGAGCTTTGAGGAATGTGGAGTACACATTCAGTGCCATCGCTCTCAGGTCCAGTCTGGCCCAGAGTGGTAGCACTTGATAAGGCTCCTATCTTTGGATTAAATAGAACTAAACCGTGGTTTCTTGAGTTTACTGGGTTTTTTTTTTTTGCATTTAAACTGCGTATTTATGCTAAACTGAATTGTTTAAAATAAAACCGTTTTGAAATTTAAACTGTGTACTTATTCTAAACTGAATTGCTCGAAATAGAACTGTTTTACATCTAAAATGTGTGCTTATGCTTAACTAAATTATCTGAAATAAAACTTTTTTGACATTAACTCTGTGTATTGCCCAGTCGGATGGGGCTGTAGAATACACCGACTGCACCTCTGCAGTGGAGTAAGACTCCCCTAACTAGTGTCCTGGATATGATACTAAACAATCTGATGGTGAGGTTCCAGTGATGCTGGGGGTTTGGGGAATACGGAACACCCCTTCATTGCCATTGCTTCCAGGTCCACTCTTGCCCGGAATGGTAGCACCCGATAGGCCCCTATGTATGGGTTAAATAGAACTAAACTGCACACTTATGCTAAACAGAATTGTTTAAATTAAAACTGTTTGACTAGACTGAATGGCTTGAAATAGAAATGTTTTTGACAAACCGTGAACTTACATTTAAACTGCGTACTTATGCTAAACGGAATTGTTTGAAATGGAACTGTTTTTGACATTGAAACTGTACTTATACTAAACTGAATTGTTTAATATAGAACTGTTTTGACATTTAACTGTGTGTAAACAAAATCTATACTTATACTAAACTGAATTGGCTGAATTACAACAAATCGAATAAACTGAATACCTCGAAATAGAAAAGTTTTTAAAGTGTGTACTCATGCTAAACTGAATTGTTTGAAATAGAATGGATTTGGCGTTAAATAACCTACAGAGGTTGATATGCCATAAACCCAACCAACCAACCAGCCCTTCATACACACATGAATGATGACAAATAAATTAATTTTCCATTGATTCTTGATATTCTCAATTGATAACTGGACAAGCTTTGCCTAATCTGGCACATAAGCCTTAGGTTGCTGATAGTACCTGCTGTTACTCAGTGGTCACCCACATCGCATAGAACAGGTTCATCAATGCTTAACTTCACTGATCCGATCGGTTGGTGGTATTACTTTATGTCAACACTTGGGTTATTTTTCTTTTTTTTAAAGAAATCATACAGATTCTAGTAATTATTCCTATATAGTTTTTGGTTGTTTAGTTGGTGTTTAATGGCATACCAACTTTCGTGGGTTATTTAATCTTGTATATATATATATATATATATATATATATATATATATATATATATATATATAAGGAAATAGTTTTTAGGTAAATATTTTTGTTTTTAAACTAATAGTCAGAGTGTGAGGCAAAAGTCAGTTAAGATATTTTGCTTCATTTGGCGTATGCTGTGTAGACGGTTTTGTTTCGTAGACAAATCGTATAGATATTTTTTAAAATATCTGCTCGATTGTGGTTTGCATTTTTTGTTGTCAGTTTAAATATCCCTACTTTCTACACTATAGAATTTATTTAGGATGTTGGTTGATCCTTGGGAGTTGTATTGTTTTTATTGGTCTGTATTGTCTTGTTTAATAATTTTTGCAGGTGATTTTATTCTTTATATTGAAGGGTCTCTGGTGTGAGATGAGTGTTTGATATTTTCCGTCGTTTGTATTCAGCTCATTTGTTTGCAGTTATATAGTTTTTTTGTATTCCATCTAATACTAATGATTTATCCTGAAGTCTATGGTTTCAAGTATTTTGCAAGTAATTACATGCTTTCAAGTAAACAATAATAATCCTTTGTAAACAATTTTAAGTTGGCGACCGTAGTCGAGGGTGACCCGAAGGCTTGCTTTTCAATAGCTACTACACCAAGGTGTAGGGGAGGGTGCTATTCCATTCCCTGGATTGCTCTACTATACCCTTGATCCTTACCTTATTATTGGCGAACACTACTCATTAGGCCGATGGACAGGGCCATTGGTATAATGGTTAGTGTTCGCCAATGGTCCAGGAGACCGGGGTTCAATCCCTATGTCGAGGCATACCAAAAACTCAACAAATGGTACTTGATGCCGCCATGCTTAACACTCAGCAATATAAGATAAGGATCAAGGGCAAAGTAGAGCAATCCAGGGAATCGAGTAGCGCCCTCCACTACACCTCCGTGTGGTAGCTATTGAAAAAGGAGCCTTCGGGTCGCCCTCAACTAAGGTTGCCAATTTTACTTAAACAATTCTAGCTTCAAGTGAATATTCTTGATATAAATAACTTGCACGTAATTATATTGTTTCATGTATTCTTAGCTAATATAAATAATTTCAAAACCGCTCTATTTGACTCATAGACGGGATCCTAACAGGTAATACCACTTTGGGTCAGAGTGGATCTGAGAGCAATGTCGACTAAGAGTTACTCCCCACTCCCCAGTATCCCTAATACCCTCGGGAAAGGTATGAACCCAGCTATGGGTAAATAGTAAGGAAGACTAACTCCTTAGCCTTGGTAGGGCAACCAGTCTAGGAGAAGGAAAACTGTATTCAAACCTATTAAACTTCGCTTAAAACTGACCTTGTGCCACATCCTATCTATGAGAAGGGGTTGGTAAATACATACTCCACACTTCCCAGAGCTTCAGCACATGAGCCTCACTTCTGGGCGCAGTTTGATGCCATATCCAGGACAATCCTATTCTGGATAGGGGGTCTTATTTCTTTGTATGGATGCAGTCAGCATATACTAAGCCCCATCGACAAGGAGTGGTTTGATGGGAACCGGCGTTTGATTTGACCGAAATACTAAAAAACTAGTTATAAATTTTGGGCACTCAATGAAGATCGAAGTCACTAATTATTACAACGCAACTAGATGCCTGAATTTTACTAAGCTTTCTTAGATTCCAAATTGCTTACACTACCTGCTATTACTAAATGGTTACCTATTCAGTACTGAACAGCCAGATTGCTGCTTAACAAATTGAATCTAATAGTTATTTATAAAGCTTAGATTAGTTTGATACAAGACCAGAAGTTTGGGTACCCAATAAGAAACGGATTCTCAATTGTCTGACTGCTTGCAAAGCTTGCTTAAGATTACACCACAAGGGACACCAATCACTGGAAAAAAGAATATTTGGATAAGGACTTCAGATCGAGGCATTTCTGCGTTCCACATTATTAACCCCAGTTTATTGTTTCACCATTTTAAAAAATAGAAAAGTATTCATATTTACCAACCCCTCCGCGCGGGCAGGATATGACACAAGGTCAATTTTTTAAGCGGAGATTAACAGGTTTGGATTTAGAGTTTTCCTTCTCCTAGACTAGTCGCCTCACCAAGGCTGAAGAACCTAGTCAGTCCATAGCTGGAGGGAGAATAATTGGATTCATAACTTTCCCAAGGGTATAAAAAAATAAAATAGAAAAGTATTATTATCGGATTTGCTGGTATATATGTAAAGTAAAGTTGGCGACCGTAGTCGAGGGCGACCAGAAGGCTCTTTTTTTAATAGCTACTACACCGCAGTGTAGGAGAGGGCGCTACTCCTTTCCCTGGATTGCTCCACTTTACCCTTGATACGTACCTTATACTACAGATCATTAAGCAAGGCGGCATCAGGTAACATTTGAGTTTTTGGTATGACTCGATCTGGGATTAAACCTCAGTCCCCCGGGTCATTGGCGATCACTCTACCCGGTGCTGTTCACCGAAGTTCTAATTGTACAGTTATGTTGCTTGGATGAATTGCAACCAGCGGTAGTTCCTAAAATATAAGCTATACATCTTATAGGCGGGAAAATATATAATAAAAAATGGATGGGTGACCATCCATACACAGCAAACGCCATAAGTAACCTGAAGCCAATATGCCAGACTTAGCAAATCTTAGTAAAATTTGAATTTAGGTCAAATCACTCTGAAAGTATCGGTTCCCGCCAGGTAACTTAAGTTAAGCAGCAACGAACCTATTCATTACTTGGATGGGTGACCATTTAAGTTACAGTACCTGGAGTTATTAAAGCCCATATGTTACACAAATAGTAAATAAATATAATGGATTAATTAAATAATCCAATGCGTTAGGTCTTAACTGAGAACTGCACTCGAGTAGCCTTATGTCCGACTTAGATAATCTTAAACAGCAATAGCTGATTATCATATCGAGCAAACCTCCTCCTCGACTTGAAGATAAGTTGATCGTTTTGCGTCTATCTACATTTGGTCTTGGGTGCAGTACTTGGATAAACATAGGAAATATAGGGAAAAAACTTACTTTTGTCAGAGTAGGGAATATAAGTACATTTGCCATCATCCCCACGGAATCGCCAGCCATGGAAAGGACATTCGATGCAGTTGCCAAAAACTTGACCCCCGACTGCCAGGTGGGCACCCAAATGAGGGCAGTACGCATCAAGTGCATGTGGGTAGCCTTTATCATCACGAAACACTGCCAAGTTCTGACCTAAAAAAACAAAGAAAAAAGACAACGAAATTAGTAATAAGACCAAACACATCAAACTGTTGTGGTTATTTATTTACATAATCCTGTCATGTAAAATGTCCCGAAGACTTTAGTCGCTAGAATGATACTTGTCTTACAAGTTGATAAAATAAATAAATAAATAAAAGAAGTAGTCCTTACATGATGCGCTCTTCTGAGGGTAGGGACAAAGAACATACACCAATTTCTCTGGTTGCATCTCCCCATTGCACTTAACAAGGTAAGGTCAGAGTCAATCTCTGATGCCTGAGGCGCTCTAAAAGGGAAGTGCCGAGGGAATTGAGGAATTTTTGTTCCTACTCACACGTAGGTGTGAAGGTGTTCACAGTAAATTCGACCTTGTATTACATTCTGCCCTCGTAGGAAGGTGGAATAAATATCTACATAAGCCTAGTAGGCATTTTTAAGAGAATCAATTCTTAGACGTATATGGTGGGAAAATGAAAAGCGAAAACAGAAGAGGGGAGAGGAGAAGGATACTGGAAGTGAAGAGAGTTAAAGAGGGGAAGAGAAGAGAAAAGGAAAAGAAAGAGTGAGAGAGAGGAAAGAAAAGGTGAGACGAGAATAAAGAGGAGATAAGAACGAAGAGAGGAGAGAGAAGAAGATAGGAGTATGGGGAAAAAAAAAGAAAAGAGGAGAGAAGAAGGAAAATGATAGAAGCGAGAAGGAAGTAAGAATAAAAGAGAGAAGAGAATAACGCAGAGAAGAGAGAAAAAAGGAGAATAGAAAAAAAAAGTTAAGCGAAGAGGAGAAAAAGAGTAAAGGAGAAGAGAGAGATAGAGAGAGAGAGAGAGAGAGAGAGAGAGAGAGAGAAAGTGTAGACAAGAGAGATAAACAGCGTTAATATAATTACATAATTCAGGATTGAGAGAGAGAGAGAGAGAGAGAGAGAGAGAGAGAGTTCAATTACACGAGTTTTTGTCCGAATTAGTGAGACTTGTTACAACTAATTTATTGCAGTGAAGGAAAATTATCTTTTCCAGTGATTATTTTTTTCTAAGATACTTCATTGCATAGAGGTTGGATGTTATTGATTTCCAATAAGCCGGGATGATTTGAACATGTCTGTACTTATGTGTCGGTTAATAAGTCTTTATTAATTATATTGTTTTATATCATTTAGAGCTGTGCGTTGAGTTTCCGATCTCATTCTATCTTGGCGCCTCTTTTCTATAGAGCAAGAAAAAGAATTCTGCCTTTTTCATTTGTTTTTATTTCTTTCGTTCGTTTTTTTTCCCTAATTTTTTTCATCCATTTCTTTCATTTATTTTCCCGTCTCATCTATATAGCTCCTTTTCTCATTTCCATTCTCTTTACAGCTTTTATTCTTATTTTGAATCCTTCCTTCTGTTTCTTTCTTTACTCCTCTCTCAATGAACTGGGGGTAGTGGAATATACCCAGTGAGTAATGCTCTCCAATGAATTCCACAGGGATACCGTCAACAACCTTATGAAGCACACGATTTGTTTACCAAGAGAATTTTTTCAAGCCAAATTTTAATAAACAAGTGTCACCAGCGTCTTAGAATCAACCTGATGATATTTTTAACTGCATTATCATGAGGACTGCACACAAAGAAAATATCAGATTGATAAGGTTACACAATTAAGGCTACACAAAACGACACGGTCTATGATAATACTGATTATTCTACCAGAGTGGGGTATTCTAAATTAGCCTCTCATAGTTGTCCGATACTTCGAGAGTTTGAATGACAAAAAAATGTAAAGATGTCCTCCTCATCATCATCATATCGCGCTGGTAGCACGGATATCCCTGACCCTCTCTCGCCACTCCTCCCTATCGTTCATCGCCCTAGGTAGGTCTTCAGGACAACATCCCGTATCCTCACATAGCTGCTGAATGTATGTTCGTGCTGGTCGTCCTGCTTTTGCACGGCCATGTGTGGGGTCCATAAGAGTACATCACTTATGAGTTCGTCCCTGCTTCTCCAGCAGTGTCCTGCATGTCTGGTTCGTCTAACTTGAATAGTTTTCGTGATAGGGGGCAGGTGGCCGTACAGTTGGTGTCTTGTGGGGTGTTGCCGCCAGTGTCCTACATAAACAAATTCCACAAAATTATCATTTAGTTACGAACTGAACTGGAAATAACTTTATTTTCAAGGTTAAAGCATTTCAAGAGTACTACTCTAATAAAAAATATCGCTATGGTGTGCA
Organism: Sepioteuthis lessoniana; assembly: GCA_963585895.1. Lineage (NCBI taxonomy): Eukaryota > Metazoa > Mollusca > Cephalopoda > Myopsida > Loliginidae > Sepioteuthis > Sepioteuthis lessoniana. The sequence continues at coordinate 51,971,312 of OY757930.1, forward strand.
GTTTTTGCTGGGTTACGATTATATATATGAGAGAGAGAGAGTTGGTTGTTTGGGTTTTATGGCATATCAACCTTTGTAGGTTATTTAATGGCAAATCCATTTTTATACAAATAAACTGTTCTATTTAAAAAAATTCAGTTCAGCATAAGTGCACAGTTTAATTGTCAAAAATTTCTATTTCAAGCTATTCAATTTAGTCAAACAGTTCTAATTCAAACGTTTTAGTTTAGTATAGATTTTGTTTACACACAGTTAAATGTCAAAACAGTTCTATTTCGAACAATTCAGTTTAGTGTAATACAGTTTCAATGTCAAAAACAGTTCTATTTTAAACAATTCAGTTTAGCATAATTACGCAGGTTAGTTCTGTTTGACCCATAGATAGGGCTTTATCAGGTGCTACCACACAGGGCCAGAGTGGACCTGGGAGCGATGGCTATAAAGGGGTGCTCCGCATTCCCAAAAGCTCCAGCATTACTGGGACCTGACCATCAGATTGTTTAGTGTCATATCCAGTACACTCGTTGGGGGCGGGTCTTACTTAGTCAGTGTATTCTACAGTCCCAGCAGAGAGAGAGAGAGAGAGAGAGAGAGAATCTGAGAATGTGGTTCAGACACAGGATCGAAAAAACAAAAACTAAGTTGTTGAATATAGTCGATTGATTGTTTAGTTTTACGGTATTCAAACTATTGTCAGTTTATTATTGCAGAAGTTAGTCTACTTCCTTCAAAAAACAAACATTTCAAGTAACTAATGATAATCCTTTATAAACAACTATTCTAGAAACATAACTTGCACGCTTTCAAATATTTTTTTTCGAATAATTTTCAGATCTGTTTGACCCATATATAAATAGAGCCCGAACAGTTTCTAACACTCCGAGTCAGTGAACCTGAGGCTAACTGCAATGAACGTGGCATTCCACATTCTTCAAAGTTCCAGAACTGGAGCCACACCACCGAATGCAGTTTAGTATTATACCCAGGACATCCTTTGGTTGTCTTACCAGTTTGCAAAGGATGCAGTCTGCGCATTTCAACAAGGCGCTAGTTGAAAACAATTTATTCATATAACATTAAAATTGTACACCTTTGCTACACTTAGCGAAACTTCTGTCCATTCTCACTCTTTCTCTCTCATATACAAAAAATTCTAACTGAAAATATCTCCATATTACACAGAGAAAAAAAAAATTTCAAAATTTTAAAGCTCTCCCTATGAATATTAACAGCCCTTCCTTAAACAAGATCGACTTGGAAAGTAGTTGTCCCGTTCTGAAATGCCTTTAATACTTTTCCAGTCACTTCTTTCTCTTACCTAATATACAATTCTTTTCTTCCGTAAATTTCCCTTCCATTTGTTCTCCTTCCTACTTTATATAAATGTATATGACCCATTATTGCGTTCGCCATTTCCTTATTTGCTCCCCCGAAAATGGCTCTAGTTGGGGCCGAAAGTACTTGGGAAATATACGGCACCTTCCTAAATTCATTCCATCCAAAAGTCAAATGACTCATATGAAGATTTGAAAGGATCAAAGATAAAATAGGCAGAAGTGTCTCTAATTAATCAAATATCTTTAAAGAAAATCCCCCCCACACATACGTCGATCTAAATGTTAAAATTCTGATGTAAATAAATGCTATACAAATATTCAAAATCTCTAGATCAGTGGGTTCCCAACCAATTTTGGGCCATACTCCACTTTGGTATTTCTAAAATACTGATGCCCCTTTCCTGTAATATTCAATTCTTACATATTCATTAACTTGGTCTCTAAACAAGCCCTACTAAAACATTGTAAGCCCCACCGGTAGGGCATGCGCCTACAAGTTGGAAATTACTGCTCTTGATGAAAAGCTTCTCAGATATCAAAAATGATAGTTTCACTGGATCTTAAAGAAAAAACATCTGGATTTTACCTTTGAAAAAGATCAATGATGGTAGCAAAGATTTGGGAAGAAAATTTCAAACACTTTTTGTGCAAGATTGAACAAAACCTAAGAAATGTTATGAGAAAAAAATTATAAAAATTAAGCTTATTGTGATTTTTAACGAAACATACGCCACAGAAAGATTGCTATATATCTATTTTATGAATTTATACAATAACTACAGTGCACACAGCTGTGTTGCTTCCAACAAAGCCTTCACCAGAAGATGATTAAGATAAAGCATCATTACCACGAACCCAGAGCGCCCCAGCAATACCTCAATATACCACCGGGTTTTGTTAGTTTGTCTTCACTGTGTGAATGCCATGTCCATGCTGATACACTAAGGGCCTTATTCTGGATCTTTTTTTTTCTCTCTCTCTCTTTTTATTATATATATCCTCTTGTCTGAAGGTAAAAGTTAAAAATCAATCAGGTATGTTGAAGTAGATTTGGGTAATAAAAATCGGCATCCGATCCCGATAGGAAATATATTTGTTATTTTGTCATTTCTGACACATTGTTCTCACAGATCTTCATATTTTTCCAATTTATACTGATTGCCCCGAGTCATTATTTTCTTCAAAAGCTTTTCGACAACGAAAGCTTTCCTTAAATTAACAGCACCTAATCATATCTGGATGCTGGACAAATTAAAGTTCTTTCAGTTGAAAACGTGAGTTGTAGTTCTAAATCAGTTACAACGTGCCAGTGCGCGCAATCATCGATGGTGATCCTTACTTCCGGTTGCATTCTTTTTCATATTGGATACGTCAGGTTAACAAAAGGATCCTGTAGCTGTGGTAATTCTCCTGACACTGATTTCCCTCTCATCTCTATTTCACACACACACACACACACACATTTTTAAGAAAAAGTTGCCTTTAATACGAAAAATCTGGTCCAAACTGCTCAAAACAAATATTTCTGACTTGCCGAAATAAACGTCTACGCCGTGTACAAGGTGAAAATTTTAGATCGTAGATACGGTGAGACTAACAAATGCCAAAAATCCCTTCTATTCATTCCATTTTTCTAAATGTCTAGTTTACAATTTTCGTTTTTAATTAAAATTTGCACCAAGCAGCCACACGCAGTAAATATCAAAGGTAAGCCAACATCAAGAAAATATCCAGTTATGTTTTTTTATATTATTTAGGAAGTTAATATTGTTGCTGGAAAAATTCCACGTGGTTAACTAGAAAAATACTTTTAATGAAGGACACATATCGAAGTATTTATCGTTTTAATATTTTTGTTTCTAGCAATACTTTTTTAGAATCATTTTACACCTTCAATTTGAAAAACTGCCAATAGACATAAGTGATGTTTAATTAACCGTGAAGAATTATTTTAGTAAGACAATTAATTTAAATTATGTAAGATTATTTACGTCTTGCAGCAAAGTAGTTTCTTACAGATGATTTTTTTAAATTATTGGACACCATTTCCATGAGAGAGAGAGAGAGAGAGAGAGAGAGAGAGAGAGAGAGAGAGAGAGAGAGAATCTTTATAAATAAGGCAGACACCTAACTGAATTTTTTCCTTGGCCTTTTTTTACAATTTTGCAAGGAATTCTTTGATAAATGGCTAAAAATTGTTTCGCTATACGTGGTGCATTCAATAAGTTTCCAAACTTTTTGTATAGGCATTTAAATTGTCGTAGACTCTTGAAAATTCAGTATGTTATTGCTATACATCTTATCAGATGACTTTATGATTTCAGGTTCAAATGAACAGCAGCAGCAGGAATTGGAATACATCCTACTAAGGTCTGATAGTCACAGCTGATAAATTTCAAAAATGCAATCTGGACTTTAGAAGAATGATATGCAATAAAATTCTGTTTTAAACATGGAAAAAATGCCATGCGATGAAAGCTGGATTTACTGCTATGACTCAGAGACCAAGAGACAGAGTTCCCAGTGAAAGCATGCTGGCTCTCCTAGATCCAAGAAGGCCAGACAGAGCAAATCCACCAAGAAACTTTTGATGATCCCTTTTTTTGACTGCACTGGCATGATCTACATGCACTGGGTTCCCACTAGACAGACAGTCAACAAGGAATACTATGTTCAGGTTTTAAGGGAGTTCAGGAAGAGATTCCTAGGGAAGAGGCCAGCACTCTTCAAATCGGGTCAGTGGTATTTCCACCAGGACAATGCACCAGTCTTCAAATTCATCCTTGTCACAGACTATTTGACCTAGATGGGCACCAAGACTGTTCCTCACCTTCCCTATAGTCTAGACCTTGCTCCCTGTGACTTTTGGTTATTCCCAAAGCTCAAGGAAAAACTTGGAAGCTGTCGTTATGAGACAATAGAGGAGATGAAAGAGGCTGTGATGAAGGTCATTGACACGCTCACACAAGATGACTTCTATGGGGCCTTCCAGAAGTTGTTGGAACGGTACAACAAGTGCATTGCAGCCGTAGGAGATTACTTCGAAGGCGACTAGGGTTTCGTGTGTGTACTATCAATAAAAGTGCCCATATGAAAAAAGTCTGGAAACTTATTTAATGATCCTCGTACTTGGTTGGTTTTATGGCATTTCAACCCTTGTTGGGGTATTTAATGCCGAAGTTTATTTTTTTCCAAGCAATTTTATGGTCTCAAGTAACTATTCCTATTTAAGAATAATAATAGTTTGTTTGCATACAGTTATGCGTTCATGTATTTCTATCAAATAGTAAAAATTTGCACACAATTATTTGGTTTCAAGTATTCTTGTACGATACTATATACTTTTCAAACAGATCTATTTCATCTATAAGTGGGACCCGAACAGGTACTACCACTCCAGGTTAAAGTGGACCTGGGAGTAATGACAACGAAAAGGTGACTCACTAGAATTCCAGAATTGGATCGTAACCACCGGATGCAGTTTAGTGTTATAGCCAGTACATCCCTTAGGGAATACTGTCAGCAATCCTAATCTCCACCGACAGGGCTGGTTTCGTTGATATAACACCAGTCAAACTAGGCTCCCCCAAACCCAAAAATGTAGATACCAAATAGTACTCATTTTTTTTGATGATCATTATGAAGAGGCTCCTCTTCCGATACACTGTTAGACCAGGTGTCGCGCTAAGAAGGATTCCAGGGGTGTACCCCTGGCGTAATGGCTAAAGTGCTGGGCTGTAACATAGTTGTAAGCGAGTTTGAGCCCCGTCGTGCTATTACATTCACTTTAGGACTAATACCCTTGGGAAAGGTGTAAACCTTTTTATCCACCCAGCTATGGGTTAAATAGTACCACTATTGTTCTATAAGGATAGATTTAACGTTAAATAACCCACGAAGTTTGATATGACATTAAATAAAGATTGCAGATTCCATTTCATCTCAATTGTTGGTGGGTATACAAAAAGGCTAACAAATCTAATTTAATAGCTCAGTCGGCAGGGGCTAGAGAATACACCGATTGCATCTCTGCAGAGGTGTAAGACTCCCAACGAGTGTCCTAGATACCACACTAAACTATCTGATAATGTGGCTCCAGTAATGCTGGAGCTTTGGAGAATGCGGAGCACCCTTTTATTGCCATCACTCCTAGGCCCACTCTGGCTCGGAGTGGTAGCACATGATAGAGTCCTATCTATGGGTTAAATAGAAGTAAACAGTGAACTTATGCTATGTTAAACTGAATTGTTTGAAATAAAAATGTTACATTTAACTGTGTGAAAGCAAAAAAACTGTACTTGTACTAAACTGAATTGTTTGAAATAGAACTGTTGGTACATATAAAAATGGATTTGGCATTCAATAACGTACAGTGGTTGATATACCATAAAACCAAGCCAAATTTTAAAAAGGCGTGTTAATACTACTCATCCTAACTTATAAAATAATGGTATCAGTTTTGGTTGTTTCATGACTAACTAGAAATAATAAAATCTTGGCATCTTCGGTTTCGAAGAAAATTAACTCTTTATAAAAAAAAAAAAAGTTATATTTGTTTATGTAGGTGTACTTATTCATTGGGTGTCCCATTCATTCGGCCTTGTGCCACATCGAAGCAAAGAGCTTCGTAAATTACTATACAAGTGTACTTATTTATGGACAATACTATACATATAAAATAAGTTTTTACACGACCGATCTCTTTATATCCTACGTCCTGTCGACGAGGCTTAGAATACGCTGACTGTATCCCCTCCTGCAAAAGGGGGTAAGACCTGCCCCCACCAAAATATCCTGATTCTGACACTAAACTGCATCAGGAGGTCTAGGTAGTGTGGAGTAACCATTTCATTGCCATTATTCCCCAAATCACTCTGACCCAGGGTGGTTGTATCTGATTGGGTTCCATCAATGGACCAAATAGATCCGTCAAGAATACTTGATATCACATAACTGTGTGCAAAAAAAAAAAAAAAAAAAAAAAAAAAGAAAGAAACAAACAAATTAACAAAAGATATAAGTATGAACATAGAATGAACGTGATTCCCTAACAACTAAGCATAAAATAGCCCTAGAAAAGTTGACATACCGCTAAAATCAATTAATACAATCATTTTGTAGCCGCATACCTTACCTAACGTTTTTAGACGAAATTTTTCATTGCTCAAATAAATAAATGAATAAAAATAAAATAAAAAACAAACTCTGAAAACAAAAACAAACAAAAATCAAACCCCAACACAAACAAACACTGACCTAGAAAATTTCGAAAAAAAAAAAAAAAATAAAATAAAATAAAATTATAAATAAATAAATAAATAAATAAAAATAAAATAAATAGATAAAAAATAAAAATAAAAAATTATAAAAAAAAATCAAAATCGTTGGTAGAAGCTATCGGCTTGGGACATAATCCCCGTTCTTATCGAAGAACGCAGTGAAATAAGAACATAACACTAACAGTCATTTTTTTTCTATTGTGCCAGCAAGTTTCAACAAGTACCAGGAGTCTGAATAGGAGAATTATTTAAGCATAAAATTACGACTTTGATTTTTATCTTGATATCCTGAAAATCCAAGTGAATATAAATTAAAAAACAATTACAGTCAAGGTCTTTTGAAAGATGAACAGAGACAATCCCATCTTTGTGGAAAACACTCAAAACACTAATCCAAAATTTAAAACAAATTAATCACTGAAGTGCTTTCTAACAAAAGCCTTTATGACGTATTAGTCTCGTTTACAAGTGTCCATTAGCAAGAGTGAACAGGAACAACATGAAGTTCAATGTTGTGCCAATGTTTATTCAGTACAAATAGAATTAAAATCAATATAACATTTTAAATCTATTATCTTAGTTTCAATTGTCAGTATTAATTAGTTAACTTTTATTGCCAAAAAATACGAGCAGCTGCTTCTCAAATGTTTATAAAATCTACGATACATGTTAAATGTTTTTCTTTCTTTTCAGGTGTAGAAATGTTATCTACTGGAAAAGAAAAAGCGTTTAAACAGAATTTTGAAATGTTTTTACAGGTGTTGTCAAAATTTGAGACTATTTGAGCGAGAACAGGTCAAGTCATTAGATTACGAAATGATCAATTTTTCTGAAACACACTGTCCATCTGAGATTATATATATATATCCTGTAAGCACTAAAAGACTTGCAAAGACATTGGAAGAATTGAAGATCAGTGGAACAAAAACTGCAAAGAGTTAGAGTTAGTGTGAAAAGCCTTAGTTTTCATTTGATCCTTTGATAACGAGAACGGACATTTTTTGAAGTAGTGGAAACTGGAAGAATATATACCATTCGAATTGAATAGCACTACAACAACAAACTGGACATTGGTATAATGGTTAGAGTGTTCGCCAATGGCCCGGGAGACTCAAAATATGGTACTTGATGCTATCTTGCTTAACACTCAGCATTATAAGGTAAGGATCCAGGGTAAAGTGGAGCAATCGAGAGAAAGGAGTAGCGCCCTCCTCTTGGTGTAGTAGCTATTGAAAAAGGAGCTTTCTGGTCGCCAACTTTACTTTACAACAACAAAAGGGGAAAAATGAAACCAAATGAAACAAAGCTTCAGAACGAGTTTGCCTTAGAGAAAATTTTAAAAAAAAGAAAAAGAAAAGAAAACGAATAATTGGGGAAAAGGTAGATAATATTTTCTAACAGAGGTCAGTTTTAGATTATAGATAACGCTACCCTGGAGCTTTCTCAACCCAGTATAAGTTGCTGAAACAGCATGTTCAACAGTTCTTGTCTAGTTGTACGACGACAACAAGTCCTTTGACTGGGGTTTGCTTTAACTTTTATAAAAGACGTTAGTATTGATTCCCATTCAACATTGTATCCTTATGTTGTGTAAGCTTATCATTTTCGCACATGTTAATACCGGAATCTTATAGGACGAAAATCATTCTAAGTTGATCAACAGTTGCATGATCAGATGTTGGCTCTCAATGGTACCTTCTTTTGGTATATTTTCTGACTCTTATGAATAAGAGAGTACCATATAACTTTTGGTCACCATTAACATTTGAGAGAACGAGCGCAGAGAAACTTTAACCCAAATTGAATTTTTCTCACGAAAGGATTTTCTAGCGGCTTCAGGGGTTCCAAAATGACCACCGACCGATTTCCACGAGAAATTAGGCTGCTGTTCAGAAAGAGAACACACACACACACACTTTACTTTTCTAAAGTTCTCATACTAGTACAAGATTTTCGATCATTTGCCCTCAACCTAATCAAAGGCTCATGACCAAAAAGATTTCCTCAATATTGGACAATATTTTCGTTCCTACTCTAAACATATTCTATCTAAATCTCCGTTTATAATATATTGTAATAAATCTTGTTAAATAAATTGATAACCCTTTATTTATATTGTTTTCACCTATGCCATATTGAATTCACTCATCCAACTAGAATGACTAATGGGGGGGGGATTTCGGGTGGAGTGATGGCTAAAGTGCTGGACTGTAACTTTGAAGAAAGCGAATTTGAACTCCAGTCGCGCTATTATGTTCACTTTCGAAAAAGTTATTAGTGGGTAGGGTCTTCGCTAATGGCCCGGTATACCAATCCCCAGTTGAGTCAACCAAAGACTCAAAAAATGATACTCGATGCCTCCCTACTTAAAACAGCATTATCAAGAGTAAAGAGGAGCAATTCAGGAAAAGGAGTAGCACCTTCCCCTACACCTCGGCGCAGTAGCTATTGAAAAGGGAGCTTTTGGGTCGCCTTAGACTGTGATCGCTAATTTTACTTTTATATTATCTTAAATAGTATCATTGCCGTTCTACAATGGCTTTAATTAACCTTGGAAGGTTAATATGCCATTAAAAAATGAAACAACAATGGCAAAGTACTTTAACAATTCTGGTACTTTACATTGGTTCTCACGTTGATAATTTCCGATCTTTGGGTGACATGGATACAACTCATTACGTGGCGTACACAGGAAAGAATATTTCAATTAAAAGAACAATTTTATTTCGAGGGAAATCTAAAGAATATTTCTACGAAGTTCATTGACATTATATACGTCTAAGATTGTACTTTTCCAGTCTACAATTTATAACGTTAAAAAATTCACTTGTACAGAATTTGACAACGTAAATTTACTGTATGTCGGTAAATCAACAATTTCACCTTTGATATAATGTTAATGGTTATATGTTTAACGGTATATCAACTCTTCACGTTGAAATAAGTTAAATTGAAAATTTTTGAATGTAATTATAACTATATTTTCAACGTGTAGTACATTTTTATTAAAATTACACTTTCTGTCTAATGCTTGCACAGTTATATAATATTAAGTATCCCCTATCAAATACAAATTACTAGCAAGCAATCATACGGTTTTAAGCAACTAATAATTAATCCTTCACCCTCATCAGAAAATTGCACTGACGCCCTATCATCAATTTTCTTTTATCAGATCTATCGACATTCAAAGTACGTAATCTAGGAAGATTATAACCATATGGCGCTAATGTGTGTCCTAACAAAACTCTAATGACAATGCCCATAAAAGGTGAGCGGACCATTGCTTTCGTGTTTTAGTAGAGCATAGTTATAACTGTAACAGTTTCTTTGAGAAGACCATACACCAGTGGTATTTGCTCTATCTTTCCTTGATGTATGGAATCAAATGCTTTGGAAAAATCTACAAACAAGAGTGAAGCCTCGACATTTTTGGCACATACCCCCTTCGATAACTCAGCATATAGTCAGAATCTGTCAAATTGTGGATCGATTTCTCCCAAAACGGTTCTGATTTTTCCAATGATTGGTTTAGTTTGTTGGGTTTTCATGGCATATCAACCTTTGTAGGTTATTTAATGCCAAATCTATTTTTATGTAAATAATCAGTTCTATTTAAAAGAATTCAGTTTAGCATGATTACAGTTTAATTGTCAAAAACATTTCCATTTCAAACTATTCAAGCAGTTATATAAAACAATTCAGTTTGGTGTAAGTACAGTTTAATGTCAAAAACAGTTCAATTTCAAATAATTCAGTTTAGCATATGTACGCAGTTTAAATGTAAGTACAGTTTAATTGTGAAAAACACTTCTATTTCTAGCTATTCAGTTTAGTCAAGCAGTCATAATTTAGCTAATTTAGTTTAGTATAAGTACAGATTTTATTAATACACAGTTAATATTCAAAACAGTTCTATGTTAAACAATTCAGTCTAGTGTAAATACAGTTTCAATGTCAAAAACAGTTCTATTTGAAATAATTCAGTTTAGCATAAGCACGCAGTTTAAATGTAAGTACAGTTTAATTGTCAAAAACATTTCTATTTCAAGCTATTTAGTTTAATCAAAATATTCAGTTTAGCATAAGTATGCCGTTAGTTTTATTTATCCCATAGATAGGGCCCTATCAGGTGCTACCACTCCGGACCAGAGTGGACCTGGGAGCAATGGCAATGAAGCATTACTAGGACCTCACCATCAGATTGTCACATACACGACACTCATTGGGGGAGGGGTATCTTACCCCTCTGCAGAGAAGCAGTCGGTGTATTCTACAGCCCCAGCCGACTGGGTAAATTTTTCCAATGAATTTTCTCAACTTCAGGTCGGATACGGTTGACAAGCCAAACATTATAAACCTTAGCAGTTATAGCAGTAAGGGTTATACCTCTATAGTTCTTAGTGATTCTGAGGTCACCTTTCTTGCGGAAAGGGAGGATGCAATCTTTTATCCATTTTTCTATTGTATTTCGTTTATACACAGTGTGGCATCATCGAAGTAGTATGATGTCAATTTTTTATCTTCCTTGTTTCAAGAGGTATCGAGGCTTGCAGTTTTTCTGCTTTTAGTTTTTTCAGTACTGCATCAAGTTATTCTGTAAACTGACCAAAAGTATTTCTTTTTGGCTGGTAGCTTTCAGTTTTGCTCTCAAGGTGGTTTTGCTTTCGCTCACTTCATTTACTATCTGCCATGCTAATCGTGATTCTCTATTTTCTACAGAGTTTCTTATTGATATAACTTTGAACGTGTTCTTGTTTTTTAGTATGTGTTAGTTCTCCTCGGTCTTTCTTAAGTTTCTGTGCCTTGGCATTTGTTGGGTTTCTTTTATTAAGTAAGGATGCTATTTTCATATCTCATTTTTTCCTAATTGCTTATGACTCCAAAGGAATTCTGCATTTGACTTTTAGTTCTGTTAGTATGCACTTTGCTGCTGCTTCCATGTGTACAGTGACGAAGTTTTCATATTCGACATTCGGGGATGTGTTTCAGATATCTCCTGAAGAGTATTGAATGTGTTTCTTACGGTTACCATATATTTATTGTTAATATCTCTACTGGTAAGTGAGGATCAGTTATAACGTGTAGTTTTGACTGTTCATTTCTTATTCCTGCATAGACTGAGTCAGATCTTTGCCGTGACAATTCTGTGACGGGTAGATACTCTTTCAAAAGAGGAGTGCGCCTCACAGCTCATAGCGCTATTCATCCACTTCTTGTTTATGAGTATATAATCTAGCTGTACTTTAGCATTATTTAGGTAGGTGTAGGTCCATAGTTTTTCTCTCTTTTTTAGAATTTAGTATTAAGGCATGCTAGCCTGATCTTAAGTGAAAAATCTGCTAGATTTTCCCCATCTTCTGTTTGATGAGTTGTGTAAACACAATTTGTTATTTTTATCTTTGCCTATTTGAGCATTCATGTCTCCACCAATGATTAGAACACTGTGTTTGAGAATGTGTCGGACAAGGGAAGATAGCTTGTTGTAGAAGGTGAAAATATCACTGGCATTAGTGGGACTGTAGCAAGAGATGATTGTTGTTCAGCAGTTGCCATTAAATGAAGCACACTTCATTCTTGGTTTGATTTTCTCAATGCTATTTAGTGATTTTAAGACACAAAGACTGAGAAGCATTTCTATACCTCTTATGACACCACTGGAGTTTTTCCATGCAGAGATGTATGTCCATCCTTTACCAGTATCATATTTTATTTCTAGTTTGCTTGATAGTACCTATGCTTTTGTATATATATGATGTCGATTTATGTATTATACATTGTATATATATGAGGTCGATATTATATATATATATATATATATATATATATATATATATACATATAAAATGTTTAATTTAGCAACAATAAGCAAAACGCATGAATTCGATATATAAATGAAAAGACGCTAAGCATTTTTATTAAAGACTCAGTGGCTTCGTAAAATATAACAAAAAAGAATTTTTTTAATAGTATAATTTTTTCCAAACCATGTAAAGGTAAATATTATGGAACAGCCCAATTTTGAAAAAAATATATGAAATTTATTGACAAAAATAAAATTTAATCAAGTAAGGCATATTTTAAAATCATGAATGTTCAGCTATTAAATAAAATTGAATCCCATAAGTTTTCTAATTCCACGATATTTGTTAGGGGGTTGTAAAGACCCCAACACAAAATAATTAGCAAATTTTAGCAAATTTAGTTACAGTAACGACTGTGTTAAGGGGAGATAAATCTTCCAGGTATCTTACAACTAAAAATCTGTTACGTTATATTTTGTGAGTTAATCTGTAAGCGTTTCTGCTGTTACTATGAATATCTTTCCATTGCAAACAGTGTAATTTAAATGTAATCTATCTTGAATATTTGAATTCAATTTATACTGCATTTTTGAATAAGTTTACATATTTTCTATAGATCTGAATAAACTTATTTTGCAATGCAATCACATTTAACAACTTTTTTCTTATTTTCGTTTGAAGTGGATAAGCGTATATATTATGTATATAAAACAACGACAAACACATGAGCATATATGCTTTATAAATAAGTACTTCGTCCCGGGAACAATTATTTTTACATAGTTATATACATCTTCGGTATTTGCGTGAGTCATGTTAAGGATGTGGGGGGGGGTTGATATAGATAAACTAGGCAAAGTGAAATCTCTGGGAAAATTCCCATTATTCTATTCGTGGCCTTCACAAGTCAACTAAATACCATAACTATAAGCGAGACAGATAAGACTAAACATTATCATTATGATACTACAACATAAAAAGAACTCAATGATTAGTATGACATAGCTTTACCCGTGTAAAAATTTGTCGAGTTGATGACGTATCCATAACAAGAATAGGATAAAGTTTTACATTTAGTAGAAAATAAAAAAATTGTAAATTTGTTTTTTGTAAATTAAGTAGCTCACTTTTTAAAAAGGTAAATACGTTTACTTTATTTTAGGAGAAAGATTAACTTTTTAGACGGGTAGTTCGATTTACAATAAGGCTAGCATTGTCGATTCGCTAGAAGGTCAAAGTTAATAATTTTACAACTAAAAATAATTATAAACCAAACAATCACTTATCCCCCCCAAGGTCATTGAAAATTGGAAATGAATGATAAGACAATTATTCATTCTCAATCATGTTTTCTAATAACCTATATTTTAATAAGCGATTTTTAAAGCAGAATATGCCAATTAGATTGATTGATTTTAAGGCCTGTTAACCTTTGTCCGGTTATTTAAAGTCAATTATTTTTAAGCGTTTGTAAAGTTTTAAGTAAATAATGATAATCATTTGTTAAAAAATATTAGAGCTTCCAGTAAGTATTGTTAATACAGATAGTTTCCTCATAAAGGGTTTTAAGTATTCCTATCTAATATTAACAATTTTCAAACGGGACTATTTAACCCATTGATGGGAACTTAACAGGTACAACCACTCCGAGTCAAAGTAGACCTGGAAGTAATGTCAACGAAAGATTAACTCCACTGAGTCTTACAAGAAACAGTTTAGTTGTACACAGGACAAACATTTTTTTTGGGGGGGAGTTTTTCCTTCGGCAGGAGATGCAGTTTTTATATTCGAAGGTTCGCCGATCAGGCAGACACGATGGGTGGGAGTAAAGGAATTTCTAGCTTTATAAAGGAGGGATTTTAGAAACTAGTTTGAGGCGTTGTATGTGGTAAAATCTTATGTAGAATTCAGACCCAAATAAACAGATACAACAAATTATATAATTTGGACTAAAAACAAATAGGTTCTGTTAGACACTATTGGCGTCTAATTCCATAACGACGAATATAGCGCCGATCAATCAGAGACGAAGGAATTAAGGAGTTTTATAAGTATTATTTTAGACTTCTGTGATACCGTGAATGCTTTCGTTGCGTAGATAATAAAGCAGCTGGTTGCTAGAATCAGGCTTCCTTGCAACAAAGAGAAAAGTTTTAGTCTAATCAGTTATTCTTTATTTTTATTTTCTTATGCCCATTATTTCTCGTTTTCATATAAGTGACAAATTGAGTTAGTTGCGATGAAAAACAGAATTAAGATGAAGATACTTATTAAATCTATTAATAATGATAAACTATGTAACGTTTTGTAAATAAAGAAAATCGTAATCTTTAGAACCTCGTAGAAAAACAGCAATAATACTATTTAACAAATCACACATGGTATAAGGGAGTTCATTCCTTTCCTAAGGGTATTAGTCCTAAAGTGAACGTAATAGCATGACTGGAGTTCGAACTCACTATGACGTCGCAGTCCAACACTTAAGCCATTATGTCACAGACTCCCAACATGTTAGCTGGTAAAGCTGTTGATTAAAGGCGATAGCGACGTAGAAATGACAGTTAATAGTAATACTGTTAATTAAATAAAATAATGTAAATTATAGACAATAGTGATGTTGAAATGGGGATTGTCTAGCGGGAATTCAGGTCGCACGCATATCTCCAACCCCTTTCACCACGATCAGGATGAGACACAAGGTCAATTTTTAAGCGAAGTACAAATGGTTTGAATGTTTTTTTTCCTTCGAAATTGATTCTGAGAGAGAGAGAGAGAGAGAGAGAGAGAGAGAGAGAGAGAGAGAGAGAGAGAATAATCGGTTCTCAAGGTATTAGGTCTATGTGAAATGCTGATAGCCTCGTTCAGGATTTGAACTCTAGTCACAGAATCCCTTTTCTTCCACGATAATCGTTAACCCAAGAGCGACTATCAGGTATATGTACTTCTAAGTGGTCGAACGAATATCGGCCGTTCGTTATGAATTTTGCAGTATCAAAATCAGTAAAAAAATACTGAGAGTAGCGTTTGAGATTTGAAGAGATTAGAACTCCATAGTGCAAAATGTACATCGTGCACACATTACGTCTTGGTGAGTGGTCTACCAATTACTGGCTGCAGCAACTCAAGCTACACTGTATAATATGGTGGATTACAATTGCAACTAGTATCGAACTTCCATGTGTATTAAAAAAAATAAGACGTAAAGATCATTAAAAAAAGCCATACAATAGAAATTTAAATTTAAGACTGACCAACCAAATAACTGGACCTCCACTGTCTCACTGTTTAAAACCTAGAAAGCAATAAAAGCTAAAAGTTTTTTTTTGATCAGCTTTGATTTTTTTTTTATAGAATATTTTGATAACCTCTATTCATATTCTACTTGCACTTAAGATTTTCCCTTAAAAACAATACTGACAAGCTGTAACTTGCTAAGTTGAGCTAAAAAAAATTGCAGTATCATTTTTTTCTTAGAGAATAAAAAAGGATTTTTAAATTGTACAAAAGGAAAGTTTTGGATAATAAGTTCATCAGTTACATACAAAAACTAACTTTCTTTTTCTTTTTTTTTGTCTCCATAATCCTATCGAGAAAAGAAAAAAAGTTAGGAATGACATAATCGTCTATGAAATTTGAATTGTTACACATAAAAGGATTTAGGCTTTTCAGGAGTGGGAGGGGGGGCGCGCGAGAGAGAGAGAGAGAGTGAGTGAGTGAGTGTGTGTGTATGTGTGCAGATGAGAGACGTAGATGTCCGAAGAGATGAGAGATGTCGAGAGAATTAGACGATAGAGAAATGGAGATTGATAGCGAGGTGAGAAGGAAAGACTAAATGGATAAAAAGTAAATTAAGAGCGTAGATTGAACGAAACTCTTGTAAGATTTTTTTCCTATAAAGGCAAATAATTTCTAATTTCTTACGATTTGTATTTTGAAACTTGCCCCTTTTTTTCGTAGGAGGAGCTTAAAACATTGAATCTAACACGAGATAAAAATTATTATTTTTACGTATATTTTATACATGTATAAATCATAATTTTTATTTCCCGAATTGCACAGAATTTTTAGGCTTAAATGAAAACTTTAAAATTCACAATTCAAGAAACTTACATAAAAAAATTATGTAGTGTTGTGATTAGAAAAATGTGAGGTGATTTGTTACAAATAGATTTTTATTTTACTTTATAAATCCAATTGTAAAATTCGTGAGAGAATTACGATAACCAATTAAAAATCACAATTTGATGAATGCACGTAACTTTCATGTAAAGGATAAGTGAAATAGTTTTTTTGTTAATTTTAAAAGTTTACAGAATGAACATTCGCTATGCTTAGCTTAGTTAACACTATGCGAGATGCCCATAAAAAGTTTTAAGACTTAGTAAATATTATCAGAGTTGAACTTTTTTCGGAAATTTCTCTCAGTTCGTTTTATGACTACCAAAATATTTAGCGATAGTTTTGTCAGAATTTCTAGAACAAGAAACTATTGTACACTGATAGATTCAGACAAGTGTTTTTACCTCGGATGAAAAAGTTGTATCACTGACACCTTTTGTCACCTTTGTATAGCACTGGACCCCATGGTCCAGTTTAAGCTATAATCAGGCTTACGTGCCTGGACTCAGATTTGGGTTCATGTCCAGCTAGGCTCATCAGGCCCACATTGCAGTTAAGTGGGTCAATGACCAGCAGAAGTCAAGCAGGGCTCGAGCTTCGGCTCGTGCCCGACCTTCCTCTTCCCGTAAATCCCCACTAAAATTGACCTCCGGGTCATTGACCTTGTGTCAAGTCCTGTCTGGTGGGAGGCAGAGAAAAATATCAGACAAGTGTTTTTACCTGAGCCAAACGTTTCGGCTGTTATACTTTCTTGCCTTAAGGATTTGTTGTTGGTGGTGGTGGTAACTTGTTATTTTAGCTCTGAACTTTATTTAATCCACGTTTTGAATTTGTCCTTTCTTCTGTCTTAATCATAGAATAGATGAAATCGAAAATTTATCTTGGTGTTGGGCTGCAGACGTTGAAAATGAAGGTTATTACAGTCTTTTTGTATTTAAATAAATTTAACGTACATTTGTTTTTATATCCTCTCTGATAAAACGCAATTACTTGAAGAAATAAATGTACGTTAAATTTATTCAAATACAATCAAAACAACTGCAGCCCAACGGAAAGACAAATTTTCGATTACACATTTAAAGATATCTCTGAAAAAAAAAAATAACAATGTTTTGCTATCTATGAAATGTTCTCGTGATCGAAACAAATGAAAATCTCTAGTTTATGTGGAAAAATATCCCATTATAACGACCTTATCTTTGATGGAGATATATAGATAAATAGACTTTTCAAATAGACAAATGCACATTAAACAGACATAAAAAGGTCCGGTCATCGGGGACCTCGGATGATTAAGGGCTAGCAAGCTAGACTAGCAAACCTACACGAGTGAATTCGAGTCTCATTGGGCGCCCTATTCATACGATCTTGTGCCACATCTCAGCCAAAACTTAGTAAATTACTAAAATGTTCCCGTTCTTCTGAAGTGCTGGACTGCATCCTCGAAGTAAGCGTGTTCGAACTCCAATCGCGCTATTATATTCACTTACAGACTAATACCATCAAAAATGTATGAACCCCCTTATCCCCCTAGCTATGGGTTAAATAGTATCACAGCTGTTTTTCTCCAAGGATGATTTTGGCATTAAATAACCCACAAAGATCGATATGCCATTAAACGGAGAAACCAAACCAAAACTTAAGTTTTCAGTTTGTAGACGCCGTGTTGGTTAATTTTTTTTTTTAACATAAAGGTTGGTTTGTATTTTTTAATGGCATATCAACTCCTGCATTATTTAATGACGAAATTCGATTCATTTGTAAATGTTTGATTATAATTATATTTTCCACATTCTACTGCAATCATTTTTTTTAAAGGCACTTATTTATCTATAAATATTTGTTTGCACACAGTGTCAAGTATTCCAATCCAAATAATTTTCAAATAGATTTATTTGACGTATAGGTGGGACCTTAAAAAGGTACTATCACTCCGGATTAGAGTGATCCCAAGAGTAATGGCAATGAAAAAATATTCCACACTGCCCAGAGCTTTAGAACAGGAGCTTCACCACCAGATGCAAGTTAGTGTTT